>OZ012708.1:22978814-24178814 GCA_963942595.1 Cylloceria caligata | reverse complement strand
CTTCGTACATTGGGTTTCCGTCCATCTCATCCGGTCAGTGCATCCCTACTGCACGTTCTACTCCTTCTTAAATTACTCCCGATCATCATCCGGTCAGTGCATCCCTACTGCACGATCTAAAGTCCTGTTCAGATCCTCGCCATTCCTCTATTAAATGGGAAGACGAAGGGCTGGGTGGAAGTATCAAATTCGTCGCCTCCTTGCAGAAAGCTGCGGTTCTCCGGCTCGTCTTAGGGGACACAATAAGTTGAACATTCCTACTAAATCAAACCTCGTTGTCTGCGCTAAAGAACTACCGTACGCTTCGAAGTCAAACGTCGCGACTAAACCCAGAATCGTTTCTTCTGTCCGCTTAAACTTCAACATCGTGAAATCTTCTGGTCATTGGATCTTCGAGCAACCATCATCGTCATCGTTGGAATCTGTCGAAATCATCCAGCCTTGCGGTATCCTGTTGGTCACCCTCGAATAACTCGACCCGCTACGTTCGTTCGCTCGTCCTGCTGTTGAGGTCTTTGTTCTGCACTTGAGGAAGAAGAAGAAAGGTAAGAACATATATACATATATATATATACAAAATTATATCTGCCCCCTTCAAGATTATCCGGATCAGACGCGGTCTCCATCCCTAATAGGCCCATTCCTGTTTAAACTGGAGACCACCCCTTGTTTATCTGTCAACCGTCCTCCGCGTGAGTTAGCGTTTAGTTTTTAAAAATTCAATTTCAACTCCCGGGACGTAACAGGTTAACTTTTCTGGTGACAGCGGTGGGATCCACTGTCTGTATTCGGATAATACTGTTTAAAATCATTTAAAATTCATAAAAGATCGCTCATCAAATTCAAAACTTCGTTTAAAGGAATTTTCGATTATCAAACTCTAATTAACTCGCTTCAAATCACGTGCAAGGCGCACATATTAAATAACGTTTTCTAATAATTAATTTCCGAAATGGACACTCGTAGTGCCAAACACAAATCCCTCTCGGAAGAGGAAATAAAAACCCTACTCGAACAGTTAGCCAAGAAACAGCAACGTTTACAAGAGCAGGAGGAAGCTATTCGTACTAAAGAAATAGAGAGTCAAGAGCGTTACAGCGCATTGCAAAAACGCGAAGTAGAAATGTTAGAACGTGAGAAGGAACGGCTCGCACAAATCCAAGCCGCAGAAACAGAATTAGCGAACAAACAATTAGGATCTGAATTCACGAGTACCGAAGCGTCACAAATAGGAAGACACGAGCCTTCCCGCATCGAAAACTTGCTAAGAGATTTGCTCAAAGATTTCAATTGCTTAAAAAAGGACGTGGTAGATTTGCGATTGACAGTTCAAACTAACGCTTCTCAGGCTCAATGGATTCCTCCTCCTCCAACAAGAAGCAACGACAATAACGAAAATAATATGCCCCAACCGTATGTAAATGTAGCATTACCTAATCCACATTTGCAATTTAAAGACGTTCTTGAATCCGTACCGATCTTTACGGGAGATAATATTCCTGTATTAAAATTTGCGAGAGCATGCAAACGAGTCAAAGACATGTTCTCTCCTACGTTGGAACCAACGGTCACCCGCCTTCTGCGGAACAAGTTGAAGGGCCGTGCCTACACGGCAATGGAGGATGATCCATTCGTCACAGTCGCCGAGTTCACGGAACGACTTAAAACTTTGTTTGGTTGCGCTAAATCTTTGAATCAATACAGGGGAGAACTTGGAAATATCAACAAAGGTAGGTCCG
Source organism: Cylloceria caligata (assembly GCA_963942595.1). NCBI lineage: Eukaryota > Metazoa > Arthropoda > Insecta > Hymenoptera > Ichneumonidae > Cylloceria > Cylloceria caligata. Next base: position 24,177,075 of record OZ012708.1, on the reverse strand, counting down.
AGCACGCGATAGACTACATCAGCCGAGTCAAGGACCTGCATTCTGCCATCATCGATGCCGAAACAGGTAAGGCCGGAGAGCCGCTTTCGCAAATTCATATTCGAAATCTGGAGAACGAAGCATTGGAGTGCTTCGTCACGGGCTTACCACCCGACTTTCGATTACGCCTTCGTTCGGAGGGCTATAACGATCTTTATAGCGCGTTTACAGTCGCGATTCGGGTTGAAAAAGAAATAGAACGCGATAGAACCAGATTCAGGGAGACGCGCCCTGAAACCCGATATTCACCACCCACGGACGTGAACACCGTACAGCGTGGTAAAATTCAATGCGATTATTGTAACAGGCAGGGTCACGGTTCCGAGAATTGCTGGCTCAAACATCCGGATAAGAAGCCAACTCGCACCGAGGCAACGCCTAAACCTTTGTTCAATTCTCCACGCGATGATCCAAGACCGAAATGCGCGTATTGCAATAGGACCGGTCACGCGGTGGACAACTGTTACACCAAACAACGAGACGACAAGCAACGCGATTCACCGTCAAATTCGGGAAACGGGCAGCAACGTTCGACAAACCCCGGCGCGAGTCGAGCGGAGCGATTCCCAGAGCGCCCAGTCCGAGTTATAGCACACGAAACGTGCGAACCGCAAACGTCCGATTAAAAACTCGCTCTTTTGTTCCAACTGTTGAAGTAGAATCACCTCAACTGATTAATAAATCCGACTTTTTGGTAGACTCTGGCGCGGATCCAAACCTAATTAAGCAAAAAGCGCTAAAACCAGAGGTACCTGTCGATTCAAATGATATTTTGCAACTACAAGGAATCTCGGAAGAGCCAGTTTTTACTATTGGTTCCACCTTCATTGACATTCAAGATACCAATTGCGAATTTCACGTAGTGGATAACTCGTTTCTCATCCAACAAGACGCGATACTAGGGTCGGAATTCCATGTTAATAATAGAGCCGCGATCGATTATGACAAAGAAGCAGTCACCTGGAAACACGGTCAACTCCCATTTAAAAACCGCGAAACAGTAGTGATTCCTGCTCGTTCCTCGGCGATCTACCATGTACACGTGAGAAACTCCGATTTAGTTGAAGGATATCTTCCTAGATTAAATTGTGGTGAAGGAGTCTACGCAGGCGAAGCCATCGTTACGCAAACTAACGGCGTAGCATACCTCAAGGCGTTCAATACGACCACGAAAGATCTCGAGCTTACAGTACCTACAGTCACGCTTTATGAATTTTCTGTCAATAACGAGAGAACGGATTTGTCTCAAGGTAAAAAAATCACAAGTCAAGTAAAATCTATAAGGAATTATGTAAACGAAAGCCATCCGCGCATAGCTAAAGTAAAAGAGCTCCTTAGGCTCGATCATTTGAATGATGAGGAACTAACGAGCATTGATAATATTTTAGTGGACACGTTTCATTTGTTTCATATACCCGGAGAACAATTAGATTCTACTGACATGATACAACATAAAATTGTTACTACAGACGACCAACCAGTTTTTACTCGCCAATATCGCTTCCCTCCCGCCCATAAGGACGAAATAACGAAGCAAGTAGGAGATTTGATTGATAATAGAATTATAGAACCATCGGAATCACCCTACAGCTCACCCCTGTGGATCGTCCCCAAAAAGACTGATTCTCACGGGAAGCTTCGGTGGCGCATGGTGATCGACTACAGAGGCTTGAATGAGAAAACAGTGGGTGATGCGTACCCACTCCCAAATATTACAGAAATCTTGGACCAACTTGGCAGTGCAAAATATTTTTCGGTATTTGACTTAGCTAGCGGATTTCACCAGATAAAAGTGCATCCCGACGATGCCCATAAAACCGCTTTTTCCACACCTTTTGGACATTATCAATTTAACAGAATGCCATTTGGGCTCAAGAACGCACCGGCCACTTTCCAAAGACTCATGGACAGAGTACTGTGTGGTTTACAAGGCACAGAACTTTTTGTATATTTAGACGACATTGTCATATATGCGAGTTCCCTTCAGGAACATGAAATAAAAATTCGAAAATTAGCAGTACGACTAAGTAAAGCCAACCTGAAATTGCAGCCTGACAAATGCGAGTTCCTTCGCAAAGAAGTCGCTTATTTAGGCCATGTCATTAGTAAGGACGGAGTACGACCCGATCCGAAAAAACTAGAGTCCGTTCGAAATTACCCACAACCAACAAGCCCCACAAAAATTAAACAATTTTTGGGCTTGGCTGGATATTACCGTAGATTCATTGAAAACTTTTCCGGAATTTCAAGACCGTTAACTCAATTTCTTAAGAAGGGATCAATTTTCAAATGGACGCAGTCTCAAGAAGAGGCTTTTCAAAAACTAAAAAATGCTCTTTGTTCGGAACCGGTACTCCAGTACCCTGATTTCACACAACCATTTATAATAACGACCGATGCTTCAAACGTAGCTATTGGCGGAGTTATCAGTCAAGGCAAAGTAGGCAGCGACAGACCAATTTCCTACGCATCTAGAACTCTGTCCGAGGCCGAAGAAAGATATTCGACAATCGAGAAAGAATTACTAGCAATAGTTTACAGCGTATCACAATTTCGCCATTATGTTTATGGAAGAGAGTTCACTCTTATTACAGACCACAGGCCGTTGGTATGGCTCCACTCCGTCAAGGACCCAGCCAACCGTTTAGTTCATTGGCGTCTTAAGCTAGAGAATTACCAATATAAAATTGTCTATAAGCCAGGGCGCGCAAACGCAAACGCCGACGCGTTGTCACGAAATCCGCCTGACAGATCGGTTTTGGTCGTAACTCCACTGAAAAGACTAAACAGCACGAGCTCAGAAGACGAAACGTTTATATTCGAGAGTCGTCCACATAGTAATAAAAATAAGGACAAACGTACAAATAAGAAACGTAGATTAAACAACTCAAGCTCCGAAGGCGAGACACTTGAATTCGAGAACCGCCCCCGTAGCGATAAAAATAAAGATCTTAGCACTAGCATACCTAAACAGCCGGCCGACTTTGCAAACAATCACGAAGAAGATCGTGATCCTCAACCAAGACCTAGCACGTCTATAGAGGACGACGTTTTTCAAACGCCCGCTGATTCGGTAGACTTACCTTTAAGTGAAAAGGACGATGACGAAAGATCCCTGTCGCCCGATCTTCCCGGCAGCGACATTAGCGATAACGATTCCTCAGACGAGTCTGAAGCGGAAAGCGATATATTTAATCGAGCAACTTTTCCTTTCAAGCTACCTGTAAGAAAAGAAAAGGTAATCGAAGAGTTAAAAATTGAAGAATCTAGAGATAGACTATCCATGTGTAGAGATAACGTATTAATATTTATTACCATTAAAGGTCAACCTATCGATGAGGGTGCTAAAGATTTGGCATCCACCGATACCTTACCTCAATTCAAAGATTTAAGCTTGCTTCGAGCGAAAGTAGCTCACAACGGTGCTAAACTCGTTATAGCCTTACCAATTAAAAATGATCTTAGAGCACTCACATCGGTAGAAGACCTGCACGAGGCGTTAGAGTCACTCAGAGACGTTATAACAGAACTAGGATCAAACTCGCTCAGTGTAGCTAGAACAGAAAGTATAGATGGCATCCAGTGGCCAGACATACAACGAAGCATCCAGAATTATCTGTCAAATTCTCCTTTGCTGCTAACAATTTATAAACAACTTGTAACGATACCATCACCCAACGATCGACAAGAGATCATCCAGGAAGCGCACGATTCTCCGATTGGGGGTCACAAAGGCGTTACCAAGACCTTCAAACGCATCAGGGAACGCTACGCATGGAGAAACATGAAAACCGATGTGCAGGAGTACATCCAACGTTGCCGAGGTTGCCAACTTAAAAAGCTCGTCCGCATCAAGACCAAGCAACCAATGGTCATCACGGACACACCAGGTAACGCTTTCGACAAGATAGCAATGGACATCGTAGGCCCACTTCCAACCACCAGAAGAGGAAACACCTACATTCTCACAATCCAAGACCTATTGACAAAATACTCGTTGGCGATCCCTCTCGGAAGAATAATGTCAGTGGATATCGCCGACGCACTCTGCGGATCTTTCATCGCACACTTCGGCGCACCGAAGGCAATTCTGACGGACCAGGGAAGCAACTTCTGTTCCAGCTTGATGAAGGCAATAGCAAAGAAGTTCAAGATCCGACTTTTTACCACTACTGCATTCCATCCTCAAACGAACGGCTCTATCGAGCGTTCACATCACGTACTTATCGAATACCTCAAACAATATGTGGACAAAAACAACGACTGGGACGAGTTCCTCGACATGGCGACATTCTCGTACAATACGAGTCAGCACGAGGGAACCGGCTTCACTCCATTCGAGCTGGTGTTCGGGAGACTCGCCCGACTACCATCGAGCAACGTGCATGTAGAGGAACACTCCAACCCGACGTACACAGAATACCTGAAGAATTTGTTTGAAAGGATCCAGGGACTCCAAGAATTGGCAGCCGCCAACCTAACCGCAGCAAAGCACAAATCAAAGAAGTATTACGACAAGAGAATCAACCCGCAGAATTTTGGTGTCGGCGACATGGTTGTCATGTTGAAGGAGCCGAAGGACGGAAAATTCGGCGATCAGTACACCGAACCTTGTCGAGTCGTCGAAATGTTATCTGGCGGAAATGTTAAAATTAAATATCGAAGTCAAAATAGAGTAGTACACACGAACAAACTACGCTTGACTAAATTGCGACAGTAAAATTACTTTTGTTGCAGAACGAAACGATACACGATAAGAATGGCCCTACCAAGGAAACACCAAACGCCAAAAGGGTGGATTACCTTTGAAAATTTTGTTATTCGCTACGTAAACCAACGCAGAGACATGCTAGTCTTTGACGACGTGATGTTCTACAACCAAGAACGTGGTATATTCAAAATTAAGGACAGACGGAGGAAAGGAACGAAGAACGTCCCAATGGCCGATGTGGATTCGCTAATCTTCGAGGCCTACACTTTCCCGTGGGACAACAACGCCTTCCATCTACATTTTCAAAAGTACCTAGCCTGCAGGAAACCTTTACCTCCGATAACACCACCGACATCAGCTGTAACGACTACGGACGAGGTCGACAACATCCAAAACGGACCAGTAAGTCACCCGCATATACGAAAACAGAAATATAAAACGACATCAGGAATTATTACGAAGATTATTGCGACTACTGTAGTGTTCATGCTCTTTGCACGATCAATCTCCGCACTAATTGGGTACGATTGTGGAGGGTCCACGATGAATATTACGACAATATCTTTGAACGACGTTGGAGGGTGCACGATTCCGATGTCGGAGCCACTGTCAAAACCCGTCTACATACAACTACTCCAGATTTCCGAATTTGAAGCAACCGAGGTCATCCAGTGCAAGGTAGAAATCGACCGTACTATCTATCACTGCGGGATGAGCTCGCACAATTCAATCGTGCAAGGAGGCCACCAGACGTACTTGCATGACTTCGACGAAAAATCTTGTCAACGTCTCCAAGAAACGGGAATGACGAAGCTCAGCTTCGCGTCCGAAATTATCGGATTACGTCGAAACGAAACTACATCAAGAAGCATTACCATGGGCGGATCGATCACCAACGACGGGGCTTGTTCTGGAACTCAGTACAGCGACCCGTATGGGACTTGGGACAACGCCGTCGTACAGGCATCAGTAAAAATTTCCCTGTACAACTACCATGCCACCGTCGACCTGAAGGCTGGAAGAATAGTACTCCAATCCGGGACGCTGTGCATGCTCTCTGACGGCAGCTGCATCGACACTAATGGAAACAGCGCTTTTTGGAAGATAGCACCCACCGAGTCCTGTAGTCTTGGACAGTACGACGTGCTCTACGAGGGCATGGCAACAAAATTAGAATCGAAAGAAAACGGAATTCCTACACCAGACGTATACACCCTGCAAACGGACTCGACCACATTCGCGCTAGCGAAACGATCAGAGTACCAAGTCTGCGGATACACGCTCATTAGGACCGAACACCCAAAGCTATTCATTTTCGAAACCGAAAGGGGACAGTCGCCCGCAGCGAAGAAGAAAATTTCAGTCAGCAACCTAGACATCTTTTCATATATAAATTCCAAGTTCGTCTACGTTGAAAAACATGTGCGTTCACAAATGAAGAGCCTTTACCACGACGTACTCACTCAACGTTGTAACCTAGAGAGGAGGGTGATGCAGAACGCACTCACCACAGCAGCCATACTACCCGAAAAATTCGCCTACACGATAATGAAAGGACCCGGATATATGGCTGTGGTCGCAGGAGAAGTCGCACACATTGTCAAATGTATCACCATCCAGTGTCAGCTCAGGAAAACTAACGAATGTTATCACGAAGTACCAGTCACCTACCGCAACAGTTCGCTCTTTTTGACCACTACCTCGAGGATGCTAGTAAAGACCGGAACGCAAGTCGAATGCAACTCCATGCTTCCGGCAGAATACAACATCGAAGGAAGTTGGTACCGACTCTCGCCACACCCGATAGAGGTTATACCGCCGCAGATACTACAACCAACAATGAAACCAACCTGGAGATACGTCTCCGCGGGAAATTTAGCGATCAGCGGAATCTACACGGAATCCGACATCGACAAGCTACGAGAACGAATTATGTTTCCAGCCGAGAAACCAGCACTCCTGAATCATCTGGCTCGGGGGTCAATCGGATACCATGTACCCTCTGGAAGCATCTCCATCCGAGGACTAATGGACGAAAACACGCTAAATCACATAGCCGAAAACGCAGCCGACAAGATGTGGGGGATCTTCCTTAAATTTGGCACCGCAAGCGCAGGTGTCATCGGACTTTTCCTGATTTTCAGGTTAATCAAACTTGTAATTGACACGTTCATACACGGATATGCTCTGCACTCTCTGTACGGATGGAGCATTCACCTCATCGGAGCCGTGTGGAGTTCAGTTACCAACCTACTTGTGACCCTGGCTCACAAGGACCGAGCAGCATCCAAGGACGTCGAAATCAACGAACCGCATACACCAAATGAAGTGAGGATTCCCATACACCCAGAAATACAGCAGCAACCAGAGACAATCGAATTATCAGGCGTAGACCCACGACTTTCTGCTAGGCTATTCGCCTCTCGTCAGCAGAGCCTTGGCACAGCTTCCGACTAAAAGGGGGGAGATGTGACGTCGTCGGTCTAACTACGTATAATACAAGAATATAATTGAAATAAACAATATTCATAGAAATCCTTCATTTATTCTGGTACCATATAAGCATTATTTACACTAAATATTCCTTATTCAAATAATAATTGTTTACGCATTTATTATAAATATTGTTTACTTTAATATGCATTTATCAATGGTTATAAATACTAGTTTTCACTAATGATTCGCTTGTTTAATTATTGCGAACAATATTTTAATTATCAGATCGTTATAATTATCATTCACAATAAACACGTTTAATATTTAACATTATTTGCGTAATACCCGGTAATCCGTTCGCTACAAATATTATTTAATTTAATATTCATTTACTCATACGTTGTAATTTGAACATTTGTTTATTCTACAAGATAAATATCTTTATTCACAATTTAAATACTTATTAAACATTTACATTTCTTTAATAGTTTGACAAACTAAATATTCACTTATTCGTTTAATACCTTTTCATGCATTCAATTAGCATAAATGCTAATTACCCTAATATTCAAGTGTTCATTTGTCGTAAACATTGTTTACACTAATATTTAATTTAAAACATTTATTTTACACATATACATGTTAATAATCATAATATCTCGAATCACAAGAACGTTTATTTCATTGAATATACATTTCTTAGCAATATAATAATTCTTTGTCATATAGTTTGCTCAACGATATATTCTAACAATGTATGAAGGGACTACTATCGCACCGGATGCATAGTCAGCATATTATGTTCGCGCACTTGTTATCGCACCGGATGCATGGTCAGCATGGTATGTCTGCGCACTTGTTATCGCACCGGATGCATAGTCAGCATATTATGTCTGCGTACTTATCCTTCAACGTATTGTTACCAACGCATAAGCACCACGAGTGGGAGGGAGCGTTCCAGCACTCCCCACCAAAGTACCGCGCGCATGCGTCAAAGAGGAGGGGGCACTGAAGCGCTCCCCACCAGCAACGGACCCGCGGAGGTCTGCATCGACGCAGCGAGCGTCAGTCTCATCGACACCTTCGCACGAGTAACACTTTTTAACACACACCGTACTATACGAATCGGTCTTTAAGCATTAAAAGGTCTGTAAATCCGTCGCGAGTTCGAATATAAAACCGGGAATATCCTGTCCTACGCAAAGAGCAGACAGGCGACATAAAATGTGTTGACAAGAATATGTTCCGCGTAACTTACCGAGACTCCGCGTCCAGAATTGCCGCGTAAATAATAACTAAGAATAATCCAGTGTTGTACGGATTTCTAGTGTTTCAATATACATCGATATATAATCATTTTTATATCTGCAAATTTCTAATCAGTGTTAATTATTTCAAACAACCCTTCATCTCGATTCGTTCATCATTATTACAATTTTCCGAACCTCCTTACCTTTGGAAGCCCTCTTTACGCATACCTTCGTACATTGGGTTTCCGTCCATCTCATCCGGTCAGTGCATCCCTACTGCACGATCTACTCCTTCTTAAATTACTCCCGATCATCATCCGGTCAGTGCATCCCTACTGCACGATCTAAAGTCCTGTTCAGATCCTCGCCATTCCTCTATTAAATGGGAAGACGAAGGGCTGGGTGGAAGTATCAAATTCGTCGCCTCCTTGCAGAAAGCTGCGGTTCTCCGGCTCGTCTTAGGGGACACAATAAGTTGAACATTCCTACTAAATCAAACCTCGTTGTCTGCGCTAAAGAACTACCGTACGCTTCGAAGTCAAACGTCGCGACTAAACCCAGAATCGTTTCTTCTGTCCGCTTAAACTTCAACATCGTGAAATCTTCTGGTCATTGGATCTTCGAGCAACCATCATCGTCATCGTTGGAATCTGTCGAAATCATCCAGCCTTGCGGTATCCTGTTGGTCACCCTCGAATAACTCGACCCGCTACGTTCGTTCGCTCGTCCTGCTGTTGAGGTCTTTGTTCTGCACTTGAGGAAGAAGAAGAAAGGTAAGAACATATATACATATATATATATACAAAATTATATCTGCCCCCTTCAAGATTATCCGGATCAGACGCGGTCTCCATCCCTAATAGGCCCATTCCTGTTTAAACTGGAGACCACCCCTTGTTTATCTGTCAACCGTCCTCCGCGTGAGTTAGCGTTTAGTTTTTAAAAATTCAATTTCAACTCCCGGGACGTAACAGGATGCGAGTAAATGCAAGCTCCATCCATACAGTGAATGTAGTGCATACCCGTGGATTATCGTGTCGATAGTGAGTTTTATTAGTCGGATTATAATGAAGATTCCTAATAATCCTGCACTGGCTGTTCCAAAACTCGTAAAGGCTCCCCAGACTCGATTGGCGGCGTTCTCCGCAATGGTGTTCAACATATTTTCGTCGATCAGTCCGTTTATTTTGATGCTGCCTGGTGGCACGTGGTAACCCATGGAACCTCTGGCCAGATGGTTCAGCATAGCAGGTCGTTCGGCTGGAAACATGATGCGGTCACGAAGCTTGTCTATATCGGATTCCTGGTAGATTCCGCTCGCTGCGAGGTTTCCAGGAGTTGCATATTTCCAGGTCGGTTTGGTAAGTGGTTGTAGTTTTTGTGGTGCTATTACTTCGATTGGTTGTGGTGAGAAGCGATACCAAGTTCCTTCTATTATGTATTGGGCTGGAAGCATAGGATCGCACTCAATTTGCGTTGCTGCTTTTATCAGCATTCTCGATGTCGTAGTTAAAAAATATGATGAGTTTTTATATGTTACTGGTAGTTCGTTATAGCATTCATCGACTTTTCGTAATTTACACTCGATGGGGATGCATTTCACTATGTGAATAACTTCTCCTGCTATAGCTGTCATGTAACCTGGTCCCTTCATGACTGTATGGGCGAATCGTTCGGGCAATAGCGCTGCAGTCGTTAGCGCATTCAGAAGCACTCTCCTCTCGAGGTTGCAGCGTTGTACCATTACATCTTTGTAGAGTCCTTTCATTTGGGTCCTCACATGTTTTTCAACGTAGATAAATTTTGAATTTATGTAGGAGAAAATATCTAAATTATTTACAGATATTTTTTCTTTTACAGCTGGTGAATTATTCCCTTTTATCTCGAGAATAAATAATTTTGGGTGCTCTGTTCGGATAAGGGTGTATCCGCATACCTGGTAGGTACCCTGTTGTGCAAGTGCGAATGTAGTTGAATCGGAACTAAGTGTGTAGACTGTTGGCATCCTGTTGTTTTCTTCTTTTGTTTCCATTTTGGTAGCGGCTCCTTCGTATAGTACGTCGTACTGGTGGAAGCTGCATGAATCGGTTGGTGCTGTTTTCCAAAACACACTGTTTCCCTGTAGGTCGATGCAAAAACCGTCGTCTATACTGCACTGTGTGCCTGATGGCAATAAGATTTTTCCTGATTTTGAGTTTATTATTGCGATGTAGTTGTATAGGGCCACCTTGACTGAAGCCTGGACCACGACGCTGTCCCAAGTACCGTAAGGGTCGCTGTATTGTATTCCCGTGCATGTACCGTCAGCTGTGAGGCCGCCTCCCATTGTAACGCTTCGTGTGGTCGTTTCGTTCTTTTTAAGTCCCACTAGGTCAGCGGAGAAACTTAATTTTATCATGCCCGTTTCTTGTAGTCTTTGGCATGTTTTCTCGTCGAAGTCGTACAAGTACGATTGATGTCCTCCTTGTACAATGGAATTGTGTGAGCTCATGCCACAATGATACACGGTTCGGTCTATTTCGATTTTGCATTGGAGCACTTCGGTAGTCTTGAATTCTGATAGTTGTAGTAGTTGTATGGTTGCATCTTGTGCAATTGGTTCGCCTAGAGGGATCTCACATTCCCCCACCTGGTTGAGAGAGATGGTGGTGATGTTGAGAGAAGATCCTCCGCAATCATATCCGACTAGAGCTGTAGTAGTTGGCACAAGGAGTATAATTAGTAAGGTTGCTGCGATAGTTGTTGTAATAATTCCCATAATAGTTTTGTTGCTTTTAGATGAACGCGGTTTTGTTACCGGGTCGTCCTCGATAAGATCTAGTGCGTTGTTAATGGTTTTATAATCCATATCTAGTGCTGGTGGTAGAGATGGTGTTGGAGCTGGTGCCGGGGTGGTGGAAGGTGAGGGGTCCTTATTCATGATGAAATCCCTGAATTTTGCATGAAAATCATCTCTATCCCATGGAAATGTGTAGACCTTGCTTTCGAAGATAGCTGACTCCACATCAGCTTCTGGGATGGTTCTCATTCTCCCGTACTGGCCGATTTTTATTCTAAAAATCGCACGTGCCTGATCGTAATATATCACGTCTCCGAAGGATAAGAGGTTTGCGCGACGGTTCAGGAATCGTATCACAAAATTTTCAAAGGTGACCCATCCCTTTGGCGCCTGTTGCTTCCGTGGCGGCATCCTTCTGAGGTATAGTTTTCTGTAACAAAGTGATGCCTTGTTACAGTTTTGTTAATCTGAGTTTATTGGTGTGGACTATTTTATCGCGTCCTCGATAATTTATTTTAACATTTCCGTGTTCTAAAATTTCCGTAACTTCGCACGGCTCAGTGTATTGATCGGCGAATTTGCCTAACCGAGGTTCTTTGAGCATGACGACCCGGTCACCGACGCCGAAGTCCTGCGGGTTAATCCGTTTATCGTAATAACGTTCGGATCTTCTTTTTGCAGCATTTAAGTTTTCTGCTGCGAGTTCTTGTAATCCGTTTATTCGGTGAAAGAGTTCCCTTAAATACTCAGTGTACGTAGGCTCGTTATATTCCTCCAACGGGGGGTCGCTGGATGGTTGTCTCGCGAGTCTTCCGAATACGAGTTCATGTGGAGTGTGTTTGGTTCCTTCGTGTTCGCTAGTATTGTATGAGTACATAGCCATATCCAGAAGCTCGTCCCACTCCTGATTTTGGTCTACATACTGCTTCAGATATTCTGTTAAAACGTGGTGATGTTACGTCCCGGGAGTTGAAATTGAATTTTTAAAAACTAAACGCTAACTCACGCGGAGGACGGTTGACAGATAAACAAGGGGTGGTCTCCAGTTTAAACAGGAATGGGCCTATTAGGGATGGAGACCGCGTCTGATCCGGATAATCTTGAAGGGGGCAGATATAATTTTGTATATATATATATGTATATATGTTCTTACCTTTCTTCTTCTTCCTCAAGTGCAGAACAAAGACCTCAACAGCAGGACGAGCGAACGAACGTAGCGGGTCGAGTTATTCGAGGGTGACCAACAGGATACCGCAAGGCTGGATGATTTCGACAGATTCCAACGATGACGATGATGGTTGCTCGAAGATCCAATGACCAGAAGATTTCACGATGTTGAAGTTTAAGCGGACAGAAGAAACGATTCTGGGTTTAGTCGCGACGTTTGACTTCGAAGCGTACGGTAGTTCTTTAGCGCAGACAACGAGGTTTGATTTAGTAGGAATGTTCAACTTATTGTGTCCCCTAAGACGAGCCGGAGAACCGCAGCTTTCTGCAAGGAGGCGACGAATTTGATACTTCCACCCAGCCCTTCGTCTTCCCATTTAATAGAGGAATGGCGAGGATCTGAACAGGACTTTAGATCGTGCAGTAGGGATGCACTGACCGGATGATGATCGGGAGTAATTTAAGAAGGAGTAGATCGTGCAGTAGGGATGCACTGACCGGATGAGATGGACGGAAACCCAATGTACGAAGGTATGCGTAAAGAGGGCTTCCAAAGGTAAGGAGGTTCGGAAAATTGTAATAATGATGAACGAATCGAGATGAAGGGTTGTTTGAAATAATTAACACTGATTAGAAATTTGCAGATATAAAAATGATTATATATCGATGTATATTGAAACACTAGAAATCCGTACAACACTGGATTATTCTTAGTTATTATTTACGCGGCAATTCTGGACGCGGAGTCTCGGTAAGTTACGCGGAACATATTCTTGTCAACACATTTTATGTCGCCTGTCTGCTCTTTGCGTAGGACAGGATATTCCCGGTTTTATATTCGAACTCGCGACGGATTTACAGACCTTTTAATGCTTAAAGACCGATTCGTATAGTACGGTGTGTGTTAAAAAGTGTTACTCGTGCGAAGGTGTCGATGAGACTGACGCTCGCTGCGTCGATGCAGACCTCCGCGGGTCCGTTGCTGGTGGGGAGCGCTTCAGTGCCCCCTCCTCTTTGACGCATGCGCGCGGTACTTTGGTGGGGAGTGCTGGAACGCTCCCTCCCACTCGTGGTGCTTATGCGTTGGTAACAATACGTTGAAGGATAAGTACGCAGACATAATATGCTGACTATGCATCCGGTGCGATAACAAGTGCGCAGACATACCATGCTGACCATGCATCCGGTGCGATAACAAGTGCGCGAACATAATATGCTGACTATGCATCCGGTGCGATAGTAGTCCCTTCATACATTGTTAGAATATATCGTTGAGCAAACTATATGACAAAGAATTATTATATTGCTAAGAAATGTATATTCAATGAAATAAACGTTCTTGTGATTCGAGATATTATGATTATTAACATGTATATGTGTAAAATAAATGTTTTAAATTAAATATTAGTGTAAACAATGTTTACGACAAATGAACACTTGAATATTAGGGTAATTAGCATTTATGCTAATTGAATGCATGAAAAGGTATTAAACGAATAAGTGAATATTTAGTTTGTCAAACTATTAAAGAAATGTAAATGTTTAATAAGTATTTAAATTGTGAATAAAGATATTTATCTTGTAGAATAAACAAATGTTCAAATTACAACGTATGAGTAAATGAATATTAAATTAAATAATATTTGTAGCGAACGGATTACCGGGTATTACGCAAATAATGTTAAATATTAAACGTGTTTATTGTGAATGATAATTATAACGATCTGATAATTAAAATATTGTTCGCAATAATTAAACAAGCGAATCATTAGTGAAAACTAGTATTTATAACCATTGATAAATGCATATTAAAGTAAACAATATTTATAATAAATGCGTAAACAATTATTATTTGAATAAGGAATATTTAGTGTAAATAATGCTTATATGGTACCAGAATAAATGAAGGATTTCTATGAATATTGTTTATTTCAATTATATTCTTGTATTATACGTAGTTAGACCGACGACGTCACAATATCGCGTCGTTGTATCCTCGTAGAAGTAAGTCCGAGGCGGTCATTACAGACTGACAAGAATACAACCGTGTCTTAATTCTCGAATTTAAATTATAACGTGACCAAGTGTAAGAATTTCAGTGTGAGTTTCAATAATTATATCGAAATTAATATCAGTGTCAACTTTATTTCTCGACCCTTTCACTCTACAATTATTCGTTTCCTTTTGAATTATTTCAACATATTATCAATTAGTTATACCTTTCATTCTCGCGATACTTTTAATTCATACGCTTCTACGTTAATCCAAGTACATATCCTCCGGAGCGATCACTATTTGCGCTCCTCCACATTATCTATTGTAGCATACATAAGTTAGACCGATAAGTATACGCCGTTACGCTTTCATCAGCGTCGCAGCGTGCTGTTCGCTTTCAGCAGCGATACAGAATTCTGAATAACCCTTCCTCGACCATATATTTCATCCTTACACATGGGTAAACGTAGAGGTGGCCGTAGACATGCTGTACGTCGCTTCCTTGCCATATTCAAAAGGATACTAAATAATGAAAATCATTCTACAGCAAAATTTACGGAAATAGACAACTGTTCACTTGCTCTCGGTGTGCCATTAAAACAAAGTGCGATCTCCTGTGTCGAAAAAGAAATCGAGAGAGAATCCATACGAAATATAAAAATCTCTAACGTGCGGTCGTTACCACGAATCACGTCCGACGTATCTTACCGTGGTTTATTCAAACGTGCCATCATCAGGGAGGCTGTTGCATTTCGCTGGACCCCTATCAGTCCCCACGGACTCATCCACCACATTGGAACTCCGGATTTCGAGGATCTACTAGTACTCGATCAATTCTGGGCTGGTATACCCGTAATCACCTTGGATTAAATCTACTACCCGCTACGCCCTTCCGCTCACGCAGCCGGCATCCATATACACCATAGACAACAACCGGTAAGTAGAACCGCTTAAATTACATATATATATATACGTGTGAACCTATCCGAAGATATATCAGAAACGGCCTCATCCCTGCTGGTGAATCCCGGCTAAATCGAGGCTAACCCTTCTAGCAACCGTACGATCAAAAAGAATTTTTCTTTTTTTTATAATATTAGAACAAGGACGTAACACTGTCTAGCAACAGCATTGCTAGGGGATGGCACAGGCGTTCAAGGGCTGGACAAGTTAGGGCGTCTAGCTGGCGTCGTCTCTTTCAAGTGGTTGCAGGTGGTTAGCACATGTACCGCGAGGATGCTAGGCTTGCTGCACTTTGTCGTTGGTACTATTCTATGAATATGTTGGGTGTGTACAATTGTGTCCTATTGGTAGAATGCTTGTGCACGTGCGTGTCTGGTTCGTGCGGACTTTCGAGTTTGTTCTTGTAGCCAAATGTTTTAAGTGGGCGAACCCCTCGAGCTCGAGTCTTGATTGGGGTAGGTCTACGCAGTCAGAGTAGGCTGCATAGTAAATTAAGTTCCTTTGGAAATTCTTCTGATTTATTGCTTCGACTATCCCGTTGACTCTTTGCTCGACGGGTTTTCCCGAACGGACGTTTTATTACTTTATGGCTTACTTCAGTATGCGACTTGCTAATGGCTTTATTACTTTATGACTCTGACTCGCTCTAGGTGAATCCTGATGGCTTTATTGCTTATTCTTTTCTGACGTTGTGCTGTGCTTGTAGCTGTAGCTAGCAATTATATTACTTGCAGATGTTACCGAGAATGCTGGTCGTTGTATATTCTAGCGTTTTGTTTATGCGAGGAGCCGAGCTGCTATTGTCGTGGTGCTTTCGAGGAGTAGAGTCGTCTCACTTCTGCTCGTGGGAGAAGTCTATCTCTTACCTCTCACTCCCTCTCAGGTAGCTTCTTGCTATGTCGTCTAAGCGAGCCCACGAGTGCAAGCCGCTCGGCATTCGCGCATCTTATATTTAAATATATTATTAAATACAATCGTTAACTTGTTAAATTGAGATTTCAATATATGTATTTTTAACATAGATAGTTCAAATCGAGAATTACATAATCATTAATTGAATGAGGCACTACAAGTATGGTAAATGTAGAGAAATATAAATGGTAACATAGTATAGCAAAATATAGTACATGTATAATATATAGCAAATGTGAATATAGTATAGTAAATGTAGTATAGTAGTAGTGTAGTAAATATAGTATAGTAAGGCGAATGTGGTATATAGTAAATGTAGTAGATGTATAATGCAGTATAGCGGATGTAGTATAGTAAATGTATAGTGGGTCACATAATAGTATATCGCATATGGGTACAAGAAGGTGACCTATCCTAATAATTCTATCTCTCTTACTCATATACGCATGGCTTGGGCTATGTTGGTCCGCTATTCGCTTTCTCTCTCGTACTCGTGAGGAGACACAGGACGTAACACCTCCCCCCTTTTAGACAGGGGCAGCGCCTCCATGGCTCTGCCGCTGAGAGGTGAGTAGGCGATACTGAAGTTCGGTGTCGACTCCGTAAAGGTGCGATGGTTGGTCTCGTGGTGGGGGTCGGAGCTCGGGGTACACAGGTGGTGAAGGTACGCTTGGCTGAGGTGGGTCAGTTGGTGGTGCGCTGTCGGACCGGTGTGACTCCTCGCGTTCCTTGTTCTTCTCGTTCTCAGGTGTGTCGTTAGTTCTCCGTTGGTGTGCCAGCGAAAGTAGTAAGTTCGTCAGTGAATCCCATATGGATTGTGACGTCGTCGGTCTAACTACGTATAATACAAGAATATAATTGAAATAAACAATATTCATAGAAATCCTTCATTTATTCTGGTACCATATAAGCATTATTTACACTAAATATTCCTTATTCAAATAATAATTGTTTACGCATTTATTATAAATATTGTTTACTTTAATATGCATTTATCAATGGTTATAAATACTAGTTTTCACTAATGATTCGCTTGTTTAATTATTGCGAACAATATTTTAATTATCAGATCGTTATAATTATCATTCACAATAAACACGTTTAATATTTAACATTATTTGCGTAACACCCGGTAATCCGTTCGCTACAAATATTATTTAATTTAATATTCATTTACTCATACGTTGTAATTTGAACATTTGTTTATTCTACAAGATAAATATCTTTATTCACAATTTAAATACTTATTAAACATTTACATTTCTTTAATAGTTTGACAAACTAAATATTCACTTATTCGTTTAATACCTTTTCATGCATTCAATTAGCATAAATGCTAATTACCCTAATATTCAAGTGTTCATTTGTCGTAAACATTGTTTACACTAATATTTAATTTAAAACATTTATTTTACACATATACATGTTAATAATCATAATATCTCGAATCACAAGAACGTTTATTTCATTGAATATACATTTCTTAGCAATATAATAATTCTTTGTCATATAGTTTGCTCAACGATATATTCTAACAATGTATGAAGGGACTACTATCGCACCGGATGCATAGTCAGCATATTATGTTCGCGCACTTGTTATCGCACCGGATGCATGGTCAGCATGGTATGTCTGCGCACTTGTTATCGCACCGGATGCATAGTCAGCATATTATGTCTGCGTACTTATCCTTCAACGTATTGTTACCAACGCATAAGCACCACGAGTGGGAGGGAGCGTTCCAGCACTCCCCACCAAAGTACCGCGCGCATGCGTCAAAGAGGAGGGGGCACTGAAGCGCTCCCCACCAGCAACGGACCCGCGGAGGTCTGCATCGACGCAGCGAGCGTCAGTCTCATCGACACCTTCGCACGAGTAACACTTTTTAACACACACCGTACTATACGAATCGGTCTTTAAGCATTAAAAGGTCTGTAAATCCGTCGCGAGTTCGAATATAAAACCGGGAATATCCTGTCCTACGCAAAGAGCAGACAGGCGACATAAAATGTGTTGACAAGAATATGTTCCGCGTAACTTACCGAGACTCCGCGTCCAGAATTGCCGCGTAAATAATAACTAAGAATAATCCAGTGTTGTACGGATTTCTAGTGTTTCAATATACATCGATATATAATCATTTTTATATCTGCAAATTTCTAATCAGTGTTAATTATTTCAAACAACCCTTCATCTCGATTCGTTCATCATTATTACAATTTTCCGAACCTCCTTACCTTTGGAAGCCCTCTTTACGCATACCTTCGTACATTGGGTTTCCGTCCATCTCATCCGGTCAGTGCATCCCTACTGCACGATCTACTCCTTCTTAAATTACTCCCGATCATCATCCGGTCAGTGCATCCCTACTGCACGATCTAAAGTCCTGTTCAGATCCTCGCCATTCCTCTATTAAATGGGAAGACGAAGGGCTGGGTGGAAGTATCAAATTCGTCGCCTCCTTGCAGAAAGCTGCGGTTCTCCGGCTCGTCTTAGGGGACACAATAAGTTGAACATTCCTACTAAATCAAACCTCGTTGTCTGCGCTAAAGAACTACCGTACGCTTCGAAGTCAAACGTCGCGACTAAACCCAGAATCGTTTCTTCTGTCCGCTTAAACTTCAACATCGTGAAATCTTCTGGTCATTGGATCTTCGAGCAACCATCATCGTCATCGTTGGAATCTGTCGAAATCATCCAGCCTTGCGGTATCCTGTTGGTCACCCTCGAATAACTCGACCCGCTACGTTCGTTCGCTCGTCCTGCTGTTGAGGTCTTTGTTCTGCACTTGAGGAAGAAGAAGAAAGGTAAGAACATATATACATATATATATATACAAAATTATATCTGCCCCCTTCAAGATTATCCGGATCAGACGCGGTCTCCATCCCTAATAGGCCCATTCCTGTTTAAACTGGAGACCACCCCTTGTTTATCTGTCAACCGTCCTCCGCGTGAGTTAGCGTTTAGTTTTTAAAAATTCAATTTCAACTCCCGGGACGTAACAGGTTAACTTTTCTGGTGACAGCGGTGGGATCCACTGTCTGTATTCGGATAATACTGTTTAAAATCATTTAAAATTCATAAAAGATCGCTCATCAAATTCAAAACTTCGTTTAAAGGAATTTTCGATTATCAAACTCTAATTAACTCGCTTCAAATCACGTGCAAGGCGCACATATTAAATAACGTTTTCTAATAATTAATTTCCGAAATGGACACTCGTAGTGCCAAACACAAATCCCTCTCGGAAGAGGAAATAAAAACCCTACTCGAACAGTTAGCCAAGAAACAGCAACGTTTACAAGAGCAGGAGGAAGCTATTCGTACTAAAGAAATAGAGAGTCAAGAGCGTTACAGCGCATTGCAAAAACGCGAAGTAGAAATGTTAGAACGTGAGAAGGAACGGCTCGCACAAATCCAAGCCGCAGAAACAGAATTAGCGAACAAACAATTAGGATCTGAATTCACGAGTACCGAAGCGTCACAAATAGGAAGACACGAGCCTTCCCGCATCGAAAACTTGCTAAGAGATTTGCTCAAAGATTTCAATTGCTTAAAAAAGGACGTGGTAGATTTGCGATCGACAGTTCAAACTAACGCTTCTCAGGCTCAATGGATTCCTCCTCCTCCAACAAGAAGCAACGACAATAACGAAAATAATATGCCCCAACCGTATGTAAATGTAGCATTACCTAATCCACATTTGCAATTTAAAGACGTTCTTGAATCCGTACCGATCTTTACGGGAGATAATATTCCTGTATTAAAATTTGCGAGAGCATGCAAACGAGTCAAAGACATGTTCTCTCCTACGTTGGAACCAACGGTCACCCGCCTTCTGCGGAACAAGTTGAAGGGCCGTGCCTACACGGCAATGGAGGATGATCCATTCGTCACAGTCGCCGAGTTCACGGAACGACTTAAAACTTTGTTTGGTTGCGCTAAATCTTTGAATCAATACAGGGGAGAACTTGGAAATATCAACAAAGGTAGGTCCGAGCACGCGATAGACTACATCAGCCGAGTCAAGGACCTGCATTCTGCCATCATCGATGCCGAAACAGGTAAGGCCGGAGAGCCGCTTTCGCAAATTCATATTCGAAATCTGGAGAACGAAGCATTGGAGTGCTTCGTCACGGGCTTACCACCCGACTTTCGATTACGCCTTCGTTCGGAGGGCTATAACGATCTTTATAGCGCGTTTACAGTCGCGATTCGGGTTGAAAAAGAAATAGAACGCGATAGAACCAGATTCAGGGAGACGCGCCCTGAAACCCGATATTCACCACCCACGGACGTGAACACCGTACAGCGTGGTAAAATTCAATGCGATTATTGTAACAGGCAGGGTCACGGTTCCGAGAATTGCTGGCTCAAACATCCGGATAAGAAGCCAACTCGCACCGAGGCAACGCCTAAACCTTTGTTCAATTCTCCACGCGATGATCCAAGACCGAAATGCGCGTATTGCAATAGGACCGGTCACGCGGTGGACAACTGTTACACCAAACAACGAGACGACAAGCAACGCGATTCACCGTCAAATTCGGGAAACGGGCAGCAACGTTCGACAAACCCCGGCGCGAGTCGAGCGGAGCGATTCCCAGAGCGCCCAGTCCGAGTTATAGCACACGAAACGTGCGAACCGCAAACGTCCGATTAAAAACTCGCTCTTTTGTTCCAACTGTTGAAGTAGAATCACCTCAACTGATTAATAAATCCGACTTTTTGGTAGACTCTGGCGCGGATCCAAACCTAATTAAGCAAAAAGCGCTAAAACCAGAGGTACCTGTCGATTCAAATGATATTTTGCAACTACAAGGAATCTCGGAAGAGCCAGTTTTTACTATTGGTTCCACCTTCATTGACATTCAAGATACCAATTGCGAATTTCACGTAGTGGATAACTCGTTTCTCATCCAACAAGACGCGATACTAGGGTCGGAATTCCATGTTAATAATAGAGCCGCGATCGATTATGACAAAGAAGCAGTCACCTGGAAACACGGTCAACTCCCATTTAAAAACCGCGAAACAGTAGTGATTCCTGCTCGTTCCTCGGCGATCTACCATGTACACGTGAGAAACTCCGATTTAGTTGAAGGATATCTTCCTAGATTAAATTGTGGTGAAGGAGTCTACGCAGGCGAAGCCATCGTTACGCAAACTAACGGCGTAGCATACCTCAAGGCGTTCAATACGACCACGAAAGATCTCGAGCTTACAGTACCTACAGTCACGCTTTATGAATTTTCTGTCAATAACGAGAGAACGGATTTGTCTCAAGGTAAAAAAATCACAAGTCAAGTAAAATCTATAAGGAATTATGTAAACGAAAGCCATCCGCGCATAGCTAAAGTAAAAGAGCTCCTTAGGCTCGATCATTTGAATGATGAGGAACTAACGAGCATTGATAATATTTTAGTGGACACGTTTCATTTGTTTCATATACCCGGAGAACAATTAGATTCTACTGACATGATACAACATAAAATTGTTACTACAGACGACCAACCAGTTTTTACTCGCCAATATCGCTTCCCTCCCGCCCATAAGGACGAAATAACGAAGCAAGTAGGAGATTTGATTGATAATAGAATTATAGAACCATCGGAATCACCCTACAGCTCACCCCTGTGGATCGTCCCCAAAAAGACTGATTCTCACGGGAAGCTTCGGTGGCGCATGGTGATCGACTACAGAGGCTTGAATGAGAAAACAGTGGGTGATGCGTACCCACTCCCAAATATTACAGAAATCTTGGACCAACTTGGCAGTGCAAAATATTTTTCGGTATTTGACTTAGCTAGCGGATTTCACCAGATAAAAGTGCATCCCGACGATGCCCATAAAACCGCTTTTTCCACACCTTTTGGACATTATCAATTTAACAGAATGCCATTTGGGCTCAAGAACGCACCGGCCACTTTCCAAAGACTCATGGACAGAGTACTGTGTGGTTTACAAGGCACAGAACTTTTTGTATATTTAGACGACATTGTCATATATGCGAGTTCCCTTCAGGAACATGAAATAAAAATTCGAAAATTAGCAGTACGACTAAGTAAAGCCAACCTGAAATTGCAGCCTGACAAATGCGAGTTCCTTCGCAAAGAAGTCGCTTATTTAGGCCATGTCATTAGTAAGGACGGAGTACGACCCGATCCGAAAAAACTAGAGTCCGTTCGAAATTACCCACAACCAACAAGCCCCACAAAAATTAAACAATTTTTGGGCTTGGCTGGATATTACCGTAGATTCATTGAAAACTTTTCCGGAATTTCAAGACCGTTAACTCAATTGCTTAAGAAGGGATCAATTTTCAAATGGACGCAGTCTCAAGAAGAGGCTTTTCAAAAACTAAAAAATGCTCTTTGTTCGGAACCGGTACTCCAGTACCCTGATTTCACACAACCATTTATAATAACGACCGATGCTTCAAACGTAGCTATTGGCGGAGTTATCAGTCAAGGCAAAGTAGGCAGCGACAGACCAATTTCCTACGCATCTAGAACTCTGTCCGAGGCCGAAGAAAGATATTCGACAATCGAGAAAGAATTACTAGCAATAGTTTACAGCGTATCACAATTTCGCCATTATGTTTATGGAAGAGAGTTCACTCTTATTACAGACCACAGGCCGTTGGTATGGCTCCACTCCGTCAAGGACCCAGCCAACCGTTTAGTTCATTGGCGTCTTAAGCTAGAGAATTACCAATATAAAATTGTCTATAAGCCAGGGCGCGCAAACGCAAACGCCGACGCGTTGTCACGAAATCCGCCTGACAGATCGGTTTTGGTCGTAACTCCACTGAAAAGACTAAACAGCACGAGCTCAGAAGACGAAACGTTTATATTCGAGAGTCGTCCACATAGTAATAAAAATAAGGACAAACGTACAAATAAGAAACGTAGATTAAACAACTCAAGCTCCGAAGGCGAGACACTTGAATTCGAGAACCGCCCCCGTAGCGATAAAAATAAAGATCTTAGCACTAGCATACCTAAACAGCCGGCCGACTTTGCAAACAATCACGAAGAAGATCGTGATCCTCAACCAAGACCTAGCACGTCTATAGAGGACGACGTTTTTCAAACGCCCGCTGATTCGGTAGACTTACCTTTAAGTGAAAAGGACGATGACGAAAGATCCCTGTCGCCCGATCTTCCCGGCAGCGACATTAGCGATAACGATTCCTCAGACGAGTCTGAAGCGGAAAGCGATATATTTAATCGAGCAACTTTTCCTTTCAAGCTACCTGTAAGAAAAGAAAAGGTAATCGAAGAGTTAAAAATTGAAGAATCTAGAGATAGACTATCCATGTGTAGAGATAACGTATTAATATTTATTACCATTAAAGGTCAACCTATCGATGAGGGTGCTAAAGATTTGGCATCCACCGATACCTTACCTCAATTCAAAGATTTAAGCTTGCTTCGAGCGAAAGTAGCTCACAACGGTGCTAAACTCGTTATAGCCTTACCAATTAAAAATGATCTTAGAGCACTCACATCGGTAGAAGACCTGCACGAGGCGTTAGAGTCACTCAGAGACGTTATAACAGAACTAGGATCAAACTCGCTCAGTGTAGCTAGAACAGAAAGTATAGATGGCATCCAGTGGCCAGACATACAACGAAGCATCCAGAATTATCTGTCAAATTCTCCTTTGCTGCTAACAATTTATAAACAACTTGTAACGATACCATCACCCAACGATCGACAAGAGATCATCCAGGAAGCGCACGATTCTCCGATTGGGGGTCACAAAGGCGTTACCAAGACCTTCAAACGCATCAGGGAACGCTACGCATGGAGAAACATGAAAACCGATGTGCAGGAGTACATCCAACGTTGCCGAGGTTGCCAACTTAAAAAGCTCGTCCGCATCAAGACCAAGCAACCAATGGTCATCACGGACACACCAGGTAACGCTTTCGACAAGATAGCAATGGACATCGTAGGCCCACTTCCAACCACCAGAAGAGGAAACACCTACATTCTCACAATCCAAGACCTATTGACAAAATACTCGTTGGCGATCCCTCTCGGAAGAATAATGTCAGTGGATATCGCCGACGCACTCTGCGGATCTTTCATCGCACACTTCGGCGCACCGAAGGCAATTCTGACGGACCAGGGAAGCAACTTCTGTTCCAGCTTGATGAAGGCAATAGCAAAGAAGTTCAAGATCCGACTTTTTACCACTACTGCATTCCATCCTCAAACGAACGGCTCTATCGAGCGTTCACATCACGTACTTATCGAATACCTCAAACAATATGTGGACAAAAACAACGACTGGGACGAGTTCCTCGACATGGCGACATTCTCGTACAATACGAGTCAGCACGAGGGAACCGGCTTCACTCCATTCGAGCTGGTGTTCGGGAGACTCGCCCGACTACCATCGAGCAACGTGCATGTAGAGGAACACTCCAACCCGACGTACACAGAATACCTGAAGAATTTGTTTGAAAGGATCCAGGGACTCCAAGAATTGGCAGCCGCCAACCTAACCGCAGCAAAGCACAAATCAAAGAAGTATTACGACAAGAGAATCAACCCGCAGAATTTTGGTGTCGGCGACATGGTTGTCATGTTGAAGGAGCCGAAGGACGGAAAATTCGGCGATCAGTACACCGAACCTTGTCGAGTCGTCGAAATGTTATCTGGCGGAAATGTTAAAATTAAATATCGAAGTCAAAATAGAGTAGTACACACGAACAAACTACGCTTGACTAAATTGCGACAGTAAAATTACTTTTGTTGCAGAACGAAACGATACACGATAAGAATGGCCCTACCAAGGAAACACCAAACGCCAAAAGGGTGGATTACCTTTGAAAATTTTGTTATTCGCTACGTAAACCAACGCAGAGACATGCTAGTCTTTGACGACGTGATGTTCTACAACCAAGAACGTGGTATATTCAAAATTAAGGACAGACGGAGGAAAGGAACGAAGAACGTCCCAATGGCCGATGTGGATTCGCTAATCTTCGAGACCAAAGCCTACACTTTCCCGTGGGACAACAACGCCTTCCATCTACATTTTCAACAGTACCTAGCCTGCAGGAAACCTTTACCTCCGATAACACCACCGACATCAGCTGTAACGACTACGGACGAGGTCGACAACATCCAAAACGGACCAGTAAGTCACCCGCATATACGAAAACAGAAATATAAAACGACATCAGGAATTATTACGAAGATTATTGCGACTACTGTAGTGTTCATGCTCTTTGCACGATCAATCTCCGCACTAATTGGGTACGATTGTGGAGGGTCCACGATGAATATTACGACAATATCTTTGAACGACGTTGGAGGGTGCACGATTCCGATGTCGGAGCCACTGTCAAAACCCGTCTACATACAACTACTCCAGATTTCCGAATTTGAAGCAACCGAGGTCATCCAGTGCAAGGTAGAAATCGACCGTACTATCTATCACTGCGGGATGAGCTCGCACAATTCAATCGTGCAAGGAGGCCACCAGACGTACTTGCATGACTTCGACGAAAAATCTTGTCAACGTCTCCAAGAAACGGGAATGACGAAGCTCAGCTTCGCGTCCGAAATTATCGGATTACGTCGAAACGAAACTACATCAAGAAGCATTACCATGGGCGGATCGATCACCAACGACGGGGCTTGTTCTGGAACTCAGTACAGCGACCCGTATGGGACTTGGGACAACGCCGTCGTACAGGCATCAGTAAAAATTTCCCTGTACAACTACCATGCCACCGTCGACCTGAAGGCTGGAAGAATAGTACTCCAATCCGGGACGCTGTGCATGCTCTCTGACGGCAGCTGCATCGACACTAATGGAAACAGCGCTTTTTGGAAGATAGCACCCACCGAGTCCTGTAGTCTTGGACAGTACGACGTGCTCTACGAGGGCATGGCAACAAAATTAGAATCGAAAGAAAACGGAATTCCTACACCAGACGTATACACCCTGCAAACGGACTCGACCACATTCGCGCTAGCGAAACGATCAGAGTACCAAGTCTGCGGATACACGCTCATTAGGACCGAACACCCAAAGCTATTCATTTTCGAAACCGAAAGGGGACAGTCGCCCGCAGCGAAGAAGAAAATTTCAGTCAGCAACCTAGACATCTTTTCATATATAAATTCCAAGTTCGTCTACGTTGAAAAACATGTGCGTTCACAAATGAAGAGCCTTTACCACGACGTACTCACTCAACGTTGTAACCTAGAGAGGAGGGTGATGCAGAACGCACTCACCACAGCAGCCATACTACCCGAAAAATTCGCCTACACGATAATGAAAGGACCCGGATATATGGCTGTGGTCGCAGGAGAAGTCGCACACATTGTCAAATGTATCACCATCCAGTGTCAGCTCAGGAAAACTAACGAATGTTATCACGAAGTACCAGTCACCTACCGCAACAGTTCGCTCTTTTTGACCACTACCTCGAGGATGCTAGTAAAGACCGGAACGCAAGTCGAATGCAACTCCATGCTTCCGGCAGAATACAACATCGAAGGAAGTTGGTACCGACTCTCGCCACACCCGATAGAGGTTATACCGCCGCAGATACTACAACCAACAATGAAGCCAACCTGGAGATACGTCTCCGCGGGAAATTTAGCGATCAGCGGAATCTACACGGAATCCGACATCGACAAGCTACGAGAACGAATTATGTTTCCAGCCGAGAAACCAGCACTCCTGAATCATCTGGCTCGGGGGTCAATCGGATACCATGTACCCTCTGGAAGCATCTCCATCCGAGGACTAATGGACGAAAACACGCTAAATCACATAGCCGAAAACGCAGCCGACAAGATGTGGGGGATCTTCCTTAAATTTGGCACCGCAAGCGCAGGTGTCATCGGACTTTTCCTGATTTTCAGGTTAATCAAACTTGTAATTGACACGTTCATACACGGATATGCTCTGCACTCTCTGTACGGATGGAGCATTCACCTCATCGGAGCCGTGTGGAGTTCAGTTACCAACCTACTTGTGACCCTGGCTCACAAGGACCGAGCAGCATCCAAGGACGTCGAAATCAACGAACCGCATACACCAAATGAAGTGAGGATTCCCATACACCCAGAAATACAGCAGCAACCAGAGACAATCGAATTATCAGGCGTAGACCCACGACTTTCTGCTAGGCTATTCGCCTCTCGTCAGCAGAGCCTTGGCACAGCTTCCGACTAAAAGGGGGGAGATGTGACGTCGTCGGTCTAACTACGTATAATACAAGAATATAATTGAAATAAACAATATTCATAGAAATCCTTCATTTATTCTGGTACCATATAAGCATTATTTACACTAAATATTCCTTATTCAAATAATAATTGTTTACGCATTTATTATAAATATTGTTTACTTTAATATGCATTTATCAATGGTTATAAATACTAGTTTTCACTAATGATTCGCTTGTTTAATTATTGCGAACAATATTTTAATTATCAGATCGTTATAATTATCATTCACAATAAACACGTTTAATATTTAACATTATTTGCGTAATACCCGGTAATCCGTTCGCTACAAATATTATTTAATTTAATATTCATTTACTCATACGTTGTAATTTGAACATTTGTTTATTCTACAAGATAAATATCTTTATTCACAATTTAAATACTTATTAAACATTTACATTTCTTTAATAGTTTGACAAACTAAATATTCACTTATTCGTTTAATACCTTTTCATGCATTCAATTAGCATAAATGCTAATTACCCTAATATTCAAGTGTTCATTTGTCGTAAACATTGTTTACACTAATATTTAATTTAAAACATTTATTTTACACATATACATGTTAATAATCATAATATCTCGAATCACAAGAACGTTTATTTCATTGAATATACATTTCTTAGCAATATAATAATTCTTTGTCATATAGTTTGCTCAACGATATATTCTAACAATGTATGAAGGGACTACTATCGCACCGGATGCATAGTCAGCATATTATGTTCGCGCACTTGTTATCGCACCGGATGCATGGTCAGCATGGTATGTCTGCGCACTTGTTATCGCACCGGATGCATAGTCAGCATATTATGTCTGCGTACTTATCCTTCAACGTATTGTTACCAACGCATAAGCACCACGAGTGGGAGGGAGCGTTCCAGCACTCCCCACCAAAGTACCGCGCGCATGCGTCAAAGAGGAGGGGGCACTGAAGCGCTCCCCACCAGCAACGGACCCGCGGAGGTCTGCATCGACGCAGCGAGCGTCAGTCTCATCGACACCTTCGCACGAGTAACACTTTTTAACACACACCGTACTATACGAATCGGTCTTTAAGCATTAAAAGGTCTGTAAATCCGTCGCGAGTTCGAATATAAAACCGGGAATATCCTGTCCTACGCAAAGAGCAGACAGGCGACATAAAATGTGTTGACAAGAATATGTTCCGCGTAACTTACCGAGACTCCGCGTCCAGAATTGCCGCGTAAATAATAACTAAGAATAATCCAGTGTTGTACGGATTTCTAGTGTTTCAATATACATCGATATATAATCATTTTTATATCTGCAAATTTCTAATCAGTGTTAATTATTTCAAACAACCCTTCATCTCGATTCGTTCATCATTATTACAATTTTCCGAACCTCCTTACCTTTGGAAGCCCTCTTTACGCATACCTTCGTACATTGGGTTTCCGTCCATCTCATCCGGTCAGTGCATCCCTACTGCACGATCTACTCCTTCTTAAATTACTCCCGATCATCATCCGGTCAGTGCATCCCTACTGCACGATCTAAAGTCCTGTTCAGATCCTCGCCATTCCTCTATTAAATGGGAAGACGAAGGGCTGGGTGGAAGTATCAAATTCGTCGCCTCCTTGCAGAAAGCTGCGGTTCTCCGGCTCGTCTTAGGGGACACAATAAGTTGAACATTCCTACTAAATCAAACCTCGTTGTCTGCGCTAAAGAACTACCGTACGCTTCGAAGTCAAACGTCGCGACTAAACCCAGAATCGTTTCTTCTGTCCGCTTAAACTTCAACATCGTGAAATCTTCTGGTCATTGGATCTTCGAGCAACCATCATCGTCATCGTTGGAATCTGTCGAAATCATCCAGCCTTGCGGTATCCTGTTGGTCACCCTCGAATAACTCGACCCGCTACGTTCGTTCGCTCGTCCTGCTGTTGAGGTCTTTGTTCTGCACTTGAGGAAGAAGAAGAAAGGTAAGAACATATATACATATATATATATACAAAATTATATCTGCCCCCTTCAAGATTATCCGGATCAGACGCGGTCTCCATCCCTAATAGGCCCATTCCTGTTTAAACTGGAGACCACCCCTTGTTTATCTGTCAACCGTCCTCCGCGTGAGTTAGCGTTTAGTTTTTAAAAATTCAATTTCAACTCCCGGGACGTAACATTGGCTGGGTCCTTGACGGAGTGGAGCCATACCAACGGCCTGTGGTCTGTAATAAGAGTGAACTCTCTTCCATAAACATAATGGCGAAATTGTGATACGCTGTAAACTATTGCTAGTAATTCTTTCTCGATTGTCGAATATCTTTCTTCGGCCTCGGACAGAGTTCTAGATGCGTAGGAAATTGGTCTGTCGCTGCCTACTTTGCCTTGACTGATAACTCCGCCAATAGCTACGTTTGAAGCATCGGTCGTTATTATAAATGGTTGTGTAAAATCAGGGTACTGGAGTACCGGTTCCGAACAAAGAGCATTTTTTAGTTTTTGAAAAGCCTCTTCTTGAGACTGCGTCCATTTGAAAATTGATCCCTTCTTAAGCAATTGAGTTAACGGTCTTGAAATTCCGGAAAAGTTTTCAATGAATCTACGGTAATATCCAGCCAAGCCCAAAAATTGTTTAATTTTTGTGGGGCTTGTTGGTTGTGGGTAATTTCGAACGGACTCTAGTTTTTTCGGATCGGGTCGTACTCCGTCCTTACTAATGACATGGCCTAAATAAGCGACTTCTTTGCGAAGGAACTCGCATTTGTCAGGCTGCAATTTCAGGTTGGCTTTACTTAGTCGTACTGCTAATTTTCGAATTTTTATTTCATGTTCCTGAAGGGAACTCGCATATATGACAATGTCGTCTAAATATACAAAAAGTTCTGTGCCTTGTAAACCACACAGTACTCTGTCCATGAGTCTTTGGAAAGTGGCCGGTGCGTTCTTGAGCCCAAATGGCATTCTGTTGTGACGTCGTCGGTCTAACTACGTATAATACAAGAATATAATTGAAATAAACAATATTCATAGAAATCCTTCATTTATTCTGGTACCATATAAGCATTATTTACACTAAATATTCCTTATTCAAATAATAATTGTTTACGCATTTATTATAAATATTGTTTACTTTAATATGCATTTATCAATGGTTATAAATATTAGTTTTCACTAATGATTCGCTTGTCTAATTACTACGAACAATATTTTAATTATCAAATCGTTATAATTATCATTCACAATAAACACGTTTAATATTTAACATTTTTTGCGTAATACCCGGTAATCCGTTCGCTACAAATATTATTTAATTTAATATTCATTTACTCATACGTTGTATTTTGAACATTTGTTTATTCTACAAGATAAATATCCTTATTCACAATTTAAATACTTATTAAACATTTACATTTCTTTAATAGTTTGACAAACTAAATATTCACTTATTCGTTTAATACCTTTTCATGCATTCAATTAGCATAAATGCTAATTACCCTAATATTCAAGTGTTCATTTGTCGTAAACATTGTTTACACTAATATTTAATTTAAAACATTTATTTTACACATATACATGTTAATAATCATAATATCTCGAATCACAAGAACGTTTATTTAATTGAATATACATTTCTTAGCAATATAATAATTCTTTGTCATATAGTTTGCTCAACGATATATTCTAACAATGTATGAAGGGACTACTATCGCACCGGATGCATAGTCAGCATATTATGTTCGCGCACTTGTTATCGCACCGGATGCATGGTCAGCATGGTATGTCTGCGCACTTGTTATCGCACCGGATGCATGGTCAGCATGGTATGTCTGCGCACTTGTTATCGCACCGGATGCATAGTCAGCATATTATGTCTGCGTGCTTATCCTTCAACGTATTGTTGCCAACGCGTAAGCACCACGAGTGGGAGGGAGCGTTCCAGCACTCCCCACTAAAGTACCGCGCGCATGCGTCAAAGAGGAGGGGGCGCTGAAGCGCTCCCCACCAGCGGCGGACCCGCGGAGGTCTGCATCGACGCAGCGAGCGTCAGTCTCATCGACACCTTCGCACGAGTAACACTTTTTAACACACACCGTACTATACGAATCGGTCTTTAAGCATTAAAAGGTCTGTAAATCCGTCGCGAGTTCGAATATAAAACCGGGAATATCCTGTCCTACGCAAAGAGCAGACAGGCGACATAAAATGTGTTGACAAGAATATGTTCCGCGTAACTTACCGAGACTCCGCGTCCAGAATTGCCGCGTAAATAATAACTAAGAATAATCCAGTGTTGTACCGATTTCTAGTGTTTCAATATACATCGATTTATAATCATTTTTATATCTGCAAATTTCTAATCAGTGTTAATTGTTTCAAACAACCCTTCATCTCGATTCGTTCATCATTATTATAATTTTCCAAACCTCCTTACCTTTGGAAGCCCCCTTTACGCATACCTTCGTACATTGGGTTTCCGTCCATCTCATCCGGTCAGTGCATCCCTACTGCACGATCTACTCCTTCTTAAATTACTCCCGATCATCATCCGGTCAGTGCATCCCTACTGCACGATCTAAAGTCCTGTTCAGATCCTCGCCATTCCTCTATTAAATGGGAAGCGAAGGGCTGGGTGGAAGTATCAAATTCGTCGCCTCCTTGCAGAAAGCTGCGGTTCTCCGGCTCGTCTTAGGGGACACAATAAGTCGAACATTCCTACTAAATCAAACCTCGTTGTCTGCGCTAAAGAACTATCGTACGCTTCGAAGTCGAACGTCGCGACTAAACCCAGAATCGTTTCTTCTGTCCGCTTAAACTTCAACATCGTGAAATCTTCTGGTCATTGGATCTTCGAGCAACCATCATCGTCATCGTTGGAATCTGTCGAAATCATCCAGCCTAGCGGTATCCTGTTGGTCACCCTCGAATAACTCGACCCGCTACGTTCGTTCGCTCGTCCTGCTGTTGAGGTCTTTGTTCTGCACTTGAGGAAGAAGAAGAAAGGTAAGAACATATATACATATATATATACAAAATTATATCTGCCCCCTTCAAGATTATCCGGATCAGACACGGTTTCCATCCCTAATAGGCCCATTCCTGTTTAAACTGGAGACCACCCCTTGTTTATCTGTCAACCGTCCTCCGCGTGAGTTAGCGTTTAGTTTTTAAAAATTTAATTTCAACTCCCGGGACGTAACACTGTTAAATTGATAATGTCCAAAAGGTGTGGAAAAAGCGGTTTTATGGGCATCGTCGGGATGCACTTTTATCTGGTGAAATCCGCTAGCTAAGTCAAATACCGAAAAATATTTTGCACTGCCAAGTTGGTCCAGGATTTCTGTAATATTTGGGAGTGGGTACGCATCACCCACTGTTTTCTCATTCAAGCCTCTGTAGTCGATCACCATGCGCCACCGAAGCTTCCCGTGAGAATCAGTCTTTTTGGGGACGATCCACAGGGGTGAGCTGTAGGGTGATTCCGATGGTTCTATAATTCTATTATCAATCAAATCTCCTACTTGCTTCGTTATTTCGTCCTTATGGGCGAGAGGGAAGCGATATTGGCGAGTAAAAACTGGTTGGTCGTCTGTAGTAACAATTTTATGTTGTATCATGTCAGTAGAATCTAATTGTTCTCCGGGTATATGAAACAAATGAAACGTGTCCACTAAAATATTATCAATGCTCGTTAGTTCCTCATCATTCAAATGATCGAGCCTAAGGAGCTCTTTTACTTTAGCTATGCGCGGATGGCTTTCGTTTACATAATTCCTTATAGATTTTACTTGACTTGTGATTTTTTTACCTTGAGACAGATCCGTTCTCTCGTTATTAACAGAAAATTCGTAAAGCGTGACTGTAGGTACTGTAAGCTCGAGATCTTTCGTGGTCGTATTGAACGCCTTGAGGTATGCTACGCCGTTAGTTTGCGTAACGATGGCTTCGCCTGCGTAGACTCCTTCATCACAATTTAATCTAGGGAGATATCCTTCACCTAAATCGGAATTTCTCACGCGTACATGGTAGATCGCCGAAGAACGAGCAGGGATCACTACTGTTTCGCGGTTTTTAAATGGAAGTTGACCGTGTTTCCAGGTGACTGCTTCTCTGTCATAGTCGATCGCGGCTCTATTGTTAACGTGGAATTCCGACCCTAGTATCGCGTCTTGTTGAATGAGAAACGAGTTATCCACTACGTGAAATTCGCAATTGGTATCTTGAATGTCAATGAAGGTGGAACCAATAGTAAAAACTGGCTCTTCTGAGATTCCTTGTAGTTGCAAAATATCATTTGAATCGACAGGTACCTCCGGTTTTAGCGCTTTTTGCTTAATTAGGTTTCGATCCGCGCCGGAGTCTACCAAAAAGTCGGATTTATTAATCAGTTGAGGTGATTCTACTTCAACAGTTGGAACAAAAGAGCGAGTTTTTATTCGGACGTTTGCGGTTCGCACGTTTCGTGCGCTATAACTCGGACTGGGCGCTCTGGGAATCGCTCCGCTCGACTCGCGCCGGGGTTCGTCGAACGTCGCTGCCCGTTTCCCGAATTTGACGGTGAATCGCGTTGCTTGTCGTCTCGTTGTTTGGTGTAACAGTTGTCCACCGCATGACCGGTCCTATTGCAATACGCGCATTTCGGTCTTGGATCATCGCGTGGAGAATTGAACAAAGGTTTAGGCGTTGCCTCGGTGCGAGTTGGCTTCTTATCCGGATGTTTGAGCCAGCAATTCTCGGAACCGTGACCCTGCCTGTTACAATAATCGCATTGAATTTTACCACGCTGTACGGTGTTCACGTCCGTGGGTGGTGAATATCGGGTCTCAGGGCGCGTCTCCCTGAATCTGGTTCTATCGCGTTCTATTTCTTTTTCAACCCGAATCGCGACTGTAAACGCGCTATAAAGATCGTTATAGCCCTCCGAACGAAGGCGTAATCGAAAGTCGGGTGGTAAGCCCGTGACGAAGCACTCCAATGCTTCGTTCTCCAGATTTCGAATATGAATTTGCGAAAGCGGCTCTCCGGCCTTACCTGTTTCGGCATCGATGATAGCAGAATGCAGGTCCTTGACTCGGCTGATGTAGTCTATCGCGTGCTCGGACCTACCTTTGTTGATATTTCCAAGTTCTCCCCTGTATTGATTCAAAAATTTAGCGCAACCAAACAAAGTTTTAAGTCGTTCCGTGAACTCGGCGACTGTGACGAATGGATCATCCTCCATTGCCGTGTAGGCACGGCCCTTCAACTTGTTCCGCAGAAGGCGGGTGACCGTTGGTTCCAACGTAGGAGAGAACATGTCTTTGACTCGTTTGCATGCTCTCGCAAATTTTAATACAGGAATATTATCTCCCGTAAAGATCGGTACGG
Source organism: Cylloceria caligata (assembly GCA_963942595.1). Classification (NCBI taxonomy): domain Eukaryota; kingdom Metazoa; phylum Arthropoda; class Insecta; order Hymenoptera; family Ichneumonidae; genus Cylloceria; species Cylloceria caligata. The sequence goes on along the minus strand of OZ012708.1, from coordinate 24,142,221 downwards.
ATTCAAGAACGTCTTTAAATTGCAAATGTGGATTAGGTAATGCTACATTTACATACGGTTGGGGCATATTATTTTCGTTATTGTCGTTGCTTCTTGTTGGAGGAGGAGGAATCCATTGAGCCTGAGAAGCGTTAGTTTGAACTGTCGATCGCAAATCTACCACGTCCTTTTTTAAGCAATTGAAATCTTTGAGCAAATCTCTTAGCAAGTTTTCGATGCGGGAAGGCTCGTTTCTTCCTATTTGTGACGCTTCGGTACTCGTGAATTCAGATCCTAATTGTTTGTTCGCTAATTCTGTTTCTGCGGCTTGGATTTGTGCGAGCCGTTCCTTCTCACGTTCTAACATTTCTACTTCGCGTTTTTGCAATGCGCTGTAACGCTCTTGACTCTCTATTTCTTTAGTACGAATAGCTTCCTCCTGCTCCTGTAAACGTTGCTGTTTCTTAGCTAACTGTTCGAGTAGGGTTTTTATTTCCTCTTCCGAGAGGGATTTGTGTTTGGCACTACGAGTGTCCATTTCGGAAATTAATTATTAGAAAACGTTATTTAATATGTGCGCCTTGCACGTGATTTGAAGCGAGTTAATTAGAGTTTGATAATCGAAAATTCCTTTAAACGAAGTTTTGAATTTGATGAGCGATCTTTTATGAATTTTAAATGATTTTAAACAGTATTATCCGAATACAGACAGTGTATCCCACCGCTGTCACCAGAAAAGTTAACCTGTTACGTCCCGGGAGTTGAAATTAAATTTTTAAAAACTAAACGCTAACTCACGCGGAGGACGGTTGACAGATAAACAAGGGGTGGTCTCCAGTTTAAACAGGAATGGGCCTATTAGGGATGGAGACCGCGCCTGATCCGGATAATCTTGAAGGGGGCAGATATCAGGGGTACAAATTGAAAATGCGGGTTTGATAACAGATGGCGTTACTAACGCTATACGCATCAGGCAGTACTGTGACTATGTTCATGTCAAAGCTACGTCTTATAGCTTTAATTTTGAGTATGTGTCAATTTGTCGCAGTGTCAAATTCATAGTTTTTTTGAGCTCTCAATATGTCGAGTTTCGTGCCAACAAAACAGCATTTGCGGGAAGTTTTAATTTACTTCTTTAATTTGAAGAAAAGTGCTGCTGAAGCACATCGATTGGTCTCCGAGGCTTATCCGAGTCATGTTCCATCGGTTTCAACGTGCGAGAGATGGTTTGTGCGGTTTAGAAGTGGTGATTTTGACGTTGAGGACAAAGAGCGGCCGGGCCAAGTGAAAAGTTTGAGAATGCTGAATTGGAGGCAATACTCAATGAAGACTCGTGTCAAACTCAACAAGAGCTCGCAGATTCATTGGGAGTGACACAACAAGCCATTTCCCATCGTATAAAAGCCCTCGGAATGATCCAAAAGCAAGGACATTGGGTGCCGTATGAGCTGAAGCCGAGAGACGTCGAGCGCCGTTTTTTTGCATGCGAACTGCTGCTCGAACGGCAAAAACGGAAGGGTTTTTTGCATCGCATTGTCACTGGTGATGAAAAGTGGATCCATTACGATAACCCGAAGCGCAAAAAATCATATGGTTACCCCGGCCATGCATCATCATCGACGGCCAAACCAAATATTCACGGCGCCAAGCTCATGCTCTGTATTTGGTGGGACCAGCTGGGTGTGGTGTATTATGAGCTATTGAAATCGAACGAAACCATCACAGGAGCACTATACCGAACTCAATTGATGCGTTTGAGCCGCGCACTCAAAGAAAAACGGCCACAATACGAGCAAAGACACGACAAAGTAATTTTGCAACATGACAACGCTCGGCCACATGTTGCAGCGCCGGTCAAAACATACCTACAAACGCTGAAATGGGAAGTCTTACCCCACCCGCCGTATAGCCCAGATATTGCTCCTTCCGATTACCACCTTTTCCGATCGATGACACATGGCCTAGCTGACCAGCGCTTCCATTCTTACGAAGAAGCCCAAAAATGGGTCGATGACTGGATAGCAGCCAAGCCGGCCGAATTTTTTCGCGACGGTATCCGTAAATTGCCAGAAAGATGGGAAAAAGTTGTGGCTAGCGATGGACAATACTTTGAATAATTCATTTGTTACCATTTTTTCAGAATAAACGTTCAAAAATAGAAAAAAATCCCGCATTTTCAATTTGTACTCCTGATATAATTTTGTATATGTATATATGTTCTTACCTTTCTTCTTCTTCCTCAAGTGCAGAACAAAGACCTCAACAGCAGGACGAGCGAACGAACGTAGCGGGTCGAGTTATTCGAGGGTGACCAACAGGATACCGCAAGGCTGGATGATTTCGACAGATTCCAACGATGACGATGATGGTTGCTCGAAGATCCAATGACCAGAAGATTTCACGATGTTGAAGTTTAAGCGGACAGAAGAAACGATTCTGGGTTTAGTCGCGACGTTCGACTTCGAAGCGTACGATAGTTCTTTAGCGCAGACAACGAGGTTTGATTTAGTAGGAATGTTCGACTTATTGTGTCCCCTAAGACGAGCCGGAGAACCGCAGCTTTCTGCAAAAAGGCGACGAATTTGATACTTCCACCCAGCCCTTCGTCTTCCCATTTAATAGAGGAATGGCGAGGATCTGAACAGGACTTTAGATCGTGCAGTAGGGATGCACTGACCGGATGATGATCGGGAGTAATTTAAGAAGGAGTAGATCGTGCAGTAGGGATGCACTGACCGGATGAGATGGACGGAAACCCAATGTACGAAGGTATGCGTAAAGAGGGCTTCCAAAGGTAAGGAGGTTCGGAAAATTGTAATAATGATGAACGAATCGAGATGAAGGGTTGTTTGAAATAATTAACACTGATTAGAAATTTGCAGATATAAAAATGATTATATATCGATGTATATTGAAACACTAGAAATCGGTACAACACTGGATTATTCTTAGTTATTATTTACGCGGCAATTCTGGACGCGGAGTCTCGGTAAGTTACGCGGAACATATTCTTGTCAACACATTTTATGTCGCCTGTCTGCTCTTTGCGTAGGACAGGATATTCCCGGTTTTATATTCGAACTCGCGACGGATTTACAGACCTTTTAATGCTTAAAGACCGATTCGTATAGTACGGTGTGTGTTAAAAGGTGTTACTCGTGCGAAGGTGTCGATGAGACTGACGCTCGCTGCGTCGATGCAGACCTCCGCGGGTCCGTTGCTGGTGGGGAGCGCTTCAGTGCCCTCTCCTCTTTGACGCATGCGCGCGGGACTTTGGTGGGGAGTGCTGGAACGCTCCCTCCCACTCGTGGTGCTTATGCGTTGGTAACAATACGTTGAAGGATAAGTACGCAGACATAATATGCTGACTATGCATCCGGTGCGATAACAAGTGCGCAGACATAATATGCTGACTATGCATCCGGTGCGATAGTAGTCCCTTCATACATTGTTAGAATATATCGTTGAGCAAACTATATGACAAAGAATTATTATATTGCTAAGATATGTATATTCAATGAAATAAACGTTCTTGTGATTCGAGATATTATGATTATTAACATGTATATGTGTAAAATAAATGTTTTAAATTAAATATTAGTGTAAACAATGTTTACGACAAATGAACACTTGAATATTAGGGTAATTAGCATTTATGCTAATTGAATGCATGAAAAGGTATTAAACGAATAAGTGAATATTTAGTTTGTCAAACTATTAAAGAAATGTAAATGTTTAATAAGTATTTAAATTGTGAATAAAGATATTTATCTTGTAGAATAAACAAATGTTCAAAATACAACGTATGAGTAAATGAATATTAAATTAAATAATATTTGTAGCGAACGGATTACCGGGTATTACGCAAATAATGTTAAATATTAAACGTGTTTATTGTGAATGATAATTATAACAATCTGATAATTAAAATATTGTTCGCAATAATTAAACAAGCGAATCATTAGTGAAAACTAGTATTTATAACCACTGATAAATGCATATTAAGGTAAACAATATTTATACTAAATGCGTAAACAATTATTATTTGAATAAGGAATATTTAGTGTAAATAATGTTTATATGGTACCAGAATAAATGAAGGATTATTATGAATATTGTTTATTACAATTATATTTTTGTATTATACGTAGTTAGACCGACGACGTCACACTATTTCTTTGGCAATTAGACTCCATTCGATATTATCTATAACTTCGGTTTTCGCTATACTTATTGAGGTTGTCGAGAGTTCTGTGACTACGTCCCTTAGTGATTCGAGTGAATCCTTAATGTCCTGCATATGAGCTAACGCTCTTAAGTCGTTTTTAATCGGTAGACAAATGACTATTTTTGATCTAATGTGAATTATTCGAGCTCTTGACAAGCTCAAATCCTTAAAGTTAGGGAGCAATTTCGCTTCGTTGAAGTCCATGGCCCCTGCGTCTACCGGTAGGCCTTTAGTAGTTATAAATATCACACAATTATCGGAACGTGTTACTAATCTGTCTCGTGTTTCTTTAAATATAAAACAATGTGTTGTAATTTCTTTGGGTTTTTTGTACGGAATTGTTACTCTATCGAATATGTCGCTTTCTGCGTCTGACCCTGTGTTATCATCCTCGTCGGACGACTCAGGTACCATATTCTTATTATTTTCCATTGTATTCTCGATAGACTCAAATTCGACCTCATTCTCCGAATCTGAGCCGATCTCGAAGTCCATTTGTTCTGGTGATTTACTATTGTTTTTGGTAGGTTTTGAGGTTGGCTCGAAAATTAATGTTTCTGAATCTGAATAGCGATTACTCCATTAACTACTGAATAGCGTTTTCTCCATTAGTTCAAGCGTGAACTGGTTGAATAGAGGCTTTTATTTTTTAAATGAGTGACTATTAATACTGATTTTTGGGGTGGATTTCGGGACAGAGCGTCAGCATTGCTGTTAGCTTTACCCGGTTTATACATAATTTTATATTTATAATTCTCAAGTTTCAAACGCCAGTGCACCAATCTATTGGCTGGATCTTTTACGTTATGTAACCAGACCAAGGGTCTGTGATCAGTTAGTAAGATAAATTCTCTTCCGTAAATGTAATGGCGGAACTGGGCCACACTGTACACTATCGCTAATAATTCCTTTTCGATAGTACTATAATTTAACTCAGCTCCGTTTAGCGTTCGTGAAGCGTAAGATATCGGTCTGTCGTGGCCGATCTTCCCTTGGCTAATTACGCCTGCAATTGCTTCGTTAGAAGCGTCTGTTGTAATGAGAAAAATCTGTATAAAATCGGGGTATTGTAGTACTGGTTCTTTACAAAGTAATTGTTTTAATGTTTCGAATGAGTCTGCTTGTTTTTCTGTCCATTTAAATGTGGATCCCTTTTTTAATAATATCGTTAGTGGTTTTGCTATACCGGAAAAATTTTCGATGAACCTTCTATAATATCCTGCGAGTCCCAGAAATTGTTTTATTTTCTTGGGATTGGTTGGCTCTGGAAACAGGCGTACCGCTTCTAATTTTTTGGGATCGGGTCGAACCCCGTCCTTGCTAATGATGTGGCCGAGATATGCGACTTCTCTTCGTAAGAACTCGCACTTATCCGGCTGTAACTTCAAATTTGCCATTCGTAATCTTTCAGCCAATTTTTTAAATTTTAACTGATGTTCTCGTAGGGAGCATGCATATAATACAATATCGTAGAGGTAGACGAAAAGCTCAGTGCCCTGCAACCCACAAAGTACTCTGTCCATTAATCGCTGGAAGGTCGCTGGTGCGTTTCTAAGCCCGAATGGCATACGATTAAATTGGTAGTGACCGTACGGTGTCGAAAATCCCGTTTTTGGAGCGTCTTCGGTCGCGATTCTAATTTGGTGGAATCCGCTTGCTAGATCGAAAACGGAAAAATATTTCGCACTACCTAGCTGATCTAAAATTTCGTTTATATTAGGAAGGGGATACGCGTCGCCTACCGTTTTTTCATTTAATGACCTGTAATCAATCACCATTCTCCATTTTGGTTTACCTTGGGAGTCGGCCTTCTTGGGCACGATCCATAGTGGAGAGCTATAAGGAGAGTCTGATGGACATATGATTTTGTTATCAATTAATTCTGCGACTTGTCGCGTGATTTCTTCTTTGTGCAAAGGAGGATAACGGTATTGCCTTGTGAATACCGGTTGTTCATCGGTGTGTTACGTCCTGTGTCTCCTCACGAGTACGAGAGAGAAAGCGAATAGCGGACCAACATAGCCCAAGCCATGCGTATATGAGTAAGAGAGATAGAATTATTGAGATAGGTCACCTTCTTGTACCCATATGCGATATACTATTATGTGACCCACTATACGTTTACTATACTACATTTACTATACTATATTTACTACACTACCACTATACATTTACTATACTACATTCACTATACTGCATTATACATCTACTACATTTACTATATACCACATTCGCCTTACTATACTATATTTACTACACTACTACTATACTACATTTACTATACTATATTCACATTTGCTATATATTATACATATACTATATTTTGCTATACTATGTTACCATTTATATTTCTCTACATTTACCATACTTGTAATGCCTCATTCAATTAATGATTATGTAATTCTCGATTTGAACTATCTATGTTAAAAATATATATATTGAAATCTCAATTTAACAAGTTAATGATTGTATTTAATAATATATTTAAATATAAGATGCGCGAATGCCGAGCGGCTTGCACTCGTGGGCTCGCTTAGACGACATAGCAAGAAGCTACCTGAGAGGGAGTGAGAGGTAAGAGATAGACTTCTCCCATGAGCAGAAGTGAGACGACTCTACTCCTCGAAAGCACCACGACAATAGCAGCTCGGCTCCTCGCATAAACAAAACGCTAGAATATACAACGACCAGCATTCTCGGTAACATCTGCAAGTAATATAATTGCTAGCTACAGCTACAAGCACAGCACAACGTCAGAAAAGAATAAGCAATAAAGCCATTAGGATTCACCCAGAGCGAGTCGGAGTCATAAAGTAATAAAGCCATTAGCAAGTCGCATATTGAAGTAAGCCATAAAGTAATAAAACGTCCGTTCGGGAAAACCCGTCGAGCAAAGAGTCAACGGGATAGTCGAAGCAATAAATCAGAAGAATTTCCAAAGGAACTTAATTTACTATGCAGTCTACTCTGACTGCGTAGGCCTACCCCAATCAAGACTCGAGCTCGAGGGGTTCGCCCACTTAAAACATTTGGCTACACTATAAGAACAAACTCGAAAGTCCGCACGGACCAGACACGCACGTGCACAAGCATTCTACCAATAGGACACAATTGTACACACCCAACATATTCATAGAATAGTACCAACGACAAAGTGCAGCAAGCCTAGCATCCTCGCGGTACATGTGCTAACCACCTGCAACCACTTGAAAGAGACGACGCCAGCTAGACGCCATAACTTGTCCAGCCCTTGAACGCCTGTGCCATCCCCTAGCAATGCTGTTGCTAGACAGAGATAGACATATTCGTACATTCATACACGCGCACGCCTGGCCTCTCTCTCTCTCAAGAAGAGAATAATTGTATCTGGTATAATTAAAATAAGACTCATAATGTTAACTGTAGAATAAAACGATGCGTAGTAGAGTAACTAAATCCTGCGACGCAAAACCATTCCGAGAAGTGTTGTTCGCTACATAAGATAAACAATAAGATCACCGTAGGCTTCGCCTGTGCGACAGATTTCTTTGTTAAGTGTAGACGCGTGCATAGGAGGGGGCAACGCGCTCCAAGATGACGCAACCCCCACCTCGGCACGCGCTGCCGACTATATATATGCACGACAATTTAGTCGCGAGAGTTAGTTCAGTTAGATCAGTTACGAGTTTCCAGTCATCAGTTAGTAGCGTGCAGTCAGCAGTCCGCGCTGTCGATCACGAATCTTTATATCGCGTCGTTGTATCCTCGTAGAAGTAAGTCCGAGGCGGTCATTACAGACTGACAAGAATACAACCGTGTCTTAATTCTCGAATTTAAATTATAACGTGACCAAGTGTAAGAATTTCAGTGGAGGCTGTTGCATTTCGCTGGACCCCTATCAGTCCCCACGGACTCATCCACCACATTGGAACTCCGGATTTCGAGGATCTACTAGTACTCGATCAATTCTGGGCTGGTATACCCGTAATCACCTTGGATTAAATCTACTACCCGCTACGCCCTTCCGCTCACGCAGCCGGCATCCATATACACCATAGACAACAACCGGTAAGTAGAACCGCTTAAATTACATATATATATATATACGTGTGGACCTATCAGAAGATATATCAGAAACGGCCTCATCCCTGCTGGTGAATCCCGGCTAAATCGAGGCTAACCCTTCTAGCAACCGTACGATCAAAAAGAATTTTTCTTTTTTTTATAATATTAGAACAAGGACGTAACAGGTTGTTATATTTTCTGGTGACAGCGGTGGGATAAAACATTTTCTGTATAAATAACATTTTCTTTTGGATAGATTCATTACGATCTTTTGAATAAATACATTTTCTGTTTAATCGAATATTTTTAAAACTAAAATGGACACTCGAAATAGAAAAAACGCTTTAAACGAGGAGGAGATACAAATCCTCCGGGAACAATTGCTACAAAAGCAGCAACAGTTAAAAGAACAGGAAGAAGCTCTTCACCTCAAACATTCAGAAGCAGAAGAAAGGCTTAACGAAATTGATAATAAAGAAAAGGAATATAATTTGCGCTATAGAGAAATGGATGAACAATATCAAAGTCAAACTAGAAACAATGAAATAGATTCAAATCCTAGAATCGAACAATTATTAAAGAGCATGATGACAAATTTTAATTTGCTCCAAAAGGAGGTTATTCAAATTCGCGCAGACATTCAGCCTGGCCAGCAGGGTACCAGTAGGGAGGAGGCTCCAGACGTTAGCTCGGGCCCCCGCAACTCACAGTACACCGGGCCCACATGGCCACAATTATCGTTTAAGGATGCGCTGGAAAGCGTGCCGACATTTAATGGAGAAAACATACCCCTTCTAAAATTTACTCGCGCATGCAATAGAATAAAAGATATGTTTCCTATTAATCAAGAGCCGACGCTCGCTCGGTTGTTAAGAAATAAATTGAAAGGTAGAGCGTATACCGCGGTGGAGGACGATAATTTTGAAACGGTTAAAGAATTTACAGACGTATTGAAAGGAGTATTTGGCGCTACCAAGTCGGTCAACCAATATCGCGGGGAACTCGGTAGCATAGTTAAATCAAGACAGGAACATATTATAGATTATATTAGTCGGGTAAAAGATCTTCACGCCGCAATACTAGAGGAGGAGGTAACTTCTAAAGGGCCTTTAAGAGCTACCACCATAAAAGACATCGAGGTAGAGACCCTTGATTGTTTCGTAGCGGGTTTACCCCCAACGTTCCGTACAAATTTGAGACTCGAGGGGTATACGAAATTATCAGAGGCTTATTCGGCCGCAATTAAGGTTGAAAAAGATTTTGAAAAGGATAAATTTAAATTTAGAGAGCACCGTCAAGAATCAAAACCGCACGTTTCATTTAGTAAACCGGAGATAAAAACTTCCGAGTCAATCACATGTTCATTCTGTAAAAAACTTGGCCACGAGTCGGACCAGTGCTGGCTTAAACATCCGGATAAACGACCACCTCGAAATAATAATAATAAGAATAATAACGACGGTAACACCACGTTTAAACCAAGACAGTCAGGACCGCCGCGTTTCGAGAATAGAGTTACATGCGTATATTGTGGGAAACCTGGACATGACGTAGCATCGTGCTATGCCAAACAACGCGACGAAAGGACTTCGGGAAACGGGTTGCCACGGTCGGCAGCAGGCGCAAGCCGGCCCGAAGCTACTTATGCGCGCCCACTACAAACCACCCGAACACAAGACGCGTGAGAATCGCGAAAATAAGGTTAAAAACCCATTCGTTCGTCCCAGTAGTAGAAGTCGAGTCACCTCAAATAAAAGAAAAGGCAGAATTTTTGGTAGATTCCGGGGCGGACCCCAACTTAATAAAGCAGAAAACTTTGAAAGAAAACGTTTTGGTAAATTCAAACGATGTACTAAAATTACAAGGCATTTCGGACGGACCTGTATACACTCTAGGATCAACAGAAATAAATATAGAGGGTACTCCTTCCGAGTTTCACGTTGTCGATAATGACTTTATGATTTCACAGGATGCCATCCTTGGCTCCGAATTTCATGTTAAAAATAAAGCTTCTATTGATTATAAGGAGGAAAAAATTAAATGGGATGGGAAAGAGCTCCCGTTCAAAAATAATAAAAACAGTGTGACGCTACCGGCCCGTACTAGCTCAATCTGTAAAATACAAGTTGAAAACACAGATATAGCTACTGGTTATCTTCCGCGCCTTGACTTAGGCTATGGCATTTATGCGGGGGAAGCCGTAGTAAATAGTATAAACGGTGCATGTTACATTAAGGCTTTTAATACTACTGAGAGGGACCTGTCCGTCGTCATGCCGACAGTGCGCCTCTATGAGTATAGCGTGTCAAAGAAACACACTTACACAACTGACGCAGACGCAGTATGTGTGTCAAGTCTATACAGTAATAGCCACAATGAACCCGAGTGCGGACAAGCAGCTGTTGTAACGACTGCAACCGCCGGGGCTGACTCAGCCACAAGAGTTGAGCAGGTCAAGGCTCTATTGAGATTGGACCACCTGAACGAGGAAGAAAGACAGAGTGTCGACGACTCTATAACAGAAGCGATCGATCTGTTCCACGTGCCAGGCGAATGGCTAGACTCGACTAATGCGATCGAGCACAAAATAATACTCACCGATGAACAACCGGTATTCACAAGGCAATACCGTTATCCTCCTTTGCACAAAGAAGAAATCACGCGACAAGTCGCAGAATTAATTGATAACAAAATCATATGTCCATCAGACTCTCCTTATAGCTCTCCACTATGGATCGTGCCCAAGAAGGCCGACTCCCAAGGTAAACCAAAATGGAGAATGGTGATTGATTACAGGTCATTAAATGAAAAAACGGTAGGCGACGCGTATCCCCTTCCTAATATAAACGAAATTTTAGATCAGCTAGGTAGTGCGAAATATTTTTCCGTTTTCGATCTAGCAAGCGGATTCCACCAAATTAGAATCTGTTACGTCCCGGGAGTTGAAATTGAATTTTTAAAAACTAAACGCTAACTCACGCGGAGGACGGTTGACAGATAAACAAGGGGTGGTCTCCAGTTTAAACAGGAATGGGCCTATTAGGGATGGAGACCGCGTCTGATCCGGATAATCTTGAAGGGGGCAGATATAATTTTGTATATATATATATGTATATATGTTCTTACCTTTCTTCTTCTTCCTCAAGTGCAGAACAAAGACCTCAACAGCAGGACGAGCGAACGAACGTAGCGGGTCGAGTTATTCGAGGGTGACCAACAGGATACCGCAAGGCTGGATGATTTCGACAGATTCCAACGATGACGATGATGGTTGCTCGAAGATCCAATGACCAGAAGATTTCACGATGTTGAAGTTTAAGCGGACAGAAGAAACGATTCTGGGTTTAGTCGCGACGTTTGACTTCGAAGCGTACGGTAGTTCTTTAGCGCAGACAACGAGGTTTGATTTAGTAGGAATGTTCAACTTATTGTGTCCCCTAAGACGAGCCGGAGAACCGCAGCTTTCTGCAAGGAGGCGACGAATTTGATACTTCCACCCAGCCCTTCGTCTTCCCATTTAATAGAGGAATGGCGAGGATCTGAACAGGACTTTAGATCGTGCAGTAGGGATGCACTGACCGGATGATGATCGGGAGTAATTTAAGAAGGAGTAGATCGTGCAGTAGGGATGCACTGACCGGATGAGATGGACGGAAACCCAATGTACGAAGGTATGCGTAAAGAGGGCTTCCAAAGGTAAGGAGGTTCGGAAAATTGTAATAATGATGAACGAATCGAGATGAAGGGTTGTTTGAAATAATTAACACTGATTAGAAATTTGCAGATATAAAAATGATTATATATCGATGTATATTGAAACACTAGAAATCCGTACAACACTGGATTATTCTTAGTTATTATTTACGCGGCAATTCTGGACGCGGAGTCTCGGTAAGTTACGCGGAACATATTCTTGTCAACACATTTTATGTCGCCTGTCTGCTCTTTGCGTAGGACAGGATATTCCCGGTTTTATATTCGAACTCGCGACGGATTTACAGACCTTTTAATGCTTAAAGACCGATTCGTATAGTACGGTGTGTGTTAAAAAGTGTTACTCGTGCGAAGGTGTCGATGAGACTGACGCTCGCTGCGTCGATGCAGACCTCCGCGGGTCCGTTGCTGGTGGGGAGCGCTTCAGTGCCCCCTCCTCTTTGACGCATGCGCGCGGTACTTTGGTGGGGAGTGCTGGAACGCTCCCTCCCACTCGTGGTGCTTATGCGTTGGTAACAATACGTTGAAGGATAAGTACGCAGACATAATATGCTGACTATGCATCCGGTGCGATAACAAGTGCGCAGACATACCATGCTGACCATGCATCCGGTGCGATAACAAGTGCGCGAACATAATATGCTGACTATGCATCCGGTGCGATAGTAGTCCCTTCATACATTGTTAGAATATATCGTTGAGCAAACTATATGACAAAGAATTATTATATTGCTAAGAAATGTATATTCAATGAAATAAACGTTCTTGTGATTCGAGATATTATGATTATTAACATGTATATGTGTAAAATAAATGTTTTAAATTAAATATTAGTGTAAACAATGTTTACGACAAATGAACACTTGAATATTAGGGTAATTAGCATTTATGCTAATTGAATGCATGAAAAGGTATTAAACGAATAAGTGAATATTTAGTTTGTCAAACTATTAAAGAAATGTAAATGTTTAATAAGTATTGTTACGTCCCGGGAGTTGAAATTAAATTTTTAAAAACTAAACGCTAACTCACGCGGAGGACGGTTGACAGATAAACAAGGGGTGGTCTCCAGTTTAAACAGGAATGGGCCTATTAGGGATGGAGACCGCGTCTGATCCGGATAATCTTGAAGGGGGGGCAGATATAATTTTGTATATATATATGTATATATGTTCTTACCTTTCTTCTTCTTCCTCAAGTGCAGAACAAAGACCTCAACAGCAGGACGAGCGAACGAACGTAGCGGGTCGAGTTATTCGAGGGTGACCAACAGGATACCGCAAGGCTGGATGATTTCGACAGATTCCAACGATGACGATGATGGTTGCTCGAAGATCCAATGACCAGAAGATTTCACGATGTTGAAGTTTAAGCGGACGGAAGAAACGATTCTGGGTTTAGTCGCGACGTTTGACTTCGAAGCGTACGGTAGTTCTTTAGCGCAGACAACGAGGTTTGATTTAGTAGGAATGTTCAACTTATTGTGTCCCCTAAGACGAGCCGGAGAACCGCAGCTTTCTGCAAGGAGGCGACGAATTTGATACTTCCACCCAGCCCTTCGTCTTCCCATTTAATAGAGGAATGGCGAGGATCTGAACAGGACTTTAGATCGTGCAGTAGGGATGCACTGACCGGATGATGATCGGGAGTAATTTAAGAAGGAGTAGGTCGTGCAGTAGGGATGCACTGACCGGATGAGATGGACGGAAACCCAATGTACGAAGGTATGCGTAAAGGGGGCTTCCAAAGGTAAGGAGGTTTGGAAAATTATAATAATGATGAACGAATCGAGATGAAGGGTTGTTTGAAATAATTAACACTGATTAGAAATTTGCAGATATAAAAATGATTATAAATCGATGTATATTGAAACACTAGAAATCGGTACAACACTGGATTATTCTTAGTTATTATTTACGCGGCAATTCTGGACGCGGAGTCTCGGTAAGTTACGCGGAACATATTCTTGTCAACACCTTTTATGTCGCCTGTCTGCTCTTTGCGTAGGACAGGATATTCCCGGTTTTATATTCGAACCCGTGACGGATTTACAGACCTTTTAATGCTTAAAGACCGATTCGTATAGTACGGCGCGTGTTAAGAACTGTTACTCGTGCGAAGGTGTCGATGAGACTGACGCTCGCTGCGTCGATGCAGACCTCCGCGGGTCCGTTGCTGGTGGGGAGCGCTTCAGTGCCCCCTCCTCTTTGACGCATGCGCGCGGGACTTTGGTGGGGAGTGCTGGAACGCTCCCTCCCACTCGTGGTGCTTATGCGTTGGTAACAATACGTTGAAGGATAAGTATGCAGACATAATATGCTGACTATGCATCCAGTGCGATAACAAGTGCGCGAACATAATATGTTGACCATGCATCCGGTGCGATAACAAGTGCGCGAACATAATATGCTGACTATGCATCCGGTGCGATAGTAGTCCCTTCATACATTGTTAGAATATATCGTTGAGCAAACTATATGACAAAGAATTATTATATTGCTAAGAAATGTATATTCAATGAAATAAACGTTCTTGTGATTCGAGATATTATGATTATTAACATGTATATGTGTAAAATAAATGTTTTAAATTAAATATTAGTGTAAACAATGTTTACGACAAATGAACACTTGAATATTAGGGTAATTAGCATTTATGCTAATTGAATGCATGAAAAGGTATTAAACGAATAAGTGAATATTTAGTTTGTCAAACTATTAAAGAAATGTAAATGTTTAATAAGTATTTAAATTGTGAATAAGGATATTTATCTTGTAGAATAAACAAATGTTCAAAATACAACGTATGAGTAAATGAATATTAAATTAAATAATATTTGTAGCGAACGGATTACCGGGTATTACGCAAATAATGTTAAATATTAAACGTGTTTATTGTGAATGATAATTATAACGATTTGATAATTAAAATATTGTTCGTAGTAATTAGACAAGCGAATCATTAGTGAAAACTAATATTTATAACCATTGATAAATGCATATTAAAGTAAACAATATTTATAATAAATGCGTAAACAATTATTATTTGAATAAGGAATATTTAGTGTAAATAATGCTTATATGGTACCAGAATAAATGAAGGATTTCTATGAATATTGTTTATTTCAATTATATTCTTGTATTATACGTAGTTAGACCGACGACGTCACATCTCCCCCCTTTTAGTCGGAAGCTGTGCCAAGGCTCTGCTGACGAGAGGCGAATAGCCTAGCAGAAAGTCGTGGGTCTACGCCTGATAATTCGATTGTCTCTGGTTGCTGCTGTATTTCTGGGTGTATGGGAATCCTCACTTCATTTGGTGTATGCGGTTCGTTGATTTCGACGTCCTTGGATGCTGCTCGGTCCTTGTGAGCCAGGGTCACAAGTAGGTTGGTAACTGAACTCCACACGGCTCCGATGAGGTGAATGCTCCATCCGTACAGAGAGTGCAGAGCATATCCGTGTATGAACGTGTCAATTACAAGTTTGATTAACCTGAAAATCAGGAAAAGTCCGATGACACCTGCGCTTGCGGTGCCAAATTTAAGGAAGATCCCCCACATCTTGTCGGCTGCGTTTTCGGCTATGTGATTTAGCGTGTTTTCGTCCATTAGTCCTCGGATGGAGATGCTTCCAGAGGGTACATGGTATCCGATTGACCCCCGAGCCAGATGATTCAGGAGTGCTGGTTTCTCGGCTGGAAACATAATTCGTTCTCGTAGCTTGTCGATGTCGGATTCCGTGTAGATTCCGCTGATCGCTAAATTTCCCGCGGAGACGTATCTCCAGGTTGGCTTCATTGTTGGTTGTAGTATCTGCGGCGGTATAACCTCTATCGGGTGTGGCGAGAGTCGGTACCAACTTCCTTCGATGTTGTATTCTGCCGGAAGCATGGAGTTGCATTCGACTTGCGTTCCGGTCTTTACTAGCATCCTCGAGGTAGTGGTCAAAAAGAGCGAACTGTTGCGGTAGGTGACTGGTACTTCGTGATAACATTCGTTAGTTTTCCTGAGCTGACACTGGATGGTGATACATTTGACAATGTGTGCGACTTCTCCTGCGACCACAGCCATATATCCGGGTCCTTTCATTATCGTGTAGGCGAATTTTTCGGGTAGTATGGCTGCTGTGGTGAGTGCGTTCTGCATCACCCTCCTCTCTAGGTTACAACGTTGAGTGAGTACGTCGTGGTAAAGGCTCTTCATTTGTGAACGCACATGTTTTTCAACGTAGACGAACTTGGAATTTATATATGAAAAGATGTCTAGGTTGCTGACTGAAATTTTCTTCTTCGCTGCGGGCGACTGTCCCCTTTCGGTTTCGAAAATGAATAGCTTTGGGTGTTCGGTCCTAATGAGCGTGTATCCGCAGACTTGGTACTCTGATCGTTTCGCTAGCGCGAATGTGGTCGAGTCCGTTTGCAGGGTGTATACGTCTGGTGTAGGAATTCCGTTTTCTTTCGATTCTAATTTTGTTGCCATGCCCTCGTAGAGCACGTCGTACTGTCCAAGACTACAGGACTCGGTGGGTGCTATCTTCCAAAAAGCGCTGTTTCCATTAGTGTCGATGCAGCTGCCGTCAGAGAGCATGCACAGCGTCCCGGATTGGAGTACTATTCTTCCAGCCTTCAGGTCGACGGTGGCATGGTAGTTGTACAGGGAAATTTTTACTGATGCCTGTACGACGGCGTTGTCCCAAGTCCCATACGGGTCGCTGTACTGAGTTCCAGAACAAGCCCCGTCGTTGGTGATCGATCCGCCCATGGTAATGCTTCTTGATGTAGTTTCGTTTCGACGTAATCCGATAATTTCGGACGCGAAGCTGAGCTTCGTCATTCCCGTTTCTTGGAGACGTTGACAAGATTTTTCGTCGAAGTCATGCAAGTACGTCTGGTGGCCTCCTTGCACGATTGAATTGTGCGAGCTCATCCCGCAGTGATAGATAGTACGGTCGATTTCTACCTTGCACTGGATGACCTCGGTTGCTTCAAATTCGGAAATCTGGAGTAGTTGTATGTAGACGGGTTTTGACAGTGGCTCCGACATCGGAATCGTGCACCCTCCAACGTCGTTCAAAGATATTGTCGTAATATTCATCGTGGACCCTCCACAATCGTACCCAATTAGTGCGGAGATTGATCGTGCAAAGAGCATGAACACTACAGTAGTCGCAATAATCTTCGTAATAATTCCTGATGTCGTTTTATATTTCTGTTTTCGTATATGCGGGTGACTTACTGGTCCGTTTTGGATGTTGTCGACCTCGTCCGTAGTCGTTACAGCTGATGTCGGTGGTGTTATCGGAGGTAAAGGTTTCCTGCAGGCTAGGTACTGTTGAAAATGTAGATGGAAGGCGTTGTTGTCCCACGGGAAAGTGTAGGCTTTGGTCTCGAAGATTAGCGAATCCACATCGGCCATTGGGACGTTCTTCGTTCCTTTCCTCCGTCTGTCCTTAATTTTGAATATACCACGTTCTTGGTTGTAGAACATCACGTCGTCAAAGACTAGCATGTCTCTGCGTTGGTTTACGTAGCGAATAACAAAATTTTCAAAGGTAATCCACCCTTTTGGCGTTTGGTGTTTCCTTGGTAGGGCCATTCTTATCGTGTATCGTTTCGCTCTGCAACAAAAGTAATTTTACTGTCGCAATTTAGTCAAGCGTAGTTTGTTCGTGTGTACTACTCTATTTTGACTTCGATATTTAATTTTAACATTTCCGCCAGATAACATTTCGACGACTCGACAAGGTTCGGTGTACTGATCGCCGAATTTTCCGTCCTTCGGCTCCTTCAACATGACAACCATGTCGCCGACACCAAAATTCTGCGGGTTGATTCTCTTGTCGTAATACTTCTTTGATTTGTGCTTTGCTGCGGTTAGGTTGGCGGCTGCCAATTCTTGGAGTCCCTGGATCCTTTCAAACAAATTCTTCAGGTATTCTGTGTACGTCGGGTTGGAGTGTTCCTCTACATGCACGTTGCTCGATGGTAGTCGGGCGAGTCTCCCGAACACCAGCTCGAATGGAGTGAAGCCGGTTCCCTCGTGCTGACTCGTATTGTACGAGAATGTCGCCATGTCGAGGAACTCGTCCCAGTCGTTGTTTTTGTCCACATATTGTTTGAGGTATTCGATAAGTACGTGATGTGAACGCTCGATAGAGCCGTTCGTTTGAGGATGGAATGCAGTAGTGGTAAAAAGTCGGATCTTGAACTTCTTTGCTATTGCCTTCATCAAGCTGGAACAGAAGTTGCTTCCCTGGTCCGTCAGAATTGCCTTCGGTGCGCCGAAGTGTGCGATGAAAGATCCGCAGAGTGCGTCGCCGATATCCACTGACATTATTCTTCCGAGAGGGATCGCCAACGAGTATTTTGTCAATAGGTCTTGGATTGTGAGAATGTAGGTGTTTCCTCTTCTGGTGGTTGGAAGTGGGCCTACGATGTCCATTGCTATCTTGTCGAAAGCGTTACCTGGTGTGTCCGTGATGACCATTGGTTGCTTGGTCTTGATGCGGACGAGCTTTTTAAGTTGGCAACCTCGGCAACGTTGGATGTACTCCCGCACATCGGTTTTCATGTTTCTCCATGCGTAGCGTTCCCTGATGCGTTTGAAGGTCTTGGTAACGCCTTTGTGACCCCCAATCGGAGAATCGTGCGCTTCCTGGATGATCTCTTGTCGATCGTTGGGTGATGGTATCGTTACAAGTTGTTTATAAATTGTTAGCAGCAAAGGAGAATTTGACAGATAATTCTGGATGCTTCGTTGTATGTCTGGCCACTGGATGCCATCTATACTTTCTGTTCTAGCTACACTGAGCGAGTTTGATCCTAGTTCTGTTATAACGTCTCTGAGTGACTCTAACGCCTCGTGCAGGTCTTCTACCGATGTGAGTGCTCTAAGATCATTTTTAATTGGTAAGGCTATAACGAGTTTAGCACCGTTGTGAGCTACTTTCGCTCGAAGCAAGCTTAAATCTTTGAATTGAGGTAAGGTATCGGTGGATGCCAAATCTTTAGCACCCTCATCGATAGGTTGACCTTTAATGGTAATAAATATTAATACGTTATCTCTACACATGGATAGTCTATCTCTAGATTCTTCAATTTTTAACTCTTCGATTACCTTTTCTTTTCTTACAGGTAGCTTGAAAGGAAAAGTTGCTCGATTAAATATATCGCTTTCCGCTTCAGACTCGTCTGAGGAATCGTTATCGCTAATGTCGCTGCCGGGAAGATCGGGCGACAGGGATCTTTCGTCATCGTCCTTTTCACTTAAAGGTAAGTCTACCGAATCAGCGGGCGTTTGAAAAACGTCGTCCTCTATAGACGTGCTAGGTCTTGGTTGAGGATCACGATCTTCTTCGTGATTGTTTGCAAAGTCGGCCGGCTGTTTAGGTATGCTAGTGCTAAGATCTTTATTTTTATCGCTACGGGGGCGGTTCTCGAATTCAAGTGTCTCGCCTTCGGAGCTTGAGTTGTTTAATCTACGTTTCTTATTTGTACGTTTGTCCTTATTTTTATTACTATGTGGACGACTCTCGAATATAAACGTTTCGTCTTCTGAGCTCGTGCTGTTTAGTCTTTTCAGTGGAGTTACGACCAAAACCGATCTGTCAGGCGGATTTCGTGACAACGCGTCGGCGTTTGCGTTTGCGCGCCCTGGCTTATAGACAATTTTATATTGGTAATTCTCTAGCTTAAGACGCCAATGAACTAAACGGTTGGCTGGGTCCTTGACGGAGTGGAGCCATACCAACGGCCTGTGGTCTGTAATAAGAGTGAACTCTCTTCCATAAACATAATGGCGAAATTGTGATACGCTGTAAACTATTGCTAGTAATTCTTTCTCGATTGTCGAATATCTTTCTTCGGCCTCGGACAGAGTTCTAGATGCGTAGGAAATTGGTCTGTCGCTGCCTACTTTGCCTTGACTGATAACTCCGCCAATAGCTACGTTTGAAGCATCGGTCGTTATTATAAATGGTTGTGTGAAATCAGGGTACTGGAGTACCGGTTCCGAACAAAGAGCATTTTTTAGTTTTTGAAAAGCCTCTTCTTGAGACTGCGTCCATTTGAAAATTGATCCCTTCTTAAGCAATTGAGTTAACGGTCTTGAAATTCCGGAAAAGTTTTCAATGAATCTACGGTAATATCCAGCCAAGCCCAAAAATTGTTTAATTTTTGTGGGGCTTGTTGGTTGTGGGTAATTTCGAACGGACTCTAGTTTTTTCGGATCGGGTCGTACTCCGTCCTTACTAATGACATGGCCTAAATAAGCGACTTCTTTGCGAAGGAACTCGCATTTGTCAGGCTGCAATTTCAGGTTGGCTTTACTTAGTCGTACTGCTAATTTTCGAATTTTTATTTCATGTTCCTGAAGGGAACTCGCATATATGACAATGTCGTCTAAATATACAAAAAGTTCTGTGCCTTGTAAACCACACAGTACTCTGTCCATGAGTCTTTGGAAAGTGGCCGGTGCGTTCTTGAGCCCAAATGGCATTCTGTTAAATTGATAATGTCCAAAAGGTGTGGAAAAAGCGGTTTTATGGGCATCGTCGGGATGCACTTTTATCTGGTGAAATCCGCTAGCTAAGTCAAATACCGAAAAATATTTTGCACTGCCAAGTTGGTCCAAGATTTCTGTAATATTTGGGAGTGGGTACGCATCACCCACTGTTTTCTCATTCAAGCCTCTGTAGTCGATAACCATGCGCCACCGAAGCTTCCCGTGAGAATCAGTCTTTTTGGGGACGATCCACAGGGGTGAGCTGTAGGGTGATTCCGATGGTTCTATAATTCTATTATCAATCAAATCTCCTACTTGCTTCGTTATTTCGTCTTTATGGGCGGGAGGGAAGCGATATTGGCGAGTAAAAACTGGTTGGTCGTCTGTAGTAACAATTTTATGTTGTATCATGTCAGTAGAATCTAATTGTTCTCCGGGTATATGAAACAAATGAAACGTGTCCGCTAAAATATTATCAATGCTCGTTAGTTCCTCATCATTCAAATGATCGAGCCTAAGGAGCTCTTTCACTTTAGCTATGCGCGGATGGCTTTCGTTTACATAATTCCTTATAGATTTTACTTGACTTGTGATTTTTTTACCTTGAGACAAATCCGTTCTCTCGTTATTGACAGAAAATTCATAAAGCGTGACTGTAGGTACTGTAAGCTCGAGATCTTTTGTGGTCGTATTGAACGCCTTGAGGTATGCTACGCCGTTAGTTTGCGTGACGATGGCTTCGCCTGCGTAGACTCCTTCACCACAATTTAATCTAGGAAGATATCCTTCACCTAAATCGGAATTTCTCACGTGTACATGGTAGATCGCCGAGGAACGAGCAGGAATCACTACTGTTTCGCGGTTTTTAAATGGGAGTTGACCGTGTTTCCAGGTGACTGCTTCTTTGTCATAATCGATCGCGGCTCTATTATTAACATGGAATTCCGACCCTAGTATCGCGTCTTGTTGGATGAGAAACGAGTTATCCACTACGTGAAATTCGCAATTGGTATCTTGAATGTCAATGAAGGTGGAACCAATAGTAAAAACTGGCTCTTCCGAGATTCCTTGTAGTTGCAAAATATCATTTGAATCGACAGGTACCTCCGGTTTTAGCGCTTTTTGCTTAATTAGGTTTGGATCCGCGCCAGAGTCTACCAAAAAGTCGGATTTATTAATCAGTTGAGGTGATTCTACTTCAACAGTTGGAACAAAAGAGCGAGTTTTTAATCGGACGTTTGCGGTTCGCACGTTTCGTGTGCTATAACTCGGACTGGGCGCTCTGGGAATCGCTCCGCTCGACTCGCGCCGGGGTTTGTCGAACGTTGCTGCCCGTTTCCCGAATTCGACGGTGAATCGCGTTGCTTGTCGTCTCGTTGTTTGGTGTAACAGTTGTCCACCGCGTGACCGGTCCTATTGCAATACGCGCATTTCGGTCTTGGATCATCGCGTGGAGAATTGAACAAAGGTTTAGGCGTTGCCTCGGTGCGAGTTGGCTTCTTATCCGGATGTTTGAGCCAGCAATTCTCGGAACCGTGACCCTGCCTGTTACAATAATCGCATTGAATTTTACCACGCTGTACGGTGTTCACGTCCGTGAGTGGTGAATATCGGGTTTCAGGGCGCGTCTCCCTGAATCTGGTTCTATCGCGTTCTATTTCTTTTTCAACCCGAATCGCGACTGTAAACGCGCTATAAAGATCGTTATAGCCCTCCGAACGAAGGCGTAATCGAAAGTCGGGTGGTAAGCCCGTGACGAAGCACTCCAATGCTTCGTTCTCCAGACTTCGAATATGAATTTGCGAAAGCGGCTCTCCGGCCTTACCTGTTTCGGCATCGATGATGGCAGAATGCAGGTCCTTGACTCGGCTGATGTAGTCTATCGCGTGCTCGGACCTACCTTTGTTGATATTTCCAAGTTCTCCCCTGTATTGATTCAAAGATTTAGCGCAACCAAACAAAGTTTTAAGTCGTTCCGTGAACTCGGCGACTGTGACGAATGGATCATCCTCCATTGCCGTGTAGGCACGGCCCTTCAACTTGTTCCGCAGAAGGCGGGTGACCGTTGGTTCCAACGTAGGAGAGAACATGTCTTTGACTCGTTTGCATGCTCTCGCAAATTTTAATACAGGAATATTATCTCCCGTAAAGATCGGTACGGATTCAAGAACGTCTTTAAATTGCAAATGTGGATTAGGTAATGCTACATTTATATACGGTTGGGGCATATTATTTTCGTTATTGTCGTTGCTTCTTGTTGGAGGAGGAGGAATCCATTGAGCCTGAGAAGCGTTAGTTTGAACTGTCGATCGCAAATCTACCACGTCCTTTTTTAAGCAATTGAAATCTTTGAGCAAATCTCTTAGCA
Organism: Cylloceria caligata; assembly: GCA_963942595.1. Taxonomy (NCBI): domain Eukaryota; kingdom Metazoa; phylum Arthropoda; class Insecta; order Hymenoptera; family Ichneumonidae; genus Cylloceria; species Cylloceria caligata. The sequence goes on along the minus strand of OZ012708.1, from coordinate 24,119,385 downwards.
AGTTTTCGATGCGGGAAGGCTCGTGTCTTCCTATTTGTGACGCTTCGGTACTCGTGAATTCAGATCCTAATTGTTTGTTTGCTAATTCTGTTTCTGCGGCTTGGATTTGTGCGAGCCGCTCCTTGTCACGTTCTAACATTTCTACTTCGCGTTTTTGCAATGCGCTGTAACGCTCTTGACTCTCTATTTCTTTAGTACGAATAGCTTCCTCCTGCTCTTGTAAACGTTGCTGTTTCTTAGCTAACTGTTCGAGTAGGGTTTTTATTTCCTCTTCCGAGAGGGATTTGTGTTTGGCACTACGAGTGTCCATTTCGGAAATTAATTATTAGAAAACGTTATTTAATATGTGCGCCTTGCACGTGATTTGAAGCGAGTTAATTAGAGTTTGTTAATCGAAAATTCCTTTAAACGAAGTTTTGAATTTGATGAGCGATCTTTTATGAATTTTAAATGATTTTAAACAGTATTATCCGAATACAGACAGTGGATCCCACCGCTGTCACCAGAAAAGTTAACCTGTTACGTCCCGGGAGTTGAAATTAAATTTTTAAAAACTAAACGCTAACTCACGCGGAGGACGGTTGACAGATAAACAAGGGGTGGTCTCCAGTTTAAACAGGAATGGGCCTATTAGGGATGGAGACCGCGTCTGATCCGGATAATCTTGAAGGGGGGGCAGATATAATTTTGTATATATATATGTATATATGTTCTTACCTTTCTTCTTCTTCCTCAAGTGCAGAACAAAGACCTCAACAGCAGGACGAGCGAACGAACGTAGCGGGTCGAGTTATTCGAGGGTGACCAACAGGATACCGCAAGGCTGGATGATTTCGACAGATTCCAACGATGACGATGATGGTTGCTCGAAGATCCAATGACCAGAAGATTTCACGATGTTGAAGTTTAAGCGGACGGAAGAAACGATTCTGGGTTTAGTCGCGACGTTTGACTTCGAAGCGTACGGTAGTTCTTTAGCGCAGACAACGAGGTTTGATTTAGTAGGAATGTTCAACTTATTGTGTCCCCTAAGACGAGCCGGAGAACCGCAGCTTTCTGCAAGGAGGCGACGAATTTGATACTTCCACCCAGCCCTTCGTCTTCCCATTTAATAGAGGAATGGCGAGGATCTGAACAGGACTTTAGATCGTGCAGTAGGGATGCACTGACCGGATGATGATCGGGAGTAATTTAAGAAGGAGTAGGTCGTGCAGTAGGGATGCACTGACCGGATGAGATGGACGGAAACCCAATGTACGAAGGTATGCGTAAAGGGGGCTTCCAAAGGTAAGGAGGTTTGGAAAATTATAATAATGATGAACGAATCGAGATGAAGGGTTGTTTGAAATAATTAACACTGATTAGAAATTTGCAGATATAAAAATGATTATAAATCGATGTATATTGAAACACTAGAAATCGGTACAACACTGGATTATTCTTAGTTATTATTTACGCGGCAATTCTGGACGCGGAGTCTCGGTAAGTTACGCGGAACATATTCTTGTCAACACCTTTTATGTCGCCTGTCTGCTCTTTGCGTAGGACAGGATATTCCCGGTTTTATATTCGAACCCGTGACGGATTTACAGACCTTTTAATGCTTAAAGACCGATTCGTATAGTACGGCGCGTGTTAAGAACTGTTACTCGTGCGAAGGTGTCGATGAGACTGACGCTCGCTGCGTCGATGCAGACCTCCGCGGGTCCGTTGCTGGTGGGGAGCGCTTCAGTGCCCCCTCCTCTTTGACGCATGCGCGCGGGACTTTGGTGGGGAGTGCTGGAACGCTCCCTCCCACTCGTGGTGCTTATGCGTTGGTAACAATACGTTGAAGGATAAGTATGCAGACATAATATGCTGACTATGCATCCAGTGCGATAACAAGTGCGCGAACATAATATGTTGACCATGCATCCGGTGCGATAACAAGTGCGCGAACATAATATGCTGACTATGCATCCGGTGCGATAGTAGTCCCTTCATACATTGTTAGAATATATCGTTGAGCAAACTATATGACAAAGAATTATTATATTGCTAAGAAATGTATATTCAATGAAATAAACGTTCTTGTGATTCGAGATATTATGATTATTAACATGTATATGTGTAAAATAAATGTTTTAAATTAAATATTAGTGTAAACAATGTTTACGACAAATGAACACTTGAATATTAGGGTAATTAGCATTTATGCTAATTGAATGCATGAAAAGGTATTAAACGAATAAGTGAATATTTAGTTTGTCAAACTATTAAAGAAATGTAAATGTTTAATAAGTATTTAAATTGTGAATAAGGATATTTATCTTGTAGAATAAACAAATGTTCAAAATACAACGTATGAGTAAATGAATATTAAATTAAATAATATTTGTAGCGAACGGATTACCGGGTATTACGCAAATAATGTTAAATATTAAACGTGTTTATTGTGAATGATAATTATAACGATTTGATAATTAAAATATTGTTCGTAGTAATTAGACAAGCGAATCATTAGTGAAAACTAATATTTATAACCATTGATAAATGCATATTAAAGTAAACAATATTTATAATAAATGCGTAAACAATTATTATTTGAATAAGGAATATTTAGTGTAAATAATGCTTATATGGTACCAGAATAAATGAAGGATTTCTATGAATATTGTTTATTTCAATTATATTCTTGTATTATACGTAGTTAGACCGACGACGTCACAGTATTTAAATTGTGAATAAAGATATTTATCTTGTAGAATAAACAAATGTTCAAATTACAACGTATGAGTAAATGAATATTAAATTAAATAATATTTGTAGCGAACGGATTACCGGGTATTACGCAAATAATGTTAAATATTAAACGTGTTTATTGTGAATGATAATTATAACGATCTGATAATTAAAATATTGTTCGCAATAATTAAACAAGCGAATCATTAGTGAAAACTAGTATTTATAACCATTGATAAATGCATATTAAAGTAAACAATATTTATAATAAATGCGTAAACAATTATTATTTGAATAAGGAATATTTAGTGTAAATAATGCTTATATGGTACCAGAATAAATGAAGGATTTCTATGAATATTGTTTATTTCAATTATATTCTTGTATTATACGTAGTTAGACCGACGACGTCACATCTCCCCCCTTTTAGTCGGAAGCTGTGCCAAGGCTCTGCTGACGAGAGGCGAATAGCCTAGCAGAAAGTCGTGGGTCTACGCCTGATAATTCGATTGTCTCTGGTTGCTGCTGTATTTCTGGGTGTATGGGAATCCTCACTTCATTTGGTGTATGCGGTTCGTTGATTTCGACGTCCTTGGATGCTGCTCGGTCCTTGTGAGCCAGGGTCACAAGTAGGTTGGTAACTGAACTCCACACGGCTCCGATGAGGTGAATGCTCCATCCGTACAGAGAGTGCAGAGCATATCCGTGTATGAACGTGTCAATTACAAGTTTGATTAACCTGAAAATCAGGAAAAGTCCGATGACACCTGCGCTTGCGGTGCCAAATTTAAGGAAGATCCCCCACATCTTGTCGGCTGCGTTTTCGGCTATGTGATTTAGCGTGTTTTCGTCCATTAGTCCTCGGATGGAGATGCTTCCAGAGGGTACATGGTATCCGATTGACCCCCGAGCCAGATGATTCAGGAGTGCTGGTTTCTCGGCTGGAAACATAATTCGTTCTCGTAGCTTGTCGATGTCGGATTCCGTGTAGATTCCGCTGATCGCTAAATTTCCCGCGGAGACCAGGTTGGCTTCATTGTTGGTTGTAGTATCTGCGGCGGTATAACCTCTATCGGGTGTGGCGAGAGTCGGTACCAACTTCCTTCGATGTTGTATTCTGCCGGAAGCATGGAGTTGCATTCGACTTGCGTTCCGGTCTTTACTAGCATCCTCGAGGTAGTGGTCAAAAAGAGCGAACTGTTGCGGTAGGTGACTGGTACTTCGTGATAACATTCGTTAGTTTTCCTGAGCTGACACTGGATGGTGATACATTTGACAATGTGTGCGACTTCTCCTGCGACCACAGCCATATATCCGGGTCCTTTCATTATCGTGTAGGCGAATTTTTCGGGTAGTATGGCTGCTGTGGTGAGTGCGTTCTGCATCACCCTCCTCTCTAGGTTACAACGTTGAGTGAGTACGTCGTGGTAAAGGCTCTTCATTTGTGAACGCACATGTTTTTCAACGTAGACGAACTTGGAATTTATATATGAAAAGATGTCTAGGTTGCTGACTGAAATTTTCTTCTTCGCTGCGGGCGACTGTCCCCTTTCGGTTTCGAAAATGAATAGCTTTGGGTGTTCGGTCCTAATGAGCGTGTATCCGCAGACTTGGTACTCTGATCGTTTCGCTAGCGCGAATGTGGTCGAGTCCGTTTGCAGGGTGTATACGTCTGGTGTAGGAATTCCGTTTTCTTTCGATTCTAATTTTGTTGCCATGCCCTCGTAGAGCACGTCGTACTGTCCAAGACTACAGGACTCGGTGGGTGCTATCTTCCAAAAAGCGCTGTTTCCATTAGTGTCGATGCAGCTGCCGTCAGAGAGCATGCACAGCGTCCCGGATTGGAGTACTATTCTTCCAGCCTTCAGGTCGACGGTGGCATGGTAGTTGTACAGGGAAATTTTTACTGATGCCTGTACGACGGCGTTGTCCCAAGTCCCATACGGGTCGCTGTACTGAGTTCCAGAACAAGCCCCGTCGTTGGTGATCGATCCGCCCATGGTAATGCTTCTTGATGTAGTTTCGTTTCGACGTAATCCGATAATTTCGGACGCGAAGCTGAGCTTCGTCATTCCCGTTTCTTGGAGACGTTGACAAGATTTTTCGTCGAAGTCATGCAAGTACGTCTGGTGGCCTCCTTGCACGATTGAATTGTGCGAGCTCATCCCGCAGTGATAGATAGTACGGTCGATTTCTACCTTGCACTGGATGACCTCGGTTGCTTCAAATTCGGAAATCTGGAGTAGTTGTATGTAGACGGGTTTTGACAGTGGCTCCGACATCGGAATCGTGCACCCTCCAACGTCGTTCAAAGATATTGTCGTAATATTCATCGTGGACCCTCCACAATCGTACCCAATTAGTGCGGAGATTGATCGTGCAAAGAGCATGAACACTACAGTAGTCGCAATAATCTTCGTAATAATTCCTGATGTCGTTTTATATTTCTGTTTTCGTATATGCGGGTGACTTACTGGTCCGTTTTGGATGTTGTCGACCTCGTCCGTAGTCGTTACAGCTGATGTCGGTGGTGTTATCGGAAGTAAAGGTTTCCTGCAGGCTAGGTACTGTTGAAAATGTAGATGGAAGGCGTTGTTGTCCCACGGGAAAGTGTAGGCTTTGGTCTCGAAGATTAGCGAATCCACATCGGCCATTGGGACGTTCTTCGTTCCTTTCCTCCGTCTGTCCTTAATTTTGAATATACCACGTTCTTGGTTGTAGAACATCACGTCGTCAAAGACTAGCATGTCTCTGCGTTGGTTTACGTAGCGAATAACAAAATTTTCAAAGGTAATCCACCCTTTTGGCGTTTGGTGTTTCCTTGGTAGGGCCATTCTTATCGTGTATCGTTTCGTTCTGCAACAAAAGTAATTTTACTGTCGCAATTTAGTCAAGCGTAGTTTGTTCGTGTGTACTACTCTATTTTGACTTCGATATTTAATTTTAACATTTCCGCCAGATAACATTTCGACGACTCGACAAGGTTCGGTGTACTGATCGCCGAATTTTCCGTCCTTCGGCTCCTTCAACATGACAACCATGTCGCCGACACCAAAATTCTGCGGGTTGATTCTCTTGTCGTAATACTTCTTTGATTTGTGCTTTGCTGCGGTTAGGTTGGCGGCTGCCAATTCTTGGAGTCCCTGGATCCTTTCAAACAAATTCTTCAGGTATTCTGTGTACGTCGGGTTGGAGTGTTCCTCTACATGCACGTTGCTCGATGGTAGTCGGGCGAGTCTCCCGAACACCAGCTCGAATGGAGTGAAGCCGGTTCCCTCGTGCTGACTCGTATTGTACGAGAATGTCGCCATGTCGAGGAACTCGTCCCAGTCGTTGTTTTTGTCCACATATTGTTTGAGGTATTCGATAAGTACGTGATGTGAACGCTCGATAGAGCCGTTCGTTTGAGGATGGAATGCAGTAGTGGTAAAAAGTCGGATCTTGAACTTCTTTGCTATTGCCTTCATCAAGCTGGAACAGAAGTTGCTTCCCTGGTCCGTCAGAATTGCCTTCGGTGCGCCGAAGTGTGCGATGAAAGATCCGCAGAGTGCGTCGGCGATATCCACTGACATTATTCTTCCGAGAGGGATCGCCAACGAGTATTTTGTCAATAGGTCTTGGATTGTGAGAATGTAGGTGTTTCCTCTTCTGGTGGTTGGAAGTGGGCCTACGATGTCCATTGCTATCTTGTCGAAAGCGTTACCTGGTGTGTCCGTGATGACCATTGGTTGCTTGGTCTTGATGCGGACGAGCTTTTTAAGTTGGCAACCTCGGCAACGTTGGATGTACTCCTGCACATCGGTTTTCATGTTTCTCCATGCGTAGCGTTCCCTGATGCGTTTGAAGGTCTTGGTAACGCCTTTGTGACCCCCAATCGGAGAATCGTGCGCTTCCTGGATGATCTCTTGTCGATCGTTGGGTGATGGTATCGTTACAAGTTGTTTATAAATTGTTAGCAGCAAAGGAGAATTTGACAGATAATTCTGGATGCTTCGTTGTATGTCTGGCCACTGGATGCCATCTATACTTTCTGTTCTAGCTACACTGAGCGAGTTTGATCCTAGTTCTGTTATAACGTCTCTGAGTGACTCTAACGCCTCGTGCAGGTCTTCTACCGATGTGAGTGCTCTAAGATCATTTTTAATTGGTAAGGCTATAACGAGTTTAGCACCGTTGTGAGCTACTTTCGCTCGAAGCAAGCTTAAATCTTTGAATTGAGGTAAGGTATCGGTGGATGCCAAATCTTTAGCACCCTCATCGATAGGTTGACCTTTAATGGTAATAAATATTAATACGTTATCTCTACACATGGATAGTCTATCTCTAGATTCTTCAATTTTTAACTCTTCGATTACCTTTTCTTTTCTTACAGGTAGCTTGAAAGGAAAAGTTGCTCGATTAAATATATCGCTTTCCGCTTCAGACTCGTCTGAGGAATCGTTATCGCTAATGTCGCTGCCGGGAAGATCGGGCGACAGGGATCTTTCGTCATCGTCCTTTTCACTTAAAGGTAAGTCTACCGAATCAGCGGGCGTTTGAAAAACGTCGTCCTCTATAGACGTGCTAGGTCTTGGTTGAGGATCACGATCTTCTTCGTGATTGTTTGCAAAGTCGGCCGGCTGTTTAGGTATGCTAGTGCTAAGATCTTTATTTTTATCGCTACGGGGGCGGTTCTCGAATTCAAGTGTCTCGCCTTCGGAGCTTGAGTTGTTTAATCTACGTTTCTTATTTGTACGTTTGTCCTTATTTTTATTACTATGTGGACGACTCTCGAATATAAACGTTTCGTCTTCTGAGCTCGTGCTGTTTAGTCTTTTCAGTGGAGTTACGACCAAAACCGATCTGTCAGGCGGATTTCGTGACAACGCGTCGGCGTTTGCGTTTGCGCGCCCTGGCTTATAGACAATTTTATATTGGTAATTCTCTAGCTTAAGACGCCAATGAACTAAACGGTTGGCTGGGTCCTTGACGGAGTGGAGCCATACCAACGGCCTGTGGTCTGTAATAAGAGTGAACTCTCTTCCATAAACATAATGGCGAAATTGTGATACGCTGTAAACTATTGCTAGTAATTCTTTCTCGATTGTCGAATATCTTTCTTCGGCCTCGGACAGAGTTCTAGATGCGTAGGAAATTGGTCTGTCGCTGCCTACTTTGCCTTGACTGATAACTCCGCCAATAGCTACGTTTGAAGCATCGGTCGTTATTATAAATGGTTGTGTGAAATCAGGGTACTGGAGTACCGGTTCCGAACAAAGAGCATTTTTTAGTTTTTGAAAAGCCTCTTCTTGAGACTGCGTCCATTTGAAAATTGATCCCTTCTTAAGAAATTGAGTTAACGGTCTTGAAATTCCGGAAAAGTTTTCAATGAATCTACGGTAATATCCAGCCAAGCCCAAAAATTGTTTAATTTTTGTGGGGCTTGTTGGTTGTGGGTAATTTCGAACGGACTCTAGTTTTTTCGGATCGGGTCGTACTCCGTCCTTACTAATGACATGGCCTAAATAAGCGACTTCTTTGCGAAGGAACTCGCATTTGTCAGGCTGCAATTTCAGGTTGGCTTTACTTAGTCGTACTGCTAATTTTCGAATTTTTATTTCATGTTCCTGAAGGGAACTCGCATATATGACAATGTCGTCTAAATATACAAAAAGTTCTGTGCCTTGTAAACCACACAGTACTCTGTCCATGAGTCTTTGGAAAGTGGCCGGTGCGTTCTTGAGCCCAAATGGCATTCTGTTAAATTGATAATGTCCAAAAGGTGTGGAAAAAGCGGTTTTATGGGCATCGTCGGGATGCACTTTTATCTGGTGAAATCCGCTAGCTAAGTCAAATACCGAAAAATATTTTGCACTGCCAAGTTGGTCCAAGATTTCTGTAATATTTGGGAGTGGGTACGCATCACCCACTGTTTTCTCATTCAAGCCTCTGTAGTCGATCACCATGCGCCACCGAAGCTTCCCGTGAGAATCAGTCTTTTTGGGGACGATCCACAGGGGTGAGCTGTAGGGTGATTCCGATGGTTCTATAATTCTATTATCAATCAAATCTCCTACTTGCTTCGTTATTTCGTCCTTATGGGCGGGAGGGAAGCGATATTGGCGAGTAAAAACTGGTTGGTCGTCTGTAGTAACAATTTTATGTTGTATCATGTCAGTAGAATCTAATTGTTCTCCGGGTATATGAAACAAATGAAACGTGTCCACTAAAATATTATCAATGCTCGTTAGTTCCTCATCATTCAAATGATCGAGCCTAAGGAGCTCTTTTACTTTAGCTATGCGCGGATGGCTTTCGTTTACATAATTCCTTATAGATTTTACTTGACTTGTGATTTTTTTACCTTGAGACAAATCCGTTCTCTCGTTATTGACAGAAAATTCATAAAGCGTGACTGTAGGTACTGTAAGCTCGAGATCTTTCGTGGTCGTATTGAACGCCTTGAGGTATGCTACGCCGTTAGTTTGCGTAACGATGGCTTCGCCTGCGTAGACTCCTTCACCACAATTTAATCTAGGAAGATATCCTTCAACTAAATCGGAGTTTCTCACGTGTACATGGTAGATCGCCGAGGAACGAGCAGGAATCACTACTGTTTCGCGGTTTTTAAATGGGAGTTGACCGTGTTTCCAGGTGACTGCTTCTTTGTCATAATCGATCGCGGCTCTATTATTAACATGGAATTCCGACCCTAGTATCGCGTCTTGTTGGATGAGAAACGAGTTATCCACTACGTGAAATTCGCAATTGGTATCTTGAATGTCAATGAAGGTGGAACCAATAGTAAAAACTGGCTCTTCCGAGATTCCTTGTAGTTGCAAAATATCATTTGAATCGACAGGTACCTCTGGTTTTAGCGCTTTTTGCTTAATTAGGTTTGGATCCGCGCCAGAGTCTACCAAAAAGTCGGATTTATTAATCAGTTGAGGTGATTCTACTTCAACAGTTGGAACAAAAGAGCGAGTTTTTAATCGGACGTTTGCGGTTCGCACGTTTCGTGTGCTATAACTCGGACTGGGCGCTCTGGGAATCGCTCCGCTCGACTCGCGCCGGGGTTTGTCGAACGTTGCTGCCCGTTTCCCGAATTTGACGGTGAATCGCGTTGCTTGTCGTCTCGTTGTTTGGTGTAACAGTTGTCCACCGCGTGACCGGTCCTATTGCAATACGCGCATTTCGGTCTTGGATCATCGCGTGGAGAATTGAACAAAGGTTTAGGCGTTGCCTCGGTGCGAGTTGGCTTCTTATCCGGATGTTTGAGCCAGCAATTCTCGGAACCGTGACCCTGCCTGTTACAATAATCGCATTGAATTTTACCACGCTGTACGGTGTTCACGTCCGTGGGTGGTGAATATCGGGTTTCAGGGCGCGTCTCCCTGAATCTGGTTCTATCGCGTTCTATTTCTTTTTCAACCCGAATCGCGACTGTAAACGCGCTATAAAGATCGTTATAGCCCTCCGAACGAAGGCGTAATCGAAAGTCGGGTGGTAAGCCCGTGACGAAGCACTCCAATGCTTCGTTCTCCAGATTTCGAATATGAATTTGCGAAAGCGGCTCTCCGGCCTTACCTGTTTCGGCATCGATGATGGCAGAATGCAGGTCCTTGACTCGGCTGATGTAGTCTATCGCGTGCTCGGACCTACCTTTGTTGATATTTCCAAGTTCTCCCCTGTATTGATTCAAAGATTTAGCGCAACCAAACAAAGTTTTAAGTCGTTCCGTGAACTCGGCGACTGTGACGAATGGATCATCCTCCATTGCCGTGTAGGCACGGCCCTTCAACTTGTTCCGCAGAAGGCGGGTGACCGTTGGTTCCAACGTAGGAGAGAACATGTCTTTGACTCGTTTGCATGCTCTCGCAAATTTTAATACAGGAATATTATCTCCCGTAAAGATCGGTACGGATTCAAGAACGTCTTTAAATTGCAAATGTGGATTAGGTAATGCTACATTTACATACGGTTGGGGCATATTATTTTCGTTATTGTCGTTGCTTCTTGTTGGAGGAGGAGGAATCCATTGAGCCTGAGAAGCGTTAGTTTGAACTGTCAATCGCAAATCTACCACGTCCTTTTTTAAGCAATTGAAATCTTTGAGCAAATCTCTTAGCAAGTTTTCGATGCGGGAAGGCTCGTGTCTTCCTATTTGTGACGCTTCGGTACTCGTGAATTCAGATCCTAATTGTTTGTTCGCTAATTCTGTTTCTGCGGCTTGGATTTGTGCGAGCCGTTCCTTCTCACGTTCTAACATTTCTACTTCGCGTTTTTGCAATGCGCTGTAACGCTCTTGACTCTCTATTTCTTTAGTACGAATAGCTTCCTCCTGCTCTTGTAAACGTTGCTGTTTCTTGGCTAACTGTTCGAGTAGGGTTTTTATTTCCTCTTCCGAGAGGGATTTGTGTTTGGCACTACGAGTGTCCATTTCGGAAATTAATTATTAGAAAACGTTATTTAATATGTGCGCCTTGCACGTGATTTGAAGCGAGTTAATTAGAGTTTGATAATCGAAAATTCCTTTAAACGAAGTTTTGAATTTGATGAGCGATCTTTTATGAATTTTAAATGATTTTAAACAGTATTATCCGAATACAGACAGTGGATCCCACCGCTGTCACCAGAAAAGTTAACCTGTTACGTCCCGGGAGTTGAAATTGAATTTTTAAAAACTAAACGCTAACTCACGCGGAGGACGGTTGACAGATAAACAAGGGGTGGTCTCCAGTTTAAACAGGAATGGGCCTATTAGGGATGGAGACCGCGTCTGATCCGGATAATCTTGAAGGGGGCAGATATAATTTTGTATATATATATATGTATATATGTTCTTACCTTTCTTCTTCTTCCTCAAGTGCAGAACAAAGACCTCAACAGCAGGACGAGCGAACGAACGTAGCGGGTCGAGTTATTCGAGGGTGACCAACAGGATACCGCAAGGCTGGATGATTTCGACAGATTCCAACGATGACGATGATGGTTGCTCGAAGATCCAATGACCAGAAGATTTCACGATGTTGAAGTTTAAGCGGACAGAAGAAACGATTCTGGGTTTAGTCGCGACGTTTGACTTCGAAGCGTACGGTAGTTCTTTAGCGCAGACAACGAGGTTTGATTTAGTAGGAATGTTCAACTTATTGTGTCCCCTAAGACGAGCCGGAGAACCGCAGCTTTCTGCAAGGAGGCGACGAATTTGATACTTCCACCCAGCCCTTCGTCTTCCCATTTAATAGAGGAATGGCGAGGATCTGAACAGGACTTTAGATCGTGCAGTAGGGATGCACTGACCGGATGATGATCGGGAGTAATTTAAGAAGGAGTAGATCGTGCAGTAGGGATGCACTGACCGGATGAGATGGACGGAAACCCAATGTACGAAGGTATGCGTAAAGAGGGCTTCCAAAGGTAAGGAGGTTCGGAAAATTGTAATAATGATGAACGAATCGAGATGAAGGGTTGTTTGAAATAATTAACACTGATTAGAAATTTGCAGATATAAAAATGATTATATATCGATGTATATTGAAACACTAGAAATCCGTACAACACTGGATTATTCTTAGTTATTATTTACGCGGCAATTCTGGACGCGGAGTCTCGGTAAGTTACGCGGAACATATTCTTGTCAACACATTTTATGTCGCCTGTCTGCTCTTTGCGTAGGACAGGATATTCCCGGTTTTATATTCGAACTCGCGACGGATTTACAGACCTTTTAATGCTTAAAGACCGATTCGTATAGTACGGTGTGTGTTAAAAAGTGTTACTCGTGCGAAGGTGTCGATGAGACTGACGCTCGCTGCGTCGATGCAGACCTCCGCGGGTCCGTTGCTGGTGGGGAGCGCTTCAGTGCCCCCTCCTCTTTGACGCATGCGCGCGGTACTTTGGTGGGGAGTGCTGGAACGCTCCCTCCCACTCGTGGTGCTTATGCGTTGGTAACAATACGTTGAAGGATAAGTACGCAGACATAATATGCTGACTATGCATCCGGTGCGATAACAAGTGCGCAGACATACCATGCTGACCATGCATCCGGTGCGATAACAAGTGCGCGAACATAATATGCTGACTATGCATCCGGTGCGATAGTAGTCCCTTCATACATTGTTAGAATATATCGTTGAGCAAACTATATGACAAAGAATTATTATATTGCTAAGAAATGTATATTCAATGAAATAAACGTTCTTGTGATTCGAGATATTATGATTATTAACATGTATATGTGTAAAATAAATGTTTTAAATTAAATATTAGTGTAAACAATGTTTACGACAAATGAACACTTGAATATTAGGGTAATTAGCATTTATGCTAATTGAATGCATGAAAAGGTATTAAACGAATAAGTGAATATTTAGTTTGTCAAACTATTAAAGAAATGTAAATGTTTAATAAGTATTTAAATTGTGAATAAAGATATTTATCTTGTAGAATAAACAAATGTTCAAATTACAACGTATGAGTAAATGAATATTAAATTAAATAATATTTGTAGCGAACGGATTACCGGGTATTACGCAAATAATGTTAAATATTAAACGTGTTTATTGTGAATGATAATTATAACGATCTGATAATTAAAATATTGTTCGCAATAATTAAACAAGCGAATCATTAGTGAAAACTAGTATTTATAACCATTGATAAATGCATATTAAAGTAAACAATATTTATAATAAATGCGTAAACAATTATTATTTGAATAAGGAATATTTAGTGTAAATAATGCTTATATGGTACCAGAATAAATGAAGGATTTCTATGAATATTGTTTATTTCAATTATATTCTTGTATTATACGTAGTTAGACCGACGACGTCACAATTATTAAAAAAGGGATCCACATTTAAATGGACAGAAAAACAAGCAGATTCATTCGAAACATTAAAACAATTACTTTGTAAAGAACCAGTACTACAATACCCCGATTTTACACAGATTTTTCTCATTACAACAGACGCTTCTAACGAAGCAATTGCAGGCGTAATTAGCCAAGGGAAGATCGGCCACGACAGACCGATATCTTACGCTTCACGAACGCTAAACGGAGCCGAGTTAAATTATAGTACTATCGAAAAGGAATTATTAGCGATAGTGTACAGTGTGGCCCAGTTCCGCCGTTACATTTACGGAAGAGAATTTATCTTACTAACTGATCACAGACCCTTGGTCTGGTTACATAACGTAAAAGATCCAGCCAATAGATTGGTGCACTGGCGTTTGAAACTTGAGAATTATAAATATAAAATTATGTATAAACCGGGTAACAGCAATGCTGACGCTCTGTCCCGAAATCCACCCCAAAAATCAGTATTAATAGTCACTCATTTAAAAAATAAAAACCTCTATTCAACCAGTTCAAGCGATTCAGATTCAGAAACATTAATTTTCGAGCCAACCTCAAAACCTACCAAAAACAATAGTAAACCACCAGAACAAAAGGACTTCGAGATCGGCTCAGATTCGGAGAATGAGGTCGAATTTGAGTCTATCGAGAATACAATGGAAAATAATAAGAATATGGTACCTGAGTCGTCCTACGAGGATGATAACACAGGGTCAGACGCAGAAAGCGACATATTCGATAGAGTAACAATTCCGTACAAAAAACCCAAAGAAATTACAACACATTGTTTTATATTTAAAGAAACACGAGACAGATTAGTAACACGTACCGATAATTGTGTGATATTTATAACTACTAAAGGCCAACCGGTAGACGCAGGGGCCATGGACTTCAACGAAGCGAAATTGCTCCCTAACTTTAAGGATTTGAGCTTGTCAAGAGCTCGAATAATTCACATTAGATCAAAAATAGTCATTTGTCTACCGATTAAAAACGACTTAAGAGCGTTAGCTCATATGCAGGACATTAAGGATTCACTTGAATCACTAAGGGACGTAGTCACAGAACTCTCGACAACCTCAATAAGTATAGCGAAAACCGAAGTTATAGATAATATCGAATGGAGTCTAATTGCCAAAGAAATAGAAAACCATTTAATAACTATTCCTATATGCGTAACGATTTGTAAAATGTTAATAAAACTACCGGACGTCGCCTCTCGCCCCAACATAATACAAGAGGCACACAACTCGCTTGTGGGTGGACACAAGGGGGTCACTAAAACTTTGAAAAGGGTACAGGAAAGGTACGCTTGGAAAGGTATGAAGACGGACATACAGGAGTTCATTCAACGCTGCAGAGGTTGCCAACTCAAGAAATTAGTCAGAATTAAAACCAAACAGCCCATGGTTTTAACCGACACACCGGGCAGCGCATTCGACAAAATTGCAATGGACGTGGTCGGCCCATTGACGCCAACAAAGGCCGGCAATACACATATACTAACCATTCAGGATTTATTAACAAAATATTGCGTGGGGGTTCCGTTAGAAAGAATAACCTCCATCGACATTGCCAATGCTCTCTGCAAGGGCTTTATTTCTCGTTTCGGTGCCCCACGGGCAATATTAACTGACCAAGGCACGAACTTTTGTAGCAGCCTAATGAAAGGAATCGCTAAAAAGTTCGGCATCAAATTATACCATACAACAGCTTTTCATCCGCAAAGTAACGGTTCAATCGAAAGGTCTCACTGTGACGTCGTCGGTCTAACTACGTATAATACAAGAATATAATTGAAATAAACAATATTCATAGAAATCCTTCATTTATTCTGGTACCATATAAGCATTATTTACACTAAATATTCCTTATTCAAATAATAATTGTTTACGCATTTATTATAAATATTGTTTACTTTAATATGCATTTATCAATGGTTATAAATACTAGTTTTCACTAATGATTCGCTTGTTTAATTATTGCGAACAATATTTTAATTATCAGATCGTTATAATTATCATTCACAATAAACACGTTTAATATTTAACATTATTTGCGTAATACCCGGTAATCCGTTCGCTACAAATATTATTTAATTTAATATTCATTTACTCATACGTTGTAATTTGAACATTTGTTTATTCTACAAGATAAATATCTTTATTCACAATTTAAATACTTATTAAACATTTACATTTCTTTAATAGTTTGACAAACTAAATATTCACTTATTCGTTTAATACCTTTTCATGCATTCAATTAGCATAAATGCTAATTACCCTAATATTCAAGTGTTCATTTGTCGTAAACATTGTTTACACTAATATTTAATTTAAAACATTTATTTTACACATATACATGTTAATAATCATAATATCTCGAATCACAAGAACGTTTATTTCATTGAATATACATTTCTTAGCAATATAATAATTCTTTGTCATATAGTTTGCTCAACGATATATTCTAACAATGTATGAAGGGACTACTATCGCACCGGATGCATAGTCAGCATATTATGTTCGCGCACTTGTTATCGCACCGGATGCATGGTCAGCATGGTATGTCTGCGCACTTGTTATCGCACCGGATGCATAGTCAGCATATTATGTCTGCGTACTTATCCTTCAACGTATTGTTACCAACGCATAAGCACCACGAGTGGGAGGGAGCGTTCCAGCACTCCCCACTAAAGTACCGCGCGCATGCGTCAAAGAGGAGGGGGCACTGAAGCGCTCCCCACCAGCAACGGACCCGCGGAGGTCTGCATCGACGCAGCGAGCGTCAGTCTCATCGACACCTTCGCACGAGTAACACTTTTTAACACACACCGTACTATACGAATCGGTCTTTAAGCATTAAAAGGTCTGTAAATCCGTCGCGAGTTCGAATATAAAACCGGGAATATCCTGTCCTACGCAAAGAGCAGACAGGCGACATAAAATGTGTTGACAAGAATATGTTCCGCGTAACTTACCGAGACTCCGCGTCCAGAATTGCCGCGTAAATAATAACTAAGAATAATCCAGTGTTGTACGGATTTCTAGTGTTTCAATATACATCGATATATAATCATTTTTATATCTGCAAATTTCTAATCAGTGTTAATTATTTCAAACAACCCTTCATCTCGATTCGTTCATCATTATTACAATTTTCCGAACCTCCTTACCTTTGGAAGCCCTCTTTACGCATACCTTCGTACATTGGGTTTCCGTCCATCTCATCCGGTCAGTGCATCCCTACTGCACGATCTACTCCTTCTTAAATTACTCCCGATCATCATCCGGTCAGTGCATCCCTACTGCACGATCTAAAGTCCTGTTCAGATCCTCGCCATTCCTCTATTAAATGGGAAGACGAAGGGCTGGGTGGAAGTATCAAATTCGTCGCCTCCTTGCAGAAAGCTGCGGTTCTCCGGCTCGTCTTAGGGGACACAATAAGTTGAACATTCCTACTAAATCAAACCTCGTTGTCTGCGCTAAAGAACTACCGTACGCTTCGAAGTCAAACGTCGCGACTAAACCCAGAATCGTTTCTTCTGTCCGCTTAAACTTCAACATCGTGAAATCTTCTGGTCATTGGATCTTCGAGCAACTATCATCGTCATCGTTGGAATCTGTCGAAATCATCCAGCCTTGCGGTATCCTGTTGGTCACCCTCGAATAACTCGACCCGCTACGTTCGTTCGCTCGTCCTGCTGTTGAGGTCTTTGTTCTGCACTTGAGGAAGAAGAAGAAAGGTAAGAACATATATACATATATATATATACAAAATTATATCTGCCCCCTTCAAGATTATCCGGATCAGACGCGGTCTGTATCCCTAATAGGCCCATTCCTGTTTAAACTGGACACCACCCCTTGTTTATCTGTCAACCGTCCTCCGCGTGAGTTAGCGTTTAGTTTTTAAAAATTCAATTTCAACTCCCGGGACGTAACAGGTTAACTTTTCTGGTGACAGCGGTGGGATCCACTGTCTGTATTCGGATAATACTGTTTAAAATCATTTAAAATTCATAAAAGATCGCTCATCAAATTCAAAACTTCGTTTAAAGGAATTTTCGATTATCAAACTCTAATTAACTCGCTTCAAATCACGTGCAAGGCGCACATATTAAATAACGTTTTCTAATAATTAATTTCCGAAATGGACACTCGTAGTGCCAAACACAAATCCCTCTCGGAAGAGGAAATAAAAACCCTACTCGAACAGTTAGCCAAGAAACAGCAACGTTTACAAGAGCAGGAGGAAGCTATTCGTACTAAAGAAATAGAGAGTCAAGAGCGTTACAGCGCATTGCAAAAACGCGAAGTAGAAATGTTAGAACGTGAGAAGGAACGGCTCGCACAAATCCAAGCCGCAGAAACAGAATTAGCGAACAAACAATTAGGATCTGAATTCACGAGTACCGAAGCGTCACAAATAGGAAGACACGAGCCTTCCCGCATCGAAAACTTGCTAAGAGATTTGCTCAAAGATTTCAATTGCTTAAAAAAGGACGTGGTAGATTTGCGATCGACAGTTCAAACTAACGCTTCTCAGGCTCAATGGATTCCTCCTCCTCCAACAAGAAGCAACGACAATAACGAAAATAATATGCCCCAACCGTATGTAAATGTAGCATTACCTAATCCACATTTGCAATTTAAAGACGTTCTTGAATCCGTACCGATCTTTACGGGAGATAATATTCCTGTATTAAAATTTGCGAGAGCATGCAAACGAGTCAAAGACATGTTCTCTCCTACGTTGGAACCAACGGTCACCCGCCTTCTGCGGAACAAGTTGAAGGGCCGTGCCTACACGGCAATGGAGGATGATCCATTCGTCACAGTCGCCGAGTTCACGGAACGACTTAAAACTTTGTTTGGTTGCGCTAAATCTTTGAATCAATACAGGGGAGAACTTGGAAATATCAACAAAGGTAGGTCCGAGCACGCGATAGACTACATCAGCCGAGTCAAGGACCTGCATTCTGCCATCATCGATGCCGAAACAGGTAAGGCCGGAGAGCCGCTTTCGCAAATTCATATTCGAAATCTGGAGAACGAAGCATTGGAGTGCTTCGTCACGGGCTTACCACCCGACTTTCGATTACGCCTTCGTTCGGAGGGCTATAACGATCTTTATAGCGCGTTTACAGTCGCGATTCGGGTTGAAAAAGAAATAGAACGCGATAGAACCAGATTCAGGGAGACGCGCCCTGAAACCCGATATTCACCACCCACGGACGTGAACACCGTACAGCGTGGTAAAATTCAATGCGATTATTGTAACAGGCAGGGTCACGGTTCCGAGAATTGCTGGCTCAAACATCCGGATAAGAAGCCAACTCGCACCGAGGCAACGCCTAAACCTTTGTTCAATTCTCCACGCGATGATCCAAGACCGAAATGCGCGTATTGCAATAGGACCGGTCACGCGGTGGACAACTGTTACACCAAACAACGAGACGACAAGCAACGCGATTCACCGTCAAATTCGGGAAACGGGCAGCAACGTTCGACAAACCCCGGCGCGAGTCGAGCGGAGCGATTCCCAGAGCGCCCAGTCCGAGTTATAGCACACGAAACGTGCGAACCGCAAACGTCCGATTAAAAACTCGCTCTTTTGTTCCAACTGTTGAAGTAGAATCACCTCAACTGATTAATAAATCCGACTTTTTGGTAGACTCTGGCGCGGATCCAAACCTAATTAAGCAAAAAGCGCTAAAACCAGAGGTACCTGTCGATTCAAATGATATTTTGCAACTACAAGGAATCTCGGAAGAGCCAGTTTTTACTATTGGTTCCACCTTCATTGACATTCAAGATACCAATTGCGAATTTCACGTAGTGGATAACTCGTTTCTCATCCAACAAGACGCGATACTAGGGTCGGAATTCCATGTTAATAATAGAGCCGCGATCGATTATGACAAAGAAGCAGTCACCTGGAAACACGGTCAACTCCCATTTAAAAACCGCGAAACAGTAGTGATTCCTGCTCGTTCCTCGGCGATCTACCATGTACACGTGAGAAACTCCGATTTAGTTGAAGGATATCTTCCTAGATTAAATTGTGGTGAAGGAGTCTACGCAGGCGAAGCCATCGTTACGCAAACTAACGGCGTAGCATACCTCAAGGCGTTCAATACGACCACGAAAGATCTCGAGCTTACAGTACCTACAGTCACGCTTTATGAATTTTCTGTCAATAACGAGAGAACGGATTTGTCTCAAGGTAAAAAAATCACAAGTCAAGTAAAATCTATAAGGAATTATGTAAACGAAAGCCATCCGCGCATAGCTAAAGTAAAAGAGCTCCTTAGGCTCGATCATTTGAATGATGAGGAACTAACGAGCATTGATAATATTTTAGTGGACACGTTTCATTTGTTTCATATACCCGGAGAACAATTAGATTCTACTGACATGATACAACATAAAATTGTTACTACAGACGACCAACCAGTTTTTACTCGCCAATATCGCTTCCCTCCCGCCCATAAGGACGAAATAACGAAGCAAGTAGGAGATTTGATTGATAATAGAATTATAGAACCATCGGAATCACCCTACAGCTCACCCCTGTGGATCGTCCCCAAAAAGACTGATTCTCACGGGAAGCTTCGGTGGCGCATGGTGATCGACTACAGAGGCTTGAATGAGAAAACAGTGGGTGATGCGTACCCACTCCCAAATATTACAGAAATCTTGGACCAACTTGGCAGTGCAAAATATTTTTCGGTATTTGACTTAGCTAGCGGATTTCACCAGATAAAAGTGCATCCCGACGATGCCCATAAAACCGCTTTTTCCACACCTTTTGGACATTATCAATTTAACAGAATGCCATTTGGGCTCAAGAACGCACCGGCCACTTTCCAAAGACTCATGGACAGAGTACTGTGTGGTTTACAAGGCACAGAACTTTTTGTATATTTAGACGACATTGTCATATATGCGAGTTCCCTTCAGGAACATGAAATAAAAATTCGAAAATTAGCAGTACGACTAAGTAAAGCCAACCTGAAATTGCAGCCTGACAAATGCGAGTTCCTTCGCAAAGAAGTCGCTTATTTAGGCCATGTCATTAGTAAGGACGGAGTACGACCCGATCCGAAAAAACTAGAGTCCGTTCGAAATTACCCACAACCAACAAGCCCCACAAAAATTAAACAATTTTTGGGCTTGGCTGGATATTACCGTAGATTCATTGAAAACTTTTCCGGAATTTCAAGACCGTTAACTCAATTGCTTAAGAAGGGATCAATTTTCAAATGGACGCAGTCTCAAGAAGAGGCTTTTCAAAAACTAAAAAATGCTCTTTGTTCGGAACCGGTACTCCAGTACCCTGATTTCACACAACCATTTATAATAACGACCGATGCTTCAAACGTAGCTATTGGCGGAGTTATCAGTCAAGGCAAAGTAGGCAGCGACAGACCAATTTCCTACGCATCTAGAACTCTGTCCGAGGCCGAAGAAAGATATTCGACAATCGAGAAAGAATTACTAGCAATAGTTTACAGCGTATCACAATTTCGCCATTATGTTTATGGAAGAGAGTTCACTCTTATTACAGACCACAGGCCGTTGGTATGGCTCCACTCCGTCAAGGACCCAGCCAACCGTTTAGTTCATTGGCGTCTTAAGCTAGAGAATTACCAATATAAAATTGTCTATAAGCCAGGGCGCGCAAACGCAAACGCCGACGCGTTGTCACGAAATCCGCCTGACAGATCGGTTTTGGTCGTAACTCCACTGAAAAGACTAAACAGCACGAGCTCAGAAGACGAAACGTTTATATTCGAGAGTCGTCCACATAGTAATAAAAATAAGGACAAACGTACAAATAAGAAACGTAGATTAAACAACTCAAGCTCCGAAGGCGAGACACTTGAATTCGAGAACCGCCCCCGTAGCGATAAAAATAAAGATCTTAGCACTAGCATACCTAAACAGCCGGCCGACTTTGCAAACAATCACGAAGAAGATCGTGATCCTCAACCAAGACCTAGCACGTCTATAGAGGACGACGTTTTTCAAACGCCCGCTGATTCGGTAGACTTACCTTTAAGTGAAAAGGACGATGACGAAAGATCCCTGTCGCCCGATCTTCCCGGCAGCGACATTAGCGATAACGATTCCTCAGACGAGTCTGAAGCGGAAAGCGATATATTTAATCGAGCAACTTTTCCTTTCAAGCTACCTGTAAGAAAAGAAAAGGTAATCGAAGAGTTAAAAATTGAAGAATCTAGAGATAGACTATCCATGTGTAGAGATAACGTATTAATATTTATTACCATTAAAGGTCAACCTATCGATGAGGGTGCTAAAGATTTGGCATCCACCGATACCTTACCTCAATTCAAAGATTTAAGCTTGCTTCGAGCGAAAGTAGCTCACAACGGTGCTAAACTCGTTATAGCCTTACCAATTAAAAATGATCTTAGAGCACTCACATCGGTAGAAGACCTGCACGAGGCGTTAGAGTCACTCAGAGACGTTATAACAGAACTAGGATCAAACTCGCTCAGTGTAGCTAGAACAGAAAGTATAGATGGCATCCAGTGGCCAGACATACAACGAAGCATCCAGAATTATCTGTCAAATTCTCCTTTGCTGCTAACAATTTATAAACAACTTGTAACGATACCATCACCCAACGATCGACAAGAGATCATCCAGGAAGCGCACGATTCTCCGATTGGGGGTCACAAAGGCGTTACCAAGACCTTCAAACGCATCAGGGAACGCTACGCATGGAGAAACATGAAAACCGATGTGCAGGAGTACATCCAACGTTGCCGAGGTTGCCAACTTAAAAAGCTCGTCCGCATCAAGACCAAGCAACCAATGGTCATCACGGACACACCAGGTAACGCTTTCGACAAGATAGCAATGGACATCGTAGGCCCACTTCCAACCACCAGAAGAGGAAACACCTACATTCTCACAATCCAAGACCTATTGACAAAATACTCGTTGGCGATCCCTCTCGGAAGAATAATGTCAGTGGATATCGCCGACGCACTCTGCGGATCTTTCATCGCACACTTCGGCGCACCGAAGGCAATTCTGACGGACCAGGGAAGCAACTTCTGTTCCAGCTTGATGAAGGCAATAGCAAAGAAGTTCAAGATCCGACTTTTTACCACTACTGCATTCCATCCTCAAACGAACGGCTCTATCGAGCGTTCACATCACGTACTTATCGAATACCTCAAACAATATGTGGACAAAAACAACGACTGGGACGAGTTCCTCGACATGGCGACATTCTCGTACAATACGAGTCAGCACGAGGGAACCGGCTTCACTCCATTCGAGCTGGTGTTCGGGAGACTCGCCCGACTACCATCGAGCAACGTGCATGTAGAGGAACACTCCAACCCGACGTACACAGAATACCTGAAGAATTTGTTTGAAAGGATCCAGGGACTCCAAGAATTGGCAGCCGCCAACCTAACCGCAGCAAAGCACAAATCAAAGAAGTATTACGACAAGAGAATCAACCCGCAGAATTTTGGTGTCGGCGACATGGTTGTCATGTTGAAGGAGCCGAAGGACGGAAAATTCGGCGATCAGTACACCGAACCTTGTCGAGTCGTCGAAATGTTATCTGGCGGAAATGTTAAAATTAAATATCGAAGTCAAAATAGAGTAGTACACACGAACAAACTACGCTTGACTAAATTGCGACAGTAAAATTACTTTTGTTGCAGAACGAAACGATACACGATAAGAATGGCCCTACCAAGGAAACACCAAACGCCAAAAGGGTGGATTACCTTTGAAAATTTTGTTATTCGCTACGTAAACCAACGCAGAGACATGCTAGTCTTTGACGACGTGATGTTCTACAACCAAGAACGTGGTATATTCAAAATTAAGGACAGACGGAGGAAAGGAACGAAGAACGTCCCAATGGCCGATGTGGATTCGCTAATCTTCGAGACCAAAGCCTACACTTTCCCGTGGGACAACAACGCCTTCCATCTACATTTTCAACAGTACCTAGCCTGCAGGAAACCTTTACCTCCGATAACACCACCGACATCAGCTGTAACGACTACGGACGAGGTCGACAACATCCAAAACGGACCAGTAAGTCACCCGCATATACGAAAACAGAAATATAAAACGACATCAGGAATTATTACGAAGATTATTGCGACTACTGTAGTGTTCATGCTCTTTGCACGATCAATCTCCGCACTAATTGGGTACGATTGTGGAGGGTCCACGATGAATATTACGACAATATCTTTGAACGACGTTGGAGGGTGCACGATTCCGATGTCGGAGCCACTGTCAAAACCCGTCTACATACAACTACTCCAGATTTCCGAATTTGAAGCAACCGAGGTCATCCAGTGCAAGGTAGAAATCGACCGTACTATCTATCACTGCGGGATGAGCTCGCACAATTCAATCGTGCAAGGAGGCCACCAGACGTACTTGCATGACTTCGACGAAAAATCTTGTCAACGTCTCCAAGAAACGGGAATGACGAAGCTCAGCTTCGCGTCCGAAATTATCGGATTACGTCGAAACGAAACTACATCAAGAAGCATTACCATGGGCGGATCGATCACCAACGACGGGGCTTGTTCTGGAACTCAGTACAGCGACCCGTATGGGACTTGGGACAACGCCGTCGTACAGGCATCAGTAAAAATTTCCCTGTACAACTACCATGCCACCGTCGACCTGAAGGCTGGAAGAATAGTACTCCAATCCGGGACGCTGTGCATGCTCTCTGACGGCAGCTGCATCGACACTAATGGAAACAGCGCTTTTTGGAAGATAGCACCCACCGAGTCCTGTAGTCTTGGACAGTACGACGTGCTCTACGAGGGCATGGCAACAAAATTAGAATCGAAAGAAAACGGAATTCCTACACCAGACGTATACACCCTGCAAACGGACTCGACCACATTCGCGCTAGCGAAACGATCAGAGTACCAAGTCTGCGGATACACGCTCATTAGGACCGAACACCCAAAGCTATTCATTTTCGAAACCGAAAGGGGACAGTCGCCCGCAGCGAAGAAGAAAATTTCAGTCAGCAACCTAGACATCTTTTCATATATAAATTCCAAGTTCGTCTACGTTGAAAAACATGTGCGTTCACAAATGAAGAGCCTTTACCACGACGTACTCACTCAACGTTGTAACCTAGAGAGGAGGGTGATGCAGAACGCACTCACCACAGCAGCCATACTACCCGAAAAATTCGCCTACACGATAATGAAAGGACCCGGATATATGGCTGTGGTCGCAGGAGAAGTCGCACACATTGTCAAATGTATCACCATCCAGTGTCAGCTCAGGAAAACTAACGAATGTTATCACGAAGTACCAGTCACCTACCGCAACAGTTC
This sequence comes from Cylloceria caligata, assembly GCA_963942595.1. Lineage (NCBI taxonomy): Eukaryota > Metazoa > Arthropoda > Insecta > Hymenoptera > Ichneumonidae > Cylloceria > Cylloceria caligata. Next base: position 24,094,447 of record OZ012708.1, on the reverse strand, counting down.
GCTCTTTTTGACCACTACCTCGAGGATGCTAGTAAAGACCGGAACGCAAGTCGAATGCAACTCCATGCTTCCGGCAGAATACAACATCGAAGGAAGTTGGTACCGACTCTCGCCACACCCGATAGAGGTTATACCGCCGCAGATACTACAACCAACAATGAAGCCAACCTGGAGATACGTCTCCGCGGGAAATTTAGCGATCAGCGGAATCTACACGGAATCCGACATCGACAAGCTACGAGAACGAATTATGTTTCCAGCCGAGAAACCAGCACTCCTGAATCATCTGGCTCGGGGGTCAATCGGATACCATGTACCCTCTGGAAGCATCTCCATCCGAGGACTAATGGACGAAAACACGCTAAATCACATAGCCGAAAACGCAGCCGACAAGATGTGGGGGATCTTCCTTAAATTTGGCACCGCAAGCGCAGGTGTCATCGGACTTTTCCTGATTTTCAGGTTAATCAAACTTGTAATTGACACGTTCATACACGGATATGCTCTGCACTCTCTGTACGGATGGAGCATTCACCTCATCGGAGCCGTGTGGAGTTCAGTTACCAACCTACTTGTGACCCTGGCTCACAAGGACCGAGCAGCATCCAAGGACGTCGAAATCAACGAACCGCATACACCAAATGAAGTGAGGATTCCCATACACCCAGAAATACAGCAGCAACCAGAGACAATCGAATTATCAGGCGTAGACCCACGACTTTCTGCTAGGCTATTCGCCTCTCGTCAGCAGAGCCTTGGCACAGCTTCCGACTAAAAGGGGGGAGATGTGACGTCGTCGGTCTAACTACGTATAATACAAGAATATAATTGAAATAAACAATATTCATAGAAATCCTTCATTTATTCTGGTACCATATAAGCATTATTTACACTAAATATTCCTTATTCAAATAATAATTGTTTACGCATTTATTATAAATATTGTTTACTTTAATATGCATTTATCAATGGTTATAAATACTAGTTTTCACTAATGATTCGCTTGTTTAATTATTGCGAACAATATTTTAATTATCAGATCGTTATAATTATCATTCACAATAAACACGTTTAATATTTAACATGTTACGTCCCGGGAGTTGAAATTAAATTTTTAAAAACTAAACGCTAACTCACGCGGAGGACGGTTGACAGATAAACAAGGGGTGGTCTCCAGTTTAAACAGGAATGGGCCTATTAGGGATGGAGACCGCGTCTGATCCGGATAATCTTGAAGGGGGGGCAGATATAATTTTGTATATATATATGTATATATGTTCTTACCTTTCTTCTTCTTCCTCAAGTGCAGAACAAAGACCTCAACAGCAGGACGAGCGAACGAACGTAGCGGGTCGAGTTATTCGAGGGTGACCAACAGGATACCGCAAGGCTGGATGATTTCGACAGATTCCAACGATGACGATGATGGTTGCTCGAAGATCCAATGACCAGAAGATTTCACGATGTTGAAGTTTAAGCGGACGGAAGAAACGATTCTGGGTTTAGTCGCGACGTTTGACTTCGAAGCGTACGGTAGTTCTTTAGCGCAGACAACGAGGTTTGATTTAGTAGGAATGTTCAACTTATTGTGTCCCCTAAGACGAGCCGGAGAACCGCAGCTTTCTGCAAGGAGGCGACGAATTTGATACTTCCACCCAGCCCTTCGTCTTCCCATTTAATAGAGGAATGGCGAGGATCTGAACAGGACTTTAGATCGTGCAGTAGGGATGCACTGACCGGATGATGATCGGGAGTAATTTAAGAAGGAGTAGGTCGTGCAGTAGGGATGCACTGACCGGATGAGATGGACGGAAACCCAATGTACGAAGGTATGCGTAAAGGGGGCTTCCAAAGGTAAGGAGGTTTGGAAAATTATAATAATGATGAACGAATCGAGATGAAGGGTTGTTTGAAATAATTAACACTGATTAGAAATTTGCAGATATAAAAATGATTATAAATCGATGTATATTGAAACACTAGAAATCGGTACAACACTGGATTATTCTTAGTTATTATTTACGCGGCAATTCTGGACGCGGAGTCTCGGTAAGTTACGCGGAACATATTCTTGTCAACACCTTTTATGTCGCCTGTCTGCTCTTTGCGTAGGACAGGATATTCCCGGTTTTATATTCGAACCCGTGACGGATTTACAGACCTTTTAATGCTTAAAGACCGATTCGTATAGTACGGCGCGTGTTAAGAACTGTTACTCGTGCGAAGGTGTCGATGAGACTGACGCTCGCTGCGTCGATGCAGACCTCCGCGGGTCCGTTGCTGGTGGGGAGCGCTTCAGTGCCCCCTCCTCTTTGACGCATGCGCGCGGGACTTTGGTGGGGAGTGCTGGAACGCTCCCTCCCACTCGTGGTGCTTATGCGTTGGTAACAATACGTTGAAGGATAAGTACGCAGACATAATATGCTGACTATGCATCCAGTGCGATAACAAGTGCGCAGACATACCATGCTGACCATGCATCCGGTGCGATAACAAGTGCGCGAACATAATATGTTGACCATGCATCCGGTGCGATAACAAGTGCGCGAACATAATATGCTGACTATGCATCCGGTGCGATAGTAGTCCCTTCATACATTGTTAGAATATATCGTTGAGCAAACTATATGACAAAGAATTATTATATTGCTAAGAAATGTATATTCAATGAAATAAACGTTCTTGTGATTCGAGATATTATGATTATTAACATGTATATGTGTAAAATAAATGTTTTAAATTAAATATTAGTGTAAACAATGTTTACGACAAATGAACACTTGAATATTAGGGTAATTAGCATTTATGCTAATTGAATGCATGAAAAGGTATTAAACGAATAAGTGAATATTTAGTTTGTCAAACTATTAAAGAAATGTAAATGTTTAATAAGTATTTAAATTGTGAATAAGGATATTTATCTTGTAGAATAAACAAATGTTCAAAATACAACGTATGAGTAAATGAATATTAAATTAAATAATATTTGTAGCGAACGGATTACCGGGTATTACGCAAATAATGTTAAATATTAAACGTGTTTATTGTGAATGATAATTATAACGATTTGATAATTAAAATATTGTTCGTAGTAATTAGACAAGCGAATCATTAGTGAAAACTAATATTTATAACCATTGATAAATGCATATTAAAGTAAACAATATTTATAATAAATGCGTAAACAATTATTATTTGAATAAGGAATATTTAGTGTAAATAATGCTTATATGGTACCAGAATAAATGAAGGATTTCTATGAATATTGTTTATTTCAATTATATTCTTGTATTATACGTAGTTAGACCGACGACGTCACATCTCCCCCCTTTTAGTCGGAAGCTGTGCCAAGGCTCTGCTGACGAGAGGCGAATAGCCTAGCAGAAAGTCGTGGGTCTACGCCTGATAATTCGATTGTCTCTGGTTGCTGCTGTATTTCTGGGTGTATGGGAATCCTCACTTCATTTGGTGTATGCGGTTCGTTGATTTCGACGTCCTTGGATGCTGCTCGGTCCTTGTGAGCCAGGGTCACAAGTAGGTTGGTAACTGAACTCCACACGGCTCCGATGAGGTGAATGCTCCATCCGTACAGAGAGTGCAGAGCATATCCGTGTATGAACGTGTCAATTACAAGTTTGATTAACCTGAAAATCAGGAAAAGTCCGATGACACCTGCGCTTGCGGTGCCAAATTTAAGGAAGATCCCCCACATCTTGTCGGCTGCGTTTTCGGCTATGTGATTTAGCGTGTTTTCGTCCATTAGTCCTCGGATGGAGATGCTTCCAGAGGGTACATGGTATCCGATTGACCCCCGAGCCAGATGATTCAGGAGTGCTGGTTTCTCGGCTGGAAACATAATTCGTTCTCGTAGCTTGTCGATGTCGGATTCCGTGTAGATTCCGCTGATCGCTAAATTTCCCGCGGAGACGTATCTCCAGGTTGGCTTCATTGTTGGTTGTAGTATCTGCGGCGGTATAACCTCTATCGGGTGTGGCGAGAGTCGGTACCAACTTCCTTCGATGTTGTATTCTGCCGGAAGCATGGAGTTGCATTCGACTTGCGTTCCGGTCTTTACTAGCATCCTCGAGGTAGTGGTCAAAAAGAGCGAACTGTTGCGGTAGGTGACTGGTACTTCGTGATAACATTCGTTAGTTTTCCTGAGCTGACACTGGATGGTGATACATTTGACAATGTGTGCGACTTCTCCTGCGACCACAGCCATATATCCGGGTCCTTTCATTATCGTGTAGGCGAATTTTTCGGGTAGTATGGCTGCTGTGGTGAGTGCGTTCTGCATCACCCTCCTCTCTAGGTTACAACGTTGAGTGAGTACGTCGTGGTAAAGGCTCTTCATTTGTGAACGCACATGTTTTTCAACGTAGACGAACTTGGAATTTATATATGAAAAGATGTCTAGGTTGCTGACTGAAATTTTCTTCTTCGCTGCGGGCGACTGTCCCCTTTCGGTTTCGAAAATGAATAGCTTTGGGTGTTCGGTCCTAATGAGCGTGTATCCGCAGACTTGGTACTCTGATCGTTTCGCTAGCGCGAATGTGGTCGAGTCCGTTTGCAGGGTGTATACGTCTGGTGTAGGAATTCCGTTTTCTTTCGATTCTAATTTTGTTGCCATGCCCTCGTAGAGCACGTCGTACTGTCCAAGACTACAGGACTCGGTGGGTGCTATCTTCCAAAAAGCGCTGTTTCCATTAGTGTCGATGCAGCTGCCGTCAGAGAGCATGCACAGCGTCCCGGATTGGAGTACTATTCTTCCAGCCTTCAGGTCGACGGTGGCATGGTAGTTGTACAGGGAAATTTTTACTGATGCCTGTACGACGGCGTTGTCCCAAGTCCCATACGGGTCGCTGTACTGAGTTCCAGAACAAGCCCCGTCGTTGGTGATCGATCCGCCCATGGTAATGCTTCTTGATGTAGTTTCGTTTCGACGTAATCCGATAATTTCGGACGCGAAGCTGAGCTTCGTCATTCCCGTTTCTTGGAGACGTTGACAAGATTTTTCGTCGAAGTCATGGAAGTACGTCTGGTGGCCTCCTTGCACGATTGAATTGTGCGAGCTCATCCCGCAGTGATAGATAGTACGGTCGATTTCTACCTTGCACTGGATGACCTCGGTTGCTTCAAATTCGGAAATCTGGAGTAGTTGTATGTAGACGGGTTTTGACAGTGGCTCCGACATCGGAATCGTGCACCCTCCAACGTCGTTCAAAGATATTGTCGTAATATTCATCGTGGACCCTCCACAATCGTACCCAATTAGTGCGGAGATTGATCGTGCAAAGAGCATGAACACTACAGTAGTCGCAATAATCTTCGTAATAATTCCTGATGTCGTTTTATATTTCTGTTTTCGTATATGCGGGTGACTTACTGGTCCGTTTTGGATGTTGTCGACCTCGTCCGTAGTCGTTACAGCTGATGTCGGTGGTGTTATCGGAGGTAAAGGTTTCCTGCAGGCTAGGTACTGTTGAAAATGTAGATGGAAGGCGTTGTTGTCCCACGGGAAAGTGTAGGCTTTGGTCTCGAAGATTAGCGAATCCACATCGGCCATTGGGACGTTCTTCGTTCCTTTCCTCCGTCTGTCCTTAATTTTGAATATACCACGTTCTTGGTTGTAGAACATCACGTCGTCAAAGACTAGCATGTCTCTGCGTTGGTTTACGTAGCGAATAACAAAATTTTCAAAGGTAATCCACCCTTTTGGCGTTTGGTGTTTCCTTGGTAGGGCCATTCTTATCGTGTATCGTTTCGCTCTGCAACAAAAGTAATTTTACTGTCGCAATTTAGTCAAGCGTAGTTTGTTCGTGTGTACTACTCTATTTTGACTTCGATATTTAATTTTAACATTTCCGCCAGATAACATTTCGACGACTCGACAAGGTTCGGTGTACTGATCGCCGAATTTTCCGTCCTTCGGCTCCTTCAACATGACAACCATGTCGCCGACACCAAAATTCTGCGGGTTGATTCTCTTGTCGTAATACTTCTTTGATTTGTGCTTTGCTGCGGTTAGGTTGGCGGCTGCCAATTCTTGGAGTCCCTGGATCCTTTCAAACAAATTCTTCAGGTATTCTGTGTACGTCGGGTTGGAGTGTTCCTCTACATGCACGTTGCTCGATGGTAGTCGGGCGAGTCTCCCGAACACCAGCTCGAATGGAGTGAAGCCGGTTCCCTCGTGCTGACTCGTATTGTACGAGAATGTCGCCATGTCGAGGAACTCGTCCCAGTCGTTGTTTTTGTCCACATATTGTTTGAGGTATTCGATAAGTACGTGATGTGAACGCTCGATAGAGCCGTTCGTTTGAGGATGGAATGCAGTAGTGGTAAAAAGTCGGATCTTGAACTTCTTTGCTATTGCCTTCATCAAGCTGGAACAGAAGTTGCTTCCCTGGTCTGTCAGAATTGCCTTCGGTGCGCCGAAGTGTGCGATGAAAGATCCGCAGAGTGCGTCGGCGATATCCACTGACATTATTCTTCCGAGAGGGATCGCCAACGAGTATTTTGTCAATAGGTCTTGGATTGTGAGAATGTAGGTGTTTCCTCTTCTGGTGGTTGGAAGTGGGCCTACGATGTCCATTGCTATCTTGTCGAAAGCGTTACCTGGTGTGTCCGTGATGACCATTGGTTGCTTGGTCTTGATGCGGACGAGCTTTTTAAGTTGGCAACCTCGGCAACGTTGGATGTACTCCTGCACATCGGTTTTCATGTTTCTCCATGCGTAGCGTTCCCTGATGCGTTTGAAGGTCTTGGTAACGCCTTTGTGACCCCCAATCGGAGAATCGTGCGCTTCCTGGATGATCTCTTGTCGATCGTTGGGTGATGGTATCGTTACAAGTTGTTTATAAATTGTTAGCAGCAAAGGAGAATTTGACAGATAATTCTGGATGCTTCGTTGTATGTCTGGCCACTGGATGCCATCTATACTTTCTGTTCTAGCTACACTGAGCGAGTTTGATCCTAGTTCTGTTATAACGTCTCTGAGTGACTCTAACGCCTCGTGCAGGTCTTCTACCGATGTGAGTGCTCTAAGATCATTTTTAATTGGTAAGGCTATAACGAGTTTAGCACCGTTGTGAGCTACTTTCGCTCGAAGCAAGCTTAAATCTTTGAATTGAGGTAAGGTATCGGTGGATGCCAAATCTTTAGCACCCTCATCGATAGGTTGACCTTTAATGGTAATAAATATTAATACGTTATCTCTACACATGGATAGTCTATCTCTAGATTCTTCAATTTTTAACTCTTCGATTACCTTTTCTTTTCTTACAGGTAGCTTGAAAGGAAAAGTTGCTCGATTAAATATATCGCTTTCCGCTTCAGACTCGTCTGAGGAATCGTTATCGCTAATGTCGCTGCCGGGAAGATCGGGCGACAGGGATCTTTCGTCATCGTCCTTTTCACTTAAAGGTAAGTCTACCGAATCAGCGGGCGTTTGAAAAACGTCGTCCTCTATAGACGTGCTAGGTCTTGGTTGAGGATCACGATCTTCTTCGTGATTGTTTGCAAAGTCGGCCGGCTGTTTAGGTATGCTAGTGCTAAGATCTTTATTTTTATCGCTACGGGGGCGGTTCTCGAATTCAAGTGTCTCGCCTTCGGAGCTTGAGTTGTTTAATCTACGTTTCTTATTTGTACGTTTGTCCTTATTTTTATTACTATGTGGACGACTCTCGAATATAAACGTTTCGTCTTCTGAGCTCGTGCTGTTTAGTCTTTTCAGTGGAGTTACGACCAAAACCGATCTGTCAGGCGGATTTCGTGACAACGCGTCGGCGTTTGCGTTTGCGCGCCCTGGCTTATAGACAATTTTATATTGGTAATTCTCTAGCTTAAGACGCCAATGAACTAAACGGTTGGCTGGGTCCTTGACGGAGTGGAGCCATACCAACGGCCTGTGGTCTGTAATAAGAGTGAACTCTCTTCCATAAACATAATGGCGAAATTGTGATACGCTGTAAACTATTGCTAGTAATTCTTTCTCGATTGTCGAATATCTTTCTTCGGCCTCGGACAGAGTTCTAGATGCGTAGGAAATTGGTCTGTCGCTGCCTACTTTGCCTTGACTGATAACTCCGCCAATAGCTACGTTTGAAGCATCGGTCGTTATTATAAATGGTTGTGTGAAATCAGGGTACTGGAGTACCGGTTCCGAACAAAGAGCATTTTTTAGTTTTTGAAAAGCCTCTTCTTGAGACTGCGTCCATTTGAAAATTGATCCCTTCTTAAGCAATTGAGTTAACGGTCTTGAAATTCCGGAAAAGTTTTCAATGAATCTACGGTAATATCCAGCCAAGCCCAAAAATTGTTTAATTTTTGTGGGGCTTGTTGGTTGTGGGTAATTTCGAACGGACTCTAGTTTTTTCGGATCGGGTCGTACTCCGTCCTTACTAATGACATGGCCTAAATAAGCGACTTCTTTGCGAAGGAACTCGCATTTGTCAGGCTGCAATTTCAGGTTGGCTTTACTTAGTCGTACTGCTAATTTTCGAATTTTTATTTCATGTTCCTGAAGGGAACTCGCATATATGACAATGTCGTCTAAATATACAAAAAGTTCTGTGCCTTGTAAACCACACAGTACTCTGTCCATGAGTCTTTGGAAAGTGGCCGGTGCGTTCTTGAGCCCAAATGGCATTCTGTTAAATTGATAATGTCCAAAAGGTGTGGAAAAAGCGGTTTTATGGGCATCGTCGGGATGCACTTTTATCTGGTGAAATCCGCTAGCTAAGTCAAATACCGAAAAATATTTTGCACTGCCAAGTTGGTCCAAGATTTCTGTAATATTTGGGAGTGGGTACGCATCACCCACTGTTTTCTCATTCAAGCCTCTGTAGTCGATCACCATGCGCCACCGAAGCTTCCCGTGAGAATCAGTCTTTTTGGGGACGATCCACAGGGGTGAGCTGTAGGGTGATTCCGATGGTTCTATAATTCTATTATCAATCAAATCTCCTACTTGCTTCGTTATTTCGTCTTTATGGGCGGGAGGGAAGCGATATTGGCGAGTAAAAACTGGTTGGTCGTCTGTAGTAACAATTTTATGTTGTATCATGTCAGTAGAATCTAATTGTTCTCCGGGTATATGAAACAAATGAAACGTGTCCGCTAAAATATTATCAATGCTCGTTAGTTCCTCATCATTCAAATGATCGAGCCTAAGGAGCTCTTTCACTTTAGCTATGCGCGGATGGCTTTCGTTTACATAATTCCTTATAGATTTTACTTGACTTGTGATTTTTTTACCTTGAGACAAATCCGTTCTCTCGTTATTGACAGAAAATTCATAAAGCGTGACTGTAGGTACTGTAAGCTCGAGATCTTTTGTGGTCGTATTGAACGCCTTGAGGTATGCTACGCCGTTAGTTTGCGTGACGATGGCTTCGCCTGCGTAGACTCCTTCACCACAATTTAATCTAGGAAGATATCCTTCACCTAAATCGGAATTTCTCACGTGTACATGGTAGATCGCCGAGGAACGAGCAGGAATCACTACTGTTTCGCGGTTTTTAAATGGGAGTTGACCGTGTTTCCAGGTGACTGCTTCTTTGTCATAATCGATCGCGGCTCTATTATTAACATGGAATTCCGACCCTAGTATCGCGTCTTGTTGGATGAGAAACGAGTTATCCACTACGTGAAATTCGCAATTGGTATCTTGAATGTCAATGAAGGTGGAACCAATAGTAAAAACTGGCTCTTCCGAGATTCCTTGTAGTTGCAAAATATCATTTGAATCGACAGGTACCTCCGGTTTTAGCGCTTTTTGCTTAATTAGGTTTGGATCCGCGCCAGAGTCTACCAAAAAGTCGGATTTATTAATCAGTTGAGGTGATTCTACTTCAACAGTTGGAACAAAAGAGCGAGTTTTTAATCGGACGTTTGCGGTTCGCACGTTTCGTGTGCTATAACTCGGACTGGGCGCTCTGGGAATCGCTCCGCTCGACTCGCGCCGGGGTTTGTCGAACGTTGCTGCCCGTTTCCCGAATTCGACGGTGAATCGCGTTGCTTGTCGTCTCGTTGTTTGGTGTAACAGTTGTCCACCGCGTGACCGGTCCTATTGCAATACGCGCATTTCGGTCTTGGATCATCGCGTGGAGAATTGAACAAAGGTTTAGGCGTTGCCTCGGTGCGAGTTGGCTTCTTATCCGGATGTTTGAGCCAGCAATTCTCGGAACCGTGACCCTGCCTGTTACAATAATCGCATTGAATTTTACCACGCTGTACGGTGTTCACGTCCGTGGGTGGTGAATATCGGGTTTCAGGGCGCGTCTCCCTGAATCTGGTTCTATCGCGTTCTATTTCTTTTTCAACCCGAATCGCGACTGTAAACGCGCTATAAAGATCGTTATAGCCCTCCGAACGAAGGCGTAATCGAAAGTCGGGTGGTAAGCCCGTGACGAAGCACTCCAATGCTTCGTTCTCCAGACTTCGAATATGAATTTGCGAAAGCGGCTCTCCGGCCTTACCTGTTTCGGCATCGATGATGGCAGAATGCAGGTCCTTGACTCGGCTGATGTAGTCTATCGCGTGCTCGGACCTACCTTTGTTGATATTTCCAAGTTCTCCCCTGTATTGATTCAAAGATTTAGCGCAACCAAACAAAGTTTTAAGTCGTTCCGTGAACTCGGCGACTGTGACGAATGGATCATCCTCCATTGCCGTGTAGGCACGGCCCTTCAACTTGTTCCGCAGAAGGCGGGTGACCGTTGGTTCCAACGTAGGAGAGAACATGTCTTTGACTCGTTTGCATGCTCTCGCAAATTTTAATACAGGAATATTATCTCCCGTAAAGATCGGTACGGATTCAAGAACGTCTTTAAATTGCAAATGTGGATTAGGTAATGCTACATTTATATACGGTTGGGGCATATTATTTTCGTTATTGTCGTTGCTTCTTGTTGGAGGAGGAGGAATCCATTGAGCCTGAGAAGCGTTAGTTTGAACTGTCGATCGCAAATCTACCACGTCCTTTTTTAAGCAATTGAAATCTTTGAGCAAATCTCTTAGCAAGTTTTCGATGCGGGAAGGCTCGTGTCTTCCTATTTGTGACGCTTCGGTACTCGTGAATTCAGATCCTAATTGTTTGTTTGCTAATTCTGTTTCTGCGGCTTGGATTTGTGCGAGCCGCTCCTTGTCACGTTCTAACATTTCTACTTCGCGTTTTTGCAATGCGCTGTAACGCTCTTGACTCTCTATTTCTTTAGTACGAATAGCTTCCTCCTGCTCTTGTAAACGTTGCTGTTTCTTAGCTAACTGTTCGAGTAGGGTTTTTATTTCCTCTTCCGAGAGGGATTTGTGTTTGGCACTACGAGTGTCCATTTCGGAAATTAATTATTAGAAAACGTTATTTAATATGTGCGCCTTGCACGTGATTTGAAGCGAGTTAATTAGAGTTTGTTAATCGAAAATTCCTTTAAACGAAGTTTTGAATTTGATGAGCGATCTTTTATGAATTTTAAATGATTTTAAACAGTATTATCCGAATACAGACAGTGGATCCCACCGCTGTCACCAGAAAAGTTAACCTGTTACGTCCCGGGAGTTGAAATTAAATTTTTAAAAACTAAACGCTAACTCACGCGGAGGACGGTTGACAGATAAACAAGGGGTGGTCTCCAGTTTAAACAGGAATGGGCCTATTAGGGATGGAGACCGCGTCTGATCCGGATAATCTTGAAGGGGGGGCAGATATAATTTTGTATATATATATGTATATATGTTCTTACCTTTCTTCTTCTTCCTCAAGTGCAGAACAAAGACCTCAACAGCAGGACGAGCGAACGAACGTAGCGGGTCGAGTTATTCGAGGGTGACCAACAGGATACCGCAAGGCTGGATGATTTCGACAGATTCCAACGATGACGATGATGGTTGCTCGAAGATCCAATGACCAGAAGATTTCACGATGTTGAAGTTTAAGCGGACGGAAGAAACGATTCTGGGTTTAGTCGCGACGTTTGACTTCGAAGCGTACGGTAGTTCTTTAGCGCAGACAACGAGGTTTGATTTAGTAGGAATGTTCAACTTATTGTGTCCCCTAAGACGAGCCGGAGAACCGCAGCTTTCTGCAAGGAGGCGACGAATTTGATACTTCCACCCAGCCCTTCGTCTTCCCATTTAATAGAGGAATGGCGAGGATCTGAACAGGACTTTAGATCGTGCAGTAGGGATGCACTGACCGGATGATGATCGGGAGTAATTTAAGAAGGAGTAGGTCGTGCAGTAGGGATGCACTGACCGGATGAGATGGACGGAAACACAATGTACGAAGGTATGCGTAAAGGGGGCTTCCAAAGGTAAGGAGGTTTGGAAAATTATAATAATGATGAACGAATCGAGATGAAGGGTTGTTTGAAATAATTAACACTGATTAGAAATTTGCAGATATAAAAATGATTATAAATCGATGTATATTGAAACACTAGAAATCGGTACAACACTGGATTATTCTTAGTTATTATTTACGCGGCAATTCTGGACGCGGAGTCTCGGTAAGTTACGCGGAACATATTCTTGTCAACACCTTTTATGTCGCCTGTCTGCTCTTTGCGTAGGACAGGATATTCCCGGTTTTATATTCGAACCCGTGACGGATTTACAGACCTTTTAATGCTTAAAGACCGATTCGTATAGTACGGCGCGTGTTAAGAACTGTTACTCGTGCGAAGGTGTCGATGAGACTGACGCTCGCTGCGTCGATGCAGACCTCCGCGGGTCCGTTGCTGGTGGGGAGCGCTTCAGTGCCCCCTCCTCTTTGACGCATGCGCGCGGGACTTTGGTGGGGAGTGCTGGAACGCTCCCTCCCACTCGTGGTGCTTATGCGTTGGTAACAATACGTTGAAGGATAAGTACGCAGACATAATATGCTGACTATGCATCCAGTGCGATAACAAGTGCGCAGACATACCATGCTGACCATGCATCCGGTGCGATAACAAGTGCGCGAACATAATATGTTGACCATGCATCCGGTGCGATAACAAGTGCGCGAACATAATATGCTGACTATGCATCCGGTGCGATAGTAGTCCCTTCATACATTGTAAGAATATATCGTTGAGCAAACTATATGACAAAGAATTATTATATTGCTAAGAAATGTATATTCAATGAAATAAACGTTCTTGTGATTCGAGATATTATGATTATTAACATGTATATGTGTAAAATAAATGTTTTAAATTAAATATTAGTGTAAACAATGTTTACGACAAATGAACACTTGAATATTAGGGTAATTAGCATTTATGCTAATTGAATGCATGAAAAGGTATTAAACGAATAAGTGAATATTTAGTTTGTCAAACTATTAAAGAAATGTAAATGTTTAATAAGTATTTAAATTGTGAATAAGGATATTTATCTTGTAGAATAAACAAATGTTCAAAATACAACGTATGAGTAAATGAATATTAAGTTAAATAATATTTGTAGCGAACGGATTACCGGGTATTACGCAAATAATGTTAAATATTAAACGTGTTTATTGTGAATGATAATTATAACGATTTGATAATTAAAATATTGTTCGTAGTAATTAGACAAGCGAATCATTAGTGAAAACTAATATTTATAACCATTGATAAATGCATATTAAAGTAAACAATATTTATAATAAATGCGTAAACAATTATTATTTGAATAAGGAATATTTAGTGTAAATAATGCTTATATGGTACCAGAATAAATGAAGGATTTCTATGAATATTGTTTATTTCAATTATATTCTTGTATTATACGTAGTTAGACCGACGACGTCACAAACATTATTTGCGTAATACCCGGTAATCCGTTCGCTACAAATATTATTTAATTTAATATTCATTTACTCATACGTTGTAATTTGAACATTTGTTTATTCTACAAGATAAATATCTTTATTCACAATTTAAATACTTATTAAACATTTACATTTCTTTAATAGTTTGACAAACTAAATATTCACTTATTCGTTTAATACCTTTTCATGCATTCAATTAGCATAAATGCTAATTACCCTAATATTCAAGTGTTCATTTGTCGTAAACATTGTTTACACTAATATTTAATTTAAAACATTTATTTTACACATATACATGTTAATAATCATAATATCTCGAATCACAAGAACGTTTATTTCATTGAATATACATTTCTTAGCAATATAATAATTCTTTGTCATATAGTTTGCTCAACGATATATTCTAACAATGTATGAAGGGACTACTATCGCACCGGATGCATAGTCAGCATATTATGTTCGCGCACTTGTTATCGCACCGGATGCATGGTCAGCATGGTATGTCTGCGCACTTGTTATCGCACCGGATGCATAGTCAGCATATTATGTCTGCGTACTTATCCTTCAACGTATTGTTACCAACGCATAAGCACCACGAGTGGGAGGGAGCGTTCCAGCACTCCCCACCAAAGTACCGCGCGCATGCGTCAAAGAGGAGGGGGCACTGAAGCGCTCCCCACCAGCAACGGACCCGCGGAGGTCTGCATCGACGCAGCGAGCGTCAGTCTCATCGACACCTTCGCACGAGTAACACTTTTTAACACACACCGTACTATACGAATCGGTCTTTAAGCATTAAAAGGTCTGTAAATCCGTCGCGAGTTCGAATATAAAACCGGGAATATCCTGTCCTACGCAAAGAGCAGACAGGCGACATAAAATGTGTTGACAAGAATATGTTCCGCGTAACTTACCGAGACTCCGCGTCCAGAATTGCCGCGTAAATAATAACTAAGAATAATCCAGTGTTGTACGGATTTCTAGTGTTTCAATATACATCGATATATAATCATTTTTATATCTGCAAATTTCTAATCAGTGTTAATTATTTCAAACAACCCTTCATCTCGATTCGTTCATCATTATTACAATTTTCCGAACCTCCTTACCTTTGGAAGCCCTCTTTACGCATACCTTCGTACATTGGGTTTCCGTCCATCTCATCCGGTCAGTGCATCCCTACTGCACGATCTACTCCTTCTTAAATTACTCCCGATCATCATCCGGTCAGTGCATCCCTACTGCACGATCTAAAGTCCTGTTCAGATCCTCGCCATTCCTCTATTAAATGGGAAGACGAAGGGCTGGGTGGAAGTATCAAATTCGTCGCCTCCTTGCAGAAAGCTGCGGTTCTCCGGCTCGTCTTAGGGGACACAATAAGTTGAACATTCCTACTAAATCAAACCTCGTTGTCTGCGCTAAAGAACTACCGTACGCTTCGAAGTCAAACGTCGCGACTAAACCCAGAATCGTTTCTTCTGTCCGCTTAAACTTCAACATCGTGAAATCTTCTGGTCATTGGATCTTCGAGCAACCATCATCGTCATCGTTGGAATCTGTCGAAATCATCCAGCCTTGCGGTATCCTGTTGGTCACCCTCGAATAACTCGACCCGCTACGTTCGTTCGCTCGTCCTGCTGTTGAGGTCTTTGTTCTGCACTTGAGGAAGAAGAAGAAAGGTAAGAACATATATACATATATATATACAAAATTATATCTGCCCCCCCTTCAAGATTATCCGGATCAGACGCGGTCTCCATCCCTAATAGGCCCATTCCTGTTTAAACTGGAGACCACCCCTTGTTTATCTGTCAACCGTCCTCCGCGTGAGTTAGCGTTTAGTTTTTAAAAATTTAATTTCAACTCCCGGGACGTAACAGGTTAACTTTTCTGGTGACAGCGGTGGGATCCACTGTCTGTATTCGGATAATACTGTTTAAAATCATTTAAAATTCATAAAAGATCGCTCATCAAATTCAAAACTTCGTTTAAAGGAATTTTCGATTAACAAACTCTAATTAACTCGCTTCAAATCACGTGCAAGGCGCACATATTAAATAACGTTTTCTAATAATTAATTTCCGAAATGGACACTCGTAGTGCCAAACACAAATCCCTCTCGGAAGAGGAAATAAAAACCCTACTCGAACAGTTAGCTAAGAAACAGCAACGTTTACAAGAGCAGGAGGAAGCTATTCGTACTAAAGAAATAGAGAGTCAAGAGCGTTACAGCGCATTGCAAAAACGCGAAGTAGAAATGTTAGAACGTGACAAGGAGCGGCTCGCACAAATCCAAGCCGCAGAAACAGAATTAGCAAACAAACAATTAGGATCTGAATTCACGAGTACCGAAGCGTCACAAATAGGAAGACACGAGCCTTCCCGCATCGAAAACTTGCTAAGAGATTTGCTCAAAGATTTCAATTGCTTAAAAAAGGACGTGGTAGATTTGCGATCGACAGTTCAAACTAACGCTTCTCAGGCTCAATGGATTCCTCCTCCTCCAACAAGAAGCAACGACAATAACGAAAATAATATGCCCCAACCGTATATAAATGTAGCATTACCTAATCCACATTTGCAATTTAAAGACGTTCTTGAATCCGTACCGATCTTTACGGGAGATAATATTCCTGTATTAAAATTTGCGAGAGCATGCAAACGAGTCAAAGACATGTTCTCTCCTACGTTGGAACCAACGGTCACCCGCCTTCTGCGGAACAAGTTGAAGGGCCGTGCCTACACGGCAATGGAGGATGATCCATTCGTCACAGTCGCCGAGTTCACGGAACGACTTAAAACTTTGTTTGGTTGCGCTAAATCTTTGAATCAATACAGGGGAGAACTTGGAAATATCAACAAAGGTAGGTCCGAGCACGCGATAGACTACATCAGCCGAGTCAAGGACCTGCATTCTGCCATCATCGATGCCGAAACAGGTAAGGCCGGAGAGCCGCTTTCGCAAATTCATATTCGAAGTCTGGAGAACGAAGCATTGGAGTGCTTCGTCACGGGCTTACCACCCGACTTTCGATTACGCCTTCGTTCGGAGGGCTATAACGATCTTTATAGCGCGTTTACAGTCGCGATTCGGGTTGAAAAAGAAATAGAACGCGATAGAACCAGATTCAGGGAGACGCGCCCTGAAACCCGATATTCACCACCCACGGACGTGAACACCGTACAGCGTGGTAAAATTCAATGCGATTATTGTAACAGGCAGGGTCACGGTTCCGAGAATTGCTGGCTCAAACATCCGGATAAGAAGCCAACTCGCACCGAGGCAACGCCTAAACCTTTGTTCAATTCTCCACGCGATGATCCAAGACCGAAATGCGCGTATTGCAATAGGACCGGTCACGCGGTGGACAACTGTTACACCAAACAACGAGACGACAAGCAACGCGATTCACCGTCGAATTCGGGAAACGGGCAGCAACGTTCGACAAACCCCGGCGCGAGTCGAGCGGAGCGATTCCCAGAGCGCCCAGTCCGAGTTATAGCACACGAAACGTGCGAACCGCAAACGTCCGATTAAAAACTCGCTCTTTTGTTCCAACTGTTGAAGTAGAATCACCTCAACTGATTAATAAATCCGACTTTTTGGTAGACTCTGGCGCGGATCCAAACCTAATTAAGCAAAAAGCGCTAAAACCGGAGGTACCTGTCGATTCAAATGATATTTTGCAACTACAAGGAATCTCGGAAGAGCCAGTTTTTACTATTGGTTCCACCTTCATTGACATTCAAGATACCAATTGCGAATTTCACGTAGTGGATAACTCGTTTCTCATCCAACAAGACGCGATACTAGGGTCGGAATTCCATGTTAATAATAGAGCCGCGATCGATTATGACAAAGAAGCAGTCACCTGGAAACACGGTCAACTCCCATTTAAAAACCGCGAAACAGTAGTGATTCCTGCTCGTTCCTCGGCGATCTACCATGTACACGTGAGAAATTCCGATTTAGGTGAAGGATATCTTCCTAGATTAAATTGTGGTGAAGGAGTCTACGCAGGCGAAGCCATCGTCACGCAAACTAACGGCGTAGCATACCTCAAGGCGTTCAATACGACCACAAAAGATCTCGAGCTTACAGTACCTACAGTCACGCTTTATGAATTTTCTGTCAATAACGAGAGAACGGATTTGTCTCAAGGTAAAAAAATCACAAGTCAAGTAAAATCTATAAGGAATTATGTAAACGAAAGCCATCCGCGCATAGCTAAAGTGAAAGAGCTCCTTAGGCTCGATCATTTGAATGATGAGGAACTAACGAGCATTGATAATATTTTAGCGGACACGTTTCATTTGTTTCATATACCCGGAGAACAATTAGATTCTACTGACATGATACAACATAAAATTGTTACTACAGACGACCAACCAGTTTTTACTCGCCAATATCGCTTCCCTCCCGCCCATAAAGACGAAATAACGAAGCAAGTAGGAGATTTGATTGATAATAGAATTATAGAACCATCGGAATCACCCTACAGCTCACCCCTGTGGATCGTCCCCAAAAAGACTGATTCTCACGGGAAGCTTCGGTGGCGCATGGTGATCGACTACAGAGGCTTGAATGAGAAAACAGTGGGTGATGCGTACCCACTCCCAAATATTACAGAAATCTTGGACCAACTTGGCAGTGCAAAATATTTTTCGGTATTTGACTTAGCTAGCGGATTTCACCAGATAAAAGTGCATCCCGACGATGCCCATAAAACCGCTTTTTCCACACCTTTTGGACATTATCAATTTAACAGAATGCCATTTGGGCTCAAGAACGCACCGGCCACTTTCCAAAGACTCATGGACAGAGTACTGTGTGGTTTACAAGGCACAGAACTTTTTGTATATTTAGACGACATTGTCATATATGCGAGTTCCCTTCAGGAACATGAAATAAAAATTCGAAAATTAGCAGTACGACTAAGTAAAGCCAACCTGAAATTGCAGCCTGACAAATGCGAGTTCCTTCGCAAAGAAGTCGCTTATTTAGGCCATGTCATTAGTAAGGACGGAGTACGACCCGATCCGAAAAAACTAGAGTCCGTTCGAAATTACCCACAACCAACAAGCCCCACAAAAATTAAACAATTTTTGGGCTTGGCTGGATATTACCGTAGATTCATTGAAAACTTTTCCGGAATTTCAAGACCGTTAACTCAATTGCTTAAGAAGGGATCAATTTTCAAATGGACGCAGTCTCAAGAAGAGGCTTTTCAAAAACTAAAAAATGCTCTTTGTTCGGAACCGGTACTCCAGTACCCTGATTTCACACAACCATTTATAATAACGACCGATGCTTCAAACGTAGCTATTGGCGGAGTTATCAGTCAAGGCAAAGTAGGCAGCGACAGACCAATTTCCTACGCATCTAGAACTCTGTCCGAGGCCGAAGAAAGATATTCGACAATCGAGAAAGAATTACTAGCAATAGTTTACAGCGTATCACAATTTCGCCATTATGTTTATGGAAGAGAGTTCACTCTTATTACAGACCACAGGCCGTTGGTATGGCTCCACTCCGTCAAGGACCCAGCCAACCGTTTAGTTCATTGGCGTCTTAAGCTAGAGAATTACCAATATAAAATTGTCTATAAGCCAGGGCGCGCAAACGCAAACGCCGACGCGTTGTCACGAAATCCGCCTGACAGATCGGTTTTGGTCGTAACTCCACTGAAAAGACTAAACAGCACGAGCTCAGAAGACGAAACGTTTATATTCGAGAGTCGTCCACATAGTAATAAAAATAAGGACAAACGTACAAATAAGAAACGTAGATTAAACAACTCAAGCTCCGAAGGCGAGACACTTGAATTCGAGAACCGCCCCCGTAGCGATAAAAATAAAGATCTTAGCACTAGCATACCTAAACAGCCGGCCGACTTTGCAAACAATCACGAAGAAGATCGTGATCCTCAACCAAGACCTAGCACGTCTATAGAGGACGACGTTTTTCAAACGCCCGCTGATTCGGTAGACTTACCTTTAAGTGAAAAGGACGATGACGAAAGATCCCTGTCGCCCGATCTTCCCGGCAGCGACATTAGCGATAACGATTCCTCAGACGAGTCTGAAGCGGAAAGCGATATATTTAATCGAGCAACTTTTCCTTTCAAGCTACCTGTAAGAAAAGAAAAGGTAATCGAAGAGTTAAAAATTGAAGAATCTAGAGATAGACTATCCATGTGTAGAGATAACGTATTAATATTTATTACCATTAAAGGTCAACCTATCGATGAGGGTGCTAAAGATTTGGCATCCACCGATACCTTACCTCAATTCAAAGATTTAAGCTTGCTTCGAGCGAAAGTAGCTCACAACGGTGCTAAACTCGTTATAGCCTTACCAATTAAAAATGATCTTAGAGCACTCACATCGGTAGAAGACCTGCACGAGGCGTTAGAGTCACTCAGAGACGTTATAACAGAACTAGGATCAAACTCGCTCAGTGTAGCTAGAACAGAAAGTATAGATGGCATCCAGTGGCAAGACATACAACGAAGCATCCAGAATTATCTGTCAAATTCTCCTTTGCTGCTAACAATTTATAAACAACTTGTAACGATACCATCACCCAACGATCGACAAGAGATCATCCAGGAAGCGCACGATTCTCCGATTGGGGGTCACAAAGGTGTTACCAAGACCTTCAAACGCATCAGGGAACGCTACGCATGGAGAAACATGAAAACCGATGTGCAGGAGTACATCCAACGTTGCCGAGGTTGCCAACTTAAAAAGCTCGTCCGCATCAAGACCAAGCAACCAATGGTCATCACGGACACACCAGGTAACGCTTTCGACAAGATAGCAATGGACATCGTAGGCCCACTTCCAACCACCAGAAGAGGAAACACCTACATTCTCACAATCCAAGACCTATTGACAAAATACTCGTTGGCGATCCCTCTCGGAAGAATAATGTCAGTGGATATCGCCGACGCACTCTGCGGATCTTTCATCGCACACTTCGGCGCACCGAAGGCAATTCTGACGGACCAGGGAAGCAACTTCTGTTCCAGCTTGATGAAGGCAATAGCAAAGAAGTTCAAGATCCGACTTTTTACCACTACTGCATTCCATCCTCAAACGAACGGCTCTATCGAGCGTTCACATCACGTACTTATCGAATACCTCAAACAATATGTGGACAAAAACAACGACTGGGACGAGTTCCTCGACATGGCGACATTCTCGTACAATACGAGTCAGCACGAGGGAACCGGCTTCACTCCATTCGAGCTGGTGTTCGGGAGACTCGCCCGACTACCATCGAGCAACGTGCATGTAGAGGAACACTCCAACCCGACGTACACAGAATACCTGAAGAATTTGTTTGAAAGGATCCAGGGACTCCAAGAATTGGCAGCCGCCAACCTAACCGCAGCAAAGCACAAATCAAAGAAGTATTACGACAAGAGAATCAACCCGCAGAATTTTGGTGTCGGCGACATGGTTGTCATGTTGAAGGAGCCGAAGGACGGAAAATTCGGCGATCAGTACACCGAACCTTGTCGAGTCGTCGAAATGTTATCTGGCGGAAATGTTAAAATTAAATATCGAAGTCAAAATAGAGTAGTACACACGAACAAACTACGCTTGACTAAATTGCGACAGTAAAATTACTTTTGTTGCAGAACGAAACGATACACGATAAGAATGGCCCTACCAAGGAAACACCAAACGCCAAAAGGGTGGATTACCTTTGAAAATTTTGTTATTCGCTACGTAAACCAACGCAGAGACATGCTAGTCTTTGACGACGTGATGTTCTACAACCAAGAACGTGGTATATTCAAAATTAAGGACAGACGGAGGAAAGGAACGAAGAACGTCCCAATGGCCGATGTGGATTCGCTAATCTTCGAGACCAAAGCCTACACTTTCCCGTGGGACAACAACGCCTTCCATCTACATTTTCAACAGTACCTAGCCTGCAGGAAACCTTTACCTCCGATAACACCACCGACATCAGCTGTAACGACTACGGACGAGGTCGACAACATCCAAAACGGACCAGTAAGTCACCCGCATATACGAAAACAGAAATATAAAACGACATCAGGAATTATTACGAAGATTATTGCGACTACTGTAGTGTTCATGCTCTTTGCACGATCAATCTCCGCACTAATTGGGTACGATTGTGGAGGGTCCACGATGAATATTACGACAATATCTTTGAACGACGTTGGAGGGTGCACGATTCCGATGTCGGAGCCACTGTCAAAACCCGTCTACATACAACTACTCCAGATTTCCGAATTTGAAGCAACCGAGGTCATCCAGTGCAAGGTAGAAATCGACCGTACTATCTATCACTGCGGGATGAGCTCGCACAATTCAATCGTGCAAGGAGGCCACCAGACGTACTTGCATGACTTCGACGAAAAATCTTGTCAACGTCTCCAAGAAACGGGAATGACGAAGCTCAGCTTCGCGTCCGAAATTATCGGATTACGTCGAAACGAAACTACATCAAGAAGCATTACCATGGGCGGATCGATCACCAACGACGGGGCTTGTTCTGGAACTCAGTACAGCGACCCGTATGGGACTTGGGACAACGCCGTCGTACAGGCATCAGTAAAAATTTCCCTGTACAACTACCATGCCACCGTCGACCTGAAGGCTGGAAGAATAGTACTCCAATCCGGGACGCTGTGCATGCTCTCTGACGGCAGCTGCATCGACACTAATGGAAACAGCGCTTTTTGGAAGATAGCACCCACCGAGTCCTGTAGTCTTGGACAGTACGACGTGCTCTACGAGGGCATGGCAACAAAATTAGAATCGAAAGAAAACGGAATTCCTACACCAGACGTATACACCCTGCAAACGGACTCGACCACATTCGCGCTAGCGAAACGATCAGAGTACCAAGTCTGCGGATACACGCTCATTAGGACCGAACACCCAAAGCTATTCATTTTCGAAACCGAAAGGGGACAGTCGCCCGCAGCGAAGAAGAAAATTTCAGTCAGCAACCTAGACATCTTTTCATATATAAATTCCAAGTTCGTCTACGTTGAAAAACATGTGCGTTCACAAATGAAGAGCCTTTACCACGACGTACTCACTCAACGTTGTAACCTAGAGAGGAGGGTGATGCAGAACGCACTCACCACAGCAGCCATACTACCCGAAAAATTCGCCTACACGATAATGAAAGGACCCGGATATATGGCTGTGGTCGCAGGAGAAGTCGCACACATTGTCAAATGTATCACCATCCAGTGTCAGCTCAGGAAAACTAACGAATGTTATCACGAAGTACCAGTCACCTACCGCAACAGTTCGCTCTTTTTGACCACTACCTCGAGGATGCTAGTAAAGACCGGAACGCAAGTCGAATGCAACTCCATGCTTCCGGCAGAATACAACATCGAAGGAAGTTGGTACCGACTCTCGCCACACCCGATAGAGGTTATACCGCCGCAGATACTACAACCAACAATGAAGCCAACCTGGAGATACGTCTCCGCGGGAAATTTAGCGATCAGCGGAATCTACACGGAATCCGACATCGACAAGCTACGAGAACGAATTATGTTTCCAGCCGAGAAACCAGCACTCCTGAATCATCTGGCTCGGGGGTCAATCGGATACCATGTACCCTCTGGAAGCATCTCCATCCGAGGACTAATGGACGAAAACACGCTAAATCACATAGCCGAAAACGCAGCCGACAAGATGTGGGGGATCTTCCTTAAATTTGGCACCGCAAGCGCAGGTGTCATCGGACTTTTCCTGATTTTCAGGTTAATCAAACTTGTAATTGACACGTTCATACACGGATATGCTCTGCACTCTCTGTACGGATGGAGCATTCACCTCATCGGAGCCGTGTGGAGTTCAGTTACCAACCTACTTGTGACCCTGGCTCACAAGGACCGAGCAGCATCCAAGGACGTCGAAATCAACGAACCGCATACACCAAATGAAGTGAGGATTCCCATACACCCAGAAATACAGCAGCAACCAGAGACAATCGAATTATCAGGCGTAGACCCACGACTTTCTGCTAGGCTATTCGCCTCTCGTCAGCAGAGCCTTGGCACAGCTTCCGACTAAAAGGGGGGAGATGTGACGTCGTCGGTCTAACTACGTATAATACAAGAATATAATTGAAATAAACAATATTCATAGAAATCCTTCATTTATTCTGGTACCATATAAGCATTATTTACACTAAATATTCCTTATTCAAATAATAATTGTTTACGCATTTATTATAAATATTGTTTACTTTAATATGCATTTATCAATGGTTATAAATATTAGTTTTCACTAATGATTCGCTTGTCTAATTACTACGAACAATATTTTAATTATCAAATCGTTATAATTATCATTCACAATAAACACGTTTAATATTTAACATTATTTGCGTAATACCCGGTAATCCGTTCGCTACAAATATTATTTAATTTAATATTCATTTACTCATACGTTGTATTTTGAACATTTGTTTATTCTACAAGATAAATATCCTTATTCACAATTTAAATACTTATTAAACATTTACATTTCTTTAATAGTTTGACAAACTAAATATTCACTTATTCGTTTAATACCTTTTCATGCATTCAATTAGCATAAATGCTAATTACCCTAATATTCAAGTGTTCATTTGTCGTAAACATTGTTTACACTAATATTTAATTTAAAACATTTATTTTACACATATACATGTTAATAATCATAATATCTCGAATCACAAGAACGTTTATTTCATTGAATATACATTTCTTAGCAATATAATAATTCTTTGTCATATAGTTTGCTCAACGATATATTCTAACAATGTATGAAGGGACTACTATCGCACCGGATGCATAGTCAGCATATTATGTTCGCGCACTTGTTATCGCACCGGATGCATGGTCAACATATTATGTTCGCGCACTTGTTATCGCACCGGATGCATGGTCAGCATGGTATGTCTGCGCACTTGTTATCGCACTGGATGCATAGTCAGCATATTATGTCTGCATACTTATCCTTCAACGTATTGTTACCAACGCATAAGCACCACGAGTGGGAGGGAGCGTTCCAGCACTCCCCACCAAAGTCCCGCGCGCATGCGTCAAAGAGGAGGGGGCACTGAAGCGCTCCCCACCAGCAACGGACCCGCGGAGGTCTGCATCGACGCAGCGAGCGTCAGTCTCATCGACACCTTCGCACGAGTAACAGTTCTTAACACGCGCCGTACTATACGAATCGGTCTTTAAGCATTAAAAGGTCTGTAAATCCGTCACGGGTTCGAATATAAAACCGGGAATATCCTGTCCTACGCAAAGAGCAGACAGGCGACATAAAAGGTGTTGACAAGAATATGTTCCGCGTAACTTACCGAGACTCCGCGTCCAGAATTGCCGCGTAAATAATAACTAAGAATAATCCAGTGTTGTACCGATTTCTAGTGTTTCAATATACATCGATTTATAATCATTTTTATATCTGCAAATTTCTAATCAGTGTTAATTATTTCAAACAACCCTTCATCTCGATTCGTTCATCATTATTATAATTTTCCAAACCTCCTTACCTTTGGAAGCCCCCTTTACGCATACCTTCGTACATTGGGTTTCCGTCCATCTCATCCGGTCAGTGCATCCCTACTGCACGACCTACTCCTTCTTAAATTACTCCCGATCATCATCCGGTCAGTGCATCCCTACTGCACGATCTAAAGTCCTGTTCAGATCCTCGCCATTCCTCTATTAAATGGGAAGACGAAGGGCTGGGTGGAAGTATCAAATTCGTCGCCTCCTTGCAGAAAGCTGCGGTTCTCCGGCTCGTCTTAGGGGACACAATAAGTTGAACATTCCTACTAAATCAAACCTCGTTGTCTGCGCTAAAGAACTACCGTACGCTTCGAAGTCAAACGTCGCGACTAAACCCAGAATCGTTTCTTCCGTCCGCTTAAACTTCAACATCGTGAAATCTTCTGGTCATTGGATCTTCGAGCAACCATCATCGTCATCGTTGGAATCTGTCGAAATCATCCAGCCTTGCGGTATCCTGTTGGTCACCCTCGAATAACTCGACCCGCTACGTTCGTTCGCTCGTCCTGCTGTTGAGGTCTTTGTTCTGCACTTGAGGAAGAAGAAGAAAGGTAAGAACATATATACATATATATATACAAAATTATATCTGCCCCCCCTTCAAGATTATCCGGATCAGACGCGGTCTCCATCCCTAATAGGCCCATTCCTGTTTAAACTGGAGACCACCCCTTGTTTATCTGTCAACCGTCCTCCGCGTGAGTTAGCGTTTAGTTTTTAAAAATTTAATTTCAACTCCCGGGACGTAACATCTGTCAACCGTCCTCCGCGTGAGTTAGCGTTTAGTTTTTAAAAATTCAATTTCAACTCCCGGGACGTAACATCACCACGTTTTAACAGAATATCTGAAGCAGTATGTAGACCAAAATCAGGAGTGGGACGAGCTTCTGGATATGGCTATGTACTCATACAATACTAGCGAACACGAAGGAACCAAACACACTCCACATGAACTCGTATTCGGAAGACTCGCGAGACAACCATCCAGCGACCCCCCGTTGGAGGAATATAACGAGCCTACGTACACTGAGTATTTAAGGGAACTCTTTCACCGAATAAACGGATTACAAGAACTCGCAGCAGAAAACTTAAATGCTGCAAAAAGAAGATCCAAACGTTATTACGATAAACGGATTAACCCGCAGGACTTCGGCGTCGGTGACCGGGTCGTCATGCTCAAAGAACCTCGGTTAGGCAAATTCGCCGATCAATACACTGAGCCGTGCGAAGTTACGGAAATTTTAGAACACGGAAATGTTAAAATAAATTATCGAGGACGCGATAAAATAGTCCACACCAATAAACTCAGATTAACAAAACTGTAACAAGGCATCACTTTGTTACAGAAAACTATACCTCAGAAGGATGCCGCCACGGAAGCAACAGGCGCCAAAGGGATGGGTCACCTTTGAAAATTTTGTGATACGATTCCTGAACCGTCGCGCAAACCTCTTATCCTTCGGAGACGTGATATATTACGATCAGGCACGTGCGATTTTTAGAATAAAAATCGGCCAGTACGGGAGAATGAGAACCATCCCAGAAGCTGATGTGGAGTCAGCTATCTTCGAAAGCAAGGTCTACACATTTCCATGGGATAGAGATGATTTTCATGCAAAATTCAGGGATTTCATCATGAATAAGGACCCCTCACCTTCCACCACCCCGGCACCAGCTCCAACACCATCTCTACCACCAGCACTAGATATGGATTATAAAACCATTAACAACGCACTAGATCTTATCGAGGACGACCCGGTAACAAAACCGCGTTCATCTAAAAGCAACAAAACTATTATGGGAATTATTACAACAACTATCGCAGCAACCTTACTAATTATACTCCTTGTGCCAACTACTACAGCTCTAGTCGGATATGATTGCGGAGGATCTTCTCTCAACATCACCACCATCTCTCTCAACCAGGTGGGGGAATGTGAGATCCCTCTAGGCGAACCAATTGCACAAGATGCAACCATACAACTACTACAACTATCAGAATTCAAGACTACCGAAGTGCTCCAATGCAAAATCGAAATAGACCGAACCGTGTATCATTGTGGCATGAGCTCACACAATTCCATTGTACAAGGAGGACATCAATCGTACTTGTACGACTTCGACGAGAAAACATGCCAAAGACTACAAGAAACGGGCATGATAAAATTAAGTTTCTCCGCTGACCTAGTGGGACTTAAAAAGAACGAAACGACCACACGAAGCGTTACAATGGGAGGCGGCCTCACAGCTGACGGTACATGCACGGGAATACAATACAGCGACCCTTACGGTACTTGGGACAGCGTCGTGGTCCAGGCTTCAGTCAAGGTGGCCCTATACAACTACATCGCAATAATAAACTCAAAATCAGGAAAAATCTTATTGCCATCAGGCACACAGTGCAGTATAGACGACGGTTTTTGCATCGACCTACAGGGAAACAGTGTGTTTTGGAAAACAGCACCAACCGATTCATGCAGCTTCCACCAGTACGACGTACTATACGAAGGAGCCGCTACCAAAATGGAAACAAAAGAAGAAAACAACAGGATGCCAACAGTCTACACACTTAGTTCCGATTCAACTACATTCGCACTTGCACAACAGGGTACCTACCAGGTATGCGGATACACCCTTATCCGAACAGAGCACCCAAAATTATTTATTCTCGAGATAAAAGGGAATAATTCACCAGCTGTAAAAGAAAAAATATCTGTAAATAATTTAGATATTTTCTCCTACATAAATTCAAAATTTATCTACGTTGAAAAACATGTGAGGACCCAAATGAAAGGACTCTACAAAGATGTAATGGTACAACGCTGCAACCTCGAGAGGAGAGTGCTTCTGAATGCGCTAACGACTGCAGCGCTATTGCCCGAACGATTCGCCCATACAGTCATGAAGGGACCAGGTTACATGACAGCTATAGCAGGAGAAGTTATTCACATAGTGAAATGCATCCCCATCGAGTGTAAATTACGAAAAGTCGATGAATGCTATAACGAACTACCAGTAACATATAAAAACTCATCATATTTTTTAACTACGACATCGAGAATGCTGATAAAAGCAGCAACGCAAATTGAGTGCGATCCTATGCTTCCAGCCCAATACATAATAGAAGGAACTTGGTATCGCTTCTCACCACAACCAATCGAAGTAATAGCACCACAAAAACTACAACCACTTACCAAACCGACCTGGAAATATGCAACTCCTGGAAACCTCGCAGCGAGCGGAATCTACCAGGAATCCGATATAGACAAGCTTCGTGACCGCATCATGTTTCCAGCCGAACGACCTGCTATGCTGAACCATCTGGCCAGAGGTTCCATGGGTTACCACGTGCCACCAGGCAGCATCAAAATAAACGGACTGATCGACGAAAATATGTTGAACACCATTGCGGAGAACGCCGCCAATCGAGTCTGGGGAGCCTTTACGAGTTTTGGAACAGCCAGTGCAGGATTATTAGGAATCTTCATTATAATCCGACTAATAAAACTCACTATCGACACGATAATCCACGGGTATGCACTACATTCACTGTATGGATGGAGCTTGCATTTACTCGCATCCTGTTACGTCCCGGGAGTTGAAATTGAATTTTTAAAAACTAAACGCTAACTCACGCGGAGGACGGTTGACAGATAAACAAGGGGTGGTCTCCAGTTTAAACAGGAATGGGCCTATTAGGGATGGAGACCGCGTCTGATCCGGATAATCTTGAAGGGGGCAGATATAATTTTGTATATATATATATGTATATATGTTCTTACCTTTCTTCTTCTTCCTCAAGTGCAGAACAAAGACCTCAACAGCAGGACGAGCGAACGAACGTAGCGGGTCGAGTTATTCGAGGGTGACCAACAGGATACCGCAAGGCTGGATGATTTCGACAGATTCCAACGATGACGATGATGGTTGCTCGAAGATCCAATGACCAGAAGATTTCACGATGTTGAAGTTTAAGCGGACAGAAGAAACGATTCTGGGTTTAGTCGCGACGTTTGACTTCGAAGCGTACGGTAGTTCTTTAGCGCAGACAACGAGGTTTGATTTAGTAGGAATGTTCAACTTATTGTGTCCCCTAAGACGAGCCGGAGAACCGCAGCTTTCTGCAAGGAGGCGACGAATTTGATACTTCCACCCAGCCCTTCGTCTTCCCATTTAATAGAGGAATGGCGAGGATCTGAACAGGACTTTAGATCGTGCAGTAGGGATGCACTGACCGGATGATGATCGGGAGTAATTTAAGAAGGAGTAGATCGTGCAGTAGGGATGCACTGACCGGATGAGATGGACGGAAACCCAATGTACGAAGGTATGCGTAAAGAGGGCTTCCAAAGGTAAGGAGGTTCGGAAAATTGTAATAATGATGAACGAATCGAGATGAAGGGTTGTTTGAAATAATTAACACTGATTAGAAATTTGCAGATATAAAAATGATTATATATCGATGTATATTGAAACACTAGAAATCCGTACAACACTGGATTATTCTTAGTTATTATTTACGCGGCAATTCTGGACGCGGAGTCTCGGTAAGTTACGCGGAACATATTCTTGTCAACACATTTTATGTCGCCTGTCTGCTCTTTGCGTAGGACAGGATATTCCCGGTTTTATATTCGAACTCGCGACGGATTTACAGACCTTTTAATGCTTAAAGACCGATTCGTATAGTACGGTGTGTGTTAAAAAGTGTTACTCGTGCGAAGGTGTCGATGAGACTGACGCTCGCTGCGTCGATGCAGACCTCCGCGGGTCCGTTGCTGGTGGGGAGCGCTTCAGTGCCCCCTCCTCTTTGACGCATGCGCGCGGTACTTTGGTGGGGAGTGCTGGAACGCTCCCTCCCACTCGTGGTGCTTATGCGTTGGTAACAATACGTTGAAGGATAAGTACGCAGACATAATATGCTGACTATGCATCCGGTGCGATAACAAGTGCGCAGACATACCATGCTGACCATGCATCCGGTGCGATAACAAGTGCGCGAACATAATATGCTGACTATGCATCCGGTGCGATAGTAGTCCCTTCATACATTGTTAGAATATATCGTTGAGCAAACTATATGACAAAGAATTATTATATTGCTAAGAAATGTATATTCAATGAAATAAACGTTCTTGTGATTCGAGATATTATGATTATTAACATGTATATGTGTAAAATAAATGTTTTAAATTAAATATTAGTGTAAACAATGTTTACGACAAATGAACACTTGAATATTAGGGTAATTAGCATTTATGCTAATTGAATGCATGAAAAGGTATTAAACGAATAAGTGAATATTTAGTTTGTCAAACTATTAAAGAAATGTAAATGTTTAATAAGTATTTAAATTGTGAATAAAGATATTTATCTTGTAGAATAAACAAATGTTCAAATTACAACGTATGAGTAAATGAATATTAAATTAGATAATATTTGTAGCGAACGGATTACCGGGTATTACGCAAATAATGTTAAATATTAAACGTGTTTATTGTGAATGATAATTATAACGATCTGATAATTAAAATATTGTTCGCAATAATTAAACAAGCGAATCATTAGTGAAAACTAGTATTTATAACCATTGATAAATGCATATTAAAGTAAACAATATTTATAATAAATGCGTAAACAATTATTATTTGAATAAGGAATATTTAGTGTAAATAATGCTTATATGGTACCAGAATAAATGAAGGATTTCTATGAATATTGTTTATTTCAATTATATTCTTGTATTATACGTAGTTAGACCGACGACGTCACATCTCCCCCCTTTTAGTCGGAAGCTGTGCCAAGGCTCTGCTGACGAGAGGCGAATAGCCTAGCAGAAAGTCGTGGGTCTACGCCTGATAATTCGATTGTCTCTGGTTGCTGCTGTATTTCTGGGTGTATGGGAATCCTCACTTCATTTGGTGTATGCGGTTCGTTGATTTCGACGTCCTTGGATGCTGCTCGGTCCTTGTGAGCCAGGGTCACAAGTAGGTTGGTAACTGAACTCCACACGGCTCCGATGAGGTGAATGCTCCATCCGTACAGAGAGTGCAGAGCATATCCGTGTATGAACGTGTCAATTACAAGTTTGATTAACCTGAAAATCAGGAAAAGTCCGATGACACCTGCGCTTGCGGTGCCAAATTTAAGGAAGATCCCCCACATCTTGTCGGCTGCGTTTTCGGCTATGTGATTTAGCGTGTTTTCGTCCATTAGTCCTCGGATGGAGATGCTTCCAGAGGGTACATGGTATCCGATTGACCCCCGAGCCAGATGATTCAGGAGTGCTGGTTTCTCGGCTGGAAACATAATTCGTTCTCGTAGCTTGTCGATGTCGGATTCCGTGTAGATTCCGCTGATCGCTAAATTTCCCGCGGAGACGTATCTCCAGGTTGGCTTCATTGTTGGTTGTAGTATCTGCGGCGGTATAACCTCTATCGGGTGTGGCGAGAGTCGGTACCAACTTCCTTCGATGTTGTATTCTGCCGGAAGCATGGAGTTGCATTCGACTTGCGTTCCGGTCTTTACTAGCATCCTCGAGGTAGTGGTCAAAAAGAGCGAACTGTTGCGGTAGGTGACTGGTACTTCGTGATAACATTCGTTAGTTTTCCTGAGCTGACACTGGATGGTGATACATTTGACAATGTGTGCGACTTCTCCTGCGACCACAGCCATATATCCGGGTCCTTTCATTATCGTGTAGGCGAATTTTTCGGGTAGTATGGCTGCTGTGGTGAGTGCGTTCTGCATCACCCTCCTCTCTAGGTTACAACGTTGAGTGAGTACGTCGTGGTAAAGGCTCTTCATTTGTGAACGCACATGTTTTTCAACGTAGACGAACTTGGAATTTATATATGAAAAGATGTCTAGGTTGCTGACTGAAATTTTCTTCTTCGCTGCGGGCGACTGTCCCCTTTCGGTTTCGAAAATGAATAGCTTTGGGTGTTCGGTCCTAATGAGCGTGTATCCGCAGACTTGGTACTCTGATCGTTTCGCTAGCGCGAATGTGGTCGAGTCCGTTTGCAGGGTGTATACGTCTGGTGTAGGAATTCCGTTTTCTTTCGATTCTAATTTTGTTGCCATGCCCTCGTAGAGCACGTCGTACTGTCCAAGACTACAGGACTCGGTGGGTGCTATCTTCCAAAAAGCGCTGTTTCCATTAGTGTCGATGCAGCTGCCGTCAGAGAGCATGCACAGCGTCCCGGATTGGAGTACTATTCTTCCAGCCTTCAGGTCGACGGTGGCATGGTAGTTGTACAGGGAAATTTTTACTGATGCCTGTACGACGGCGTTGTCCCAAGTCCCATACGGGTCGCTGTACTGAGTTCCAGAACAAGCCCCGTCGTTGGTGATCGATCCGCCCATGGTAATGCTTCTTGATGTAGTTTCGTTTCGACGTAATCCGATAATTTCGGACGCGAAGCTGAGCTTCGTCATTCCCGTTTCTTGGAGACGTTGACAAGATTTTTC
This sequence comes from Cylloceria caligata, assembly GCA_963942595.1. Taxonomy (NCBI): domain Eukaryota; kingdom Metazoa; phylum Arthropoda; class Insecta; order Hymenoptera; family Ichneumonidae; genus Cylloceria; species Cylloceria caligata. Next base: position 24,061,603 of record OZ012708.1, on the reverse strand, counting down.
GTCGAAGTCATGCAAGTACGTCTGGTGGCCTCCTTGCACGATTGAATTGTGCGAGCTCATCCCGCAGTGATAGATAGTACGGTCGATTTCTACCTTGCACTGGATGACCTCGGTTGCTTCAAATTCGGAAATCTGGAGTAGTTGTATGTAGACGGGTTTTGACAGTGGCTCCGACATCGGAATCGTGCACCCTCCAACGTCGTTCAAAGATATTGTCGTAATATTCATCGTGGACCCTCCACAATCGTACCCAATTAGTGCGGAGATTGATCGTGCAAAGAGCATGAACACTACAGTAGTCGCAATAATCTTCGTAATAATTCCTGATGTCGTTTTATATTTCTGTTTTCGTATATGCGGGTGACTTACTGGTCCGTTTTGGATGTTGTCGACCTCGTCCGTAGTCGTTACAGCTGATGTCGGTGGTGTTATCGGAGGTAAAGGTTTCCTGCAGGCTAGGTACTGTTGAAAATGTAGATGGAAGGCGTTGTTGTCCCACGGGAAAGTGTAGGCTTTGGTCTCGAAGATTAGCGAATCCACATCGGCCATTGGGACGTTCTTCGTTCCTTTCCTCCGTCTGTCCTTAATTTTGAATATACCACGTTCTTGGTTGTAGAACATCACGTCGTCAAAGACTAGCATGTCTCTGCGTTGGTTTACGTAGCGAATAACAAAATTTTCAAAGGTAATCCACCCTTTTGGCGTTTGGTGTTTCCTTGGTAGGGCCATTCTTATCGTGTATCGTTTCGTTCTGCAACAAAAGTAATTTTACTGTCGCAATTTAGTCAAGCGTAGTTTGTTCGTGTGTACTACTCTATTTTGACTTCGATATTTAATTTTAACATTTCCGCCAGATAACATTTCGACGACTCGACAAGGTTCGGTGTACTGATCGCCGAATTTTCCGTCCTTCGGCTCCTTCAACATGACAACCATGTCGCCGACACCAAAATTCTGCGGGTTGATTCTCTTGTCGTAATACTTCTTTGATTTGTGCTTTGCTGCGGTTAGGTTGGCGGCTGCCAATTCTTGGAGTCCCTGGATCCTTTCAAACAAATTCTTCAGGTATTCTGTGTACGTCGGGTTGGAGTGTTCCTCTACATGCACGTTGCTCGATGGTAGTCGGGCGAGTCTCCCGAACACCAGCTCGAATGGAGTGAAGCCGGTTCCCTCGTGCTGACTCGTATTGTACGAGAATGTCGCCATGTCGAGGAACTCGTCCCAGTCGTTGTTTTTGTCCACATATTGTTTGAGGTATTCGATAAGTACGTGATGTGAACGCTCGATAGAGCCGTTCGTTTGAGGATGGAATGCAGTAGTGGTAAAAAGTCGGATCTTGAACTTCTTTGCTATTGCCTTCATCAAGCTGGAACAGAAGTTGCTTCCCTGGTCCGTCAGAATTGCCTTCGGTGCGCCGAAGTGTGCGATGAAAGATCCGCAGAGTGCGTCGGCGATATCCACTGACATTATTCTTCCGAGAGGGATCGCCAACGAGTATTTTGTCAATAGGTCTTGGATTGTGAGAATGTAGGTGTTTCCTCTTCTGGTGGTTGGAAGTGGGCCTACGATGTCCATTGCTATCTTGTCGAAAGCGTTACCTGGTGTGTCCGTGATGACCATTGGTTGCTTGGTCTTGATGCGGACGAGCTTTTTAAGTTGGCAACCTCGGCAACGTTGGATGTACTCCTGCACATCGGTTTTCATGTTTCTCCATGCGTAGCGTTCCCTGATGCGTTTGAAGGTCTTGGTAACGCCTTTGTGACCCCCAATCGGAGAATCGTGCGCTTCCTGGATGATCTCTTGTCGATCGTTGGGTGATGGTATCGTTACAAGTTGTTTATAAATTGTTAGCAGCAAAGGAGAATTTGACAGATAATTCTGGATGCTTCGTTGTATGTCTGGCCACTGGATGCCATCTATACTTTCTGTTCTAGCTACACTGAGCGAGTTTGATCCTAGTTCTGTTATAACGTCTCTGAGTGACTCTAACGCCTCGTGCAGGTCTTCTACCGATGTGAGTGCTCTAAGATCATTTTTAATTGGTAAGGCTATAACGAGTTTAGCACCGTTGTGAGCTACTTTCGCTCGAAGCAAGCTTAAATCTTTGAATTGAGGTAAGGTATCGGTGGATGCCAAATCTTTAGCACCCTCATCGATAGGTTGACCTTTAATGGTAATAAATATTAATACGTTATCTCTACACATGGATAGTCTATCTCTAGATTCTTCAATTTTTAACTCTTCGATTACCTTTTCTTTTCTTACAGGTAGCTTGAAAGGAAAAGTTGCTCGATTAAATATATCGCTTTCCGCTTCAGACTCGTCTGAGGAATCGTTATCGCTAATGTCGCTGCCGGGAAGATCGGGCGACAGGGATCTTTCGTCATCGTCCTTTTCACTTAAAGGTAAGTCTACCGAATCAGCGGGCGTTTGAAAAACGTCGTCCTCTATAGACGTGCTAGGTCTTGGTTGAGGATCACGATCTTCTTCGTGATTGTTTGCAAAGTCGGCCGGCTGTTTAGGTATGCTAGTGCTAAGATCTTTATTTTTATCGCTACGGGGGCGGTTCTCGAATTCAAGTGTCTCGCCTTCGGAGCTTGAGTTGTTTAATCTACGTTTCTTATTTGTACGTTTGTCCTTATTTTTATTACTATGTGGACGACTCTCGAATATAAACGTTTCGTCTTCTGAGCTCGTGCTGTTTAGTCTTTTCAGTGGAGTTACGACCAAAACCGATCTGTCAGGCGGATTTCGTGACAACGCGTCGGCGTTTGCGTTTGCGCGCCCTGGCTTATAGACAATTTTATATTGGTAATTCTCTAGCTTAAGACGCCAATGAACTAAACGGTTGGCTGGGTCCTTGACGGAGTGGAGCCATACCAACGGCCTGTGGTCTGTAATAAGAGTGAACTCTCTTCCATAAACATAATGGCGAAATTGTGATACGCTGTAAACTATTGCTAGTAATTCTTTCTCGATTGTCGAATATCTTTCTTCGGCCTCGGACAGAGTTCTAGATGCGTAGGAAATTGGTCTGTCGCTGCCTACTTTGCCTTGACTGATAACTCAGCCAATAGCTACGTTTGAAGCATCGGTCGTTATTATAAATGGTTGTGTGAAATCAGGGTACTGGAGTACCGGTTCCGAACAAAGAGCATTTTTTAGTTTTTGAAAAGCCTCTTCTTGAGACTGCGTCCATTTGAAAATTGATCCCTTCTTAAGCAATTGAGTTAACGGTCTTGAAATTCCGGAAAAGTTTTCAATGAATCTACGGTAATATCCAGCCAAGCCCAAAAATTGTTTAATTTTTGTGGGGCTTGTTGGTTGTGGGTAATTTCGAACGGACTCTAGTTTTTTCGGATCGGGTCGTACTCCGTCCTTACTAATGACATGGCCTAAATAAGCGACTTCTTTGCGAAGGAACTCGCATTTGTCAGGCTGCAATTTCAGGTTGGCTTTACTTAGTCGTACTGCTAATTTTCGAATTTTTATTTCATGTTCCTGAAGGGAACTCGCATATATGACAATGTCGTCTAAATATACAAAAAGTTCTGTGCCTTGTAAACCACACAGTACTCTGTCCATGAGTCTTTGGAAAGTGGCCGGTGCGTTCTTGAGCCCAAATGGCATTCTGTTAAATTGATAATGTCCAAAAGGTGTGGAAAAAGCGGTTTTATGGGCATCGTCGGGATGCACTTTTATCTGGTGAAATCCGCTAGCTAAGTCAAATACCGAAAAATATTTTGCACTGCCAAGTTGGTCCAAGATTTCTGTAATATTTGGGAGTGGGTACGCATCACCCACTGTTTTCTCATTCAAGCCTCTGTAGTCGATCACCATGCGCCACCGAAGCTTCCCGTGAGAATCAGTCTTTTTGGGGACGATCCACAGGGGTGAGCTGTAGGGTGATTCCGATGGTTCTATAATTCTATTATCAATCAAATCTCCTACTTGCTTCGTTATTTCGTCCTTATGGGCGGGAGGGAAGCGTGTGACGTCGTCGGTCTAACTACGTATAATACAAGAATATAATTGAAATAAACAATATTCATAGAAATCCTTCATTTATTCTGGTACCATATAAGCATTATTTACACTAAATATTCCTTATTCAAATAATAATTGTTTACGCATTTATTATAAATATTGTTTACTTTAATATGCATTTATCAATGGTTATAAATATTAGTTTTCACTAATGATTCGCTTGTCTAATTACTACGAACAATATTTTAATTATCAAATCGTTATAATTATCATTCACAATAAACACGTTTAATATTTAACATTATTTGCGTAATACCCGGTAATCCGTTCGCTACAAATATTATTTAATTTAATATTCATTTACTCATACGTTGTATTTTGAACATTTGTTTATTCTACAAGATAAATATCCTTATTCACAATTTAAATACTTATTAAACATTTACATTTCTTTAATAGTTTGACAAACTAAATATTCACTTATTCGTTTAATACCTTTTCATGCATTCAATTAGCATAAATGCTAATTACCCTAATATTCAAGTGTTCATTTGTCGTAAACATTGTTTACACTAATATTTAATTTAAAACATTTATTTTACACATATACATGTTAATAATCATAATATCTCGAATCACAAGAACGTTTATTTCATTGAATATACATTTCTTAGCAATATAATAATTCTTTGTCATATAGTTTGCTCAACGATATATTCTAACAATGTATGAAGGGACTACTATCGCACCGGATGCATAGTCAGCATATTATGTTCGCGCACTTGTTATCGCACCGGATGCATGGTCAACATATTATGTTCGCGCACTTGTTATCGCACCGGATGCATGGTCAGCATGGTATGTCTGCGCACTTGTTATCGCACTGGATGCATAGTCAGCATATTATGTCTGCATACTTATCCTTCAACGTATTGTTACCAACGCATAAGCACCACGAGTGGGAGGGAGCGTTCCAGCACTCCCCACCAAAGTCCCGCGCGCATGCGTCAAAGAGGAGGGGGCACTGAAGCGCTCCCCACCAGCAACGGACCCGCGGAGGTCTGCATCGACGCAGCGAGCGTCAGTCTCATCGACACCTTCGCACGAGTAACAGTTCTTAACACGCGCCGTACTATACGAATCGGTCTTTAAGCATTAAAAGGTCTGTAAATCCGTCACGGGTTCGAATATAAAACCGGGAATATCCTGTCCTACGCAAAGAGCAGACAGGCGACATAAAAGGTGTTGACAAGAATATGTTCCGCGTAACTTACCGAGACTCCGCGTCCAGAATTGCCGCGTAAATAATAACTAAGAATAATCCAGTGTTGTACCGATTTCTAGTGTTTCAATATACATCGATTTATAATCATTTTTATATCTGCAAATTTCTAATCAGTGTTAATTATTTCAAACAACCCTTCATCTCGATTCGTTCATCATTATTATAATTTTCCAAACCTCCTTACCTTTGGAAGCCCCCTTTACGCATACCTTCGTACATTGGGTTTCCGTCCATCTCATCCGGTCAGTGCATCCCTACTGCACGACCTACTCCTTCTTAAATTACTCCCGATCATCATCCGGTCAGTGCATCCCTACTGCACGATCTAAAGTCCTGTTCAGATCCTCGCCATTCCTCTATTAAATGGGAAGACGAAGGGCTGGGTGGAAGTATCAAATTCGTCGCCTCCTTGCAGAAAGCTGCGGTTCTCCGGCTCGTCTTAGGGGACACAATAAGTTGAACATTCCTACTAAATCAAACCTCGTTGTCTGCGCTAAAGAACTACCGTACGCTTCGAAGTCAAACGTCGCGACTAAACCCAGAATCGTTTCTTCCGTCCGCTTAAACTTCAACATCGTGAAATCTTCTGGTCATTGGATCTTCGAGCAACCATCATCGTCATCGTTGGAATCTGTCGAAATCATCCAGCCTTGCGGTATCCTGTTGGTCACCCTCGAATAACTCGACCCGCTACGTTCGTTCGCTCGTCCTGCTGTTGAGGTCTTTGTTCTGCACTTGAGGAAGAAGAAGAAAGGTAAGAACATATATACATATATATATACAAAATTATATCTGCCCCCCCTTCAAGATTATCCGGATCAGACGCGGTCTCCATCCCTAATAGGCCCATTCCTGTTTAAACTGGAGACCACCCCTTGTTTATCTGTCAACCGTCCTCCGCGTGAGTTAGCGTTTAGTTTTTAAAAATTTAATTTCAACTCCCGGGACGTAACAGGTTAACTTTTCTGGTGACAGCGGTGGGATCCACTGTCTGTATTCGGATAATACTGTTTAAAATCATTTAAAATTCATAAAAGATCGCTCATCAAATTCAAAACTTCGTTTAAAGGAATTTTCGATTAACAAACTCTAATTAACTCGCTTCAAATCACGTGCAAGGCGCACATATTAAATAACGTTTTCTAATAATTAATTTCCGAAATGGACACTCGTAGTGCCAAACACAAATCCCTCTCGGAAGAGGAAATAAAAACCCTACTCGAACAGTTAGCTAAGAAACAGCAACGTTTACAAGAGCAGGAGGAAGCTATTCGTACTAAAGAAATAGAGAGTCAAGAGCGTTACAGCGCATTGCAAAAACGCGAAGTAGAAATGTTAGAACGTGACAAGGAGCGGCTCGCACAAATCCAAGCCGCAGAAACAGAATTAGCAAACAAACAATTAGGATCTGAATTCACGAGTACCGAAGCGTCACAAATAGGAAGACACGAGCCTTCCCGCATCGAAAACTTGCTAAGAGATTTGCTCAAAGATTTCAATTGCTTAAAAAAGGACGTGGTAGATTTGCGATCGACAGTTCAAACTAACGCTTCTCAGGCTCAATGGATTCCTCCTCCTCCAACAAGAAGCAACGACAATAACGAAAATAATATGCCCCAACCGTATATAAATGTAGCATTACCTAATCCACATTTGCAATTTAAAGACGTTCTTGAATCCGTACCGATCTTTACGGGAGATAATATTCCTGTATTAAAATTTGCGAGAGCATGCAAACGAGTCAAAGACATGTTCTCTCCTACGTTGGAACCAACGGTCACCCGCCTTCTGCGGAACAAGTTGAAGGGCCGTGCCTACACGGCAATGGAGGATGATCCATTCGTCACAGTCGCCGAGTTCACGGAACGACTTAAAACTTTGTTTGGTTGCGCTAAATCTTTGAATCAATACAGGGGAGAACTTGGAAATATCAACAAAGGTAGGTCCGAGCACGCGATAGACTACATCAGCCGAGTCAAGGACCTGCATTCTGCCATCATCGATGCCGAAACAGGTAAGGCCGGAGAGCCGCTTTCGCAAATTCATATTCGAAGTCTGGAGAACGAAGCATTGGAGTGCTTCGTCACGGGCTTACCACCCGACTTTCGATTACGCCTTCGTTCGGAGGGCTATAACGATCTTTATAGCGCGTTTACAGTCGCGATTCGGGTTGAAAAAGAAATAGAACGCGATAGAACCAGATTCAGGGAGACGCGCCCTGAAACCCGATATTCACCACCCACGGACGTGAACACCGTACAGCGTGGTAAAATTCAATGCGATTATTGTAACAGGCAGGGTCACGGTTCCGAGAATTGCTGGCTCAAACATCCGGATAAGAAGCCAACTCGCACCGAGGCAACGCCTAAACCTTTGTTCAATTCTCCACGCGATGATCCAAGACCGAAATGCGCGTATTGCAATAGGACCGGTCACGCGGTGGACAACTGTTACACCAAACAACGAGACGACAAGCAACGCGATTCACCGTCGAATTCGGGAAACGGGCAGCAACGTTCGACAAACCCCGGCGCGAGTCGAGCGGAGCGATTCCCAGAGCGCCCAGTCCGAGTTATAGCACACGAAACGTGCGAACCGCAAACGTCCGATTAAAAACTCGCTCTTTTGTTCCAACTGTTGAAGTAGAATCACCTCAACTGATTAATAAATCCGACTTTTTGGTAGACTCTGGCGCGGATCCAAACCTAATTAAGCAAAAAGCGCTAAAACCGGAGGTACCTGTCGATTCAAATGATATTTTGCAACTACAAGGAATCTCGGAAGAGCCAGTTTTTACTATTGGTTCCACCTTCATTGACATTCAAGATACCAATTGCGAATTTCACGTAGTGGATAACTCGTTTCTCATCCAACAAGACGCGATACTAGGGTCGGAATTCCATGTTAATAATAGAGCCGCGATCGATTATGACAAAGAAGCAGTCACCTGGAAACACGGTCAACTCCCATTTAAAAACCGCGAAACAGTAGTGATTCCTGCTCGTTCCTCGGCGATCTACCATGTACACGTGAGAAATTCCGATTTAGGTGAAGGATATCTTCCTAGATTAAATTGTGGTGAAGGAGTCTACGCAGGCGAAGCCATCGTCACGCAAACTAACGGCGTAGCATACCTCAAGGCGTTCAATACGACCACAAAAGATCTCGAGCTTACAGTACCTACAGTCACGCTTTATGAATTTTCTGTCAATAACGAGAGAACGGATTTGTCTCAAGGTAAAAAAATCACAAGTCAAGTAAAATCTATAAGGAATTATGTAAACGAAAGCCATCCGCGCATAGCTAAAGTGAAAGAGCTCCTTAGGCTCGATCATTTGAATGATGAGGAACTAACGAGCATTGATAATATTTTAGCGGACACGTTTCATTTGTTTCATATACCCGGAGAACAATTAGATTCTACTGACATGATACAACATAAAATTGTTACTACAGACGACCAACCAGTTTTTACTCGCCAATATCGCTTCCCTCCCGCCCATAAAGACGAAATAACGAAGCAAGTAGGAGATTTGATTGATAATAGAATTATAGAACCATCGGAATCACCCTACAGCTCACCCCTGTGGATCGTCCCCAAAAAGACTGATTCTCACGGGAAGCTTCGGTGGCGCATGGTGATCGACTACAGAGGCTTGAATGAGAAAACAGTGGGTGATGCGTACCCACTCCCAAATATTACAGAAATCTTGGACCAACTTGGCAGTGCAAAATATTTTTCGGTATTTGACTTAGCTAGCGGATTTCACCAGATAAAAGTGCATCCCGACGATGCCCATAAAACCGCTTTTTCCACACCTTTTGGACATTATCAATTTAACAGAATGCCATTTGGGCTCAAGAACGCACCGGCCACTTTCCAAAGACTCATGGACAGAGTACTGTGTGGTTTACAAGGCACAGAACTTTTTGTATATTTAGACGACATTGTCATATATGCGAGTTCCCTTCAGGAACATGAAATAAAAATTCGAAAATTAGCAGTACGACTAAGTAAAGCCAACCTGAAATTGCAGCCTGACAAATGCGAGTTCCTTCGCAAAGAAGTCGCTTATTTAGGCCATGTCATTAGTAAGGACGGAGTACGACCCGATCCGAAAAAACTAGAGTCCGTTCGAAATTACCCACAACCAACAAGCCCCACAAAAATTAAACAATTTTTGGGCTTGGCTGGATATTACCGTAGATTCATTGAAAACTTTTCCGGAATTTCAAGACCGTTAACTCAATTGCTTAAGAAGGGATCAATTTTCAAATGGACGCAGTCTCAAGAAGAGGCTTTTCAAAAACTAAAAAATGCTCTTTGTTCGGAACCGGTACTCCAGTACCCTGATTTCACACAACCATTTATAATAACGACCGATGCTTCAAACGTAGCTATTGGCGGAGTTATCAGTCAAGGCAAAGTAGGCAGCGACAGACCAATTTCCTACGCATCTAGAACTCTGTCCGAGGCCGAAGAAAGATATTCGACAATCGAGAAAGAATTACTAGCAATAGTTTACAGCGTATCACAATTTCGCCATTATGTTTATGGAAGAGAGTTCACTCTTATTACAGACCACAGGCCGTTGGTATGGCTCCACTCCGTCAAGGACCCAGCCAACCGTTTAGTTCATTGGCGTCTTAAGCTAGAGAATTACCAATATAAAATTGTCTATAAGCCAGGGCGCGCAAACGCAAACGCCGACGCGTTGTCACGAAATCCGCCTGACAGATCGGTTTTGGTCGTAACTCCACTGAAAAGACTAAACAGCACGAGCTCAGAAGACGAAACGTTTATATTCGAGAGTCGTCCACATAGTAATAAAAATAAGGACAAACGTACAAATAAGAAACGTAGATTAAACAACTCAAGCTCCGAAGGCGAGACACTTGAATTCGAGAACCGCCCCCGTAGCGATAAAAATAAAGATCTTAGCACTAGCATACCTAAACAGCCGGCCGACTTTGCAAACAATCACGAAGAAGATCGTGATCCTCAACCAAGACCTAGCACGTCTATAGAGGACGACGTTTTTCAAACGCCCGCTGATTCGGTAGACTTACCTTTAAGTGAAAAGGACGATGACGAAAGATCCCTGTCGCCCGATCTTCCCGGCAGCGACATTAGCGATAACGATTCCTCAGACGAGTCTGAAGCGGAAAGCGATATATTTAATCGAGCAACTTTTCCTTTCAAGCTACCTGTAAGAAAAGAAAAGGTAATCGAAGAGTTAAAATTTGAAGAATCTAGAGATAGACTATCCATGTGTAGAGATAACGTATTAATATTTATTACCATTAAAGGTCAACCTATCGATGAGGGTGCTAAAGATTTGGCATCCACCGATACCTTACCTCAATTCAAAGATTTAAGCTTGCTTCGAGCGAAAGTAGCTCACAACGGTGCTAAACTCGTTATAGCCTTACCAATTAAAAATGATCTTAGAGCACTCACATCGGTAGAAGACCTGCACGAGGCGTTAGAGTCACTCAGAGACGTTATAACAGAACTAGGATCAAACTCGCTCAGTGTAGCTAGAACAGAAAGTATAGATGGCATCCAGTGGCAAGACATACAACGAAGCATCCAGAATTATCTGTCAAATTCTCCTTTGCTGCTAACAATTTATAAACAACTTGTAACGATACCATCACCCAACGATCGACAAGAGATCATCCAGGAAGCGCACGATTCTCCGATTGGGGGTCACAAAGGTGTTACCAAGACCTTCAAACGCATCAGGGAACGCTACGCATGGAGAAACATGAAAACCGATGTGCAGGAGTACATCCAACGTTGCCGAGGTTGCCAACTTAAAAAGCTCGTCCGCATCAAGACCAAGCAACCAATGGTCATCACGGACACACCAGGTAACGCTTTCGACAAGATAGCAATGGACATCGTAGGCCCACTTCCAACCACCAGAAGAGGAAACACCTACATTCTCACAATCCAAGACCTATTGACAAAATACTCGTTGGCGATCCCTCTCGGAAGAATAATGTCAGTGGATATCGCCGACGCACTCTGCGGATCTTTCATCGCACACTTCGGCGCACCGAAGGCAATTCTGACGGACCAGGGAAGCAACTTCTGTTCCAGCTTGATGAAGGCAATAGCAAAGAAGTTCAAGATCCGACTTTTTACCACTACTGCATTCCATCCTCAAACGAACGGCTCTATCGAGCGTTCACATCACGTACTTATCGAATACCTCAAACAATATGTGGACAAAAACAACGACTGGGACGAGTTCCTCGACATGGCGACATTCTCGTACAATACGAGTCAGCACGAGGGAACCGGCTTCACTCCATTCGAGCTGGTGTTCGGGAGACTCGCCCGACTACCATCGAGCAACGTGCATGTAGAGGAACACTCCAACCCGACGTACACAGAATACCTGAAGAATTTGTTTGAAAGGATCCAGGGACTCCAAGAATTGGCAGCCGCCAACCTAACCGCAGCAAAGCACAAATCAAAGAAGTATTACGACAAGAGAATCAACCCGCAGAATTTTGGTGTCGGCGACATGGTTGTCATGTTGAAGGAGCCGAAGGACGGAAAATTCGGCGATCAGTACACCGAACCTTGTCGAGTCGTCGAAATGTTATCTGGTGGAAATGTTAAAATTAAATATCGAAGTCAAAATAGAGTAGTACACACGAACAAACTACGCTTGACTAAATTGCGACAGTAAAATTACTTTTGTTGCAGAACGAAACGATACACGATAAGAATGGCCCTACCAAGGAAACACCAAACGCCAAAAGGGTGGATTACCTTTGAAAATTTTGTTATTCGCTACGTAAACCAACGCAGAGACATGCTAGTCTTTGACGACGTGATGTTCTACAACCAAGAACGTGGTATATTCAAAATTAAGGACAGACGGAGGAAAGGAACGAAGAACGTCCCAATGGCCGATGTGGATTCGCTAATCTTCGAGACCAAAGCCTACACTTTCCCGTGGGACAACAACGCCTTCCATCTACATTTTCAACAGTACCTAGCCTGCAGGAAACCTTTACCTCCGATAACACCACCGACATCAGCTGTAACGACTACGGACGAGGTCGACAACATCCAAAACGGACCAGTAAGTCACCCGCATATACGAAAACAGAAATATAAAACGACATCAGGAATTATTACGAAGATTATTGCGACTACTGTAGTGTTCATGCTCTTTGCACGATCAATCTCCGCACTAATTGGGTACGATTGTGGAGGGTCCACGATGAATATTACGACAATATCTTTGAACGACGTTGGAGGGTGCACGATTCCGATGTCGGAGCCACTGTCAAAACCCGTCTACATACAACTACTCCAGATTTCCGAATTTGAAGCAACCGAGGTCATCCAGTGCAAGGTAGAAATCGACCGTACTATCTATCACTGCGGGATGAGCTCGCACAATTCAATCGTGCAAGGAGGCCACCAGACGTACTTGCATGACTTCGACGAAAAATCTTGTCAACGTCTCCAAGAAACGGGAATGACGAAGCTCAGCTTCGCGTCCGAAATTATCGGATTACGTCGAAACGAAACTACATCAAGAAGCATTACCATGGGCGGATCGATCACCAACGACGGGGCTTGTTCTGGAACTCAGTACAGCGACCCGTATGGGACTTGGGACAACGCCGTCGTACAGGCATCAGTAAAAATTTCCCTGTACAACTACCATGCCACCGTCGACCTGAAGGCTGGAAGAATAGTACTCCAATCCGGGACGCTGTGCATGCTCTCTGACGGCAGCTGCATCGACACTAATGGAAACAGCGCTTTTTGGAAGATAGCACCCACCGAGTCCTGTAGTCTTGGACAGTACGACGTGCTCTACGAGGGCATGGCAACAAAATTAGAATCGAAAGAAAACGGAATTCCTACACCAGACGTATACACCCTGCAAACGGACTCGACCACATTCGCGCTAGCGAAACGATCAGAGTACCAAGTCTGCGGATACACGCTCATTAGGACCGAACACCCAAAGCTATTCATTTTCGAAACCGAAAGGGGACAGTCGCCCGCAGCGAAGAAGAAAATTTCAGTCAGCAACCTAGACATCTTTTCATATATAAATTCCAAGTTCGTCTACGTTGAAAAACATGTGCGTTCACAAATGAAGAGCCTTTACCACGACGTACTCACTCAACGTTGTAACCTAGAGAGGAGGGTGATGCAGAACGCACTCACCACAGCAGCCATACTACCCGAAAAATTCGCCTACACGATAATGAAAGGACCCGGATATATGGCTGTGGTCGCAGGAGAAGTCGCACACATTGTCAAATGTATCACCATCCAGTGTCAGCTCAGGAAAACTAACGAATGTTATCACGAAGTACCAGTCACCTACCGCAACAGTTCGCTCTTTTTGACCACTACCTCGAGGATGCTAGTAAAGACCGGAACGCAAGTCGAATGCAACTCCATGCTTCCGGCAGAATACAACATCGAAGGAAGTTGGTACCGACTCTCGCCACACCCGATAGAGGTTATACCGCCGCAGATACTACAACCAACAATGAAGCCAACCTGGAGATACGTCTCCGCGGGAAATTTAGCGATCAGCGGAATCTACACGGAATCCGACATCGACAAGCTACGAGAACGAATTATGTTTCCAGCCGAGAAACCAGCACTCCTGAATCATCTGGCTCGGGGGTCAATCGGATACCATGTACCCTCTGGAAGCATCTCCATCCGAGGACTAATGGACGAAAACACGCTAAATCACATAGCCGAAAACGCAGCCGACAAGATGTGGGGGATCTTCCTTAAATTTGGCACCGCAAGCGCAGGTGTCATCGGACTTTTCCTGATTTTCAGGTTAATCAAACTTGTAATTGACACGTTCATACACGGATATGCTCTGCACTCTCTGTACGGATGGAGCATTCACCTCATCGGAGCCGTGTGGAGTTCAGTTACCAACCTACTTGTGACCCTGGCTCACAAGGACCGAGCAGCATCCAAGGACGTCGAAATCAACGAACCGCATACACCAAATGAAGTGAGGATTCCCATACACCCAGAAATACAGCAGCAACCAGAGACAATCGAATTATCAGGCGTAGACCCACGACTTTCTGCTAGGCTATTCGCCTCTCGTCAGCAGAGCCTTGGCACAGCTTCCGACTAAAAGGGGGGAGATGTGACGTCGTCGGTCTAACTACGTATAATACAAGAATATAATTGAAATAAACAATATTCATAGAAATCCTTCATTTATTCTGGTACCATATAAGCATTATTTACACTAAATATTCCTTATTCAAATAATAATTGTTTACGCATTTATTATAAATATTGTTTACTTTAATATGCATTTATCAATGGTTATAAATATTAGTTTTCACTAATGATTCGCTTGTCTAATTACTACGAACAATATTTTAATTATCAAATCGTTATAATTATCATTCACAATAAACACGTTTAATATTTAACATTATTTGCGTAATACCCGGTAATCCGTTCGCTACAAATATTATTTAATTTAATATTCATTTACTCATACGTTGTATTTTGAACATTTGTTTATTCTACAAGATAAATATCCTTATTCACAATTTAAATACTTATTAAACATTTACATTTCTTTAATAGTTTGACAAACTAAATATTCACTTATTCGTTTAATACCTTTTCATGCATTCAATTAGCATAAATGCTAATTACCCTAATATTCAAGTGTTCATTTGTCGTAAACATTGTTTACACTAATATTTAATTTAAAACATTTATTTTACACATATACATGTTAATAATCATAATATCTCGAATCACAAGAACGTTTATTTCATTGAATATACATTTCTTAGCAATATAATAATTCTTTGTCATATAGTTTGCTCAACGATATATTCTAACAATGTATGAAGGGACTACTATCGCACCGGATGCATAGTCAGCATATTATGTTCGCGCACTTGTTATCGCACCGGATGCATGGTCAACATATTATGTTCGCGCACTTGTTATCGCACCGGATGCATGGTCAGCATGGTATGTCTGCGCACTTGTTATCGCACTGGATGCATAGTCAGCATATTATGTCTGCATACTTATCCTTCAACGTATTGTTACCAACGCATAAGCACCACGAGTGGGAGGGAGCGTTCCAGCACTCCCCACCAAAGTCCCGCGCGCATGCGTCAAAGAGGAGGGGGCACTGAAGCGCTCCCCACCAGCAACGGACCCGCGGAGGTCTGCATCGACGCAGCGAGCGTCAGTCTCATCGACACCTTCGCACGAGTAACAGTTCTTAACACGCGCCGTACTATACGAATCGGTCTTTAAGCATTAAAAGGTCTGTAAATCCGTCACGGGTTCGAATATAAAACCGGGAATATCCTGTCCTACGCAAAGAGCAGACAGGCGACATAAAAGGTGTTGACAAGAATATGTTCCGCGTAACTTACCGAGACTCCGCGTCCAGAATTGCCGCGTAAATAATAACTAAGAATAATCCAGTGTTGTACCGATTTCTAGTGTTTCAATATACATCGATTTATAATCATTTTTATATCTGCAAATTTCTAATCAGTGTTAATTATTTCAAACAACCCTTCATCTCGATTCGTTCATCATTATTATAATTTTCCAAACCTCCTTACCTTTGGAAGCCCCCTTTACGCATACCTTCGTACATTGGGTTTCCGTCCATCTCATCCGGTCAGTGCATCCCTACTGCACGACCTACTCCTTCTTAAATTACTCCCGATCATCATCCGGTCAGTGCATCCCTACTGCACGATCTAAAGTCCTGTTCAGATCCTCGCCATTCCTCTATTAAATGGGAAGACGAAGGGCTGGGTGGAAGTATCAAATTCGTCGCCTCCTTGCAGAAAGCTGCGGTTCTCCGGCTCGTCTTAGGGGACACAATAAGTTGAACATTCCTACTAAATCAAACCTCGTTGTCTGCGCTAAAGAACTACCGTACGCTTCGAAGTCAAACGTCGCGACTAAACCCAGAATCGTTTCTTCCGTCCGCTTAAACTTCAACATCGTGAAATCTTCTGGTCATTGGATCTTCGAGCAACCATCATCGTCATCGTTGGAATCTGTCGAAATCATCCAGCCTTGCGGTATCCTGTTGGTCACCCTCGAATAACTCGACCCGCTACGTTCGTTCGCTCGTCCTGCTGTTGAGGTCTTTGTTCTGCACTTGAGGAAGAAGAAGAAAGGTAAGAACATATATACATATATATATACAAAATTATATCTGCCCCCCCTTCAAGATTATCCGGATCAGACGCGGTCTCCATCCCTAATAGGCCCATTCCTGTTTAAACTGGAGACCACCCCTTGTTTATCTGTCAACCGTCCTCCGCGTGAGTTAGCGTTTAGTTTTTAAAAATTTAATTTCAACTCCCGGGACGTAACAAGCGATATTGGCGAGTAAAAACTGGTTGGTCGTCTGTAGTAACAATTTTATGTTGTATCATGTCAGTAGAATCTAATTGTTCTCCGGGTATATGAAACAAATGAAACGTGTCCACTAAAATATTATCAATGCTCGTTAGTTCCTCATCATTCAAATGATCGAGCCTAAGGAGCTCTTTTACTTTAGCTATGCGCGGATGGCTTTCGTTTACATAATTCCTTATAGATTTTACTTGACTTGTGATTTTTTTACCTTGAGACAAATCCGTTCTCTCGTTATTGACAGAAAATTCATAAAGCGTGACTGTAGGTACTGTAAGCTCGAGATCTTTCGTGGTCGTATTGAACGCCTTGAGGTATGCTACGCCGTTAGTTTGCGTAACGATGGCTTCGCCTGCGTAGACTCCTTCACCACAATTTAATCTAGGAAGATATCCTTCAACTAAATCGGAGTTTCTCACGTGTACATGGTAGATCGCCGAGGAACGAGCAGGAATCACTACTGTTTCGCGGTTTTTAAATGGGAGTTGACCGTGTTTCCAGGTGACTGCTTCTTTGTCATAATCGATCGCGGCTCTATTATTAACATGGAATTCCGACCCTAGTATCGCGTCTTGTTGGATGAGAAACGAGTTATCCACTACGTGAAATTCGCAATTGGTATCTTGAATGTCAATGAAGGTGGAACCAATAGTAAAAACTGGCTCTTCCGAGATTCCTTGTAGTTGCAAAATATCATTTGAATCGACAGGTACCTCTGGTTTTAGCGCTTTTTGCTTAATTAGGTTTGGATCCGCGCCAGAGTCTACCAAAAAGTCGGATTTATTAATCAGTTGAGGTGATTCTACTTCAACAGTTGGAACAAAAGAGCGAGTTTTTAATCGGACGTTTGCGGTTCGCACGTTTCGTGTGCTATAACTCGGACTGGGCGCTCTGGGAATCGCTCCGCTCGACTCGCGCCGGGGTTTGTCGAACGTTGCTGCCCGTTTCCCGAATTTGACGGTGAATCGCGTTGCTTGTCGTCTCGTTGTTTGGTGTAACAGTTGTCCACCGCGTGACCGGTCCTATTGCAATACGCGCATTTCGGTCTTGGATCATCGCGTGGAGAATTGAACAAAGGTTTAGGCGTTGCCTCGGTGCGAGTTGGCTTCTTATCCGGATGTTTGAGCCAGCAATTCTCGGAACCGTGACCCTGCCTGTTACAATAATCGCATTGAATTTTACCACGCTGTACGGTGTTCACGTTCGTGGGTGGTGAATATCGGGTTTCAGGGCGCGTCTCCCTGAATCTGGTTCTATCGCGTTCTATTTCTTTTTCAACCCGAATCGCGACTGTAAACGCGCTATAAAGATCGTTATAGCCCTCCGAACGAAGGCGTAATCGAAAGTCGGGTGGTAAGCCCGTGACGAAGCACTCCAATGCTTCGTTCTCCAGATTTCGAATATGAATTTGCGAAAGCGGCTCTCCGGCCTTACCTGTTTCGGCATCGATGATGGCAGAATGCAGGTCCTTGACTCGGCTGATGTAGTCTATCGCGTGCTCGGACCTACCTTTGTTGATATTTCCAAGTTCTCCCCTGTATTGATTCAAAGATTTAGCGCAACCAAACAAAGTTTTAAGTCGTTCCGTGAACTCGGCGACTGTGACGAATGGATCATCCTCCATTGCCGTGTAGGCACGGCCCTTCAACTTGTTCCGCAGAAGGCGGGTGACCGTTGGTTCCAACGTAGGAGAGAACATGTCTTTGACTCGTTTGCATGCTCTCGCAAATTTTAATACAGGAATATTATCTCCCGTAAAGATCGGTACGGATTCAAGAACGTCTTTAAATTGCAAATGTGGATTAGGTAATGCTACATTTACATACGGTTGGGGCATATTATTTTCGTTATTGTCGTTGCTTCTTGTTGGAGGAGGAGGAATCCATTGAGCCTGAGAAGCGTTAGTTTGAACTGTCGATCGCAAATCTACCACGTCCTTTTTTAAGCAATTGAAATCTTTGAGCAAATCTCTTAGCAAGTTTTCGATGCGGGAAGGCTCGTGTCTTCCTATTTGTGACGCTTCGGTACTCGTGAATTCAGATCCTAATTGTTTGTTCGCTAATTCTGTTTCTGCGGCTTGGATTTGTGCGAGCCGTTCCTTCTCACGTTCTAACATTTCTACTTCGCGTTTTTGCAATGCGCTGTAACGCTCTTGACTCTCTATTTCTTTAGTACGAATAGCTTCCTCCTGCTCTTGTAAACGTTGCTGTTTCTTGGCTAACTGTTCGAGTAGGGTTTTTATTTCCTCTTCCGAGAGGGATTTGTGTTTGGCACTACGAGTGTCCATTTCGGAAATTAATTATTAGAAAACGTTATTTAATATGTGCGCCTTGCACGTGATTTGAAGCGAGTTAATTAGAGTTTGATAATCGAAAATTCCTTTAAACGAAGTTTTGAATTTGATGAGCGATCTTTTATGAATTTTAAATGATTTTAAACAGTATTATCCGAATACAGACAGTGGATCCCACCGCTGTCACCAGAAAAGTTAACCTGTTACGTCCCGGGAGTTGAAATTGAATTTTTAAAAACTAAACGCTAACTCACGCGGAGGACGGTTGACAGATAAACAAGGGGTGGTCTCCAGTTTAAACAGGAATGGGCCTATTAGGGATGGAGACCGCGTCTGATCCGGATAATCTTGAAGGGGGCAGATATAATTTTGTATATATATATATGTATATATGTTCTTACCTTTCTTCTTCTTCCTCAAGTGCAGAACAAAGACCTCAACAGCAGGACGAGCGAACGAACGTAGCGGGTCGAGTTATTCGAGGGTGACCAACAGGATACCGCAAGGCTGGATGATTTCGACAGATTCCAACGATGACGATGATGGTTGCTCGAAGATCCAATGACCAGAAGATTTCACGATGTTGAAGTTTAAGCGGACAGAAGAAACGATTCTGGGTTTAGTCGCGACGTTTGACTTCGAAGCGTACGGTAGTTCTTTAGCGCAGACAACGAGGTTTGATTTAGTAGGAATGTTCAACTTATTGTGTCCCCTAAGACGAGCCGGAGAACCGCAGCTTTCTGCAAGGAGGCGACGAATTTGATACTTCCACCCAGCCCTTCGTCTTCCCATTTAATAGAGGAATGGCGAGGATCTGAACAGGACTTTAGATCGTGCAGTAGGGATGCACTGACCGGATGATGATCGGGAGTAATTTAAGAAGGAGTAGATCGTGCAGTAGGGATGCACTGACCGGATGAGATGGACGGAAACCCAATGTACGAAGGTATGCGTAAAGAGGGCTTCCAAAGGTAAGGAGGTTCGGAAAATTGTAATAATGATGAACGAATCGAGATGAAGGGTTGTTTGAAATAATTAACACTGATTAGAAATTTGCAGATATAAAAATGATTATATATCGATGTATATTGAAACACTAGAAATCCGTACAACACTGGATTATTCTTAGTTATTATTTACGCGGCAATTCTGGACGCGGAGTCTCGGTAAGTTACGCGGAACATATTCTTGTCAACACATTTTATGTCGCCTGTCTGCTCTTTGCGTAGGACAGGATATTCCCGGTTTTATATTCGAACTCGCGACGGATTTACAGACCTTTTAATGCTTAAAGACCGATTCGTATAGTACGGTGTGTGTTAAAAAGTGTTACTCGTGCGAAGGTGTCGATGAGACTGACGCTCGCTGCGTCGATGCAGACCTCCGCGGGTCCGTTGCTGGTGGGGAGCGCTTCAGTGCCCCCTCCTCTTTGACGCATGCGCGCGGTACTTTGGTGGGGAGTGCTGGAACGCTCCCTCCCACTCGTGGTGCTTATGCGTTGGTAACAATACGTTGAAGGATAAGTACGCAGACATAATATGCTGACTATGCATCCGGTGCGATAACAAGTGCGCAGACATACCATGCTGACCATGCATCCGGTGCGATAACAAGTGCGCGAACATAATATGCTGACTATGCATCCGGTGCGATAGTAGTCCCTTCATACATTGTTAGAATATATCGTTGAGCAAACTATATGACAAAGAATTATTATATTGCTAAGAAATGTATATTCAATGAAATAAACGTTCTTGTGATTCGAGATATTATGATTATTAACATGTATATGTGTAAAATAAATGTTTTAAATTAAATATTAGTGTAAACAATGTTTACGACAAATGAACACTTGAATATTAGGGTAATTAGCATTTATGCTAATTGAATGCATGAAAAGGTATTAAACGAATAAGTGAATATTTAGTTTGTCAAACTATTAAAGAAATGTAAATGTTTAATAAGTATTTAAATTGTGAATAAAGATATTTATCTTGGAGAATAAACAAATGTTCAAATTACAACGTATGAGTAAATGAATATTAAATTAAATAATATTTGTAGCGAACGGATTACCGGGTATTACGCAAATAATGTTAAATATTAAACGTGTTTATTGTGAATGATAATTATAACGATCTGATAATTAAAATATTGTTCGCAATAATTAAACAAGCGAATCATTAGTGAAAACTAGTATTTATAACCATTGATAAATGCATATTAAAGTAAACAATATTTATAATAAATGCGTAAACAATTATTATTTGAATAAGGAATATTTAGTGTAAATAATGCTTATATGGTACCAGAATAAATGAAGGATTTCTATGAATATTGTTTATTTCAATTATATTCTTGTATTATACGTAGTTAGACCGACGACGTCACACCAACCGTTTAGTTCATTGGCGTCTTAAGCTAGAGAATTACCAATATAAAATTGTCTATAAGCCAGGGCGCGCAAACGCAAACGCCGACGCGTTGTCACGAAATCCGCCTGACAGATCGGTTTTGGTCGTAACTCCACTGAAAAGACTAAACAGCACGAGCTCAGAAGACGAAACGTTTATATTCGAGAGTCGTCCACATAGTAATAAAAATAAGGACAAACGTACAAATAAGAAACGTAGATTAAACAACTCAAGCTCCGAAGGCGAGACACTTGAATTCGAGAACCGCCCCCGTAGCGATAAAAATAAAGATCTTAGCACTAGCATACCTAAACAGCCGGCCGACTTTGCAAACAATCACGAAGAAGATCGTGATCCTCAACCAAGACCTAGCACGTCTATAGAGGACGACGTTTTTCAAACGCCCGCTGATTCGGTAGACTTACCTTTAAGTGAAAAGGACGATGACGAAAGATCCCTGTCGCCCGATCTTCCCGGCAGCGACATTAGCGATAACGATTCCTCAGACGAGTCTGAAGCGGAAAGCGATATATTTAATCGAGCAACTTTTCCTTTCAAGCTACCTGTAAGAAAAGAAAAGGTAATCGAAGAGTTAAAATTTGAAGAATCTAGAGATAGACTATCCATGTGTAGAGATAACGTATTAATATTTATTACCATTAAAGGTCAACCTATCGATGAGGGTGCTAAAGATTTGGCATCCACCGATACCTTACCTCAATTCAAAGATTTAAGCTTGCTTCGAGCGAAAGTAGCTCACAACGGTGCTAAACTCGTTATAGCCTTACCAATTAAAAATGATCTTAGAGCACTCACATCGGTAGAAGACCTGCACGAGGCGTTAGAGTCACTCAGAGACGTTATAACAGAACTAGGATCAAACTCGCTCAGTGTAGCTAGAACAGAAAGTATAGATGGCATCCAGTGGCCAGACATACAACGAAGCATCCAGAATTATCTGTCAAATTCTCCTTTGCTGCTAACAATTTATAAACAACTTGTAACGATACCATCACCCAACGATCGACAAGAGATCATCCAGGAAGCGCACGATTCTCCGATTGGGGGTCACAAAGGTGTTACCAAGACCTTCAAACGCATCAGGGAACGCTACGCATGGAGAAACATGAAAACCGATGTGCAGGAGTACATCCAACGTTGCCGAGGTTGCCAACTTAAAAAGCTCGTCCGCATCAAGACCAAGCAACCAATGGTCATCACGGACACACCAGGTAACGCTTTCGACAAGATAGCAATGGACATCGTAGGCCCACTTCCAACCACCAGAAGAGGAAACACCTACATTCTCACAATCCAAGACCTATTGACAAAATACTCGTTGGCGATCCCTCTCGGAAGAATAATGTCAGTGGATATCGCCGACGCACTCTGCGGATCTTTCATCGCACACTTCGGCGCACCGAAGGCAATTCTGACGGACCAGGGAAGCAACTTCTGTTCCAGCTTGATGAAGGCAATAGCAAAGAAGTTCAAGATCCGACTTTTTACCACTACTGCATTCCATCCTCAAACGAACGGCTCTATCGAGCGTTCACATCACGTACTTATCGAATACCTCAAACAATATGTGGACAAAAACAACGACTGGGACGAGTTCCTCGACATGGCGACATTCTCGTACAATACGAGTCAGCACGAGGGAACCGGCTTCACTCCATTCGAGCTGGTGTTCGGGAGACTCGCCCGACTACCATCGAGCAACGTGCATGTAGAGGAACACTCCAACCCGACGTACACAGAATACCTGAAGAATTTGTTTGAAAGGATCCAGGGACTCCAAGAATTGGCAGCCGCCAACCTAACCGCAGCAAAGCACAAATCAAAGAAGTATTACGACAAGAGAATCAACCCGCAGAATTTTGGTGTCGGCGACATGGTTGTCATGTTGAAGGAGCCGAAGGACGGAAAATTCGGCGATCAGTACACCGAACCTTGTCGAGTCGTCGAAATGTTATCTGGCGGAAATGTTAAAATTAAATATCGAAGTCAAAATAGAGTAGTACACACGAACAAACTACGCTTGACTAAATTGCGACAGTAAAATTACTTTTGTTGCAGAAAGAAACGATACACGATAAGAATGGCCCTACCAAGGAAACACCAAACGCCAAAAGGGTGGATTACCTTTGAAAATTTTGTTATTCGCTACGTAAACCAACGCAGAGACATGCTAGTCTTTGTCGACGTGATGTTCTACAACCAAGAACGTGGTATATTCAAAATTAAGGACAGACGGAGGAAAGGAACGAAGAACGTCCCAATGGCCGATGTGGATTCGCTAATCTTCGAGGCCTACACTTTCCCGTGGGACAACAACGCCTTCCATCTACATTTTCAAAAGTACCTAGCCTGCAGGAAACCTTTACCTCCGATAACACCACCGACATCAGCTGTAACGACTACGGACGAGGTCGACAACATCCAAAACGGACCAGTAAGTCACCCGCATATACGAAAACAGAAATATAAAACGACATCAGGAATTATTACGAAGATTATTGCGACTACTGTAGTGTTCATGCTCTTTGCACGATCAATCTCCGCACTAATTGGGTACGATTGTGGAGGGTCCACGATGAATATTACGACAATATCTTTGAACGACGTTGGAGGGTGCACGATTCCGATGTCGGAGCCACTGTCAAAACCCGTCTACATACAACTACTCCAGATTTCCGAATTTGAAGCAACCGAGGTCATCCAGTGCAAGGTAGAAATCGACCGTACTATCTATCACTGCGGGATGAGCTCGCACAATTCAATCGTGCAAGGAGGCCACCAGACGTACTTGCATGACTTCGACGAAAAATCTTGTCAACGTCTCCAAGAAACGGGAATGACGAAGCTCAGCTTCGCGTCCGAAATTATCGGATTACGTCGAAACGAAACTACATCAAGAAGCATTACCATGGGCGGATCGATCACCAACGACGGGGCTTGTTCTGGAACTCAGTACAGCGACCCGTATGGGACTTGGGACAACGCCGTCGTACAGGCATCAGTGAAAATTTCCCTGTACAACTACCATGCCACCGTCGACCTGAAGGCTGGAAGAATAGTACTCCAATCCGGGACGCTGTGCATGCTCTCTGACGGCAGCTGCATCGACACTAATGGAAACAGCGCTTTTTGGAAGATAGCACCCACCGAGTCCTGTAGTCTTGGACAGTACGACGTGCTCTACGAGGGCATGGCAACAAAATTAGAATCGAAAGAAAACGGAATTCCTACACCAGACGTATACACCCTGCAAACGGACTCGACCACATTCGCGCTAGCGAAACGATCAGAGTACCAAGTCTGCGGATACACGCTCATTAGGACCGAACACCCAAAGCTATTCATTTTCGAAACCGAAAGGGGACAGTCGCCCGCAGCGAAGAAGAAAATTTCAGTCAGCAACCTAGACATCTTTTCATATATAAATTCCAAGTTCGTCTACGTTGAAAAACATGTGCGGTCACAAATGAAAAGCCTTTACCACGACGTACTCACTCAACGTTGTAACCTAGAGAGGAGGGTGATGCAGAACGCACTTACCACAGCAGCCATACTACCAGAAAAATTCGCCTACACGATGATGAAAGGACCCGGATATATGGCCGTGGTCGCAGGGGAAGTCGCACATATTGTCAAATGTATCACCATCCAGTGTCAGCTCAGGAAAACTAACGAATGCTACCACGAAGTACCAGTCACCTACCGCAACAGTTCGCTCTTTTTGACCACTACCTCGAGGATGCTAGTAAAGACCGGAACGCAAGTCGAATGCAACTCCATGCTTCCGGCAGAATACAACATCGAAGTTGGTACCGACTCTCGCCACACCCGATAGAGGTTATACCGCCGCAGATACTACAACCAACAATGAAGCCAACCTGGAGATACGTCTCCGCGGGAAATTTAGCGATCAGCGGAATCTACACGGAATCCGACATCGACAAGCTACGAGAACGAATTATGTTTCCAGCCGAGAAACCAGCACTCCTGAATCATCTGGCTCGGGGGTCAATCGGATACCATGTACCCTCTGGAAGCATCTCCATCCGAGGGCTAATGGACGAAAACACGCTAAATCACATAGCCGAAAACGCAGCCGACAAGATGTGGGGGATCTTCCTTAAATTTGGCACCGCAAGCGCAGGTGTCATCGGACTTTTCCTGATTTTCAGGTTAATCAAACTTGTAATTGACACGTTCATACACGGATATGCTCTGCACTCTCTGTACGGATGGAGCATTCACCTCATCGGAGCCGTGTGGAGTTCAGTTACCAACCTACTTGTGACCCTGGCTCACAAGGACCGAGCAGCATCCAAGGACGTCAAAATCAACGAACCGCATACACCAAATGAAGTGAGGATTCCCATACACCCAGAAATACAGCAGCAACCAGAGACAATCGAATTATCAGGCGTAGACCCACGACTTTCTGCTAGGCTATTCGCCTCTCGTCAGCAGAGCCTTGGCACAGCTTCCGACTAAAAGGGGGGAGATGTGACGTCGTCGGTCTAACTACGTATAATACAAAAATATAATTGTAATAAACAATATTCATAATAATCCTTCATTTATTCTGGTACCATATAAACATTATTTACACTAAATATTCCTTCTTCAAATAATAATTGTTTACGCATTTAGTATAAATATTGTTTACCTTAATATGCATTTATCAGTGGTTATAAATACTAGTTTTCACTAATGATTCGCTTGTTTAATTATTGCGAACAATATTTTAATTATCAGATTGTTATAATTATCATTCACAATAAACACGTTTAATATTTAACATTATTTGCGTAATACCCGGTAATCCGTTCGCTACAAATATTATTTAATTTAATATTCATTTACTCATACGTTGTATTTTGAACATTTGTTTATTCTACAAGATAAATATCTTTATTCACAATTTAAATACTTATTAAACATTTACATTTCTTTAATAGTTTGACAAACTAAATATTCACTTATTCGTTTAATACCTTTTCATGCATTCAATTAGCATAAATGCTAATTACCCTAATATTCAAGTGTTCATTTGTCGTGAACATTGTTTACACTAATATTTAATTTAAAACATTTATTTTACACATATACATGTTAATAATCATAATATCTCGAATCACAAAAACGTTTATTTCATTGAATATACATTTCTTAGCAATATAATAATTCTTTGTCATATAGTTTGCTCAACGATATATTCTAACAATGTATGAAGGGACTACTATCGCACCGGATGCATAGTCAGCATATTATGTTCGCGCACTTGTTATCGCACCGGATGCATGGTCAGCATGGTATGTCTGCGCACTTGTTATCGCACCGGATGCATAGTCAGCATATTATGTTCGCGCACTTGTTATCGCACCGGATGCATAGTCAGCATATTATGTCTGCGTACTTATCCTTCAACGTATTGTTACCAACGCATAAGCACCACGAGTGGGAGGGAGCGTTCCAGCACTCCCCACCAAAGTCCCGCGCGCATGCGTCAAAGAGGAGGGGGCACTGAAGCGCTCCCCACCAGCAACGGACCCGCGGAGGTCTGCATCGACGCAGCGAGCGTCAGTCTCATCGACACCTTCGCACGCGTAACACCTTTTAACACACACCGTACTATACGAATCGGTCTTTAAGCATTAAAAGGTCTGTAAATCCGTCGCGAGTTCGAATATAAAACCGGGAATATCCTGTCCTACGCAAGGAGCAGACAGGCGACATAAAATGTGTTGACAAGAATATGTTCCGCGTAACTTACCGAGACTCCGCGTCCAGAATTGCCGCGTAAATAATAACTAAGAATAATCCAGTGTTGTACCGATTTCTAGTGTTTCAATATACATCGATATATAATCATTTTTATATCTGCAAATTTCTAATCAGTGTTAATTATTTCAAACAACCCCTCATCTCGATTCGTTCATCATTATTACAATTTTCCGAACCTCCTTACCTTTGGAAGCCCTCTTTACGCATACCTTCGTACATTGGGTTTCCGTCCATCTCATCCGGTCAGTGCATCCCTACTGCACGATCTACTCCTTCTTAAATTACTCCCGATCATCATCCGGTCAGTGCATCCCTACTGCACGATCTAAAGTCCTGTTCAGATCCTCGCCATTCCTCTATTAAATGGGAAGCGAAGGGCTGGGTGGAAGTATCAAATTCGTCGCCTCCTTGCAGAAAGCTGCGGTTCTCCGGCTCGTCTTAGGGGACACAATGAGTTGAACATTCCTACTAAATCAAACCTCGTTGTCTGCGCTAAAGAACTACCGTACGCTTCGAAGTCAAACGTCGCGACTAAACCCAGAATCGTTTCTTCTGTCCGCTTAAACTTCAACATCGTGAAATCTTCTGGCCATTGGATCTTCGAGCAACCATCATCGTCATCGTTGGAATCTGTCGAAATCATCCAGCCTTGCGGTATCCTGTTGGTCACCCTCGAATAACTCGACCCGCTACGTTCGTTCGCTCGTCCTGTTGTTGAGGTCTCTGTTCTGCACTTGAGGAAGAAGAAGAAAGGTAAGAACATATATACATATATATATACAAAATTATATCTGCCCCCTTCAAGATTATCCGGATCAGACGCGGTCTCCATCCCTAATAGGCCCATTCCTGTTTAAACTGGAGACCACCCCTTGTTTATCTGTCAACCGTCCTCCGCGTGAGTTAGCGTTTAGTTTTTAAAAATTTAATTTCAACTCCCGGGACGTAACATTGGACAGTACGACGTGCTGTATGAGGGCATAGCAACAAAATTAGAAGCAAAAGAAAACGAAATTCGTACACCGGACGTATACACCCTGCAAACGGACTCGACCACATTCGCGTTAGCGAAACAATCAGAGTACCAAGTTTGCGGATACACGCTCGTCAGGACCGAACACCCAAAGCTATTCATTTTCGAAACCGAAAGGGGACAGTCGCCCGCGGCGAAGAAGAAAATTTCAGTCAACAACCTAGACATCTTTTCATATATAAATTCCAAATTCGTCTACGTTGAAAAACATGTGCGGTCACAAATGAAAAGCCTTTACCACGACGTACTCACTCAACGTTGTAACCTAGAGAGGAGGGTGATGCAGAACGCACTTACCACAGCAGCCATACTACCAGAAAAATTCGCCTACACGATGATGAAAGGACCCGGATATATGGCCGTGGTCGCAGGGGAAGTCGCACATATTGTCAAATGTATCACCATCCAGTGTCAGCTCAGGAAAACTAATGTTACGTCCTGTGTCTCCTCACGAGTACGAGAGAGAAAGCGAATAGCGGACCAACATAGCCCAAGCCATGCGTATATGAGTAAGAGAGATAGAATTATTAGGATAGGTCACCTTCTTGTACCCATATGCGATATACTATTATGTGACCCACTATACATTTACTATACTACATTCACTATACTGCATTATACATCTACTACATTTACTATATACCACATTCGCCTTACTATACTATATTTACTACACTACTACTATACTACATTTACTATACTATATTCACATTTGCTATATATTATACATATACTATATTTTGCTATACTATGTTACCATTTATATTTCTCTACATTTACCATACTTGTAATGCCTCATTCAATTAATGATTATGTAATTCTCGATTTGAACTATCTATGTTAAAAATATATATATTGAAATCTCAATTTAACAAGTTAATGATTGTATTTAATAATATATTTAAATATAAGATGCGCGAATGCCGAGCGGCTTGCACTCGTGGGCTCGCTTAGACGACATAGCAAGAAGCTACCTGAGAGGGAGTGAGAGGTAAGAGATAGACTTCTCCTATGAGCAGAAGTGAGACGACTCTACTCCTCGAAAGCACCACGACAATAGCAGCTCGGCTCCTCGCATAAACAAAACGCTAGAATATACAACGACCAGCATTCTCGGTAACATCTGCAAGTAATATAATTGCTAGCTACAGCTACAAGCACAGCACAACGTCAGAAAAGAATTAGGATTCACCCAGAGCGAGTCGGAGTCATAAAGTAATAAAGCCATTAGCAAGTCGCATACTGAAGTAAGCCATAAAGTCATAAAACGTCCGTTCGGGAAAACCCGTCGAGCAAAGAGTCAACGGGATAGTCGAAGCAATAAATCAGAAGAATTTCCAAAGGAACTTAATTTACTATGCAGCCTACTCTGACTGCGTAGGCCTACCCCAATCAAGACTCGAGCTCGAGGGGTTCGCCCACTTAAAACATTTGGCTACAAGAACAAACTCGAAAGTCCGCACGGACCAGACACGCACGTGCACAAGCATTCTACCAATAGGACACAATTGTACACACCCAACATATTCATAGAATAGTACCAACGACAAAGTGCAGCAAGCCTAGCATCCTCGCGGTACATGTGCTAACCACCTGCAACCACTTGAAAGAGACGACGCCAGCTAGACGCCCTAACTTGTCTAGCCCTTGAACGCCTGTGCCATCCCCTAGCAATACTGTTGCTAGACAGAGATAGACATATTCGTACATTCATACACGCGCACGCCTGGCCTCTCTCTCTCAAGAAGAGAATAATTGTATCTGGTATAATTAAAATAAGACTCATAATGTTAACTGTAGAATAAAACGATGCGTAGTAGAGTAACTAAATCCTGCGACGCAAAACCATTCCGAGAAGTGTTGTTCGCTACATAAGATAAACAATAAGATCACCGTAGGCTTCGCCTGTGCGACAGATTTCTTTGTTAAGTGTAGACGCGTGCATAGGAGGGGGCAACGCGCTCCAAGATGACGCAACCCCCACCTCGGCACGCGCTGCCGACTATATATATGCACGACAATTTAGTCGCGAGAGTTAGATCAGTTACGAGTTTCCAGTCATCAGTTAGTAGCGTGCAGTCAGCAAGTCCGTGCTGTCGATCACGAATCTTTATATCGCGTCGTTGTATCCTCGTAGAAGTAAGTCCGAGGCGGTCATTACAGACTGACAAGAATACAACCGTGTCTTAATTCTCGAATTTAAATTATAACGTGACCAAGTGTAAGAATTTCAGTGTGAGTGTTACGTCCCGGGAGTTGAAATTAAATTTTTAAAAACTAAACGCTAACTCACGCGGAGGACGGTTGACAGATAAACAAGGGGTGGTCTCCAGTTTAAACAGGAATGGGCCTATTAGGGATGGAGACCGCGTCTGATCCGGATAATCTTGAAGGGGGGGCAGATATAATTTTGTATATATATATGTATATATGTTCTTACCTTTCTTCTTCTTCCTCAAGTGCAGAACAAAGACCTCAACAGCAGGACGAGCGAACGAACGTAGCGGGTCGAGTTATTCGAGGGTGACCAACAGGATACCGCAAGGCTGGATGATTTCGACAGATTCCAACGATGACGATGATGGTTGCTCGAAGATCCAATGACCAGAAGATTTCACGATGTTGAAGTTTAAGCGGACGGAAGAAACGATTCTGGGTTTAGTCGCGACGTTTGACTTCGAAGCGTACGGTAGTTCTTTAGCGCAGACAACGAGGTTTGATTTAGTAGGAATGTTCAACTTATTGTGTCCCCTAAGACGAGCCGGAGAACCGCAGCTTTCTGCAAGGAGGCGACGAATTTGATACTTCCACCCAGCCCTTCGTCTTCCCATTTAATAGAGGAATGGCGAGGATCTGAACAGGACTTTAGATCGTGCAGTAGGGATGCACTGACCGGATGATGATCGGGAGTAATTTAAGAAGGAGTAGGTCGTGCAGTAGGGATGCACTGACCGGATGAGATGGACGGAAACCCAATGTACGAAGGTATGCGTAAAGGGGGCTTCCAAAGGTAAGGAGGTTTGGAAAATTATAATAATGATGAACGAATCGAGATGAAGGGTTGTTTGAAATAATTAACACTGATTAGAAATTTGCAGATATAAAAATGATTATAAATCGATGTATATTGAAACACTAGAAATCGGTACAACACTGGATTATTCTTAGTTATTATTTACGCGGCAATTCTGGACGCGGAGTCTCGGTAAGTTACGCGGAACATATTCTTGTCAACACCTTTTATGTCGCCTGTCTGCTCTTTGCGTAGGACAGGATATTCCCGGTTTTATATTCGAACCCGTGACGGATTTACAGACCTTTTAATGCTTAAAGACCGATTCGTATAGTACGGCGCGTGTTAAGAACTGTTACTCGTGCGAAGGTGTCGATGAGACTGACGCTCGCTGCGTCGATGCAGACCTCCGCGGGTCCGTTGCTGGTGGGGAGCGCTTCAGTGCCCCCTCCTCTTTGACGCATGCGCGCGGGACTTTGGTGGGGAGTACTGGAACGCTCCCTCCCACTCGTGGTGCTTATGCGTTGGTAACAATACGTTGAAGGATAAGTACGCAGACATAATATGCTGACTATGCATCCAGTGCGATAACAAGTGCGCAGACATACCATGCTGACCATGCATCCGGTGCGATAACAAGTGCGCGAACATAATATGTTGACCATGCATCCGGTGCGATAACAAGTGCGCGAACATAATATGCTGACTATGCATCCGGTGCGATAGTAGTCCCTTCATACATTGTTAGAATATATCGTTGAGCAAACTATATGACAAAGAATTATTATATTGCTAAGAAATGTATATTCAATGAAATAAACGTTCTTGTGATTCGAGATATTATGATTATTAACATGTATATGTGTAAAATAAATGTTTTAAATTAAATATTAGTGTAAACAATGTTTACGACAAATGAACACTTGAATATTAGGGTAATTAGCATTTATGCTAATTGAATGCATGAAAAGGTATTAAACGAATAAGTGAATATTTAGTTTGTCAAACTATTAAAGAAATGTAAATGTTTAATAAGTATTTAAATTGTGAATAAGGATATTTATCTTGTAGAATAAACAAATGTTCAAAATACAACGTATGAGTAAATGAATATTAAATTAAATAATATTTGTAGCGAACGGATTACCGGGTATTACGCAAATAATGTTAAATATTAAACGTGTTTATTGTGAATGATAATTATAACGATTTGATAATTAAAATATTGTTCGTAGTAATTAGACAAGCGAATCATTAGTGAAAACTAATATTTATAACCATTGATAAATGCATATTAAAGTAAACAATATTTATAATAAATGCGTAAACAATTATTATTTGAATAAGGAATATTTAGTGTAAATAATGCTTATATGGTACCAGAATAAATGAAGGATTTCTATGAATATTGTTTATTTCAATTATATTCTTGTATTATACGTAGTTAGACCGACGACGTCACATCTCCCCCCTTTTAGTCGGAAGCTGTGCCAAGGCTCTGCTGACGAGAGGCGAATAGCCTAGCAGAAAGTCGTGGGTCTACGCCTGATAATTCGATTGTCTCTGGTTGCTGCTGTATTTCTGGGTGTATGGGAATCCTCACTTCATTTGGTGTATGCGGTTCGTTGATTTCGACGTCCTTGGATGCTGCTCGGTCCTTGTGAGCCAGGGTCACAAGTAGGTTGGTAACTGAACTCCACACGGCTCCGATGAGGTGAATGCTCCATCCGTACAGAGAGTGCAGAGCATATCCGTGTATGAACGTGTCAATTACAAGTTTGATTAACCTGAAAATCAGGAAAAGTCCGATGACACCTGCGCTTGCGGTGCCAAATTTAAGGAAGATCCCCCACATCTTGTCGGCTGCGTTTTCGGCTATGTGATTTAGCGTGTTTTCGTCCATTAGTCCTCGGATGGAGATGCTTCCAGAGGGTACATGGTATCCGATTGACCCCCGAGCTAGATGATTCAGGAGTGCTGGTTTCTCGGTGGTCCGTTTTGGATGTTGTCGACCTCGTCCGTAGTCGTTACAGCTGATGTCGGTGGTGTTATCGGAGGTAAAGGTTTCCTGCAGGCTAGGTACTGTTGAAAATGTAGATGGAAGGCGTTGTTGTCCCACGGGAAAGTGTAGGCTTTGGTCTCGAAGATTAGCGAATCCACATCGGCCATTGGGACGTTCTTCGTTCCTTTCCTCCGTCTGTCCTTAATTTTGAATATACCACGTTCTTGGTTGTAGAACATCACGTCGTCAAAGACTAGCATGTCTCTGCGTTGGTTTACGTAGCGAATAACAAAATTTTCAAAGGTAATCCACCCTTTTGGCGTTTGGTGTTTCCTTGGTAGGGCCATTCTTATCGTGTATCGTTTCGCTATTTCCGCCAGATAACATTTCGACGACTCGACAAGGTTCGGTGTACTGATCGCCGAATTTTCCGTCCTTCGGCTCCTTCAACATGACAACCATGTCGCCGACACCAAAATTCTGCGGGTTGATTCTCTTGTCGTAATACTTCTTTGATTTGTGCTTTGCTGCGGTTAGGTTGGCGGCTGCCAATTCTTGGAGTCCCTGGATCCTTTCAAACAAATTCTTCAGGTATTCTGTGTACGTCGGGTTGGAGTGTTCCTCTACATGCACGTTGCTCGATGGTAGTCGGGCGAGTCTCCCGAACACCAGCTCGAATGGAGTGAAGCCGGTTCCCTCGTGCTGACTCGTATTGTACGAGAATGTCGCCATGTCGAGGAACTCGTCCCAGTCGTTGTTTTTGTCCACATATTGTTTGAGGTATTCGATAAGTACGTGATGTGAACGCTCGATAGAGCCGTTCGTTTGAGGATGGAATGCAGTAGTGGTAAAAAGTCGGATCTTGAACTTCTTTGCTATTGCCTTCATCAAGCTGGAACAGAAGTTGCTTCCCTGGTCCGTCAGAATTGCCTTCGGTGCGCCGAAGTGTGCGATGAAAGATCCGCAGAGTGCGTCGGCGATATCCACTGACATTATTCTTCCGAGAGGGATCGCCAACGAGTATTTTGTCAATAGGTCTTGGATTGTGAGAATGTAGGTGTTTCCTCTTCTGGTGGTTGGAAGTGGGCCTACGATGTCCATTGCTATCTTGTCGAAAGCGTTACCTGGTGTGTCCGTGATGACCATTGGTTGCTTGGTCTTGATGCGGACGAGCTTTTTAAGTTGGCAACCTCGGCAACGTTGGATGTACTCCTGCACATCGGTTTTCATGTTTCTCCATGCGTAGCGTTCCCTGATGCGTTTGAAGGTCTTGGTAACGCCTTTGTGACCCCCAATCGGAGAATCGTGCGCTTCCTGGATGATCTCTTGTCGATCGTTGGGTGATGGTATCGTTACAAGTTGTTTATAAATTGTTAGCAGCAAAGGAGAATTTGACAGATAATTCTGGATGCTTCGTTGTATGTCTGGCCACTGGATGCCATCTATACTTTCTGTTCTAGCTACACTGAGCGAGTTTGATCCTAGTTCTGTTATAACGTCTCTGAGTGACTCTAACGCCTCGTGCAGGTCTTCTACCGATGTGAGTGCTCTAAGATCATTTTTAATTGGTAAGGCTATAACGAGTTTAGCACCGTTGTGAGCTACTTTCGCTCGAAGCAAGCTTAAATCTTTGAATTGAGGTAAGGTATCGGTGGATGCCAAATCTTTAGCACCCTCATCGATAGGTTGACCTTTAATGGTAATAAATATTAATACGTTATCTCTACACATGGATAGTCTATCTCTAGATTCTTCAATTTTTAACTCTTCGATTACCTTTTCTTTTCTTACAGGTAGCTTGAAAGGAAAAGTTGCTCGATTAAATATATCGCTTTCCGCTTCAGACTCGTCTGAGGAATCGTTATCGCTAATGTCGCTGCCGGGAAGATCGGGCGACAGGGATCTTTCGTCATCGTCCTTTTCACTTAAAGGTAAGTCTACCGAATCAGCGGGCGTTTGAAAAACGTCGTCCTCTATAGACGTGCTAGGTCTTGGTTGAGGATCACGATCTTCTTCGTGATTGTTTGCAAAGTCGGCCGGCTGTTTAGGTATGCTAGTGCTAAGATCTTTATTTTTATCGCTACGGGGGCGGTTCTCGAATTCAAGTGTCTCGCCTTCGGAGCTTGAGTTGTTTAATCTACGTTTCTTATTTGTACGTTTGTCCTTATTTTTATTACTATGTGGACGACTCTCGAATATAAACGTTTCGTCTTCTGAGCTCGTGCTGTTTAGTCTTTTCAGTGGAGTTACGACCAAAACCGATCTGTCAGGCGGATTTCGTGACAACGCGTCGGCGTTTGCGTTTGCGCGCCCTGGCTTATAGACAATTTTATATTGGTAATTCTCTAGCTTAAGACGCCAATGAACTAAACGGTTGGCTGGGTCCTTGACGGAGTGGAGCCATACCAACGGCCTGTGGTCTGTAATAAGAGTGAACTCTCTTCCATAAACATAATGGCGAAATTGTGATACGCTGTAAACTATTGCTAGTAATTCTTTCTCGATTGTCGAATATCTTTCTTCGGCCTCGGACAGAGTTCTAGATGCGTAGGAAATTGGTCTGTCGCTGCCTACTTTGCCTTGACTGATAACTCCGCCAATAGCTACGTTTGAAGCATCGGTCGTTATTATAAATGGTTGTGTGAAATCAGGGTACTGGAGTACCGGTTCCGAACAAAGAGCATTTTTTAGTTTTTGAAAAGCCTCTTCTTGAGACTGCGTCCATTTGAAAATTGATCCCTTCTTAAGCAATTGAGTTAACGGTCTTGAAATTCCGGAAAAGTTTTCAATGAATCTACGGTAATATCCAGCCAAGCCCAAAAATTGTTTAATTTTTGTGGGGCTTGTTGGTTGTGGGTAATTTCGAACGGACTCTAGTTTTTTCGGATCGGGTCGTACTCCGTCCTTACTAATGACATGGCCTAAATAAGCGACTTCTTTGCGAAGGAACTCGCATTTGTCAGGCTGCAATTTCAGGTTGGCTTTACTTAGTCGTACTGCTAATTTTCGAATTTTTATTTCATGTTCCTGAAGGGAACTCGCATATATGACAATGTCGTCTAAATATACAAAAAGTTCTGTGCCTTGTAAACCACACAGTACTCTGTCCATGAGTCTTTGGAAAGTGGCCGGTGCGTTCTTGAGCCCAAATGGCATTCTGTTAAATTGATAATGTCCAAAAGGTGTGGAAAAAGCGGTTTTATGGGCATCGTCGGGATGCACTTTTATCTGGTGAAATCCGCTAGCTAAGTCAAATACCGAAAAAAAATATTTTGCACTGCCAAGTTGGTCCAAGATTTCTGTAATATTTGGGAGTGGGTACGCATCACCCACTGTTTTCTCATTCAAGCCTCTGTAGTCGATCACCATGCGCCACCGAAGCTTCCCGTGAGAATCAGTCTTTTTGGGGACGATCCACAGGGGTGAGCTGTAGGGTGATTCCGATGGTTCTATAATTCTATTATCAATCAAATCTCCTACTTGCTTCGTTATTTCGTCTTTATGGGCGGGAGGGAAGCGATATTGGCGAGTAAAAACTGGTTGGTCGTCTGTAGTAACAATTTTATGTTGTATCATGTCAGTAGAATCTAATTGTTCTCCGGGTATGTGAAACAAATGAAACGTGTCCGCTAAAATATTATCAATGCTCGTTAGTTCCTCATCATTCAAATGATCGAGCCTAAGGAGCTCTTTCACTTTAGCTATGCGCGGATGGCTTTCGTTTACATAATTCCTTATAGATTTTACTTGACTTGTGATTTTTTTACCTTGAGACAAATCCGTTCTCTCGTTATTGACAGAAAATTCATAAAGCGTGACTGTAGGTACTGTAAGCTCGAGATCTTTTGTGGTCGTATTGAACGCCTTGAGGTATGCTACGCCGTTAGTTTGCGTGACGATGGCTTCGCCTGCGTAGACTCCTTCACCACAATTTAATCTAGGAAGATATCCTTCACCTAAATCGGAATTTCTCACGTGTACATGGTAGATCGCCGAGGAACGAGCAGGAATCACTACTGTTTCGCGGTTTTTAAATGGGAGTTGACCGTGTTTCCAGGTGACTGCTTCTTTGTCATAATCGATCGCGGCTCTATTATTAACATGGAATTCCGACCCTAGTATCGCGTCTTGTTGGATGAGAAACGAGTTATCCACTACGTGAAATTCGCAATTGGTATCTTGAATGTCAATGAAGGTGGAACCAATAGTAAAAACTGGCTCTTCCGAGATTCCTTGTAGTTGCAAAATATCATTTGAATCGACAGGTACCTCCGGTTTTAGCGCTTTTTGCTTAATTAGGTTTGGATCCGCGCCAGAGTCTACCAAAAAGTCGGATTTATTAATCAGTTGAGGTGATTCTACTTCAACAGTTGGAACAAAAGAGCGAGTTTTTAATCGGACGTTTGCGGTTCGCACGTTTCGTGTGCTATAACTCGGACTGGGCGCTCTGGGAATCGCTCCGCTCGACTCGCGCCGGGGTTTGTCGAACGTTGCTGCCCGTTTCCCGAATTCGACGGTGAATCGCGTTGCTTGTCGTCTCGTTGTTTGGTGTAACAGTTGTCCACCGCGTGACCGGTCCTATTGCAATACGCGCATTTCGGTCTTGGATCATCGCGTGGAGAATTGAACAAAGGTTTAGGCGTTGCCTCGGTGCGAGTTGGCTTCTTATCCGGATGTTTGAGCCAGCAATTCTCGGAACCGTGACCCTGCCTGTTACAATAATCGCATTGAATTTTACCACGCTGTACGGTGTTCACGTCCGTGGGTGGTGAATATCGGGTTTCAGGGCGCGTCTCCCTGAATCTGGTTCTATCGCGTTCTATTTCTTTTTCAACCCGAATCGCGACTGTAAACGCGCTATAAAGATCGTTATAGCCCTCCGAACGAAGGCGTAATCGAAAGTCGGGTGGTAAGCCCGTGACGAAGCACTCCAATGCTTCGTTCTCCAGACTTCGAATATGAATTTGCGAAAGCGGCTCTCCGGCCTTACCTGTTTCGGCATCGATGATGGCAGAATGCAGGTCCTTGACTCGGCTGATGTAGTCTATCGCGTGCTCGGACCTACCTTTGTTGATATTTCCAAGTTCTCCCCTGTATTGATTCAAAGATTTAGCGCAACCAAACAAAGTTTTAAGTCGTTCCGTGAACTCGGCGACTGTGACGAATGGATCATCCTCCATTGCCGTGTAGGCACGGCCCTTCAACTTGTTCCGCAGAAGGCGGGTGACCGTTGGTTCCAACGTAGGAGAGAACATGTCTTTGACTCGTTTGCATGCTCTCGCAAATTTTAATACAGGAATATTATCTCCCGTAAAGATCGGTACGGATTCAAGAACGTCTTTAAATTGCAAATGTGGATTAGGTAATGCTACATTTATATACGGTTGGGGCATATTATTTTCGTTATTGTCGTTGCTTCTTGTTGGAGGAGGAGGAATCCATTGAGCCTGAGA
Source organism: Cylloceria caligata (assembly GCA_963942595.1). Classification (NCBI taxonomy): domain Eukaryota; kingdom Metazoa; phylum Arthropoda; class Insecta; order Hymenoptera; family Ichneumonidae; genus Cylloceria; species Cylloceria caligata. Next base: position 24,022,875 of record OZ012708.1, on the reverse strand, counting down.
AGCGTTAGTTTGAACTGTCGATCGCAAATCTACCACGTCCTTTTTTAAGCAATTGAAATCTTTGAGCAAATCTCTTAGCAAGTTTTCGATGCGGGAAGGCTCGTGTCTTCCTATTTGTGACGCTTCGGTACTCGTGAATTCAGATCCTAATTGTTTGTTTGCTAATTCTGTTTCTGCGGCTTGGATTTGTGCGAGCCGCTCCTTGTCACGTTCTAACATTTCTACTTCGCGTTTTTGCAATGCGCTGTAACGCTCTTGACTCTCTATTTCTTTAGTACGAATAGCTTCCTCCTGCTCTTGTAAACGTTGCTGTTTCTTAGCTAACTGTTCGAGTAGGGTTTTTATTTCCTCTTCCGAGAGGGATTTGTGTTTGGCACTACGAGTGTCCATTTCGGAAATTAATTATTAGAAAACGTTATTTAATATGTGCGCCTTGCACGTGATTTGAAGCGAGTTAATTAGAGTTTGTTAATCGAAAATTCCTTTAAACGAAGTTTTGAATTTGATGAGCGATCTTTTATGAATTTTAAATGATTTTAAACAGTATTATCCGAATACAGACAGTGGATCCCACCGCTGTCACCAGAAAAGTTAACCTGTTACGTCCCGGGAGTTGAAATTAAATTTTTAAAAACTAAACGCTAACTCACGCGGAGGACGGTTGACAGATAAACAAGGGGTGGTCTCCAGTTTAAACAGGAATGGGCCTATTAGGGATGGAGACCGCGTCTGATCCGGATAATCTTGAAGGGGGGGCAGATATAATTTTGTATATATATATGTATATATGTTCTTACCTTTCTTCTTCTTCCTCAAGTGCAGAACAAAGACCTCAACAGCAGGACGAGCGAACGAACGTAGCGGGTCGAGTTATTCGAGGGTGACCAACAGGATACCGCAAGGCTGGATGATTTCGACAGATTCCAACGATGACGATGATGGTTGCTCGAAGATCCAATGACCAGAAGATTTCACGATGTTGAAGTTTAAGCGGACGGAAGAAACGATTCTGGGTTTAGTCGCGACGTTTGACTTCGAAGCGTACGGTAGTTCTTTAGCGCAGACAACGAGGTTTGATTTAGTAGGAATGTTCAACTTATTGTGTCCCCTAAGACGAGCCGGAGAACCGCAGCTTTCTGCAAGGAGGCGACGAATTTGATACTTCCACCCAGCCCTTCGTCTTCCCATTTAATAGAGGAATGGCGAGGATCTGAACAGGACTTTAGATCGTGCAGTAGGGATGCACTGACCGGATGATGATCGGGAGTAATTTAAGAAGGAGTAGGTCGTGCAGTAGGGATGCACTGACCGGATGAGATGGACGGAAACCCAATGTACGAAGGTATGCGTAAAGGGGGCTTCCAAAGGTAAGGAGGTTTGGAAAATTATAATAATGATGAACGAATCGAGATGAAGGGTTGTTTGAAATAATTAACACTGATTAGAAATTTGCAGATATAAAAATGATTATAAATCGATGTATATTGAAACACTAGAAATCGGTACAACACTGGATTATTCTTAGTTATTATTTACGCGGCAATTCTGGACGCGGAGTCTCGGTAAGTTACGCGGAACATATTCTTGTCAACACCTTTTATGTCGCCTGTCTGCTCTTTGCGTAGGACAGGATATTCCCGGTTTTATATTCGAACCCGTGACGGATTTACAGACCTTTTAATGCTTAAAGACCGATTCGTATAGTACGGCGCGTGTTAAGAACTGTTACTCGTGCGAAGGTGTCGATGAGACTGACGCTCGCTGCGTCGATGCAGACCTCCGCGGGTCCGTTGCTGGTGGGGAGCGCTTCAGTGCCCCCTCCTCTTTGACGCATGCGCGCGGGACTTTGGTGGGGAGTGCTGGAACGCTCCCTCCCACTCGTGGTGCTTATGCGTTGGTAACAATACGTTGAAGGATAAGTACGCAGACATAATATGCTGACTATGCATCCAGTGCGATAACAAGTGCGCAGACATACCATGCTGACCATGCATCCGGTGCGATAACAAGTGCGCGAACATAATATGTTGACCATGCATCCGGTGCGATAACAAGTGCGCGAACATAATATGCTGACTATGCATCCGGTGCGATAGTAGTCCCTTCATACATTGTTAGAATATATCGTTGAGCAAACTATATGACAAAGAATTATTATATTGCTAAGAAATGTATATTCAATGAAATAAACGTTCTTGTGATTCGAGATATTATGATTATTAACATGTATATGTGTAAAATAAATGTTTTAAATTAAATATTAGTGTAAACAATGTTTACGACAAATGAACACTTGAATATTAGGGTAATTAGCATTTATGCTAATTGAATGCATGAAAAGGTATTAAACGAATAAGTGAATATTTAGTTTGTCAAACTATTAAAGAAATGTAAATGTTTAATAAGTATTTAAATTGTGAATAAGGATATTTATCTTGTAGAATAAACAAATGTTCAAAATACAACGTATGAGTAAATGAATATTAAATTAAATAATATTTGTAGCGAACGGATTACCGGGTATTACGCAAATAATGTTAAATATTAAACGTGTTTATTGTGAATGATAATTATAACGATTTGATAATTAAAATATTGTTCGTAGTAATTAGACAAGCGAATCATTAGTGAAAACTAATATTTATAACCATTGATAAATGCATATTAAAGTAAACAATATTTATAATAAATGCGTAAACAATTATTATTTGAATAAGGAATATTTAGTGTAAATAATGCTTATATGGTACCAGAATAAATGAAGGATTTCTATGAATATTGTTTATTTCAATTATATTCTTGTATTATACGTAGTTAGACCGACGACGTCACATGAGTTTCAATAATTATATCGAAATTAATATCAGTGTCAACTTTATTTCTCGACCCTTTCACTCTACAATTATTCGTTTCCTTTTGAATTATTTCAACATATTATCAATTAGTTATACCTTTCATTCTCGCGATACTTTTAATTCATACGCTTCTACGTTAATCCAAGTACATATCCTCCGGAGCGATCACTATTTGCGCTCCTCCACATTATCTATTGTAGCATAGTGCCTCCACTGGCACATGTTACCCTTTCTCCCTACATACATAAGTTATACCGATAAGTATACGCCGTTACGCTTTCATCAGCGTCGCAGCGTGCTGTTCGCTTTCAGCAGCGATACAGAATTCTGAATAACCCTTCCTCGACCATATATTTCATCCTTACACATGGGTAAACGTAGAGGTGGCCGTAGACATGCTGTACGTCGCTTCCTTGCCATATTCAAAAGGATACTAAATAATGAAAATCATTCTACAGCAAAATTTACGGAAATAGACAACTGTTCACTTGCTCTCGGTGTGCCATTAAAACAAAGTGCGATCTCCTGTGTCGAAAAAGAAATCGAGAGAGAATCCATACGAAATATAAAAATCTCTAACGTGCGGTCGTTACCACGAATCACGTCCGACGTATCTTACCGTGGTTTATTCAAACGTGCCATCATCAGGGAGGCTGTTGCATTTCGCTGGACCCCTATCAGTCCCCACGGACTCATCCACCACATTGGAACTCCGGATTTCGAGGATCTACTAGTACTCGATCAATTCTGGGCTGGTATACCCGTAATCACCTTGGATTAAATCTACTACCCGCTACGCCCTTCCGCTCACGCAGCCGGCATCCATATACACCATAGACAACAACCGGTAAGTAGAACCGCTTAAATTACATATATATATATATACGTGTGAACCTATCCGAAGATATATCAGAAACGGCCTCATCCCTGCTGGTGAATCCCGGCTAAATCGAGGCTAACCTTCTAGCAACCGTACGATCAAAAAGAATTTTTCTTTTTTTTTATAATATTAGAACAAGGACGTAACACTAACGAATGTTATCACGAAGTACCAGTCACCTACCGCAAGAGTTCGCTCTTTTTGACCACTACCTCGAGGATGCTAGTAAAGACTGGAACGCAAGTCGAATGCAACTCCATGCTTCCGGCAGAATACAACATCGAAGGAAGTTGGTACCGACTCTCGCCACACCCGATAGAGGTTATACCGCCGCAGATACTACAACCAACAATGAAGCCAACCTGGAGATACGTCTCCGCGGGAAATTTAGCGATCAGCGGAATCTACACGGAATCCGACATCGACAAGCTACGAGAACGAATTATGTTTCCAGCCGAGAAACCAGCACTCCTGAATCATCTGGCTCGGGGGTCAATCGGATACCATGTACCCTCTGGAAGCATCTCCATCCGAGGGCTAATGGACGAAAACACGCTAAATCACATAGCCGAAAACGCAGCCGACAAGATGTGGGGGATCTTCCTTAAATTTGGCACCGCAAGCGCAGGTGTCATCGGACTTTTCCTGATTTTCAGGTTAATCAAACTTGTAATTGACACGTTCATACACGGATATGCTCTGCACTCTCTGTACGGATGGAGCATTCACCTCATCGGAGCTGTGTGGAGTTCAGTTACCAACCTACTTGTGACCCTGGCTCACAAGGACCGAGCAGCATCCAAGGACGTCGAAATCAACGAACCGCATACACCAAATGAAGTGAGGATTCCCATACACCCAGAAATACAGCAGCAACCAGAGACAATCGAATTATCAGGCGTAGACCCACGACTTTCTGCTAGGCTATTCGCCTCTCGTCAGCAGAGCCTTGGCACAGCTTCCGACTAAAAGGGGGGAGATGTGACGTCGTCGGTCTAACTACGTATAATACAAAAATATAATTGTAATAAACAATATTCATAATAATCGTTCATTTATTCTGGTACCATATAAACATTATTTACACTAAATATTCCTTATTCAAATAATAATTGTTTACGCATTTAGTATAAATATTGTTTACCTTAATATGCATTTATCAGTGGTTATAAATACTAGTTTTCACTAATGATTCGCTTGTTTAATTATTGCGAACAATATTTTAATTATCAGATTGTTATAATTATCATTCACAATAAACACGTTTAATATTTAACATTATTTGCGTATGTTACGTCCCGGGAGTTGAAATTAAATTTTTTAAAAACTAAACGCTAACTCACGCGGAGGACGGTTGACAGATAAACAAGGGGTGGTCTCCAGTTTAAACAGGAATGGGCCTATTAGGGATGGAAACCGCGTCTGATCCGGATAATCTTGAAGGGGGCAGATATAATTTTGTGTATATATATGTATATATGTTCTTACCTTTCTTCTTCTTCCTCAAGTGCAGAACAAAGACCTCAACAGCAGGACGAGCGAACGAACGTAGCGGGTCGAGTTATTCGAGGGTGACCAACAGGATACCGCAAGGCTGGATGATTTCGACAGATTCCAACGATGGCGATGATGGTTGCTCGAAGATCCAATGACCAGAAGATTTCACGATGTTGAAGTTTAAGCGGACGGAAGAAACGATTCTGGGTTTAGTCGCGACGTTTGACTTCGAAGCGTACGGTAGTTCTTTAGCGCAGACAACGAGGTTTGATTTAGTAGGAATGTTCAACTTATTGTGTCCCCTAAGACGAGCCGGAGAACCGCAGCTTTCTGCAAGGAGGCGACGAATTTGATACTTCCACCCAGCCCTTCGTCTTCCCATTTAATAGAGGAATGGCGAGGATCTGAACAGGACTTTAGATCGTGCAGTAGGGATGCACTGACCGGATGAGATGGACGGAAACCCAATGTACGAAGGTATGCGTAAAGGGGGCTTCCAAAGGTAAGGAGGTTTGGAAAATTATAATAATGATGAACGAATCGAGATGAAGGGTTGTTTGAAACAATTAACACTGATTAGAAATTTGCAGATATAAAAATGATTATAAATCGATGTATATTGAAACACTAGAAATCGGTACAACACTGGATTATTCTTAGTTATTATTTACGCGGCAATTCTGGACGCGGAGTCTCGGTAAGTTACGCGGAACATATTCTTGTCAACACATTTTATGTCGCCTGTCTGCTCTTTGCGTAGGACAGGATATTCCCGGTTTTATATTCGAACTCGCGACGGATTTACAGACCTTTTAATGCTTAAAGACCGATTCGTATAGTACGGTGTGTGTTAAAAAGTGTTACTCGTGCGAAGGTGTCGATGAGACTGACGCTCGCTGCGTCGATGCAGACCTCCGCGGGTCCGTTGCTGGTGGGGAGCGCTTCAGTGCCCCCTCCTCTTTGACGCATGCGCGCGGGACTTTGGTGGGGAGTGCTGGAACGCTCCCTCCCACTCGTGGTGCTTATGCGTTGGTAACAATACGTTGAAGGATAAGTACGCAGACATAATATGCTGACTATGCATCCGGTGCGATAACAAGTGCGCGAACATAATATGCTGACTATGCATCCGGTGCGATAACAAGTGCGCAGACATACCGTGCTGACCATGCATCCGGTGCGATAACAAGTGCGCGAACATAATATGCTGACTATGCATCCGGTGCGATAGTAGTCCCTTCATACATTGTTAGAATATATCGTTGAGCAAACTATATGACAAAGAATTATTATATTGCTAAGAAATGTATATTCAATGAAATAAACGTTCTTGTGATTCGAGATATTATGATTATTAACATGTATATGTGTAAAATAAATGTTTTAAATTAAATATTAGTGTAAACAATGTTTACGACAAATGAACACTTGAATATTAGGGTAATTAGCATTTATGCTAATTGAATGCATGAAAAGGTATTAAACGAATAAGTGAATATTTAGTTTGTCAAACTATTAAAGAAATGTAAATGTTTAATAAGTATTTAAATTGTGAATAAGGATATTTATCTTGTAGAATAAACAAATGTTCAAAATACAACGTATGAGTAAATGAATATTAAATTAAATAATATTTGTAGCGAACGGATTACCGGGTATTACGCAAATAATGTTAAATATTAAACGTGTTTATTGTGAATGATAATTATAACGATTTGATAATTAAAATATTGTTCGTAGTAATTAGACAAGCGAATCATTAGTGAAAACTAATATTTATAACCATTGATAAATGCATATTAAAGTAAACAATATTTATAATAAATGCGTAAACAATTATTATTTGAATAAGGAATATTTAGTGTAAATAATGCTTATATGGTACCAGAATAAATGAACGATTATTATGAATATTGTTTATTTCAATTATATTCTTGTATTATACGTAGTTAGACCGACGACGTCACATCTCCCCCCTTTTAGTCGGAAGCTGTGCCAAGGCTCTGCTGACGAGAGGCGAATAGCCTAGCAGAAAGTCGTGGGTCTACGCCTGATAATTCGATTGTCTCTGGTTGCTGCTGTATTTCTGGGTGTATGGGAATCCTCACTTCATTTGGTGTATGCGGTTCGTTGATTTCGACGTCCTTGGATGCTGCTCGGTCCTTGTGAGCCAGGGTCACAAGTAGGTTGGTAACTGAACTCCACACGGCTCCGATGAGGTGAATGCTCCATCCGTACAGAGAGTGCAGAGCATATCCGTGTATGAACGTGTCAATTACAAGTTTGATTAACCTGAAAATCAGGAAAAGTCCGATGACACCTGCGCTTGCGGTGCCAAATTTAAGGAAGATCCCCCACATCTTGTCGGCTGCGTTTTCGGCTATGTGATTTAGCGTGTTTTCGTCCATTAGTCCTCGGATGGAGATGCTTCCAGAGGGTACATGGTATCCGATTGACCCCCGAGCCAGATGATTCAGGAGTGCTGGTTTCTCGGCTGGAAACATAATTCGTTCTCGTAGCTTGTCGATGTCGGATTCCGTGTAGATTCCGCTGATCGCTAAATTTCCCGCGGAGACGTATCTCCAGGTTGGCTTCATTGTTGGTTGTAGTATCTGCGGCGGTATAACCTCTATCGGGTGTGGCGAGAGTCGGTACCAACTTCCTTCGATGTTGTATTCTGCCGGAAGCATGGAGTTGCATTCGACTTGCGTTCCGGTCTTTACTAGCATCCTCGAGGTAGTGGTCAAAAAGAGCGAACTGTTGCGGTAGGTGACTGGTACTTCGTGATAACATTCGTTAGTTTTCCTGAGCTGACACTGGATGGTGATACATTTGACAATGTGTGCGACTTCTCCTGCGACCACAGCCATATATCCGGGTCCTTTCATTATCGTGTAGGCGAATTTTTCGGGTAGTATGGCTGCTGTGGTGAGTGCGTTCTGCATCACCCTCCTCTCTAGGTTACAACGTTGAGTGAGTACGTCGTGGTAAAGGCTCTTCATTTGTGAACGCACATGTTTTTCAACGTAGACGAACTTGGAATTTATATATGAAAAGATGTCTAGGTTGCTGACTGAAATTTTCTTCTTCGCTGCGGGCGACTGTCCCCTTTCGGTTTCGAAAATGAATAGCTTTGGGTGTTCGGTCCTAATGAGCGTGTATCCGCAGACTTGGTACTCTGATCGTTTCGCTAGCGCGAATGTGGTCGAGTCCGTTTGCAGGGTGTATACGTCTGGTGTAGGAATTCCGTTTTCTTTCGATTCTAATTTTGTTGCCATGCCCTCGTAGAGCACGTCGTACTGTCCAAGACTACAGGACTCGGTGGGTGCTATCTTCCAAAAAGCGCTGTTTCCATTAGTGTCGATGCAGCTGCCGTCAGAGAGCATGCACAGCGTCCCGGATTGGAGTACTATTCTTCCAGCCTTCAGGTCGACGGTGGCATGGTAGTTGTACAGGGAAATTTTTACTGATGCCTGTACGACGGCGTTGTCCCAAGTCCCATACGGGTCGCTGTACTGAGTTCCAGAACAAGCCCCGTCGTTGGTGATCGATCCGCCCATGGTAATGCTTCTTGATGTAGTTTCGTTTCGACGTAATCCGATAATTTCGGACGCGAAGCTGAGCTTCGTCATTCCCGTTTCTTGGAGACGTTGACAAGATTTTTCGTCGAAGTCATGCAAGTACGTCTGGTGGCCTCCTTGCACGATTGAATTGTGCGAGCTCATCCCGCAGTGATAGATAGTACGGTCGATTTCTACCTTGCACTGGATGACCTCGGTTGCTTCAAATTCGGAAATCTGGAGTAGTTGTATGTAGACGGGTTTTGACAGTGGCTCCGACATCGGAATCGTGCACCCTCCAACGTCGTTCAAAGATATTGTCGTAATATTCATCGTGGACCCTCCACAATCGTACCCAATTAGTGCGGAGATTGATCGTGCAAAGAGCATGAACACTACAGTAGTCGCAATAATCTTCGTAATAATTCCTGATGTCGTTTTATATTTCTGTTTTCGTATATGACTTACTGGTCCGTTTTGGATGTTGTCGACCTCGTCCGTAGTCGTTACAGCTGATGTCGGTGGTGTTATCGGAGGTAAAGGTTTCCTGCAGGCTAGGTACTGTTGAAAATGTAGATGGAAGGCGTTGTTGTCCCACGGGAAAGTGTAGGCTTTGGTCTCGAAGATTAGCGAATCCACATCGGCCATTGGGACGTTCTTCGTTCCTTTCCTCCGTCTGTCCTTAATTTTGAATATACCACGTTCTTGGTTGTAGAACATCACGTCGTCAAAGACTAGCATGTCTCTGCGTTGGTTTACGTAGCGAATAACAAAATTTTCAAAGGTAATCCACCCTTTTGGCGTTTGGTGTTTCCTTGGTAGGGCCATTCTTATCGTGTATCGTTTCGTTCTGCAACAAAAGTAATTTTACTGTCGCAATTTAGTCAAGCGTAGTTTGTTCGTGTGTACTACTCTATTTTGACTTCGATATTTAATTTTAACATTTCCACCAGATAACATTTCGACGACTCGACAAGGTTCGGTGTACTGATCGCCGAATTTTCCGTCCTTCGGCTCCTTCAACATGACAACCATGTCGCCGACACCAAAATTCTGCGGGTTGATTCTCTTGTCGTAATACTTCTTTGATTTGTGCTTTGCTGCGGTTAGGTTGGCGGCTGCCAATTCTTGGAGTCCCTGGATCCTTTCAAACAAATTCTTCAGGTATTCTGTGTACGTCGGGTTGGAGTGTTCCTCTACATGCACGTTGCTCGATGGTAGTCGGGCGAGTCTCCCGAACACCAGCTCGAATGGAGTGAAGCCGGTTCCCTCGTGCTGACTCGTATTGTACGAGAATGTCGCCATGTCGAGGAACTCGTCCCAGTCGTTGTTTTTGTCCACATATTGTTTGAGGTATTCGATAAGTACGTGATGTGAACGCTCGATAGAGCCGTTCGTTTGAGGATGGAATGCAGTAGTGGTAAAAAGTCGGATCTTGAACTTCTTTGCTATTGCCTTCATCAAGCTGGAACAGAAGTTGCTTCCCTGGTCCGTCAGAATTGCCTTCGGTGCGCCGAAGTGTGCGATGAAAGATCCGCAGAGTGCGTCGGCGATATCCACTGACATTATTCTTCCGAGAGGGATCGCCAACGAGTATTTTGTCAATAGGTCTTGGATTGTGAGAATGTAGGTGTTTCCTCTTCTGGTGGTTGGAAGTGGGCCTACGATGTCCATTGCTATCTTGTCGAAAGCGTTACCTGGTGTGTCCGTGATGACCATTGGTTGCTTGGTCTTGATGCGGACGAGCTTTTTAAGTTGGCAACCTCGGCAACGTTGGATGTACTCCTGCACATCGGTTTTCATGTTTCTCCATGCGTAGCGTTCCCTGATGCGTTTGAAGGTCTTGGTAACACCTTTGTGACCCCCAATCGGAGAATCGTGCGCTTCCTGGATGATCTCTTGTCGATCGTTGGGTGATGGTATCGTTACAAGTTGTTTATAAATTGTTAGCAGCAAAGGAGAATTTGACAGATAATTCTGGATGCTTCGTTGTATGTCTTGCCACTGGATGCCATCTATACTTTCTGTTCTAGCTACACTGAGCGAGTTTGATCCTAGTTCTGTTATAACGTCTCTGAGTGACTCTAACGCCTCGTGCAGGTCTTCTACCGATGTGAGTGCTCTAAGATCATTTTTAATTGGTAAGGCTATAACGAGTTTAGCACCGTTGTGAGCTACTTTCGCTCGAAGCAAGCTTAAATCTTTGAATTGAGGTAAGGTATCGGTGGATGCCAAATCTTTAGCACCCTCATCGATAGGTTGACCTTTAATGGTAATAAATATTAATACGTTATCTCTACACATGGATAGTCTATCTCTAGATTCTTCAAATTTTAACTCTTCGATTACCTTTTCTTTTCTTACAGGTAGCTTGAAAGGAAAAGTTGCTCGATTAAATATATCGCTTTCCGCTTCAGACTCGTCTGAGGAATCGTTATCGCTAATGTCGCTGCCGGGAAGATCGGGCGACAGGGATCTTTCGTCATCGTCCTTTTCACTTAAAGGTAAGTCTACCGAATCAGCGGGCGTTTGAAAAACGTCGTCCTCTATAGACGTGCTAGGTCTTGGTTGAGGATCACGATCTTCTTCGTGATTGTTTGCAAAGTCGGCCGGCTGTTTAGGTATGCTAGTGCTAAGATCTTTATTTTTATCGCTACGGGGGCGGTTCTCGAATTCAAGTGTCTCGCCTTCGGAGCTTGAGTTGTTTAATCTACGTTTCTTATTTGTACGTTTGTCCTTATTTTTATTACTATGTGGACGACTCTCGAATATAAACGTTTCGTCTTCTGAGCTCGTGCTGTTTAGTCTTTTCAGTGGAGTTACGACCAAAACCGATCTGTCAGGCGGATTTCGTGACAACGCGTCGGCGTTTGCGTTTGCGCGCCCTGGCTTATAGACAATTTTATATTGGTAATTCTCTAGCTTAAGACGCCAATGAACTAAACGGTTGGCTGGGTCCTTGACGGAGTGGAGCCATACCAACGGCCTGTGGTCTGTAATAAGAGTGAACTCTCTTCCATAAACATAATGGCGAAATTGTGATACGCTGTAAACTATTGCTAGTAATTCTTTCTCGATTGTCGAATATCTTTCTTCGGCCTCGGACAGAGTTCTAGATGCGTAGGAAATTGGTCTGTCGCTGCCTACTTTGCCTTGACTGATAACTCCGCCAATAGCTACGTTTGAAGCATCGGTCGTTATTATAAATGGTTGTGTGAAATCAGGGTACTGGAGTACCGGTTCCGAACAAAGAGCATTTTTTAGTTTTTGAAAAGCCTCTTCTTGAGACTGCGTCCATTTGAAAATTGATCCCTTCTTAAGCAATTGAGTTAACGGTCTTGAAATTCCGGAAAAGTTTTCAATGAATCTACGGTAATATCCAGCCAAGCCCAAAAATTGTTTAATTTTTGTGGGGCTTGTTGGTTGTGGGTAATTTCGAACGGACTCTAGTTTTTTCGGATCGGGTCGTACTCCGTCCTTACTAATGACATGGCCTAAATAAGCGACTTCTTTGCGAAGGAACTCGCATTTGTCAGGCTGCAATTTCAGGTTGGCTTTACTTAGTCGTACTGCTAATTTTCGAATTTTTATTTCATGTTCCTGAAGGGAACTCGCATATATGACAATGTCGTCTAAATATACAAAAAGTTCTGTGCCTTGTAAACCACACAGTACTCTGTCCATGAGTCTTTGGAAAGTGGCCGGTGCGTTCTTGAGCCCAAATGGCATTCTGTTAAATTGATAATGTCCAAAAGGTGTGGAAAAAGCGGTTTTATGGGCATCGTCGGGATGCACTTTTATCTGGTGAAATCCGCTAGCTAAGTCAAATACCGAAAAATATTTTGCACTGCCAAGTTGGTCCAAGATTTCTGTAATATTTGGGAGTGGGTACGCATCACCCACTGTTTTCTCATTCAAGCCTCTGTAGTCGATCACCATGCGCCACCGAAGCTTCCCGTGAGAATCAGTCTTTTTGGGGACGATCCACAGGGGTGAGCTGTAGGGTGATTCCGATGGTTCTATAATTCTATTATCAATCAAATCTCCTACTTGCTTCGTTATTTCGTCTTTATGGGCGGGAGGGAAGCGATATTGGCGAGTAAAAACTGGTTGGTCGTCTGTAGTAACAATTTTATGTTGTATCATGTCAGTAGAATCTAATTGTTCTCCGGGTATATGAAACAAATGAAACGTGTCCACTAAAATATTATCAATGCTCGTTAGTTCCTCATCATTCAAGTGATCGAGCCTAAGGAGCTCTTTCACTTTAGCTATGCGCGGATGGCTTTCGTTTACATAATTCCTTATAGATTTTACTTGACTTGTGATTTTTTTACCTTGAGACAAATCCGTTCTCTCGTTATTGACAGAAAATTCATAAAGCGTGACTGTAGGTACTGTAAGCTCGTGATCTTTTGTGGTCGTATTGAACGCCTTGAGGTATGCTACGCCGTTAGTTTGCGTAACGATGGCTTCGCCTGCGTAGACTCCTTCACCACAATTTAATCTAGGAAGATATCCTTCACCTAAATCGGAATTTCTCACGTGTACATGGTAGATCGCCGAGGAACGAGCAGGAATCACTACTGTTTCGCGGTTTTTAAATGGGAGTTGACCGTGTTTCCAGGTGACTGCTTCTTTGTCATAATCGATCGCGGCTCTATTATTAACATGGAATTCCGACCCTAGTATCGCGTCTTGTTGGATGAGAAACGAGTTATCCACTACGTGAAATTCGCAATTGGTATCTTGAATGTCAATGAAGGTGGAACCAATAGTAAAAACTGGCTCTTCCGAGATTCCTTGTAGTTGCAAAATATCATTTGAATCGACAGGTACCTCCGGTTTTAGCGCTTTTTGCTTAATTAGGTTTGGATCCGCGCCAGAGTCTACCAAAAAGTCGGATTTATTAATCAGTTGAGGTGATTCTACTTCAACAGTTGGAACAAAAGAGCGAGTTTTTAATCGGACGTTTGCGGTTCGCACGTTTCGTGTGCTATAACTCGGACTGGGCGCTCTGGGAATCGCTCCGCTCGACTCGCGCCGGGGTTTGTCGAACGTTGCTGCCCGTTTCCCGAATTTGACGGTGAATCGCGTTGCTTGTCGTCTCGTTGTTTGGTGTAACAGTTGTCCACCGCGTGACCGGTCCTATTGCAATACGCGCATTTCGGTCTTGGATCATCGCGTGGAGAATTGAACAAAGGTATAGGCGTTGCCTCGGTGCGAGTTGGCTTCTTATCCGGATGTTTGAGCCAGCAATTCTCGGAACCGTGACCCTGCCTGTTACAATAATCGCATTGAATTTTACCACGCTGTACGGTGTTCACGTCCGTGGGTGGTGAATATCGGGTTTCAGGGCGCGTCTCCCTGAATCTGGTTCTATCGCGTTCTATTTCTTTTTCAACCCGAATCGCGACTGTAAACGCGCTATAAAGATCGTTATAGCCCTCCGAACGAAGGCGTAATCGAAAGTCGGGTGGTAAGCCCGTGACGAAGCACTCCAATGCTTCGTTCTCCAGATTTCGAATATGAATTTGCGAAAGCGGCTCTCCGGCCTTACCTGTTTCGGCATCGATGATGGCAGAATGCAGGTCCTTGACTCGGCTGATGTAGTCTATCGCGTGCTCGGACCTACCTTTGTTGATATTTCCAAGTTCTCCCCTGTATTGATTCAAAGATTTAGCGCAACCAAACAAAGTTTTAAGTCGTTCCGTGAACTCGGCGACTGTGACGAATGGATCATCCTCCATTGCCGTGTAGGCACGACCCTTCAACTTGTTCCGCAGAAGGCGGGTGACCGTTGGTTCCAACGTAGGAGAGAACATGTCTTTGACTCGTTTGCATGCTCTCGCAAATTTTAATACAGGAATATTATCTCCCGTAAAGATCGGTACGGATTCAAGAACGTCTTTAAATTGCAAATGTGGATTAGGTAATGCTACATTTATATACGGTTGGGGCATATTATTTTCGTTATTGTCGTTGCTTCTTGTTGGAGGAGGAGGAATCCATTGAGCCTGAGAAGCGTTAGTTTGAACTGTCGATCGCAAATCTACCACGTCCTTTTTTAAGCAATTGAAATCTTTGAGCAAATCTCTTAGCAAGTTTTCGATGCGGGAAGGCTCGTGTCTTCCTATTTGTGACGCTTCGGTACTCGTGAATTCAGATCCTAATTGTTTGTTCGCTAATTCTGTTTCTGCGGCTTGGATTTGTGCGAGCCGTTCCTTCTCACGTTCTAACATTTCTACTTCGCGTTTTTGCAATGCGCTGTAACGCTCTTGACTCTCTATTTCTTTAGTACGAATAGCTTCCTCCTGCTCTTGTAGACGTTGCTGTTTCTTGGCTAACTGTTCGAGTAGGGTTTTTATTTCCTCTTCCGAGAGGGATTTGTGTTTGGCACTACGAGTGTCCATTTCGGAAATTAATTATTAGAAAACGTTATTTAATATGTGCGCCTTGCACGTGATTTGAAGCGAGTTAATTAGAGTTTGATAATCGAAAATTCCTTTAAACGAAGTTTTGAATTTGATGAGCGATCTTTTATGAATTTTAAATGATTTTAAACAGTATTATCCGAATACAGACAGTGGATCCCACCGCTGTCACCAGAAAAGTTAACCTGTTACGTCCCGGGAGTTGAAATTAAATTTTTTAAAAACTAAACGCTAACTCACGCGGAGGACGGTTGACAGATAAACAAGGGGTGGTCTCCAGTTTAAACAGGAATGGGCCTATTAGGGATGGAAACCGCGTCTGATCCGGATAATCTTGAAGGGGGCAGATATAATTTTGTGTATATATATGTATATATGTTCTTACCTTTCTTCTTCTTCCTCAAGTGCAGAACAAAGACCTCAACAGCAGGACGAGCGAACGAACGTAGCGGGTCGAGTTATTCGAGGGTGACCAACAGGATACCGCAAGGCTGGATGATTTCGACAGATTCCAACGATGGCGATGATGGTTGCTCGAAGATCCAATGACCAGAAGATTTCACGATGTTGAAGTTTAAGCGGACGGAAGAAACGATTCTGGGTTTAGTCGCGACGTTTGACTTCGAAGCGTACGGTAGTTCTTTAGCGCAGACAACGAGGTTTGATTTAGTAGGAATGTTCAACTTATTGTGTCCCCTAAGACGAGCCGGAGAACCGCAGCTTTCTGCAAGGAGGCGACGAATTTGATACTTCCACCCAGCCCTTCGTCTTCCCATTTAATAGAGGAATGGCGAGGATCTGAACAGGACTTTAGATCGTGCAGTAGGGATGCACTGACCGGATGATGATCGGGAGTAATTTAAGAAGGAGTAGGTCGTGCAGTAGGGATGCACTGACCGGATGAGATGGACGGAAACCCAATGTACGACGGTATGCGTAAAGGGGGCTTCCAAAGGTAAGGAGGTTTGGAAAATTATAATAATGATGAACGAATCGAGATGAAGGGTTGTTTGAAACAATTAACACTGATTAGAAATTTGCAGATATAAAAATGATTATAAATCGATGTATATTGAAACACTAGAAATCGGTACAACACTGGATTATTCTTAGTTATTATTTACGCGGCAATTCTGGACGCGGAGTCTCGGTAAGTTACGCGGAACATATTCTTGTCAACACATTTTATGTCGCCTGTCTGCTCTTTGCGTAGGACAGGATATTCCCGGTTTTATATTCGAACTCGCGACGGATTTACAGACCTTTTAATGCTTAAAGACCGATTCGTATAGTACGGTGTGTGTTAAAAAGTGTTACTCGTGCGAAGGTGTCGATGAGACTGACGCTCGCTGCGTCGATGCAGACCTCCGCGGGTCCGTTGCTGGTGGGGAGCGCTTCAGTGCCCCCTCCTCTTTGACGCATGCGCGCGGGACTTTGGTGGGGAGTGCTGGAACGCTCCCTCCCACTCGTGGTGCTTATGCGTTGGTAACAATACGTTGAAGGATAAGTACGCAGACATAATATGCTGACTATGCATCCGGTGCGATAACAAGTGCGCGAACATAATATGCTGACTATGCATCCGGTGCGATAACAAGTGCGCAGACATACCATGCTGACCATGCATCCGGTGCGATAACAAGTGCGCGAACATAATATGCTGACTATGCATCCGGTGCGATAGTAGTCCCTTCATACATTGTTAGAATATATCGTTGAGCAAACTATATGACAAAGAATTATTATATTGCTAAGAAATGTATATTCAATGAAATAAACGTTCTTGTGATTCGAGATATTATGATTATTAACATGTATATGTGTAAAATAAATGTTTTAAATTAAATATTAGTGTAAACAATGTTTACGACAAATGAACACTTGAATATTAGGGTAATTAGCATTTATGCTAATTGAATGCATGAAAAGGTATTAAACGAATAAGTGAATATTTAGTTTGTCAAACTATTAAAGAAATGTAAATGTTTAATAAGTATTTAAATTGTGAATAAGGATATTTATCTTGTAGAATAAACAAATGTTCAAAATACAACGTATGAGTAAATGAATATTAAATTAAATAATATTTGTAGCGAACGGATTACCGGGTATTACGCAAATAATGTTAAATATTAAACGTGTTTATTGTGAATGATAATTATAACGATTTGATAATTAAAATATTGTTCGTAGTAATTAGACAAGCGAATCAGTAGTGAAAACTAATATTTATAACCATTGATAAATGCATATTAAAGTAAACAATATTTATAATAAATGCGTAAACAATTATTATTTGAATAAGGAATATTTAGTGTAAATAATGCTTATATGGTACCAGAATAAATGAAGGATTTCTATGAATATTGTTTATTTCAATTATATTCTTGTATTATACGTAGTTAGACCGACGACGTCACACGTAATACCCGGTAATCCGTTCGCTACAAATATTATTTAATTTAATATTCATTTACTCATACGTTGTATTTTGAACATTTGTTTATTCTACAAGATAAATATCTTTATTCACAATTTAAATACTTATTAAACATTTACATTTCTTTAATAGTTTGACAAACTAAATATTCACTTATTCGTTTAATACCTTTTCATGCATTCAATTAGCATAAATGCTAATTACCCTAATATTCAAGTGTTCATTTGTCGTAAACATTGTTTACACTAATATTTAGTTTAAAACATTTATTTTACACATATACATGTTAATAATCATAATATCTCGAATCACAAGAACGTTTATTTCATGGAATATACATTTCTTAGCAATATAATAATTCTTTGTCATATAGTTTGCTCAACGATATATTCTAACAATGTATGAAGGGACTACTATCGCACCGGATGCATAGTCAGCATATTATGTTCGCGCACTTGTTATCGCACCGGATGCATGGTCAGCATATTATGTTCGCGCACTTGTTATCGCACCGGATGCATGGTCAGCATGGTATGTCTGCGCACTTGTTATCGCACCGGATGCATGGTCAGCATGGTATGTCTGCGCACTTGTTATCGCACTGGATGCATAGTCAGCATATTATGTCTGCGTACTTATCCTTCAACGTATTGTTACCAACGCATAAGCACCACGAGTGGTAGGGAGCGTTCCAGCACTCCCCACCAAAGTCCCGCGCGCATGCGTCAAAGAGGAGGGGGCACTGAAGCGCTCCCCACCAGCAACGGACCCGCAGTGGTCTGCATCGACGCAGCGACCGTCAGTCTCATCGACACCTTCGCACGAGTAACACTTTTTAACACACACCGTACTATACGAATCGGTCTTTAAGCATTAAAAGGTCTGTAAATCCGTCGCGAGTTCGAATATAAAACCGGGAATATCCTGTCCTACGCAAAGAGCAGACAGGCGACATAAAATGTGTTGACAAGAATATGTTCCGCGTAACTTACCGAGACTCCGCGTCCAGAATTGCCGCGTAAATAATAACTAAGAATAATCCAGTGTTGTACCGATTTCTAGTGTTTCAATATACATCGATATATAATCATTTTTATATCTGCAAATTTCTAATCGGTGTTAATTATTTCAAACAACCCTTCATCTCGATTCGTTCATCATTATTACAATTTTCCGAACCTCCTTACCTTTGGAAGCCCTCTTTACGCATACCTTCGTACATTGGGTTTCCGTCCATCTCATCCGGTCAGTGCATCCCTACTGCACGATCTACTCCTTCTTAAATTACTCCCGATCATCATCCGGTCAGTGCATCCCTACTGCACGATCTAAAGTCCTGTTCAGATCCTCGCCATTCCTCTATTAAATGGGAAGACGAAGGGCTGGGTGGAAGTATCAAATTCGTCGCCTCCTTGCAGAAAGCTGCGGTTCTCCGGCTCGTCTTAGGGGACACAATAAGTTGAACATTCCTACTAAATCAAACCTCGTTGTCTGCGTTAAAGAACTACCGTACGCTTCGAAGTCAAACGTCGCGACTAAACCCAGAATCGTTTCTTCCGTCCGCTTAAACTTCAACATCGTGAAATCTTCTGGTCATTGGATATTCGAGCAACCATCATCGTCATCGTTGGAATCTGTCGAAATCATCCAGCCTTGCGGTATCCTGATGGTCACCCTCGAATAACTCGACCCGCTACGTTCGTTCGCTCGTCCTGCTGTTGAGGTCTTTGTTCTGCACTTGAGGAAGAAGAAGAAAGGTAAGAACATATATACATATATATATACAAAATTATATCTGCCCCCTTCAAGATTATCCGGATCAGACGCGGTCTCCATCCCTAATAGGCCCATTCCTGTTTAAACTGGAGACTACCCCTTGTTTATCTGTCAACCGTCCTCCGCGTGAGTTAGCGTTTAGTTTTTAAAAATTCAATTTCAACTCCCGGGACGTAACATCATACAAATGTTCAAAAACCTATTTCAGGATTTTTGGAAATTCTACCCCTAGAGGGGTGTAAAAGGGTTAAATATGTTTTTACGTATTTCTCAATATCTTTTAGGCACGATGAGATATCGCCTTGGTTTCTGCTTGCAAATGTTACTCATACAAATTTTTAAAAAGAAATGTCAGGATTTTTAGAAATTCCACCTTTAAGGGGGTGTAAAAAGGTTAAATATGTTTTTACGTATTTCTCAATATCTCTTAGGCACGATGAGATATTGGCTTGGTTTTTACTTGCAAATGTTACCCATACAAATGTGAACAACCAATTTCAGGATTTTCAAAAATTCCACCCCTAAGGGGGTATAAAAGTGTTAAATATGTTTTTACGTATTTCTCAATATCTCTTAGGCACGATGAGATATCGCCTTGGTTTTTGCTTGCAAATGTTACTCATACAAATGTTTAAAAACTGATTTGTGTGACGTCGTCGGTCTAACTACGTATAATACAAGAATATAATTGTAATAAACAATATTCATAATAATCCTTCATTTATTCTGGTACCATATAAACATTATTTACACTAAATATTCCTTATTCAAATAATAATTGTTTACGCATTTAGTATAAATATTGTTTACCTTAATATGCATTTATCAATGGTTATAAATACTAGTTTTCACTAATGATTCGCTTGTTTAATTATTGCGAACAATATTTTAATTATCAGATCGTTATAATTATCATTCACAATAAACACGTTTAATATTTAACATTATTTGCGTAATACCCGGTAATCCGTTCGCTACAAATATTATTTAATTTAATATTCATTTACTCATACGTTGTATTTTGAACATTTGTTTATTCTACAAGATAAATATCTTTATTCACAATTTAAATACTTATTAAACATTTACATTTCTTTAATAGTTTGACAAACTAAATATTCGATTATTCGTTTAATACCTTTTCATGCATTCAATTAGCATAAATGCTAATTACCCTAATATTCAAGTGTTCATTTGTCGTAAACATTGTTTACACTAATATTTAATTTAAAACATTTATTTTACACATATACATGTTAATAATCATAATATCTCGAATCACAAGAACGTTTATTTCATTGAATATACATTTCTTAGCAATATAATAATTCTTTGTCATATAGTTTGCTCAACGATATATTCTAACAATGTATGAAGGGACTACTATCGCACCGGATGCATAGTCAGCATATTATGTTCGCGCACTTGTTATCGCACTGGATGCATAGTCAGCATATTATGTCTGCGTACTTATCCTTCAACGTATTGTTACCAACGCATAAGCACCACGAGTGGTAGGGAGCGTTCCAGCACTCCCCACCAAAGTCCCGCGCGCATGCGTCAAAGAGGAGGGGGCACTGAAGCGCTCCCCACCAGCAACGGACCCGCAGTGGTCTGCATCGACGCAGCGACCGTCAGTCTCATCGACACCTTCGCACGAGTAACACTTTTTAACACACACCGTACTATACGAATCGGTCTTTAAGCATTAAAAGGTCTGTAAATCCGTCGCGAGTTCGAATATAAAACCGGGAATATCCTGTCCTACGCAAAGAGCAGACAGGCGACATAAAATGTGTTGACAAGAATATGTTCCGCGTAACTTACCGAGACTCCGCGTCCAGAATTGCCGCGTAAATAATAACTAAGAATAATCCAGTGTTGTACCGATTTCTAGTGTTTCAATATACATCGATATATAATCATTTTTATATCTGCAAATTTCTAATCGGTGTTAATTATTTCAAACAACCCTTCATCTCGATTCGTTCATCATTATTACAATTTTCCGAACCTCCTTACCTTTGGAAGCCTTCTTTACGCATACCTTCGTACATTGGGTTTCCGTCCATCTCATCCGGTCAGTGCATCCCTACTGCACGATCTACTCCTTCTTAAATTACTCCCGATCATCATCCGGTCAGTGCATCCCTACTGCACGATCTAAAGTCCTGTTCAGATCCTCGCCATTCCTCTATTAAATGGGAAGACGAAGGGCTGGGTGGAAGTATCAAATTCGTCGCCTCCTTGCAGAAAGCTGCGGTTCTCCGGCTCGTCTTAGGGGACACAATAAGTTGAACATTCCTACTAAATCAAACCTCGTTGTCTGCGTTAAAGAACTACCGTACGCTTCGAAGTCAAACGTCGCGACTAAACCCAGAATCGTTTCTTCCGTCCGCTTAAACTTCAACATCGTGAAATCTTCTGGTCATTGGATATTCGAGCAACCATCATCGTCATCGTTGGAATCTGTCGAAATCATCCAGCCTTGCGGTATCCTGATGGTCACCCTCGAATAACTCGACCCGCTACGTTCGTTCGCTCGTCCTGCTGTTGAGGTCTTTGTTCTGCACTTGAGGAAGAAGAAGAAAGGTAAGAACATATATACATATATATATACAAAATTATATCTGCCCCCTTCAAGATTATCCGGATCAGACGCGGTCTCCATCCCTAATAGGCCCATTCCTGTTTAAACTGGAGACTACCCCTTGTTTATCTGTCAACCGTCCTCCGCGTGAGTTAGCGTTTAGTTTTTAAAAATTCAATTTCAACTCCCGGGACGTAACATCATACAAATGTTCAAAAACCTATTTCAGGATTTTTGGAAATTCTACCCCTAGAGGGGTGTAAAAGGGTTAAATATGTTTTTACGTATTTCTCAATATCTTTTAGGCACGATGAGATATCGCCTTGGTTTCTGCTTGCAAATGTTACTCATACAAATTTTTAAAAAGAAATGTCAGGATTTTTAGAAATTCCACCTTTAAGGGGGTGTAAAAAGGTTAAATATGTTTTTACGTATTTCTCAATATCTCTTAGGCACGATGAGATATTGGCTTGGTTTTTACTTGCAAATGTTACCCATACAAATGTGAACAACCAATTTCAGGATTTTCAAAAATTCCACCCCTAAGGGGGTATAAAAGTGTTAAATATGTTTTTACGTATTTCTCAATATCTCTTAGGCACGATGAGATATCGCCTTGGTTTTTGCTTGCAAATGTTACTCATACAAATGTTTAAAAACTGATTTGTGTGACGTCGTCGGTCTAACTACGTATAATACAAGAATATAATTGTAATAAACAATATTCATAATAATCCTTCATTTATTCTGGTACCATATAAACATTATTTACACTAAATATTCCTTATTCAAATAATAATTGTTTACGCATTTAGTATAAATATTGTTTACCTTAATATGCATTTATCAATGGTTATAAATACTAGTTTTCACTAATGATTCGCTTGTTTAATTATTGCGAACAATATTTTAATTATCAGATCGTTATAATTATCATTCACAATAAACACGTTTAATATTTAACATTATTTGCGTAATACCCGGTAATCCGTTCGCTACAAATATTATTTAATTTAATATTCATTTACTCATACGTTGTATTTTGAACATTTGTTTATTCTACAAGATAAATATCTTTATTCACAATTTAAATACTTATTAAACATTTACATTTCTTTAATAGTTTGACAAACTAAATATTCGATTATTCGTTTAATACCTTTTCATGCATTCAATTAGCATAAATGCTAATTACCCTAATATTCAAGTGTTCATTTGTCGTAAACATTGTTTACACTAATATTTAATTTAAAACATTTATTTTACACATATACATGTTAATAATCATAATATCTCGAATCACAAGAACGTTTATTTCATTGAATATACATTTCTTAGCAATATAATAATTCTTTGTCATATAGTTTGCTCAACGATATATTCTAACAATGTATGAAGGGACTACTATCGCACCGGATGCATAGTCAGCATATTATGTTCGCGCACTTGTTATCGCACCGGATGCATGGTCAGCATGGTATGTCTGCGCACTTATCCTTCAACGTATTGTTACCAACGCATAAGCACCACGAGTGGGAGGGAGCGTTCCAGCACTCCCCACTAAAGTACCGCGCGCATGCGTCAAAGAGGAGGGGGCACTGAAGCGCTCCCCACCAGCAACGGACCCGCGGAGGTCTGCATCGACGCAGCGAGCGTCAGTCTCATCGACACCTTCGCACGAGTAACACTTTTTAACACACACCGTACTATACGAATCGGTCTTTAAGCATTAAAAGGTCTGTAAATCCGTCGCGAGTTCGAATATAAAACCGGGAATATCCTGTCCTACGCAAAGAGCAGACAGGCGACATAAAATGTGTTGACAAGAATATGTTCCGCGTAACTTACCGAGACTCCGCGTCCAGAATTGCCGCGTAAATAATAACTAAGAATAATCCAGTGTTGTACCGATTTCTAGTGTTTCAATATACATCGATTTATAATCATTTTTATATCTGCAAATTTCTAATCAGTGTTAATTATTTCAAACAACCCTTCATCTCGATTCGTTTATCATTATTATAATTTTCCAAACCTCCTTACCTTTGGAAGCCCCCTTTACGCATACCTTCGTACATTGGGTTTCCGTCCATCTCATCCGGTCAGTGCATCCCTACTGCACGACCTACTCCTTCTTAAATTACTCCCGATCATCATCCGGTCAGTGCATCCCTACTGCACGATCTAAAGTCCTGTTCAGATCCTCGCCATTCCTCTATTAAATGGGAAGACGAAGGGCTGGGTGGAAGTATCAAATTCGTCGCCTCCTTGCAGAAAGCTGCGGTTCTCCGGCTCGTCTTAGGGGACACAATAAGTTGAACATTCCTACTAAATCAAACCTCGTTGTCTGCGCTAAAGAACTACCGTACGCTTCGAAGTCAAACGTCGCGACTAAACCCAGAATCGTTTCTTCCGTCCGCTTAAACTTCAACATCGTGAAATCTTCTGGTCATTGGATCTTCGAGCAACCATCATCGCCATCGTTGGAATCTGTCGAAATCATCCAGCCTTGCGGTATCCTGTTGGTCACCCTCGAATAACTCGACCCGCTACGTTCGTTCGCTCGTCCTGCTGTTGAGGTCTTTGTTCTGCACTTGAGGAAGAAGAAGAAAGGTAAGAACATATATACATATATATATACAAAATTATATCTGCCCCCTTCAAGATTATCCGGATCAGACGCGGTCTCCATCCCTAATAGGCCCATTCCTGTTTAAACTGGAGACCACCCCTTGTTTATCTGTCAACCGTCCTCCGCGTGAGTTAGCGTTTAGTTTTTAAAAATTCAATTTCAACTCCCGGGACGTAACATTTGAGAATTTTTAGAAATTCCACCTTTAAGGGGGTGTAAAAAAGTTAAATATGTTTTTACGTATTTCTCAATATCGCTTAGGCACGATGAGATATTGCCTTGGTTTTCGTTTGCAAATGTTACTCATACAAATGTTTAAAAACTTATTTCAGGATTTTTGGAAATTCTACCCCTAGAGGGGTGAAAAAGAGTTAAATATGTTTTTACGTATTTTTCAATATTTCTTAAGCACGATGAGATATCGCCTTGGTTTTATTTTGCAAATGTTACTCATACAGAATTTAAATACCAATTTCAGGATTTTTAAAAATTCCACCCTTAAGGGGGTCCAAAAGGGTTAAATATGTTTTTACATATTTCTCAATATCTCTTAGGCACGATGAGATATCGCCTTGGTTTTTGTTTGCAAATGTTACTCATACAAAAATTAAATATCAGTTTCAGGATTTTTAAAAATTCCACCCATAAGGGGGTCTTAAAGGGTTAAATATGTTTTTACGTATTTCTCAATATCTCTTAGGCACGATGAAATATCGCCTTGGTTTTTGCTTGCAAATGTTACTCATACGAAAGTTTAAGAACCGATTCCAGGATTTTTAGAAATTCCACCCCTAAGGGGTGTAAAAGGGTTAAATATGTTTTTACGTATTTCTCAATATCTCTTAGGCACGATGAGATATCGCATTGTTTTCTGCTTGCAAATATTATTCATACAAAGTTTAAATACCAATTTCAGGATTTAAAAAAATTCCACCCCTAAGGGGGTCTAAAAGGGTTAAATATATTTTTACGTATTTCTCAATATCTCTTGGGCACGATGAGATATCGCGTTGGTTTTTGCTCTCAAATGTTACTCATACAAATGTTTAAAAACCTATTTCAGGATTTTTGGAAATTCTACCCCTAGAAGAGTGAAAAAGGGTTAAATAGGTTTTTACATATTTCTCAATATCTCTTAGGCACGATGAGATATCGCCTTGGTTTTTGTTTGCAAATGTTACTCATACAAAAATTAAATATCAATTTCAGGATTTTTCAAAATTCCACCCATAAGGGGTCTAAAAGGGTTAAATATGTTTTTACGTATTTCTCAATACCTCTTAGGCACGATGAGATATCGCATTGTTTTCTGCTTGCAAATATTATTCATACAAAGTTTAAATACCAATTTCAGGATTCAAAAAAATTCCACCCCTAAGGTGGTCTAAAAGGGTTAAATATATTTTTACGTATTTCTCAATATCTCTTAGGCACGATGAGATATCGCCTTGGTTTCTGCTTGCAAATGTTACTCATACAAATTTTTAAAAATAAATGTGAGGATTTTTAGAAATTCCACCCTTAAGGGGGTGTAAAAGGGTTAATAATGTTTTTACGTATTTCTCAATATCTCTTAGGCACGATGAGATATCGCGTTGGTTTTTGCTTGCAAATGTTACTCATACAAATGTTTAAAAACATATTTCAGGATTTTTGGAAATTCTACCCCTAGAAGGGTGAAAAAGTGTTAAATATGTTTTTACGTATTTCTCAATATCTCTTAGGCACGATGAGATATCGCCTTGGTTTTTGCTTGCAAATGTTACTCATACAAATGTTCAAAAACTGATTTGAGAATTTTTAGAAATTCCACCTTTAAGGGGGTGTAAAAAGGTTAAATATGTTTTTACGTATTTCTCAATATCGCTTAGGCACGATGAGATATTGCCTTGGTTTTCGTTTGCAAATGTTACTCATACAAATGTTTAAAAACTTATTTCAAGATTTTTGGAAATTCTACCCCTAGAGGGGTGAAAAAGGGTTAAATATGTTTTTACGTATTTTTAAATATTTCTTAGGCACGATGAGATATCGCCTTGGTTTTTGTTTGCAAATGTTACTTTTACAGAATTTAAATACCAATTTCAGGATTCAAAAAAATTCCACCCCTAAGGTGGTCTAAAAGGGTTAAATATATTTTTACGTATTTCTCAATATCTCTTAGGCACGATGAGATATCGCCTTGGTTTCTGCTTGCAAATGTTACTCATACAAATTTTTAAAAATAAATGTGAGGATTTTTAGAAATTCCACCTTTAAGGGGGTGTAAAAAGGTTAAATATGTTTTTACGTATTTCTCAATATCGCTTAGGCACGATGAGATATTGCCTTGGTTTTCGTTTGCAAATGTTACTCATACAAATGTTTAAAAACTTATTTCAGGATTTTTGGAAATTCCACCCCTAAAAGGGTGTAAAAGTGTTAAATATGTTTTTACGTATTTCTCAATATCTCCTAGGCACGATGAAATATCGCCTTGGTTTTTGCTTGCAAATGTTACTCATACGAATGTTTAAGAACCGATTTCAGGATTTTTAGAAATTCCACCCCTAAGGGGGTCTAAAAGGATTAAATATATTTTGACGTATTTCTCAATATCTCTTAGGCACGATGAGATATCGCGTTGGTTTTTGCTTGCAAATGTTACTCATACAAATGTTCAAAAACCTATTTCAGGATTTTTGGAAATTCTACCCCTAGAAGAGTGAAAAAGCGTTAAATAGGTTTTTACATGTTTCTCAATATCTCTTAGGCACGATGAGATATCGCCTTGGTTTTTGTTTGCAAATATTACTCATACAAAAATTAAATATCAATTTCAGGATTCAAAAAAATTCCACCCCTAAGGTGGTCTAAAAGGGTTAAATATATTTTAACGTATTTCTCAATATCTCTTAGGCACGATGAGATATCGCGTTGGTTTTTGCTTGCAAATGTTACTCATACAAATATTTAAAAACTAATCTCAAGAATTTTAGAAATTCTACCCCTAGAGGGGTGTAAAAGGGTTAAATATGTCTTTACGTATTTCTCAATATCTTTTAGGTACGATGAGATATCGCCTTGGTTTCTGCTTGCAAATGTTACTCATACAAATTTTTAAAAATAAATGCCAGGATTTTTAGAAATTCTACCTTTAAGGGGGTGTAAAAGGGTTAAATATTTTTTTACGTATTTCTCAATATCTTTTAGGCACGATGAGATATTGGCTTGGTTTATACTTGCAAATGTTACCCATACAAATGTAAAAAACCAATTTCAGGATTTTTAAAAATTCCACCCCTAAAAGGGTGTAAAAGTGTTAAATATGTTTTTACGTATTTCTCAATATCTCTTAGGCACGATGAGATATCGCCTTGGTTTTCGTTTGCAAGTGTTACTCATACAAATGTTTAAAAACTGATTTCAGGATTTTTAGAAATTCCACCCCTAAGAGGGTCTAAAAGGGTTAATTATATTTTGACGTATTTCTCAATATCTCTTAGGCACGATGAGATATCGCCTTGGTTTTTGTTTGCAAATGTTACTCATACAGAATTTAAATACCAATTTCAGGATTTTTGGAAATTCTACCCCTAGAAGAGTGAAAAAGCGTTAAATAGGTTTTTACATGTTTCTCAATATCTCTTAGGCACGATGAGATATCGCCTTGGTTTTTGTTTGCAAATGTTACTCATACAAAAATTAAATATCAATTTCAGGATTCAAAAAAATTCCACCCCTAAAGTGGTCTAAAAGGGTTAAATATATTTTGACGTATTTCTCAATATCTCTTAGGCACGATGAGATATCGCGTTGGTTTTTG
The DNA here is from genome assembly GCA_963942595.1 of Cylloceria caligata. Classification (NCBI taxonomy): domain Eukaryota; kingdom Metazoa; phylum Arthropoda; class Insecta; order Hymenoptera; family Ichneumonidae; genus Cylloceria; species Cylloceria caligata. The sequence continues at coordinate 23,994,406 of OZ012708.1, read as the reverse complement.
CTTGCAAATGTTACTCATACAAATATTTGAAAACTAATCTCAAGAATTTTAGAAATTCTACCCCTAGAGGGGTGTAAAAGGGTTAAATATGTCTTTACGTATTTCTCAATATCTTTTAGGCACGATGAGATATCGCCTTGGTTTCTGCTTGCAAATGTTACTCATACAAATTTTTAAAAATAAATGTCAGGATTTTTAGAAATTCTACTTTTAAGGGGGTGTAAAAGGGTTAAATATTTTTTTACGTATTTCTCAATATCTTTTAGGCACGATGAGATATTGGCTTGGTTTTTACTTGCAAATGTTACCCATACAAATGTGAACAACCAATTTCAGGATTTTTAAAAATTCCACCCCTAAGGGGGTGTAAAAAAGTAAAATATGTTTTTACGTATTTTTCCATATCTCTTAGGCACGATGAGATATCGCCTTGGTTTTCGCTTGCAAATGTTACTCATACAAATGTTTAAAAACTTATTTCAGAATTTTTAGGAATTCAACCTCTAAGGGGGTGTAAGAGGCTTAAATATGTGTTTACGTGTTTCTCAATATCTCTTAGGCACGATGTGATATCGAATAGGTATCTGCTTGCAAATATTACTCATACAAATGTTTAAAAATTGATGTCGGGATTTTAAAAAATTCTACCCCTAAGGAGGTGTAAAAAAGTTAAATACGCTTTTACGTATTTCTTAATATCTCTTAGGCACGATGAGATATCGCATTGTTTTCTGCTTGCAAATATTACTCATACAAAGTTTAAATACCGATTTCAGGATTTTTAAAAATTCCACCCCTAAGGGGGTGTAAAAAGTTAAAATATGTTTTTAAGTATTTCTCTATATCTCTTAGGCACGATGAGATATCGCCTTGGTTTTTGTTTGCAAATGTTACTCATACAGAATTTAAATACCAATTTCAAGATTTTTAAAAATTCCACCCCCAAGGGGGTCTAAACGGGTTAAATATGTTTCTACATATTTCTTAATATCTCTTAGGCACGATGAGATATCGCCTTGGTTTTTGTTTGCAAATGTTACTCATACAAAAATTAAATATCAATTTCAGGACTTTTTAAAATACCACCCATAAGGGGGTCTAAAAGGGTTAAATATGTTTTTACGTATTTCTCAATATTTCCTAAGCACGATGAGATATCGCATTGTTTTCTGCTTGCAAATATTATTCATACAAAGTTTAAATACCAATTTCAGGATTCAAAAAAATTCCACCGCTAAGGTGGTCTAAAAGGGTTAAATATATTTTTACCTATTTCTCAATATCTCTTAGGCACGATGAGATATCGCGTTGGTTTTTGCTTGCAAATGTTACTCATACAAATATTTAAAAACTAATCTCAAGAATTTTAAAAATTCTACCCCTAGAGGGGTGTAAAAGCGGTAAATATGTTTTTACGTATTTCTCAATATCTTTTAGGCACGATGAGATATCGCCTTGGTTTCTGCTTGCAAATGTTACTCATACAAATTTTTAAAAACGAATGTCAGGATTTTTAGAAATTCCACCTTTAAGGGGGAGTAAAAGGGTTAAATATGTTTTTACGTATTTCTCAATATCTCTTAGGCACGATGAGATATTGGCTTGGTTTTTACTTGCAAATGTTACCCATACAAATGTGAACAACCAATTTCAGGATTTTCAAAAATTCCACCCCTAAGGGGGTATAAAAGTGTTAAATATGTTTTTACGTATTTCTCAATATCTCTTAGGCACGATGAGATATCGCCTTGGTTTTTGCTTGCAAATGTTACTCATACAAATGTTTAAAAACTGATTTGAGAATTTTTAGAAATTCCACCTTTAAGGGGGTGTAAAAAAGTTAAATATGTTTTTACGTATTTCTCAATATCGCTTTGGCACGATGAGATATTGCCTTGGTTTTCGTTTGCAAATGTTACTCATACAAATGTTTAAAAACTTATTTCAGGATTTTTGGAAATTCTACCCCTAGAGGGGTGAAAAAGAGTTAAATATGTTTTTACGTATTTTTCAATATTTCTTAAGCACGATGAGATATCGCCTTGGTTTTATTTTGCAAATGTTACTCATACAGAATTTAAATACCAATTTCAGGATTTTTAAAAATTCCACCCTTAAGGGGGTCCAAAAGGGTAAAATATGTTTTTACATATTTCTCAATATCTCTTAGGCACGATGAGATATCGCCTTGGTTTTTGTTTGCAAATGTTACTCATACAAAAATTAAATATCAATTTCAGGATTTTTAAAAATTCCACCCATAAGGGGGTCTTAAAGCGTTAAATATGTTTTTACGTATTTCTCAATATCTCTTAGGCACGATGAAATATCGCCTTGGTTTTTGCTTGCAAATGTTACTCATACGAATGTTTAAGAACCGATTCCAGGATTTTTAGAAATTTTACCCCTAAGGGGGTGTAAAAGGGTTAAATATGTTTTTACGTATTTCTCAATATCTCTTAGGCACGATGAGATATCGCATTGTTTTCTGCTTGCAAATATTATTCATACAAAGTTTGAATACCAATTTCAGGATTTAAAAAAATTCCACCCCTAAGGGGGTCTAAAAGGGTTAAATATATTTTTACGTATTTCTCAATATCTCTTAGGCACGTCGAGATATCGCGTTGGTTTTTGCTCTCAAATGTTACTCATACAAATGTTTAAAAACCTATTTCAGGATTTTTGGAAATTCTACCCCAAGAAGAGTGAAAAAGGGTTAAATAGGTTTTTACATATTTCTCAATATCTCTTAGGCACGATGAGATATCGCCTTGGTTTTTGTTTGCAAATGTTACTCATACAAAAATTAAATATCAATTTCAGGATTTTTCAAAATTCGACCCATAAGGGGTCTAAAAGGGTTAAATATGTTTTTACGTATTTCTCAATATCTCTTAGGCACGATGGGATAACGCATTGTTTTCTGCTAGCAAATATTATTCATACAAAGTTTAAATACCAATTTCAGGATTCAAAAAAATTCCACCCCTAAGGTGGTCTAAACGGGTTAAATATATTTTTACGTATTTCTCAATATCTCTTAGGCACGATGAGATATCGCATTATTTTCTGCTTGCAAATATTACTCGTACAAAGTTTAAATACCAACTTCAGGATTTTTAAAAATTCCACCCCTAAGGGGGTGTAAAAAGGTAAAATATGTTTTTACGTTTTTTTCCATAACTCTTAGGCACGATGAGATATCGCCTTGGTTTCTGCTTGCAAATGTTACTCATACAAATTTTCAAAAATAAATGCCAGGATTTTTAGAAATTCTACCTTTAAGGGGGTGTAAAAGGGTTAAATATTTTTTTACGTATTTCTCAATATCTTTTAGGCACGATGAGATATTGGCTTGGTTTATACTTGCAAATGTTACCCATACAAATGTAAACAACCAATTTCAGGATTTTTAAAAATTCCACCCCTAAAAGGGTGTAAAAGTGTTAAATATGTTTTTACGTATTTCTCAATATCTCTTAGGCACGATGAGATATCGCCTTGGTTTTCGTTTGCAAGTGTTACTCATACAAATGTTTAAAAACTGATTCCAGGATTTTTAGAAATTCCACCCCTAAGGGGGTCTAAAAGGGTTAAATATATTTTGACGTATTTCTCAATATCTCTTAGGCACGATGAGATATCGCCTTGGTTTTTGTTTGCAAATGTTACTCATACAGAATTTAAATACCAATTTCAGGATTTTTGGAAATTTTACCCCTAGAAGAGTGAAAAAGCGTTAAATAGGTTTTTACATGTTTCTCAATATCTCTTAGGCACGATGAGATATCGCCTTGGTTTTTGTTTGCAAATGTTACTCATACAAAAATTAAATATCAATTTCAGGATTCAAAAAAATTCCACCCCTAAAGTGGTCTAAAAGGGTTAAATATATTTTAACGTATTTCTCAATATCTCTTAGGCACGATGAGATATCGCGTTGGTTTTTGCTTGCAAATGTTACTCATACAAATATTTAAAAACTAATCTCAAGAATTTTAGAAATTCTACCCCTAGAGGGGTGTAAAAGGGTTAAATATTTCTTTACGTATTTCTCAATATCTTTTAGGCACGATGAGATATCGCCTTGGTTTCTGCTTGCAAATGTTACTCATACAAATTTTTAAAAATAAATGTCAGGATTTTTAGAAATTCTACTTTTAAGGGGGTGTAAAAAGGTTAAATATGTTTTTACGTATTTCTCAATATCTCTTAGGCACGATGAGATATCGCATTATTTTCTGCTTGCAAACATTACTCGTACGAAGTTTAAATACCGATTTCAGGATTTTTAAAAATTCCACCCCTAAGGGGGTGTAAAAAAGTAAAATATGTTTTTACGTATTTTTCCATATCTCTTAGGCACGATGAGATATCGCCTTGGTTTTCGCTTGCAAATGTTACTCATACAAATGTTTAAAAACTTATTTCAGAATTTTTAGGAATTCAACCTCTAAGGGGGTGTAAGAGGCTTAAATATGTGTTTACGTGTTTCTCAATATCTCTTAGGCACGATGTGATATCGAATAGGTATCTGCTTGCAAATATTACTCATACAAATGTTTAAAAACTGATGTCGGGATTTTAAAAAATTCTACCCCTAAGGAGGTGTAAAAAAGTTAAATACGCTTTTACTTATTCCTTAATATCTCTTAGGCACGATGAGATATCGCATTGTTTTCTGCTTGCAAATATTACTCATACAAAGTTTAAATACCAATTTCAGGATTTTTAAAAATTCCACCCCTAAGGGGGTGTAAAAAGTTAAAATATGTTTTTAAGTATTTCTCTATATCTCTTAGGCACGATGAGATATCGCCTTGGTTTTTGTTTGCAAATGTTACTCATACAGAATTTAAATACCAATTTCAGGATTTTTAAAAATTCCACCCCCAAGGGGGTCTAAACGGGTTAAATATGTTTCTACATATTTCTTAATATCTCTTAGGCACGATGAGATATCGCCTTGGTTTTTGTTTGCAAATGTTACTCATACAAAAATTAAATATCAATTTCAGGACTTTTTAAAATACCACCCATAAGGGGGTCTAAAAGGGTTAAATATGTTTTTACGTATTTCTCAATATTTCTTAAGCACGATGAGATATCGCATTGTTTTCTGCTTGCAAATATTATTCATACAAAGTTTAAATACCAATTTCAGGATTCAAAAAAATTCCACCGCTAAGGTGGTCTAAAAGGGTTAAATATATTTTTACCTATTTCTCGATATCTCTTAGGCACGATGAGATATCGCGTTGGTTTTTGCTTGCAAATGTTACTCATACAAATATTTAAAAACTAATCTCAAGAATTTTAAAAATTCTACTCCTAGAGGGGTGTAAAAGGGGTAAATATGTTTTTACGTATTTCTCAATATCTTTTAGGCACGATGAGATATCGCCTTGGTTTCTGCTTGCAAATGTTACTCATACAAATTTTTAAAAATAAATGTCAGGATTTTTAGAAATTCTACTTTTAAGGGGGTGTAAAAGGGTTAAATATTTTTTTACGTACTTCTCAATATCTTTTAGGCACGATGAGATATTGGCTTGGTTTTTACTTGCAAATGTTACCCATACAAATGTAAACAACCAATTTCAGGATTTTTAAAAATTCCACCCCCAAAAGGGTGTAAAAGTGTTAAATATGTTTTTACGTATTTCTCAATATCTCTTAGGCACGATGAGATATCGCCTTGGTTTTCGTTTGCAAATGTTACTCATACAAATGTTTAAAAACTGATTTGGAAATTTTTAGAAATTCTACCCTTAAGGGGGTGTAAAAAGGTTAAATATGTTGTTACGTATTTCTCAATATCTCTTAGGCACGATGAGATATCGCATTATTTTCTGCTTGCAAACATTACTCGTACAAAGTTTAAATACCGATTTCAGGATTTTTAAAAATTCCACCCCTAAGGGGGTGTAAAAAAGTAAATTATGTTTTTACGTATTTTTCCATATCTCTTAGGCACGATGAGATATCGCCTTGGTTTTCGCTTGCAAATGTTACTCATACAAATGTTTAAAAACTTATTTCAGAATTTTTAGGAATTCAACCTCAAAGGGGGTGTAAGAGACTTAAATATGTGTTTACGTGTTTCTTAATATCTCTTAGGCACGATGTTATATCGAATAGGTTTCTGCTTGCAAATATTACTCATACAAATGTTTAAAAACTGATGTCGGGATTTTAAAAAATTCTACCCCTAAGGAGGTGTAAAAAAGTTAAATACGCTTTTACGTATTTCTTAATATCTCTTAGGCACGATGAGATATCGCATTGTTTTCTGCTTGCAAATATTACTCATACAAAGTTTAAATACCAATTTCAGGATTTTTAAAAATTCCACCCCTAAGGGGGTGTAAAAAGTTAAAATATGTTTTTAAGTATTTCTCTATATCTCTTAGGCACGATGAGATATCGCCTTGGTTTTTGTTTGCAAATGTTACTCATACAGAATTTAAATACCAATTTCAGGATTTTTAAAAATTCCACCCCAAGGGGGTCTAAAAGGGTTAAATATGTTTCTACATATTTCTTAATATCTCTTAGGCACGATGAGATATCGCCTTGGTATTTGTTTGCAAATGTTACTCATACAAAAATTAAATATCAATTTCAGGACTTTTTAAAATACCACCCATAAGGGGGTCTAAAAGGGTTAAATATGTTTTTACGTATTTCTCAATATTTCTTAAGCACGATGAGATATCGCATTGTTTTCTGCTTGCAAATATTATTCATACAAAGTTTAAATACCAATTTCAGGATTCAAAAAAATTCCACCGCTAAGGTGGTCTAAAAGGGTTAAATATATTTTTACCTATTTCTCAATATCTCTTAGGCACGATGAGATATCGCGTTGGTTTTTGCTTGCAAATGTTACTCATACAAATATTTAAAAACTAATCTCAAGAATTTTAGAAATTCTACCCCCAGAAGGGTGTAAAAGGGGTAAATATGTTTTTACGTATTTCTCAATATCTTTTAGGCACGATGAGATATCGCCTTGGTTTCTGCTTGCAAATGTTACTCATACAAATTTTTAAAAACGAATGTCAGGATTTTTAGAAATTCTACCTTTAAGGGGGTGTAAAAGGGTTAAATATGTTTTTACGTATTTCTCAATATCTTTTAGGCACGATGAGATACTGGCTTGGTTTTTACATGCAAATGTTACCCATACAAATGTAAACAACCAATTTCAGGATTTTCAAAAATTCCACCCCTAAGGGGGTGTAAAAGTGTTAAATATGTTTTTACGTATTTCTCAATATCTCTTAGGCACGATGAGATATCGCCTTAGTTTACGTTTGCAATTGTTATTCATGCAAATGTTTAAAAACTGATTTCAGGATTTTTAGAAATTCTACCCCTAGAGGGGTGTAAAAGGGTTAAATATGTTTTTACGTATTTTTCAATATCGCTTAGGCACGATGAGATATCGCGTTGGTTTCTGCTTGAAAATGTTACTCATACAAATGTTTAAATACCAATTTCACGATTTTAGAAAATTCTACCCCTAGGGGGGTGTAAAAGGGTTACATATGTTTTTACGTATTTCTCAATATATTTTAGGCACGATGAGATATCGCCTTCGTTTCTGCTTGCAAATGTAACTCATACAAATTTTAAAAAATAAATGTCAGGATTTTTAGAAATTCCACTTTTAAAGGGGTGTAAAAGGGTTAAATATGTTTTTACGTATTTCTCAATATCTCTTAGGCACGATGAGGTATTGGCTTGGTTTTCGTTTGCAAATGTTACTCATACAAATATTTAAAAACCTATTTCAGGATTTTTGGAAATTCTACCCCTAGAGGGGTGAAAAAGAGTTAATTATGTTTTTACGTATTTTTCAATATCTCTTAGGCACGATGAGATATCGCCTTGGTTTTTGCTTGCAAATGTTACTCATACAAATGTTTAAAAACTGATTTGAGAATTTTTAGAAATTCGACCTTTAAGGGGGTGTAAAAAGGTTAAATATGTTTTTACGTATTTCTCAATATCGCTTAGGCACGATGAAATATTGCCTTGGTTTTCGTTTGCAAATGTTACTCATACAAATGTTTAAAAACCTATTTCAGGATTTTTGGAAATTCTACCCCTAGAAGGGTGAAAAAGTGTTAAAAATGTTTTTACGTATTTCTCAATATCTCTTAGGCACGATGAGATATCGCCTTGGTTTTTGCTTGCAAATGTTACTCATACAAATGTTTGAAAAACTGATTTGAGAATTTTTAGAAATTCCACGTTTAAGGGGGTGTAAAAAGCTTAAATATGTTTTTACGTATTTCTCAATATCGCTTAGGTACGATGAGATATTGCCTTGGTTTTCGTTTGCAAATGTTACTCATACAAATGTTTAAAAACTTATTTCAGGATTTTTGGAAATTCTACCCCTAGAGGGGTGAAAAAGAGTTAAATATGTTTTTACATATTTTTAAATATTTCTTAGTCACGATGATATATCGCCTTGGCTTTTGTTTGCAAATGTTACTCATACAGAATTTAAATATCAATTTCAGGATTTTTAAAAATTCCACCCAGAAGGGGGTCTTAAAGGGTTAAATATGTTTTTACGTATTTCTCAATATCTCTTAGGCACGATGAAATATCGCCTTGGTTTTTGCTTGCAAATGTTACTCATACGAATGTTTAAGAACCGATTTCAGGATTTTTAGAAATTCCACCCCTAAGGGGGTCTAAAAGGGTTAAATATATTTTTACGTATTTCTCAATATCTCTTAGGCACGATGAGATATCGCGTTGGTTTTTGCTTGCAAATGTTACTCATACAAATGTTCAAAAACCTATTTCAGGATTTTTGGAAATTCTACCCCTAGAAGAGTAAAAAAGGGTTAAATAGGTTTTTACATGTTTCTCAATATCTCTTAGGCACGATGAGATATCGCCTTGGTTTTTGTTTGCAAATGTTACTCATACAAAAATTAAATATCAATTTCAGGATTTTTCAAAATTCCACCCATAAGGGGGTCTAAAAGGGTTAAATATGTTTTTACGTATTTCTCAATATCTCTTAGGCACGATGAGATATCGCATTGTTTTCTGCTTGCAAATATTATTCATACAAAGTTTAAATACCAATTTCAGGATTCAAAAAAATTCCACCCCTAAGGTGTTCTAAAAGGGTTAAATATATTTTTACGTATTTCTCAATATCTCTTAGGCACGATGAGATATCGCGTTGGTTTTTGCTTGCAAATGTTACTCATACAAATATTCAAAAACTAATCTCAAGAATTTTTGAAATTCTACCCCTAGAGGGGTGTAAAAGGGTTGAATATGTCTTTACGTATTTCTCAACATCTCTTAGGTACGATGAGATATCGCCTTGGTTTCTGCTTGCAAATGTTACTCATACAAATTTTTAAAAATAAATGTGAGGATTTTTAGAAATTCCACCTTTAAGGGGGTGTAAAAGGGTTAAATATGTTTTTACGTATTTCTCAATATCTCTTAGGCACGATGAGATATCGCGTTGATTTTTGCTTGCAAATGTTACTCATACAAATGTTTAAAAACCTATTTCAGGATTTTTGGAAATTCTACCCCTAGAAGGGTGAAAAAGTGTTAAAAATGTTTTTACGTATTTCTCAATATCTCTTAGGCACGATGAGATATCGCCTTGGTTTTTGCTTGCAAATGTTACTCATACAAATGTTTAAAAACTGATTTGAGAATTTTTAGAAATTCCACCTTTAAGGGGGTGTAAAAAGCTTAAATATGTTTTTACGTATTTCTCAATATCGCTTAGGCACGATGAGATATTGCCTTGGTTTTCGTTTGCAAATGTTACTCATACAAATGTTTAGAAACTTATTTCAGGATTTTTGGAAATTCTACCCCTAGAGGGGTGAAAAAGAGTTAAATATGTTTTTACGTATTTTTAAATATTTCTTAGGCACGATGATATATCGCCTTGGTTTTTGTTTGCAAATGTTACTCATACAGAATTTAAATATCAATTTAAGGATTTTTAAAAATTCCACACATAAGGGGGTCTTAAAGGGTTAAATATGTTTTTACGTATTTCTCAATATCTCTTAGGCACGATGAAATATCGCCTTGGTTTTTGCTTGCAAATGTTACTCATACGAATGTTTAAGAACCGATTTCAGGATTTTTAGAAATTCCACCCCTAAGGGGGTGTAAAAGGGTAAAATATGTTTCTACGTATTTCTCAATATCGCTTAGGCACGATGAGATATCGCCTTGGTTTTTGCTTGCAAATGTTACTCATACAAATGTTTAAAAACTGATTTGAGAATTTTTAGAAATTCCACCCTTAAGGGGGTGTAAAAAGGTTAAATATGTTTTTACGTATTTTTCAATATCTCTTAGGCACGATGAGATATCGCATTATTTTCTGCTTGCAAATATTACTCGTACAAAGTTTAAATACCAATTTCAGGATTTTTAAAAATTCCACCCCTAAGGGGGTGTGAAAAGGTAAAATATGTTTTTACGTATCAGGAGTACAAATTGAAAATGCGGGATTTTTTTCTATTTTTGAACGTTTATTCTGAAAAAATGGTAACAAATGAATTATTCAAAGTATTGTCCATCGCTAGCCACAACTTTTTCCCATCTTTCTGGCAATTTACGGATACCGTCGCGAAAAAATTCGGCCGGCTTGGCTGCTATCCAGTCATCGACCCATTTTTGGGCTTCTTCGTAAGAATGGAAGCGCTGGTCAGCTAGGCCATGTGTCATCGATCGGAAAAGGTGGTAATCGGAAGGAGCAATATCTGGGCTATACGGCGGGTGGGGTAAGACTTCCCATTTCAGCGTTTGTAGGTATGTTTTGACCGGCGCTGCAACATGTGGCCGAGCGTTGTCATGTTGCAAAATTACTTTGTCGTGTCTTTGCTCGTATTGTGGCCGTTTTTCTTTGAGTGCGCGGCTCAAACGCATCAATTGAGTTCGGTATAGTGCTCCTGTGATGGTTTCGTTCGATTTCAATAGCTCATAATACACCACACCCAGCTGGTCCCACCAAATACAGAGCATGAGCTTGGCGCCGTGAATATTTGGTTTGGCCGTCGATGATGATGCATGGCCGGGGTAACCATATGATTTTTTGCGCTTCGGGTTATCGTAATGGATCCACTTTTCATCACCAGTGACAATGCGATGCAAAAAACCCTTCCGTTTTTGCCGTTCGAGCAGCAGTTCGCATGCAAAAAAACGGCGCTCGACGTCTCTCGGCTTCAGCTCATACGGCACCCAATGTCCTTGCTTTTGGATCATTCCGAGGGCTTTTATACGATGGGAAATGGCTTGTTGTGTCACTCCCAATGAATCTGCGAGCTCTTGTTGAGTTTGACACGAGTCTTCATTGAGTATTGCCTCCAATTCAGCATTCTCAAACTTTTTCACTTGGCCCGGCCGCTCTTTGTCCTCAACGTCAAAATCACCACTTCTAAACCGCACAAACCATCTCTCGCACGTTGAAACCGATGGAACATGACTCGGATAAGCCTCGGAGACCAATCGATGTGCTTCAGCAGCACTTTTCTTCAAATTAAAGAAGTAAATTAAAACTTCCCGCAAATGCTGTTTTGTTGGCACGAAACTCGACATATTGAGAGCTCAAAAAAACTATGAATTTGACACTGCGACAAATTGACACATACTGAAAATTAAAGCTATAAGACGTAGCTTTGACATGAACATAGTCACAGTACTGCCTGATGCGTATAGCGTTAGTAACGCCATCTGTTATCAAACCCGCATTTTCAATTTGTACCCCTGATATTTTTCCATATCTCTTAGGCACGATGAGATATCGCCTTGGTTTTCGCTTGCAAATGTTACTCATACAAATGTTTAAAAACTTATTTCAGAATTTTCAGGAATTCAACCTCTAAGGGGGTGTGAGAGGGTTAAATATGTGTTTACGTGTTTTAATATCTCTTAGGCACGATCTGATATCGAAATGGTTTCTGCTTGCAAATATTACTCATACAAATGTTTAAAAACTGATCTCGGGATTTTAAAAAATTCTACCCCTAAGGAGGTGTAAAAAAGTTAAATATGCTTTTACGTATTTCTTAATATCTCTTAGGCACGATGAGATATCGCATTGTTTTCTGCTTGCAAATATTAATCATACAAAGTTTGAATACCAATTTCAGGATTTAAAAAAATTTCACCCCCAAGGGGATCTAAAAGGGTTAAATATATTTTTACGTATTTCTCAATATCTCTTAGGCACGATGAGATATCGCGTTGGTTTTTGCTTGCAAATGTTAATCATACAAATGTTTAAAAACCGATTTCAGGATTTTTGGAAATTCTACCCCTAGAAGGGTGAAAAAGAGTTAATCAAGTTTTTACGTATTTTTCAATATCTCTTAGGCACGATGAGATATCGCCTTGGTTTTTGTTTGCAAATGTTACTCATACAGAATTTAAATACCAATTTCAGGATTTTTAAAAATTCCACCCCTAAGGGGGTCTAAAAGGGTTAAATATGTTTTTACATATTTCTCAATATCTCTTAGGCACGATGAAATATCGCCTTGGTTTTTGCTTGCAAATGTTACTCATACGAATGTTTAAAAACTGATTTCAGGATTTTTAGAAATTCCACACCTAAGGGAGTGTAAAAGGGTTAAATATGTTTTTACGTATTTCTCAATATTTCTTAGGCACGATGAGATATCGCATTGTTTTCTGCTTGCAAATGTTACTCATACAAATGTTAAAAAACCTATTTCAGGATTTTTGGAAATTCTACCCCTAGAAGGGTGAAAAAGAGTTAAGGATGTTTTTACGTATTTTTCAATGTCTTTTAGGCACGATGAGATATCGCCTTGGTTTTTGTTTGCAAATGTTACTCATACAGAATTCAAATACCAATTTCAGGATTTTTAAAAATTCCACCCCTAAGGGGGTCTAAAAGGGTTAAATATGTTTTTACATATTTCTCAATATCTCTTAGGCACGATGAGATATCGCCTTGGTTTTTGTTTGAAAATGTTACTCATACAAAAATTAAATATCAATTTCAGGATTTTTAAAAATTCCACCCATAAGGGGTGTAAAAGGGTTAAATATGTTTTTACGTATTTCTCAATATCTCTTAGGCACGATGAGATATTGGCTTGGTTTTTACTTGCAAATGTTACCCATACAAATGTAAACAACTAATTTCAGGATTTTCTAAAATTCCACCCCTAAAATGGTGTAAAAGTGTCAAATATGTTTTTACGTATTTGTCAATATCTCTTAGGCACGATGAGATATTGGCTTGGTTTTTACTTGCTAATGTTACCCATACAAATGTGAACAACCAATTTCAGGATTTTCAAAAATTCCACCCCTTAAGGGGTTGTAAAAAGGTAAAATATGTTTTCACGTATTTCTTCATATCTCTTAGGCACGTTGAGATATCGCCTTGGTTTTCGCTTGCAAATGTTACTCATACAAACGTTTAAAAAATTATTTCAGGATTTTTGGAAATTCAACCCCTAAAAGGGTGTGAAAGGTTAAATATGTTTTTACGTATTTCTCAATATCTTTTATGCACGATGAGATATCGCGTTGGTTTCTGCTTGAAAATGTTACTTATACAAATGTTTAAATACCAATTTCAGGATTTTAGAAAATTTTACCCCTGGGGGGGTGTAAAAGGGTTACATATGTTTTTACGTATTTCTTAATATCTTTTAGGCACGATGAGATATCGCGTTGGTTTTTGCTTGCAAATGTTAATCATACAAATTTTTAAAAACCGATTTCAGGATTTTTGGAAATTCTACTCCTAGAAGGGTGAAAATGAGTTAAATATGTTTTTACGTATTTTTCAATATCTCTTAGGGACGATGAGATATCGCCTTGGTTTTTGTTTGCAAATGTTACTCATACAGAATTTAAATACCAATTTCAGGATTTTTGAAAATTCCACCCCTAAGGGGGTCTGAAAGGGTTAAATATGTTTTTCCATATTTCTTAATATCTCTTAGGCACGATGAGATATCGCCTTGGTTTTTGTTTGCAAATGTTACTCATACAGAATTTAAATACCAATTTCAGGATTTTTAAAAATTCCACCCCTAAGGGGGTCTGAAAGGGTTAAATATGTTTTTCCATATTTCTCAATATCTCTTAGGCACGATGAGATATCGCCTTGGTTTTTGTTTGCAAATGTTACTCATACAGAATTTAAATACCAATTTCAGGATTTTTAAAAATTCCACCCCTAAGGGGGTCTAAAAGGGTTAAATATGTTTTTACATATTTCTCAATATCTCTTAGGCACGATGAGATATCGCGTTGGTTTTTGCTTGCAAATGTTAATCATACAAATGTTTAAAAACCGATTTCAGGATTTTTGGAAATTCTACTCCTAGAAGGGTGAAAAAGAGTTAAATATGTTTTTACGTATTTTTCAATATCTCTTAGGGACGATGAGATATCGCGTTGGTTTTTGCTTGCAAATGTTACTCATACAAATATTTAAAAACTAATCTCAAGAATTTTAGAAATTCTTCCCTTAGAGGGGTGTAAAAGGGTTAAATATGTTTTTACGTATTTCTCAATATCTTTCAGGCACAATGAGATATCGCCTTGGTTTCTGCTTGCAAATGTTACTCATACAAATTTTTGAAAATGAATTCCAGGATTTTTAGAAATTCCACCCCTAAGGGGGTGTAAAAGGGTAAAATATGTTTCTACGTATTTCTCAATATCGCTTAGGCACGATGAGATATCGCCTTGGTTTTTGCTTGCAAATGTTACTCATACAAATGTTTAAAAACTGATTTGAGAATTTTTAGAAATTCCACCCTTAAGGGGGTGTAAAAAGGTTAAATATGTTTTTACGTATTTTTCAATATCTCTTAGGCACGATGAGATATCGCATTATTTTCTGCTTGCAAATAGTACTCGTACAAAGTTTAAATACCAATTTCAGGATTTTTAAAAATTCCACCCCTAAGGGGGTGTGAAAAGGTAAAATATGTTTTTACGTATTTTTCCATATCTCTTAGGCACGATGAGATATCGCCTTGGTTTTCGCTTGCAAATGTTACTCATACAAATGTTTAAAAACTTATTTCAGAATTTTTAGGAATTCAACCTCTAAGGGGGTGTGAGAGGGTTAAATATGTGTTTACGTGTTTTAATATCTCTTAGGCACGATCTGATATCGAAATGGTTTCTGCTTGCAAATATTACTCATACAAATGTTTAAAAACTGATCTCGGGATTTTAAAAAATTCTACCCCTAAGGAGGTGTAAAAAAGTTAAATATGCTTTTACGTATTACTTAATATCTCTTAGGCACGATGAGATATCGCATTGTTTTCTGCTTGCAAATATTACTCATACAATGTTTAAATACCAATTTCAGGATTTTTAAAAATTCCACCCCTAAGGGGGTGTAAAAAGTTAAAATATGTTTTTAAGTATTTCTCTATATCTCTTAGGCACGATGAGATATCGCCTTGGTTTTTGTTTGCAAATGTTACTCATACAGAATTTAAATACCAATTTCAGGATTTTTAAAAATTCCACCCCCAAGGGGGTCTAAAAGGGTTAAATATGTTTCTACATATTTCTTAATATCTCTTAGGCACGATGAGATATCGCCTTGGTATTTGTTTGCAAATGTTACTCATACAAAAATTAAATATCAATTTCAGGACTTTTTAAAATACCACCCATAAGGGGGTCTAAAAGGGTTAAATATGTTTTTACGTATTTCTCAATATTTCTTAAGCACGATGAGATATCGCATTGTTTTCTGCTTGCAAATATTATTCATACAAAGTTTAAATACCAATTTCAGGATTCAAAAAAATTCCACCGCTAAGGTGGTCTAAAAAGGTTAAATATATTTTTACCTATTTCTCAATATCTCTTAGGCACGATGAGATATCGCGTTGGTTTTTGCTTGCAAATGTTACTCATACAAATATTTAAAAACTAATCTCAAGAATTTTAGAAATTCTACCCCCAGAAGGGTGTAAAAGGGGTAAATATGTTTTTACGTATTTCTCAATATCTTTTAGGCACGATGAGATATCGCCTTGGTTTCTGCTTGCAAATGTTACTCATACAAATTTTTAAAAACGAATGTCAGGATTTTTAGAAATTCTACCTTTAAGGGGGTGTAAAAGGGTTAAATATGTTTTTACGTATTTCTCAATATCTTTTAGGCACGATGAGATACTGGCTTGGTTTTTACCTGCAAATGTTACCCATACAAATGTAAACAACCAATTTCAGGATTTTCAAAAATTCCACCCCTAAGGGGGTGTAAAAGTGTTAAATATGTTTTTACGTATTTCTCAATATCTCTTAGGCACGATGAGATATCGCCTTAGTTTACGTTTGCAATTGTTATTCATGCAAATGTTTAAAAACTGATTTCAGGATTTTTAGAAATTCTACCCCTAGAGGGGTGTAAAAGGGTTAAATATGTTTTTACGTATTTTTCAATATCGCTTAGGCACGATGAGATATCGCGTTGGTTTCTGCTTGAAAATGTTACTCATACAAATGTTTAAATACCAATTTCACGATTTTAGAAAATTCTACCCCTAGGGGGGTGTAAAAGGGTTACATATGTTTTTACGTATTTCTCAATATATTTTAGGCACGATGAGATATCGCCTTCGTTTCTGCTTGCAAATGTAACTCATACAAATTTTAAAAAATAAATGTCAGGATTTTTAGAAATTCCACTTTTAAAGGGGTGTAAAAGGGTTAAATATGTTTTTACGTATTTCTCAATATCTCTTAGGCACGATGAGGTATTGGCTTGGTTTACGTTTGCAAATGTTACTCATACAAATATTTAAAAACCTATTTCAGGATTTTTGGAAATTCTACCCCTAGAGGGGTGAAAAAGAGTTAATTATGTTTTTACGTATTTTTCAATATCTCTTAGGCACGATGAGATATCGCCTTGGTTTTTGCTTGCAAATGTTACTCATACAAATGTTTAAAAACTGATTTGAGAATTTTTAGAAATTCGACCTTTAAGGGGGTGTAAAAAGGTTAAATATGTTTTTACGTATTTCTCAATATCGCTTAGGCACGATGAAATATTGCCTTGGTTTTCGTTTGCAAATGTTACTCATACAAATGTTTAAAAACCTATTTCAGGATTTTTGGAAATTCTACCCCTAGAAGGGTGAAAAAGTGTTAAAAATGTTTTTACGTATTTCTCAATATCTCTTAGGCACGATGAGATATCGCCTTGGTTTTTGCTTGCAAATGTTACTCATACAAATGTTTGAAAAACTGATTTGAGAATTTTTAGAAATTCCACGTTTAAGGGGGTGTAAAAAGCTTAAATATGTTTTTACGTATTTCTCAATATCGCTTAGGTACGATGAGATATTGCCTTGGTTTTCGTTTGCAAATGTTACTCATACAAATGTTTAAAAACTTATTTCAGGATTTTTGGAAATTCTACCCCTAGAGGGGTGAAAAAGAGTTAAATATGTTTTTACATATTTTTAAATATTTCTTAGGCACGATGATATATCGCCTTGGTTTTTGTTTGCAAATGTTACTCATACAGAATTTAAATATCAATTTCAGGATTTTTAAAAATTCCACCCAGAAGGGGGTCTTAAAGGGTTAAATATGTTTTTACGTATTTCTCAATATCTCTTAGGCACGATGAAATATCGCCTTGGTTTTTGCTTGCAAATGTTACTCATACGAATGTTTAAGAACCGATTTCAGGATTTTTAGAAATTCCACCCCTAAGGGGGTCTAAAAGGGTTAAATATATTTTTACGTATTTCTCAATATCTCTTAGGCACGATGAGATATCGCGTTGGTTTTTGCTTGCAAATGTTACTCATACAAATGTTCAAAAACCTATTTCAGGATTTTTGGAAATTCTACCCCTAGAAGAGTAAAAAAGGGTTAAATAGGTTTTTACATGTTTCTCAATATCTCTTAGGCACGATGAGATATCGCCTTGGTTTTTGTTTGCAAATGTTACTCATACAAAAATTAAATATCAATTTCAGGATTTTTCAAAATTCCACCCATAAGGGGGTCTAAAAGGGTTAAATATGTTTTTACGTATTTCTCAATATCTCTTAGGCACGATGAGATATCGCATTGTTTTCTGCTTGCAAATATTATTCATACAAAGTTTAAATACCAATTTCAGGATTCAAAAAAATTCCACCCCTAAGGTGTTCTAAAAGGGTTAAATATATTTTTACGTATTTCTCAATATCTCTTAGGCACGATGAGATATCGCGTTGGTTTTTGCTTGCAAATGTTACTCATACAAATATTCAAAAACTAATCTCAAGAATTTTTGAAATTCTACCCCTAGAGGGGTGTAAAAGGGTTGAATATGTCTTTACGTATTTCTCAACATCTCTTAGGTACGATGAGATATCGCCTTGGTTTCTGCTTGCAAATGTTACTCATACAAATTTTTAAAAATAAATGTGAGGATTTTTAGAAATTCCACCTTTAAGGGGGTGTAAAAGGGTTAAATATGTTTTTACGTATTTCTCAATATCTCTTAGGCACGATGAGATATCGCGTTGATTTTTGCTTGCAAATGTTACTCATACAAATGTTTAAAAACCTATTTCAGGATTTTTGGAAATTCTACCCCTAGAAGGGTGAAAAAGTGTTAAAAATGTTTTTACGTATTTCTCAATATCTCTTAGGCACGATGAGATATCGCCTTGGTTTTTGCTTGCAAATGTTACTCATACAAATGTTTAAAAACTGATTTGAGAATTTTTAGAAATTCCACCTTTAAGGGGGTGTAAAAAGCTTAAATATGTTTTTACGTATTTCTCAATATCGCTTAGGCACGATGAGATATTGCCTTGGTTTTCGTTTGCAAATGTTACTCATACAAATGTTTAGAAACTTATTTCAGGATTTTTGGAAATTCTACCCCTAGAGGGGTGAAAAAGAGTTAAATATGTTTTTACGTATTTTTAAATATTTCTTAGGCACGATGATATATCGCCTTGGTTTTTGTTTGCAAATGTTACTCATACAGAATTTAAATATCAATTTAAGGATTTTTAAAAATTCCACCCATAAGGGGGTCTTAAAGGGTTAAATATGTTTTTACGTATTTCTCAATATCTCTTAGGCACGATGAAATATCGCCTTGGTTTTTGCTTGCAAATGTTACTCATACGAATGTTTAAGAACCGATTTCAGGATTTTTAGAAATTCCACCCCTAAGGGGGTGTAAAAGGGTAAAATATGTTTCTACGTATTTCTCAATATCGCTTAGGCACGATGAGATATCGCCTTGGTTTTTGCTTGCAAATGTTACTCATACAAATGTTTAAAAACTGATTTGAGAATTTTTAGAAATTCCACCCTTAAGGGGGTGTAAAAAGGTTAAATATGTTTTTACGTATTTTTCAATATCTCTTAGGCACGATGAGATATCGCATTATTTTCTGCTTGCAAATATTACTCGTACAAAGTTTAAATACCAATTTCAGGATTTTTAAAAATTCCACCCCTAAGGGGGTGTGAAAAGGTAAAATATGTTTTTACGTATTTTTCCATATCTCTTAGGCACGATGAGATATCGCCTTGGTTTTCGCTTGCAAATGTTACTCATACAAATGTTTAAAAACTTATTTCAGAATTTTCAGGAATTCAACCTCTAAGGGGGTGTGAGAGGGTTAAATATGTGTTTACGTGTTTTAATATCTCTTAGGCACGATGAGATATCGCCTTGGTTTTTGCTTGCAAATGTTACTCATACAAATGTTTGAAAAACTGATTTGAGAATTTTTAGAAATTCCACCTTTAAGGGGGTGTAAAAAGCTTAAATATGTTTTTACGTATTTCTCAATATCGCTTAGGCACGATGAGATATTGCCTTGGTTTTCGTTTGCAAATGTTACTCATACAAATGTTTAAAAACTTATTTCAGGATTTTTGGAAATTCTACCCCTAGAGGGGTGAAAAAGAGTTAAATATGTTTTTACATATTTTTAAATATTTCTTAGGCACGATGATATATCGCCTTGGTTTTTGTTTGCAAATGTTACTCATACAGAATTTAAATATCAATTTCAGGATTTTTAAAAATTCCACCCATAAGGGGGTCTTAAAGGGTTAAATATGTTTTTACGTATTTCTCAATATCTCTTAGGCACGATGAAATATCGCCTTGGTTTTTTCTTGCAAATGTTACTCATACGAATGTTTAAGAACCGATTTCAGGATTTTTAGAAATTCCACCCCTAAGGGGGTCTAAAAGGGTTAAATATATTTTTACGTATTTCTCAATATCTCTTAGGCACGATGAGATATCGCGTTGGTTTTTGCTTGCAAATGTTACTCATACAAATGTTTAAAAACCTATTTCAGGATTTTTGGAAATTCTACCCCTAGAAGGGTGAAAAAGTGTTAAAAATGTTTTTACGTATTTCTCAATATCTCTTAGGCACGATGAGATATCGCCTTGGTTTTTGCTTGCAAATGTTACTCATACAAATGTTTAAAAACTGATTTGAGAATTTTTAGAAATTCCACCTTTAAGGGGGTGTAAAAAGCTTAAATATGTTTTTACGTATTTCTCAATATCGCTTAGGCACGATGAGATATTGCCTTGGTTTTCGTTTGCAAATGTTACTCATACAAATGTTTAAAAACTTATTTCAGGATTTTTGGAAATTCTACCCCTAGAGGGGTGAAAAAGAGTTAAATATGTTTTTACGTATTTTTAAATATTTCTTAGGCACGATGATATATCGCCTTGGTTTTTGTTTGCAAATGTTACTCATACAGAATTTAAATATCAATTTAAGGATTTTTAAAAATTCCACCCATAAGGGGGTCTTAAAGGGTTAAATATGTTTTTACGTATTTCTCAATATCTCTTAGGCACGATGAAATATCGCCTTGGTTTTTGCTTGCAAATGTTACTCATACGAATGTTTAAGAACCGATTTCAGGATTTTTAGAAATTCCACCCCTAAGGGGGTGTAAAAGGGTAAAATATGTTTCTACGTATTTCTCAATATCGCTTAGGCACGATGAGATATCGCCTTGGTTTTTGCTTGCAAATGTTACTCATACAAATGTTTAAAAACTGATTTGAGAATTTTTAGAAATTCCACCTTTAAGGGGGTGTAAAAAGGTTAAATATGTTTTTACGTATTTTTCAATATCTCTTAGGCACGATGAGATATCGCATTATTTTCTGCTTGCAAATATTACTCGTACAAAGTTTAAATACCAATTTCAGGATTTTTAAAAATTCCACCCCTAAGGGGGTGTGAAAAGGTAAAATATATTTTTACGTATTTTTCCATATCTCTTAGGCACGATGAGATATCGCCTTGGTTTTCGCTTGCAAATGTTACTCATACAAATGTTTAAAAACTTATTTCAGAATTTTTAGGAATTCAACCTCTAAGGGGGTGTGAGAGGGTTAAATATGTGTTTACGTGTTTTAATATCTCTTAGGCACGATCTGATATCGAAATGGTTTCTGCTTGCAAATATTACTCATACAAATGTTTAAAAACTGATCTCGGGATTTTAAAAAATTCTACCCCTAAGGAGGTGTAAAAAAGTTAAATATGCTTTTACGTATTTCTTAATATCTCTTAGGCACGATGAGATATCGCATTGTTTTCTGCTTGCAAATATTAATCATACAAAGTTTGAATACCAATTTCAGGATTTAAAAAAATTTCACCCCCAAGGGGATCTAAAAGGGTTAAATATATTTTTACGTATTTCTCAATATCTCTTAGGCACGATGAGATATCGCGTTGGTTTTTGCTTGCAAATGTTAATCATACAAATGTTTAAAAACCGATTTCAGGATTTTTGGAAATTCTACCCCTAGAAGGGTGAAAAAGAGTTAAATAAGTTTTTACGTATTTTTCAATATCTCTTAGGCACGATGAGATATCGCCTTGGTTTTTGTTTGCAAATGTTACTCATACAGAATTTAAATACCAATTTCAGGATTTTTAAAAATTCCACCCCTAAGGGGGTCTAAAAGGGTTAAATATGTTTTTACATATTTCTCAATATCTCTTAGGCACGATGAAATATCGCCTTGGTTTTTGCTTGCAAATGTTACTCATACGAATGTTTAAAAACTGATTTCAGGATTTTTAGAAATTCCACACCTAAGGGAGTGTAAAAGGGTTAAATATGTTTTTACGTATTTCTCAATATTTCTTAGGCACGATGAGATATCGCATTGTTTTCTGCTTGCAAATGTTACTCATACAAATGTTAAAAAACCTATTTCAGGATTTTTGGGAATTCTACCCCTAGAAGGGTGAAAAAGAGTTAAGGATGTTTTTACGTATTTTTCAATGTCTTTTAGGCACGATGAGATATCGCCTTGGTTTTTGTTTGCAAATGTTACTCATACAGAATTCAAATACCAATTTCAGGATTTTTAAAAATTCCACCCCTAAGGGGGTCTAAAAGGGTTAAATATGTTTTTACATATTTCTCAATATCTCTTAGGCACGATGAGATATCGCCTTGGTTTTTGTTTGAAAATGTTACTCATACAAAAATTAAATATCAATTTCAGGATTTTTAAAAATTCCACCCATAAGGGGTGTAAAAGGGTTAAATATGTTTTTACGTATTTCTCAATATCTCTTAGGCACGATGAGATATTGGCTTGGTTTTTACTTGCAAATGTTACCCATACAAATGTAAACAACCAATTTCAGGATTTTCTAAAATTCCACCCCTAAAATGGTGTAAAAGTGTCAAATATGTTTTTACGTATTTGTCAATATCTCTTAGGCACGATGAGATATTGGCTTGGTTTTTACTTGCTAATGTTACCCATACAAATGTGAACAACCAATTTCAGGATTTTCAAAAATTCCACCCCTTAAGGGGTTGTAAAAAGGTAAAATATGTTTTCACGTATTTCTTCATATCTCTTAGGCACGTTGAGATATCGCCTTGGTTTTCGCTTGCAAATGTTACTCATACAAACGTTTAAAAAATTATTTCAGGATTTTTGGAAATTCAACCCCTAAAAGGGTGTGAAAGGTTAAATATGTTTTTACGTATTTCTCAATATCTTTTATGCACGATGAGATATCGCGTTGGTTTCTGCTTGAAAATGTTACTTATACAAATGTTTAAATACCAATTTCAGGATTTTAGAAAATTCTACCCCTGGGGGGGTGTAAAAGGGTTACATATGTTTTTACGTATTTCTTAATATCTTTTAGGCACGATGAGATATCGCGTTGGTTTTTGCTTGCAAATGTTAATCATACAAATTTTTAAAAACCGATTTCAGGATTTTTGGAAATTCTACTCCTAGAAGGGTGAAAATGAGTTAAATATGTTTTTACGTATTTTTCAATATCTCTTAGGGACGATGAGATATCGCCTTGGTTTTTGTTTGCAAATGTTACTCATACAGAATTTAAATACCAATTTCAGGATTTTTGAAAATTCCACCCCTAAGGGGGTCTGAAAGGGTTAAATATGTTTTTCCATATTTCTTAATATCTCTTAGGCACGATGAGATATCGCCTTGGTTTTTGTTTGCAAATGTTACTCATACAGAATTTAAATACCAATTTCAGGATTTTTAAAAATTCCACCCCTAAGGGGGTCTGAAAGGGTTAAATATGTTTTTCCATATTTCTCAATATCTCTTAGGCACGATGAGATATCGCCTTGGTTTTTGTTTGCAAATGTTACTCATACAGAATTTAAATACCAATTTCAGGATTTTTAAAAATTCCACCCCTAAGGGGGTCTAAAAGGGTTAAATATGTTTTTACATATTTCTCAATATCTCTTAGGCACGATGAGATATCGCGTTGGTTTTTGCTTGCAAATGTTAATCATACAAATGTTTAAAAACCGATTTCAGGATTTTTGGAAATTCTACTCCTAGAAGGGTGAAAAAGAGTTAAATATGTTTTTACGTATTTTTCAATATCTCTTAGGGACGATGAGATATCGCGTTGGTTTTTGCTTGCAAATGTTACTCATACAAATATTTAAAAACTAATCTCAAGAATTTTAGAAATTCTACCCTTAGAGGGGTGTAAAAGGGTTAAATATGTTTTTACGTATTTCTCAATATCTTTCAGGCACAATGAGATATCGCCTTGGTTTCTGCTTGCAAATGTTACTCATACAAATTTTTGAAAATGAATTCCAGGATTTTTAGAAATTCCACCCCTAAGGGGGTGTAAAAGGGTAAAATATGTTTCTACGTATTTCTCAATATCGCTTAGGCACGATGAGATATCGCCTTGGTTTTTGCTTGCAAATGTTACTCATACAAATGTTTAAAAACTGATTTGAGAATTTTTAGAAATTCCACCCTTAAGGGGGTGTAAAAAGGTTAAATATGTTTTTACGTATTTTTCAATATCTCTTAGGCACGATGAGATATCGCATTATTTTCTGCTTGCAAATAGTACTCGTACAAAGTTTAAATACCAATTTCAGGATTTTTAAAAATTCCTTCCCTAAGGGGGTGTGAAAAGGTAAAATATGTTTTTACGTATTTTTCCATATCTCTTAGGCACGATGAGATATCGCCTTGGTTTTCGCTTGCAAATGTTACTCATACAAATGTTTAAAAACTTATTTCAGAATTTTTAGGAATTCAACCTCTAAGGGGGTGTGAGAGGGTTAAATATGTGTTTACGTGTTTTAATATCTCTTAGGCACGATCTGATATCGAAATGGTTTCTGCTTGCAAATATTACTCATACAAATGTTTAAAAACTGATCTCGGGATTTTAAAAAATTCTACCCCTAAGGAGGTGTAAAAAAGTTGAATATGCTTTTACGTATTACTTAATATCTCTTAGGCACGATGAGATATCGCATTGTTTTCTGCTTGCAAATATTACTCATACAAAGTTTAAATACCAATTTCAGGATTTTTAAAAATTCCACCCCTAAGGGGGTGTAAAAAGTTAAAATATGTTTTTAAGTATTTCTCTATATCTCTTAGGCACGATGAGATATCGCCTTGGTTTTTGTTTGCAAATGTTACTCATACAGAATTTAAATACCAATTTCAGGATTTTTAAAAATTCCACCCCCAAGGGGGTCTAAAAGGGTTAAATATGTTTCTACATATTTCTTAATATCTCTTAGGCACGATGAGATATCGCCTTGGTATTTGTTTGCAAATGTTACTCATACAAAAATTAAATATCAATTTCAGGACTTTTTAAAATACCACCCATAAGGGGGTCTAAAAGGGTTAAATATGTTTTTACGTATTTCTCAATATTTCTTAAGCACGATGAGATATCGCATTGTTTTCTGCTTGCAAATATTATTCATACAAAGTTTAAATACCAATTTCAGGATTCAAAAAAATTCCACCGCTAAGGTGGTCTAAAAGGGTTAAATATATTTTTACCTATTTCTCAATATCTCTTAGGCACGATGAGATATCGCGTTGGTTTTTGCTTGCAAATGTTACTCATACAAATATTTAAAAACTAATCTCAAGAATTTTAGAAATTCTACCCCCAGAAGGGTGTAAAAGGGGTAAATATGTTTTTACGTATTTCTCAATATCTTTTAGGCACGATGAGATATCGCCTTGGTTTCTGCTTGCAAATGTTACTCATACAAATTTTTAAAAACGAATGTCAGGATTTTTAGAAATTCTACCTTTAAGGGGGTGTAAAAGGGTTAAATATGTTTTTACGTATTTCTCAATATCTTTTAGGCACGATGAGATACTGGCTTGGTTTTTACATGCAAATGTTACCCATACAAATGTAAACAACCAATTTCAGGATTTTCAAAAATTCCACCCCTAAGGGGGTGTAAAAGTGTTAAATATGTTTTTACGTATTTCTCAATATCTCTTAGGCACGATGAGATATCGCCTTAGTTTACGTTTGCAATTGTTATTCATGCAAATGTTTAAAAACTGATTTCAGGATTTTTAGAAATTCTACCCCTAGAGGGGTGTAAAAGGGTTAAATATGTTTTTACGTATTTTTCAATATCGCTTAGGCACGATGAGATATCGCGTTGGTTTCTGCTTGAAAATGTTACTCATACAAATGTTTAAATACCAATTTCACGATTTTAGAAAATTCTACCCCTAGGGGGGTGTAAAAGGGTTACATATGTTTTTACGTATTTCTCAATATATTTTAGGCACGATGAGATATCGCCTTCGTTTCTGCTTGCAAATGTAACTCATACAAATTTTAAAAAATAAATGTCAGGATTTTTAGAAATTCCACTTTTAAAGGGGTGTAAAAGGGTTAAATATGTTTTTACGTATTTCTCAATATCTCTTAGGCACGATGAGGTATTGGCTTGGTTTTCGTTTGCAAATGTTACTCATACAAATATTTAAAAACCTATTTCAGGATTTTTGGAAATTCTACCCCTAGAGGGGTGAAAAAGAGTTAATTATGTTTTTACGTATTTTTCAATATCTCTTAGGCACGATGAGATATCGCCTTGGTTTTTGCTTGCAAATGTTACTCATACAAATGTTCAAAAACTGATTTGAGAATTTTTAGAAATTCGACCTTTAAGGGGGTGTAAAAAGGTTAAATATGTTTTTACGTATTTCTCAATATCGCTTAGGCACGATGAAATATTGCCTTGGTTTTCGTTTGCAAATGTTACTCATACAAATGTTTAAAAACCTATTTCAGGATTTTTGGAAATTCTACCCCTAGAAGGGTGAAAAAGTGTTAAAAATGTTTTTACGTATTTCTCAATATCTCTTAGGCACGATGAGATATCGCCTTGGTTTTTGCTTGCAAATGTTACTCATACAAATGTTTGAAAAACTGATTTGAGAATTTTTAGAAATTCCACGTTTAAGGGGGTGTAAAAAGCTTAAATATGTTTTTACGTATTTCTCAATATCGCTTAGGTACGATGAGATATTGCCTTGGTTTTCGTTTGCAAATGTTACTCATACAAATGTTTAAAAACTTATTTCAGGATTTTTGGAAATTCTACCCCTAGAGGGGTGAAAAAGAGTTAAATATGTTTTTACATATTTTTAAATATTTCTTAGGCACGATGATATATCGCCTTGGTTTTTGTTTGCAAATGTTACTCATACAGAATTTAAATATCAATTTCAGGATTTTTAAAAATTCCACCCAGGAGGGGGTCTTAAAGGGTAAAATATGTTTTTACGTATTTCTCAATATCTCTTAGGCACGATGAAATATCGCCTTGGTTTTTGCTTGCAAATGTTACTCATACGAATGTTTAAGAACCGATTTCAGGATTTTTAGAAATTCCACCCCTAAGGGGGTCTAAAAGGGTTAAATATATTTTTACGTATTTCTCAATATCTCTTAGGCACGATGAGATATCGCGTTGGTTTTTGCTTGCAAATGTTACTCATACAAATGTTCAAAAACCTATTTCAGGATTTTTGGAAATTCTACCCCTAGAAGAGTAAAAAAGGGTTAAATAGGTTTTTACATGTTTCTCAATATCTCTTAGGCACGATGAGATATCGCCTTGGTTTTTGTTTGCAAATGTTACTCATACAAAAATTAAATATCAATTTCAGGATTTTTCAAAATTCCACCCATAAGGGGGTCTAAAAGGGTTAAATATGTTTTTACGTATTTCTCAATATCTCTTAGGCACGATGAGATATCGCATTGTTTTCTGCTTGCAAATATTATTCATACAAAGTTTAAATACCAATTTCAGGATTCAAAAAAATTCCACCCCTAAGGTGTTCTAAAAGGGTTAAATATATTTTTACGTATTTCTCAATATCTCTTAGGCACGATGAGATATCGCGTTGGTTTTTGCTTGCAAATGTTACTCATACAAATATTCAAAAACTAATCTCAAGAATTTTTGAAATTCTACCCCTAGAGGGGTGTAAAAGGGTTGAATATGTCTTTACGTATTTCTCAACATCTCTTAGGTACGATGAGATATCGCCTTGGTTTCTGCTTGCAAATGTTACTCATACAAATTTTTAAAAATAAATGTGAGGATTTTTAGAAATTCCACCTTTAAGGGGGTGTAAAAGGGTTAAATATGTTTTTACGTATTTCTCAATATCTCTTAGGCACGATGAGATATCGCGTTGATTTTTGCTTGCAAATGTTACTCATACAAATGTTTAAAAACCTATTTCAGGATTTTTGGAAATTCTACCCCTAGAAGGGTGAAAAAGTGTTAAAAATGTTTTTACGTATTTCTCAATATCTCTTAGGCACGATGAGATATCGCCTTGGTTTTTGCTTGCAAATGTTACTCATACAAATGTTTAAAAACTGATTTGAGAATTTTTAGAAATTCCACCTTTAAGGGGGTGTAAAAAGCTTAAATATGTTTTTACGTATTTCTCAATATCGCTTAGGCACGATGAGATATTGCCTTGGTTTTCGTTTGCAAATGTTACTCATACAAATGTTTAGAAACTTATTTCAGGATTTTTGGAAATTCTACCCCTAGAGGGGTGAAAAAGAGTTAAATATGTTTTTACGTATTTTTAAATATTTCTTAGGCACGATGATATATCGCCTTGGTTTTTGTTTGCAAATGTTACTCATACAGAATTTAAATATCAATTTAAGGATTTTTAAAAATTCCACCCATAAGGGGGTCTTAAAGGGTTAAATATGTTTTTACGTATTTCTCAATATCTCTTAGGCACGATGAAATATCGCCTTGGTTTTTGCTTGCAAATGTTACTCATACGAATGTTTAAGAACCGATTTCAGGATTTTTAGAAATTCCACCCCTAAGGGGGTGTAAAAGGGTAAAATATGTTTCTACGTATTTCTCAATATCGCTTAGGCACGATGAGATATCGCCTTGGTTTTTGCTTGCAAATGTTACTCATACAAATGTTTAAAAACTGATTTGAGAATTTTTAGAAATTCCACCCTTAAGGGGGTGTAAAAAGGTTAAATATGTTTTTACGTATTTTTCAATATCTCTTAGGCACGATGAGATATCGCATTATTTTCTGCTTGCAAATATTACTCGTACAAAGTTTAAATACCAATTTCAGGATTTTTAAAAATTCCACCCCTAAGGGGGTGTGAAAAGGTAAAATATGTTTTTACGTATTTTTCCATATCTCTTAGGCACGATGAGATATCGCCTTGGTTTTCGCTTGCAAATGTTACTCATACAAATGTTTAAAAACTTATTTCAGAATTTTCAGGAATTCAACCTCTAAGGGGGTGTGAGAGGGTTAAATATGTGTTTACGTGTTTTAATATCTCTTAGGCACGATGAGATATCGCCTTGGTTTTTGCTTGCAAATGTTACTCATACAAATGTTTGAAAAACTGATTTGAGAATTTTTAGAAATTCTACCTTTAAGGGGGTGTAAAAAGCTTAAATATGTTTTTACGTATTTCTCAATATCGCTTAGGCACGATGAGATATTGCCTTGGTTTTCGTTTGCAAATGTTACTCATACAAATGTTTAAAAACTTATTTCAGGATTTTTGGAAATTCTACCCCTAGAGGGGTGAAAAAGAGTTAAATATGTTTTTACATATTTTTAAATATTTCTTAGGCACGATGATATATCGCCTTGGTTTTTGTTTGCAAATGTTACTCATACAGAATTTAAATATCAATTTCAGGATTTTTAAAAATTCCACCCATAAGGGGGTCTTAAAGGGTTAAATATCTTTTTACGTATTTCTCAATATCTCTTAGGCACGATGAAATATCGCCTTGGTTTTTTCTTGCAAATGTTACTCATACGAATGTTTAAGAACCGATTTCAGGATTTTTAGAAATTCCACCCCTAAGGGGGTCTAAAAGGGTTAAATATATTTTTACGTATTTCTCAATATCTCTTAGGCACGATGAGATATCGCGTTGGTTTTTGCTTGCAAATGTTACTCATACAAATGTTCAAAAACCTATTTCAGGATTTTTGGAAATTCTACCCCTAGAAGAGTAAAAAAGGGTTAAATAGGTTTTTACATGTTTCTCAATATCTCTTAGGCACGATGAGATATCGCCTTGGTTTTTGTTTGCAAATGTTACTCATACAAAAATTAAATATCAATTCCAGGATTTTTCAAAATTCCACCCATAAGGGGGTCTAAAAGGGTTAAATATGTTTTTACGTATTTCTCAATATCTCTTAGGCACGATGAGATATCGCATTGTTTTCTGCTTGCAAATATTATTCATACAAAGTTTAAATACCAATTTCAGGATTCAAAAAAATTCCACCCCTAAGGTGTTCTAAAAGGGTTAAATATATTTTTACGTATTTCTCAATATCTCTTAGGCACGATGAGATATCGCGTTGGTTTTTGCTTGCAAATGTTACTCATACAAATATTCAAAAACTAATCTCAAGAATTTTTGAAATTCTACCCCTAGAGGGCTGTAAAAGGGTTGAATATGTCTTTACGTATTTCTCAACATCTCTTAGGTACGATGAGATATCGCCTTGGTTTCTGCTTGCAAATGTTACTCATACAAATTTTTAAAAATAAATGTGAGGATTTTTAGAAATTCCACCTTTAAGGGGGTGTAAAAGGGTTAAATATGTTTTTACGTATTTCTCAAAATCTCTTAGGCACGATGAGATATCGCGTTGATTTTTGCTTGCAATCGTTACTCATACAAATTTTTAAAAACCGATTTGAGGATTTTTGGAAATTCTACTCCTAGAAGGGTGAAAATGAGTTAAATATGTTTTTACGTATTTTTCAATATCTCTTAGGGACGATGAGATATCGCCTTGGTTTTTGTTTGCAAATGTTACTCATACAGAATTTAAATACCAATTTCAGGATTTTTGAAAATTCCACCCCTAAGGGGGTCTGAAAGGGTTAAATATGTTTTTCCATATTTCTTAATATCTCTTAGGCACGATGAGATATCGCCTTGGTTTTTGTTTGCAAATGTTACTCATACAGAATTTAAATACCAATTTCAGGATTTTTAAAAATTCCACCCCTAAGGGGGTCTGAAAGGGTTAAATATGTTTTTCCATATTTCTCAATATCTCTTAGGCACGATGAGATATCGCCTTGGTTTTTGTTTGCAAATGTTACTCATACAGAATTTAAATACCAATTTCAGGATTTTTAAAAATTCCACCCCTAAGGGGGTCTAAAAGGGTTAAATATGTTTTTACATATTTCTCAATATCTCTTAGGCACGATGAGATATCGCGTTGGTTTTTGCTTGCAAATGTTAATCATACAAATGTTTAAAAACCGATTTCAGGATTTTTGGAAATTCTACTCCTAGAAGGGTGAAAAAGAGTTAAATATGTTTTTACGTATTTTTCAATATCTCTTAGGGACGATGAGATATCGCGTTGGTTTTTGCTTGCAAATGTTACTCATACAAATATTTAAAAACTAATCTCAAGAATTTTAGAAATTCTACCCTTAGAGGGGTGTAAAAGGGTTAAATATGTTTTTACGTATTTCTCAATATCTTTCAGGCACAATGAGATATCGCCTTGGTTTCTGCTTGCAAATGTTACTCATACAAATTTTTGAAAATGAATTCCAGGATTTTTAGAAATTCCACCCCTAAGGGGGTGTAAAAGGGTAAAATATGTTTCTACGTATTTCTCAATATCGCTTAGGCACGATGAGATATCGCCTTGGTTTTTGCTTGCAAATGTTACTCATACAAATGTTTAAAAACTGATTTGAGAATTTTTAGAAATTCCACCCTTAAGGGGGTGTAAAAAGGTTAAATATGTTTTTACGTATTTTTCAATATCTCTTAGGCACGATGAGATATCGCATTATTTTCTGCTTGCAAATAGTACTCGTACAAAGTTTAAATACCAATTTCAGGATTTTTAAAAATTCCTTCCCTAAGGGGGTGTGAAAAGGTAAAATATGTTTTTACGTATTTTTCCATATCTCTTAGGCACGATGAGATATCGCCTTGGTTTTCGCTTGCAAATGTTACTCATACAAATGTTTAAAAACTTATTTCAGAATTTTTAGGAATTCAACCTCTAAGGGGGTGTGAGAGGGTTAAATATGTGTTTACGTGTTTTAATATCTCTTAGGCACGATCTGATATCGAAATGGTTTCTGCTTGCAAATATTACTCATACAAATGTTTAAAAACTGATCTCGGGATTTTAAAAAATTCTACCCCTAAGGAGGTGTAAAAAAGTTGAATATGCTTTTACGTATTACTTAATATCTCTTAGGCACGATGAGATATCGCATTGTTTTCTGCTTGCAAATATTACTCATACAAAGTTTAAATACCAATTTCAGGATTTTTAAAAATTCCACCCCTAAGGGGGTGTAAAAAGTTAAAATATGTTTTTAAGTATTTCTCTATATCTCTTAGGCACGATGAGATATCGCCTTGGTTTTTGTTTGCAAATGTTACTCATACAGAATTTAAATACCAATTTCAGGATTTTTAAAAATTCCACCCCCAAGGGGGTCTAAAAGGGTTAAATATGTTTCTACATATTTCTTAATATCTCTTAGGCACGATGAGATATCGCCTTGGTATTTGTTTGCAAATGTTACTCATACAAAAATTAAATATCAATTTCAGGACTTTTTAAAATACCACCCATAAGGGGGTCTAAAAGGGTTAAATATGTTTTTACGTATTTCTCAATATTTCTTAAGCACGATGAGATATCGCATTGTTTTCTGCTTGCAAATATTATTCATACAAAGTTTAAATACCAATTTCAGGATTCAAAAAAATTCCACCGCTAAGGTGGTCTAAAAGGGTTAAATATATTTTTACCTATTTCTCAATATCTCTTAGGCACGATGAGATATCGCGTTGGTTTTTGCTTGCAAATGTTACTCATACAAATATTTAAAAACTAATCTCAAGAATTTTAGAAATTCTACCCCCAGAAGGGTGTAAAAGGGGTAAATATGTTTTTACGTATTTCTCAATATCTTTTAGGCACGATGAGATATCGCCTTGGTTTCTGCTTGCAAATGTTACTCATACAAATTTTTAAAAACGAATGTCAGGATTTTTAGAAATTCTACCTTTAAGGGGGTGTAAAAGGGTTAAATATGTTTTTACGTATTTCTCAATATCTTTTAGGCACGATGAGATACTGGCTTGGTTTTTACATGCAAATGTTACCCATACAAATGTAAACAACCAATTTCAGGATTTTCAAAAATTCCACCCCTAAGGGGGTGTAAAAGTGTTAAATATGTTTTTACGTATTTCTCAATATCTCTTAGGCACGATGAGATATCGCCTTAGTTTACGTTTGCAATTGTTATTCATGCAAATGTTTAAAAACTGATTTCAGGATTTTTAGAAATTCTACCCCTAGAGGGGTGTAAAAGGGTTAAATATGTTTTTACGTATTTTTCAATATCGCTTAGGCACGATGAGATATCGCGTTGGTTTCTGCTTGAAAATGTTACTCATACAAATGTTTAAATACCAATTTCACGATTTTAGAAAATTCTACCCCTAGGGGGGTGTAAAAGGGTTACATATGTTTTTACGTATTTCTCAATATATTTTAGGCACGATGAGATATCGCCTTCGTTTCTGCTTGCAAATGTAACTCATACAAATTTTAAAAAATAAATGTCAGGATTTTTAGAAATTCCACTTTTAAAGGGGTGTAAAAGGGTTAAATATGTTTTTACGTATTTCTCAATATCTCTTAGGCACGATGAGGTATTGGCTTGGTTTTCGTTTGCAAATGTTACTCATACAAATATTTAAAAACCTATTTCAGGATTTTTGGAAATTCTACCCCTAGAGGGGTGAAAAAGAGTTAATTATGTTTTTACGTATTTTTCAATATCTCTTAGGCACGATGAGATATCGCCTTGGTTTTTGCTTGCAAATGTTACTCATACAAATGTTCAAAAACTGATTTGAGAATTTTTAGAAATTCGACCTTTAAGGGGGTGTAAAAAGGTTAAATATGTTTTTACGTATTTCTCAATATCGCTTAGGCACGATGAAATATTGCCTTGGTTTTCGTTTGCAAATGTTACTCATACAAATGTTTAAAAACCTATTTCAGGATTTTTGGAAATTCTACCCCTAGAAGGGTGAAAAAGTGTTAAAAATGTTTTTACGTATTTCTCAATATCTCTTAGGCACGATGAGATATCGCCTTGGTTTTTGCTTGCAAATGTTACTCATACAAATGTTTGAAAAACTGATTTGAGAATTTTTAGAAATTCCACGTTTAAGGGGGTGTAAAAAGCTTAAATATGTTTTTACGTATTTCTCAATATCGCTTAGGTACGATGAGATATTGCCTTGGTTTTCGTTTGCAAATGTTACTCATACAAATGTTTAAAAACTTATTTCAGGATTTTTGGAAATTCTACCCCTAGAGGGGTGAAAAAGAGTTAAATATGTTTTTACATATTTTTAAATATTTCTTAGGCACGATGATATATCGCCTTGGTTTTTGTTTGCAAATGTTACTCATACAGAATTTAAATATCAATTTCAGGATTTTTAAAAATTCCACCCAGGAGGGGGTCTTAAAGGGTAAAATATGTTTTTACGTATTTCTCAATATCTCTTAGGCACGATGAAATATCGCCTTGGTTTTTGCTTGCAAATGTTACTCATACGAATGTTTAAGAACCGATTTCAGGATTTTTAGAAATTCCACCCCTAAGGGGGTCTAAAAGGGTTAAATATATTTTTACGTATTTCTCAATATCTCTTAGGCACGATGAGATATCGCGTTGGTTTTTGCTTGCAAATGTTACTCATACAAATGTTCAAAAACCTATTTCAGGATTTTTGGAAATTCTACCCCTAGAAGAGTAAAAAAGGGTTAAATAGGTTTTTACATGTTTCTCAATATCTCTTAGGCACGATGAGATATCGCCTTGGTTTTTGTTTGCAAATGTTACTCATACAAAAATTAAATATCAATTTCAGGATTTTTCAAAATTCCACCCATAAGGGGGTCTAAAAGGGTTAAATATGTTTTTACGTATTTCTCAATATCTCTTAGGCACGATGAGATATCGCATTGTTTTCTGCTTGCAAATATTATTCATACAAAGTTTAAATACCAATTTCAGGATTCAAAAAAATTCCACCCCTAAGGTGTTCTAAAAGGGTTAAATATATTTTTACGTATTTCTCAATATCTCTTAGGCACGATGAGATATCGCGTTGGTTTTTGCTTGCAAATGTTACTCATACAAATATTCAAAAACTAATCTCAAGAATTTTTGAAATTCTACCCCTAGAGGGGTGTAAAAGGGTTGAATATGTCTTTACGTATTTCTCAACATCTCTTAGGTACGATGAGATATCGCCTTGGTTTCTGCTTGCAAATGTTACTCATACAAATTTTTAAAAATAAATGTGAGGATTTTTAGAAATTCCACCTTTAAGGGGGTGTAAAAGGGTTAAATATGTTTTTACGTATTTCTCAATATCTCTTAGGCACGATGAGATATCGCGTTGATTTTTGCTTGCAAATGTTACTCATACAAATGTTTAAAAACCTATTTCAGGATTTTTGGAAATTCTACCCCTAGAAGGGTGAAAAAGTGTTAAAAATGTTTTTACGTATTTCTCAATATCTCTTAGGCACGATGAGATATCGCCTTGGTTTTTGCTTGCAAATGTTACTCATACAAATGTTTAAAAACTGATTTGAGAATTTTTAGAAATTCCACCTTTAAGGGGGTGTAAAAAGCTTAAATATGTTTTTACGTATTTCTCAATATCGCTTAGGCACGATGAGATATTGCCTTGGTTTTCGTTTGCAAATGTTACTCATACAAATGTTTAGAAACTTATTTCAGGATTTTTGGAAATTCTACCCCTAGAGGGGTGAAAAAGAGTTAAATATGTTTTTACGTATTTTTAAATATTTCTTAGGCACGATGATATATCGCCTTGGTTTTTGTTTGCAAATGTTACTCATACAGAATTTAAATATCAATTTAAGGATTTTTAAAAATTCCACCCATAAGGGGGTCTTAAAGGGTTAAATATGTTTTTACGTATTTCTCAATATCTCTTAGGCACGATGAAATATCGCCTTGGTTTTTGCTTGCAAATGTTACTCATACGAATGTTTAAGAACCGATTTCAGGATTTTTAGAAATTCCACCCCTAAGGGGGTGTAAAAGGGTAAAATATGTTTCTACGTATTTCTCAATATCGCTTAGGCACGATGAGATATCGCCTTGGTTTTTGCTTGCAAATGTTACTCATACAAATGTTTAAAAACTGATTTGAGAATTTTTAGAAATTCCACCCTTAAGGGGGTGTAAAAAGGTTAAATATGTTTTTACGTATTTTTCAATATCTCTTAGGCACGATGAGATATCGCATTATTTTCTGCTTGCAAATATTACTCGTACAAAGTTTAAATACCAATTTCAGGATTTTTAAAAATTCCACCCCTAAGGGGGTGTGAAAAGGTAAAATATGTTTTTACGTATTTTTCCATATCTCTTAGGCACGATGAGATATCGCCTTGGTTTTCGCTTGCAAATGTTACTCATACAAATGTTTAAAAACTTATTTCAGAATTTTCAGGAATTCAACCTCTAAGGGGGTGTGAGAGGGTTAAATATGTGTTTACGTGTTTTAATATCTCTTAGGCACGATGAGATATCGCCTTGGTTTTTGCTTGCAAATGTTACTCATACAAATGTTTGAAAAACTGATTTGAGAATTTTTAGAAATTCCACCTTTAAGGGGGTGTAAAAAGCTTAAATATGTTTTTACGTATTTCTCAATATCGCTTAGGCACGATGAGATATTGCCTTGGTTTTCGTTTGCAAATGTTACTCATACAAATGTTTAAAAACTTATTTCAGGATTTTTGGAAATTCTACCCCTAGAGGGGTGAAAAAGAGTTAAATATGTTTTTACATATTTTTAAATATTTCTTAGGCACGATGATATATCGCCTTGGTTTTTGTTTGCAAATGTTACTCATACAGAATTTAAATATCAATTTCAGGATTTTTAAAAATTCCACCCATAAGGGGGTCTTAAAGGGTTAAATATGTTTTTACGTATTTCTCAATATCTCTTAGGCACGATGAAATATCGCCTTGGTTTTTTCTTGCAAATGTTACTCATACGAATGTTTAAGAACCGATTTCAGGATTTTTAGAAATTCCACCCCTAAGGGGGTCTAAAAGGGTTAAATATATTTTTACGTATTTCTCAATATCTCTTAGGCACGATGAGATATCGCGTTGGTTTTTGCTTGCAAATGTTACTCATACAAATGTTCAAAAACCTATTTCAGGATTTTTGGAAATTCTACCCCTAGAAGAGTAAAAAAGGGTTAAATAGGTTTTTACATGTTTCTCAATATCTCTTAGGCACGATGAGATATCGCCTTGGTTTTTGTTTGCAAATGTTACTCATACAAAAATTAAATATCAATTCCAGGATTTTTCAAAATTCCACCCATAAGGGGGTCTAAAAGGGTTAAATATGTTTTTACGTATTTCTCAATATCTCTTAGGCACGATGAGATATCGCATTGTTTTCTGCTTGCAAATATTATTCATACAAAGTTTAAATACCAATTTCAGGATTCAAAAAAATTCCACCCCTAAGGTGTTCTAAAAGGGTTAAATATATTTTTACGTATTTCTCAATATCTCTTAGGCACGATGAGATATCGCGTTGGTTTTTGCTTGCAAATGTTACTCATACAAATATTCAAAAACTAATCTCAAGAATTTTTGAAATTCTACCCCTAGAGGGCTGTAAAAGGGTTGAATATGTCTTTACGTATTTCTCAACATCTCTTAGGTACGATGAGATATCGCCTTGGTTTCTGCTTGCAAATGTTACTCATACAAATTTTTAAAAATAAATGTGAGGATTTTTAGAAATTCCACCTTTAAGGGGGTGTAAAAGGGTTAAATATGTTTTTACGTATTTCTCAAAATCTCTTAGGCACGATGAGATATCGCGTTGATTTTTGCTTGCAATCGTTACTCATACAAATGTTTAAAAACCTATTTCAGGATTTTTGCAAATTCTACCCCTAGAAGGGTGAAAAAGTGTTAAAAATGTTTTTACGTATTTCTCAATATCTCTTAGGCACGATGAGATATCGCCTTGGTTTTTGCTTGCAAATGTTACTCATACAAATGTTTAAAAACTGATTTGAGAATTTTTAGAAATTCCACCTTTAAGGGGGTGTAAAAAGCTTAAATATGTTTTTACGTATTTCTCAATATCGCTTAGGCACGATGAGATATTGCCTTGGTTTTCGTTTGCAAATGTTACTCATACAAATGTTTAAAAACTTATTTCAGGATTTTTGGAAATTCTACCCCTAGAGGGGTGAAAAAGAGTTAAATATGTTTTTACGTATTTTTAAATATTTCTTAGGCACGATGATATATCGCCTTGGTTTTTGTTTGCAAATGTTACTCATACAGAATTTAAATATCAATTTAAGGATTTTTAAAAATTCCACCCATAAGGGGGTCTTAAAGGGTTAAATATGTTTTTACGTATTTCTCAATATCTCTTAGGCACGATGAAATATCGCCTTGGTTTTTGCTTGCAAATGTTACTCATACGAATGTTTAAGAACCGATTTCAGGATTTTTAGAAATTCCACCCCTAAGGGGGTGTAAAAGGGTAAAATATGTTTCTACGTATTTCTCAATATCGCTTAGGCACGATGAGATATCGCCTTGGTTTTTGCTTGCAAATGTTACTCATACAAATGTTTAAAAACTGATTTAAGAATTTTTAGAAATTCCACCCTTAAGGGGGTGTAAAAAGGTTAAATATGTTTTTACGTATTTTTCAATATCTCTTAGGCACGATGAGATATCGCATTATTTTCTGCTTGCAAATATTACTCGTACAAAGTTTAAATACCAATTTCAGGATTTTTAAAAATTCCACCCCTAAGGGGGTGTGAAAAGGTAAAATATGTTTTTACGTATTTTTCCATATCTCTTAGGCACGATGAGATATCGCCTTGGTTTTCGCTTGCAAATGTTACTCATACAAATGTTTAAAAACTTATTTCAGAATTTTTAGGAATTCAACCTCTAAGGGGGTGTGAGAGGGTTAAATATGTGTTTACGTGTTTTAATATCTCTTAGGCACGATCTGATATCGAAATGGTTTCTGCTTGCAAATATTACTCATACAAATGTTTAAAAACTGATCTCGGGATTTTAAAAAATTCTACCCCTAAGGGGGTGTGAAAAAGTTAAATATGCTTTTACGTATTTCTTAATATCTCTTAGGCACGATGAGATATCGCATTGTTTTCTGCTTGCAAATATTACTCATACAAAGTTTAAATACCAATTTCAGGATTTTTAAAAATTCCACCCCTAAGGGGGTGTAAAAAGTTAAAATATGTTTTTAAGTATTTCTCTATATCTCTTAGGCACGATGAGATATCGCCTTGGTTTTTGTTTGCAAATGTTACTCATACAGAATTTAAATACCAATTTCAGGATTTTTAAAAATTCCACCCCCAAGGGGGTCTAAACGGGTTAAATATGTTTCTACATATTTCTTAATATCTCTTAGGCACGATGAGATATCGCCTTGGTTTTTGTTTGCAAATGTTACCCATACAAAAATTAAATATCAATTTCAGGACTTTTTAAAATACCACCCATAAGGGGGTCTAAAAGGGTTAAATATGTTTTTACGTATTTCTCAATATTTCTTAAGCACGATGAGATATCGCATTGTTTTCTGCTTGCAAATATTATTCATACAAAGTTTAAATACCAATTTCAGGATTCAAAAAAATTCCACCGCTAAGGTGGTCTAAAAGGGTTAAATATATTTTTACCTATTTCTCGATATCTCTTAGGCACGATGAGATATCGCGTTGGTTTTTGCTTGCAAATGTTACTCATACAAATATTTAAAAACTAATCTCAAGAATTTTAAAAATTCTACTCCTAGAGGGGTGTAAAAGGGGTAAATATGTTTTTACGTATTTCTCAATATCTTTTAGGCACGATGAGATATCGCCTTGGTTTCTGCTTGCAAATGTTACTCATACAAATTTTTAAAAATAAATGTCAGGATTTTTAGAAATTCTACTTTTAAGGGGGTGTAAAAGGGTTAAATATTTTTTTACGTACTTCTCAATATCTTTTAGGCACGATGAGATATTGGCTTGGTTTTTACTTGCAAATGTTACCCATACAAATGTAAACAACCAATTTCAGGATTTTTAAAAATTCCACCCCCAAAAGGGTGTAAAAGTGTTAAATATGTTTTTACGTATTTCTCAATATCTCTTAGGCACGATGAGATATCGCCTTGGTTTTCGTTTGCAAATGTTACTCATACAAATGTTTAAAAACTGATTTGGAAATTTTTAGAAATTCTACCCTTAAGGGGGTGTAAAAAGGTTAAATATGTTGTTACGTATTTCTCAATATCTCTTAGGCACGATGAGATATCGCATTATTTTCTGCTTGCAAACATTACTCGTACAAAGTTTAAATACCGATTTCAGGATTTTTAAAAATTCCACCCCTAAGGGGGTGTAAAAAAGTAAATTATGTTTTTACGTATTTTTCCATATCTCTTAGGCACGATGAGATATCGCCTTGGTTTTCGCTTGCAAATGTTACTCATACAAATGTTTAAAAACTTATTTCAGAATTTTTAGGAATTCAACCTCAAAGGGGGTGTAAGAGACTTAAATATGTGTTTACGTGTTTCTTAATATCTCTTAGGCACGATGTTATATCGAATAGGTTTCTGCTTGCAAATATTACTCATACAAATGTTTAAAAACTGATGTCGGGATTTTAAAAAATTCTACCCCTAAGGAGGTGTAAAAAAGTTAAATACGCTTTTACGTATTTCTTAATATCTCTTAGGCACGATGAGATATCGCATTGTTTTCTGCTTGCAAATATTACTCATACAAAGTTTAAATACCAATTTCAGGATTTTTAAAAATTCCACCCCTAAGGGGGTGTAAAAAGTTAAAATATGTTTTTAAGTATTTCTCTATATCTCTTAGGCACGATGAGATATCGCCTTGGTTTTTGTTTGCAAATGTTACTCATACAGAATTTAAATACCAATTTCAGGATTTTTAAAAATTCCACCCCCAATGGGGTCTAAAAGGGTTAAATATGTTTCTACATATTTCTTAATATCTCTTAGGCACGATGAGATATCGCCTTGGTATTTGTTTGCAAATGTTACTCATACAAAAATTAAATATCAATTTCAGGACTTTTTAAAATACCACCCATAAGGGGGTCTAAAAGGGTTAAATATGTTTTTACGTATTTCTTAATATTTCTTAAGCACGATGAGATATCGCATTGTTTTCTGCTTGCAAATATTATTCATACAAAGTTTAAATACCAATTTCAGGATTCAAAAAAATTCCACCGCTAAGGTGGTCTAAAAGGGTTAAATATATTTTTACCTATTTCTCAATATCTCTTAGGCACGATGAGATATCGCGTTGGTTTTTGCTTGCAAATGTTAATCATACAAATATTTAAAAACTAATCTCAAGAATTTTAGAAATTCTACCCCCAGAAGGGTGTAAAAGGGGTAAATATGTTTTTACGTATTTCTCAATATCTTTTAGGCACGATGAGATATCGCCTTGGTTTCTGCTTGCAAATGTTACTCATACAAATTTTTAAAAACGAATGTCAGGATTTTTAGAAATTCTACCTTTAAGGGGGTGTAAAAGGGTTAAATATGTTTTTACGTATTTCTCAATATCTTTTAGGCACGATGAGATACTGGCTTGGTTTTTACATGCAAATGTTACCCATACAAATGTAAACAACCAATTTCAGGATTTTCAAAAATTCCACCCCTAAGGGGGTGTAAAAGTGTTAAATATGTTTTTACGTATTTCTCAATATCTCTTAGGCACGATGAGATATCGCCTTGGTTTACGTTTGCAATTGTTATTCATGCAAATGTTTAAAAACTGATTTCAGGATTTTTAGAAATTCTACCCCTAGAAAGGTGTAAAAGGGTTAAATATGTTTTTACGTATTTTTCAATATCGCTTAGGCACGATGAGATATCGCGTTGGTTTCTGCTTGAAAATGTTACTCATACAAATGTTTAAATACCAATTTCACGATTTTAGAAAATTCTACCCCTAGGGGGGTGTAAAAGGGTTACATATGTTTTTACGTATTTCTCAATATATTTTAGGCACGATGAGATATCGCCTTCGTTTCTGCTTGCAAATGTAACTCATACAAAAATTAAATATCAATTTCAGGATTTTTAAAAATTCCACCCATAAGGGGGTCTAAAAGGGTTAAATATGTTTTTACGTATTTCTCAATATCTCTTAGGCACGATGAGATATCGCATTGTTTTCTGCTTGCAAATATTATTCATACAAAGTTCAAATACCAATTTCAGGATTCAAAAAAATTCCACCCCCAAGGTGGTCTAAAAGGGTTAAATATATTTTTACGTATTCCTCAATATCTCTTAGGTACGATGAGATATCGCGTTGGTTTTTGCTTCAAATGTTACTCATACAAATATTTAAAAACTAATCTCAAGAATTTTAGAAATTCTACCCCTAGAGGGGTGTAAAATGGTTAAATATGTTTTTACGTATTTCTCAATATCTTTTAGGCACGATGAGATATCGCCTTGGTTTCTGCTTGCAAATGTTACTCATACAAATTTTTAAAAATAAATGTCAGGATTTTTAGAAATTCTACCTTTAAGGGGGTGTAAAAGGGTTAAATATGTTTTTACGTATTTCTCAATATCTCTTAGGCACGATGAGATATCGCCTTGGTTTTTGTTTGCAAATGTTACTCATACAAATGTTTAAAAACCAATTTCGGGATTTTTAAAAATTCCACCCCTAAGGGGGTGTTAAAGTCTTAAATATGTTTTTACGTATTTCTCAATATCACTTAAACACGATGAGATATCGCCTTGGTTCTTGCTTGCAAATGTTACTCATACAAATGTTTAGAAAATAAAATCAAGATTTTTGAAAATTCCACATTTAAGGAGGTGTAAAAGTGTCAAATATGTTTTGACGTATTTCTCAATATCACTTAGGCACGATGAGATATCGCCTTGGATTTTGTTTGCAAATGTTACTCATACAAATGTTTAAAAACCAATTTCAAGATTTTTAGAAATTCCAACCCTGAGGAGGTGAAAAGAGTTGAATATGTTTTTAGGTATTTCGTTATACCTCTTTGCACGATGAGATATCGCCTTGGTTTTTTTTGGAAATGTTACTCATACAAATGTTTTAAAACCAATTTCCGGATTTTTAAAATTCCACCCTTAAGAAGGTTTTAAAAGGGTTAGAAACTGTGGAAAGTGTTTTAACGGTTTTTTTTAAATTCTATATATTCTATGAATTCGCCTTCGGCGATTACAAATAAACCAAGCCTAAATATTGTTAAGAGCCTAAGTAAGGTCATTGGATATATCTCACCCGTAAACCCCAGCCTCTTTACCCCCCAAAAAAATTTATATATATTAAAGCCTTTGTCCTGACTGACTCATCAACGCCCAGCCCAAACCCCTGGGCCTAGAAACTTGAAATTCTAAGGATATATTCCCTTCGTGTCGTAAACGCTCACTAAGAAGGGAATTTTAGAAATATGTTAAATGTTAATATGTTAAATATGTTTTTACGTATTTCTCAATATCTCTTAGGCACGATGAGATATCGCATTGTTTTCTGCTTGCAAATATTATTCATACAAAGTTCAAATACCAATTTCAGGATTTTTAAAAATTTCACCCCTAAGGAGGTATAAAAGTGTTAAATATATTTTTACGTATTTCTCAATATCTCTTAAGCACGATGAGTTATTGGTTTGGTTTTTACTTGCAAATGTTAACAACCAATTTCAGGATTTTTTAAAATTCCACCCCTAAGGGGGTGTAAAAGTGTTAAATATGTTTTTACGTATTTCTCAATATCTTTTAGGCAGGATTGGATATCGCATTGGTTTCTGTTTGCAAATTTCAATCATACAACAACTAAATATCAATTTCAGGATTTTTAAAAATTCCACCCATAAGGGGGTCTAAAAAGGTAAAATATGTTTTTACGTATTTCTCCATATCTCTTAGGCACGATGAGATATCGCCTTGGTTTTCGCTTGCAAATGTTACTCATACAAATGTTTAA
Source organism: Cylloceria caligata (assembly GCA_963942595.1). NCBI lineage: Eukaryota > Metazoa > Arthropoda > Insecta > Hymenoptera > Ichneumonidae > Cylloceria > Cylloceria caligata. Next base: position 23,950,284 of record OZ012708.1, on the reverse strand, counting down.
AAACTTATTTCAGGATTTTTAGGAATTCAACCTCTAAAGGGGTGTAAGAAGGTTAAATATGTGTTCACGTGTTTCTCAATATCTCTCAGGCACGTTGTGATATCGAATTGGTTTCTGCTTGCAAATATTACTCATACAAATGTTTAAAAACTGATTTTGAGATTTTAAAAAATTCTACCCCTAAGCGGGTGTTAAAGGGTTAAAAATGCTCTTACGTATTTCTCAATATCTCTTAGGCACGATGAGATATCGCATTATTTTCTGCTTGCAAATATTACTCATACAAAGTTGAAATACCAATTCCAGTATTTTCAAAAATTCCACCCCTAAGGGGGTGTAAAAAGGTAAAATATGTTTTTACGTATTTCTCCATATCTCTCAGGCACGATGAGATATCGCTTTGGTTTTCGCTTGCAAATGTTACTCATACAAATGTTTAAAAACTTATTTCAGGATTTTTGGAAATTCCACCCCTAAGGGGGTGTAAAAGGGTTAAATATGTTTTAACGTATTTCTCAATATCTCTTATGCACGATGAGATATCGCGTTGGTTTCTGCTTGAAAATGTTACTCATACAAATGTTCAAATACCAATTTCAGGATTTTAGAAAATTCTACCCCTAAGAAGGTGTAAAAGGGTTAAATATGTATTTACGAATTTCTCAATAACGCTTAGGCACGATGAGATATAGCCTTGGTTTTTGCTTGCAAATGTTACTCATAAAAATGTTTGAAAACCAATTTTGGGATTTTTTTAAATTCCATCCCTAAGGAGATGTAAAAGGGTTAAATATGTATTTACGTATTTCTCAATATCGCTTAGGAACGATGAAATATAGCCTTGGTTTTTGTTTGCAAATGTTACTCATACAAATGTTTAAAAACCAATTTCGGGATTTTTAAAAATTCTACCCCTAAGGGGGTGTTAAAGTCTTAAATATGTTTTTACGTAATTCTAAATATCACTTAGGCACGATGAGATATCGCCTTGGTTCTTGCTTGCAAATGTTACTCATACAAATGTTTAGAAAAAAAAATCAAGATTTTTGAAAATTCCACATTTAAGGAGGTGTAAAAATGTCAAATATGTTTTGACGTATTTCTCAATATCGCTTAGGCACGATGAGATATTGCCTTAGTTTTCGTTTGCAAATGTTACTCATACAAATGTTTAAAAACAGATTTCAGGATTTTTAGGAATTCAACCTCTAAGGGGATGTAAAAGGGTTAAATATGTTTATACGTATTTCTCTATATCTTTTAGGCAGGATTAGATATCGTCTTGGTTTTTGCTTGCAAATGTTACTCATACGAATGTTTGAAAACTGATTTGAGAATTTTCAGAAATTCCACCCTTAAGGGAGTGTAAAAAGGTTAAATATGTTTTTACGTATTTCTCAATATCTCTTAGGCACGATGAGATATCGCATTATTTTCTGCTTGCAAATATTACTCATACAAACTTTAAATACCAATTTCAGGATTTTTAAAAATTCCACCCCTAAGGGGGTGTAAAAAGATAAAATATGTTTTTACGTATTTCTCCATATCTCTTAGGCACGATGAGATATCGCCTTGGTTTTCGCTTGCAAATGTTACTCATACAAATGTTTAAAAACTTATTTCAGGATTTTTGGAAATTCCACCCCTAAGGGGGTGTAAAAGGGTTAAATATGTTTTTACGTATTTCTCAATATCTCTTATGCACGATGAGATATCCCGTTGGTTTCTGCTTGAAAATGTTACTCATACAAATGTTTAAATACAAATTTCACGATTTTAGAAAATTCTACCCCTGGGGGGGTGTAAAACGGTTAGATATGTTTTTCCGTATTTCTCAATATCTTTTAGGCACAATGAGATATCGCCTTCGTTTCTGCTTGCAAATGTTACTCATACGAATTAGAAAAAAAAATGTCAGGATTTTTAGAAATTCCACTCCTAAGGGGGTGTAAAAGAGTTAAATATGTTTTTACGTATTTCTCAACATCTCTTAGGCACGATGAGATATCGCCTTGATTTTTGTTTGTAAATTTTCGTCATACAAATGTTTAAAAATCAATTTTGGGATTTTTAGAAATTCCAACCCTAAGGGGGTGTAAAAGGGTAAAATATGTCTTTACGTATTTCTCAATATCTCTTAGGCACGACGAGATATTGGCTTGGTTTTAACTTGCAAATGTTACCCATACAAATGTCAACAACCAATTTCAGGATTTTGAAAAATTCCACCCCTAAGGGGGTGTAGAAGTGTTAAATGTGTTTTTACGTATTTCTCAATATCTCTTAGGCACGATGAGATATCGCCTTGGTTTTCGTTTGCAATTGTTATTCATGCAAATGGTTAAAAACTGATTTCAGGATTTTTAGAAATTCTACCCCTAGAGGGGTGTAAAAGGGTTAATCATGTTTTTACGTATTTCTCAATATCTCTTAGGCACGATGAGATATCGCATTATTTTTTGCTTGCAAATGTTACTCATACAGAATTTAAATACCAATTTCAGGATTTTTAAAAATTCCACCCTTAAGGAGGTCTAAAAGGGTTAAATATGTTTTTATGTAGTTTTCAATATCGCTTAGGCACGATGAGATATCGCGTTGGTTTCTGTTCAAAATGTTACTCATACAAATGTTTAAATACCAATTTTACGATTTTAGAAAATTCTACCCCTAGGGGGGTGTAAAAGGGTTACATATGTTTTTACGTATTTCTCAATATCTTTTATGCCTAAAAGATATTGAGATATCGCCTTCGTTTCTGCTTGCAAATGTTACTCATACAAATGTTTAAAAACATATTTCAGGATTTTTAGGAATTCAACCTCTAAAGGGGTGTAAAAGGGTTAAATATGTTTTAACGTATTTCTCAATATCTCTTATGCACGATGAGATATCGCGTTGGTTTCTGCTTGAAAATGTTACTCATACAAATGTTCAAATATAAATTTCAGGATTTTAGAAAATTCTACCCCTGGTAGGGTGTTAAAGGGTTAAATAAGTTTTTACGTATTTCTAAATATCACTCAGGCACGATGAGATATCGACTTGGTTTTTGTTTGCAAATGTTACTCATACAAATGTTTAAAAACCAATTTCGGGATTTTTTCAAATTCCATCGCTAAGAAGGTGTAAAAGGGTTAAATATGTATTTACGAATTTCTCAATAACGCTTAGGCACGATGAGATATAGCCTTGGTTTTTGCTTGCAAATGTTACTCATAAAAATGTTTGAAAACCAATTTTGGGATTTTTTCAAATTCCATCCCTAAGAAGATGTAAAAGGGTTAAATATGTATTTACGTATTTCTCAATATCGCTTAGGAACGATGAAATATATCCTTGGTATTTGTTTGCAAATGTTACTCATACAAATGTTTAAAAACATATTTCAGGATTATTAGGAATTCAACCTCTAAAGGGGTGTAAAAGGGTTAAATATGTTTTTACGTATTTCTCAATATCACTTAGGCACGATGAGATATCGCCTTGGTTCTTGCTTGCAAATGTTACTCATACAAATGTTTAGAAAAAAAATCAAGATTTTTGAAAATTCCACATTTAAGGAGGTGTAAAAGTGTGAAATATGTTTTGACGTATTTCTCAATATCACTTAGGCACGATGAGATATCGCCTTGGATTTTGTTTGCAAATGTTACTCATACAAATGTTTAAAAACCAATTTCAAGATTTTTAGAAACTCCAACCCTGAGGAGGTGAAAAGAGTTGAATATGTTTTTAGGTATTTCGTAATACCTCTTTGACACGATGAGATATCGTCTTGGTTTTTTTTGGAAATGTTACTCATACAAATGTTTAAAAACCAATTTCCGGATTTTTAAAAATTCCACCCTTAAGAAGGTTCTAAAAGGGTTAGAAACTGTGGAAAGTGTTTTAACGGTTTTTTTTTAATTCTATATATTCTATGAATTCGCTTTCGGCGATTACAAATAAACCAAGCCCAAATATTGTTAAGAGCCTAAGTAAGGTCATTGGATATATCTCACCCGTAAACCCCACCCTCTTTACCCCCCAATAAAATTTATATATATTGAAGGCTTTGTCCTGACTGACTCATCAACGCCCAGCCCAAACCCCTGGGCCTAGAAACTTGAAATTCTAAGGATATATTCCCTTCGTGTCGTAAACGCTCACCAAGAAGGGAATTTTAGAAATATGTTAAATGTTAATATGTTAAATATGTTTTTACGTATTTCTCAATATCTCTTAGGCACGATGAGATATCGCATTGGTTCGTGCTTGCAAATGTTACTCATACAAAGTTTAAATACCAATTTCAGAATTTTTGAAAATTCCACCCATAAGGAGGTCTAAAAGGGTAAAATAAGTTTTTACGTATTTGACAATATCTTTTAGGCACGATGAGATATCGCCTCGGTTTCTGCTTGGAAATGTTACTCATACAAATTTTTAAATATTAATGTCAGGATTTTCAGAAATTCCACCCCTAAGGGGGTGTAAAAGTGTTAAATATGTTTTTACGTATTTCTCAATATCTCTTAGGCACGATGAGATATGGGCTTGGTTTTTGCTTACAAATGTTACCCATACAAATATTTAAAAATAGTTTTCGGATTTTCAGAAATTCCACCTTTAAGGGGGTGTAAAAGGGTTAAATATGTTTTTACGTATTTCTCAATATCACTTAGGCGCGATGAGATATCGCCTTGGTTTTCGTTTGCAAATGTAACTGATACAAATGTTTAAAAACCAGATTCGGGATTCTTAAAAATTTTACCCCTAAGGGGGTATAAAAGTGTTGATATGTTTTTACGTATTTCTCAATATCTCTTAAGCACGATGAGATATTGGCTTGGTTTTTACTTGCAAATGTTACCCATACAAATGTTAACAACCAATTCTAGGATTTTTGAAAATTCAACCCCTAAGGGGGTGTAAAAGTGTTAAATATGTTTTTACGTATTTCTCAATATCTTTCAGGCACGATGAGATATCGCGTTGGTTTCTGCTTGCAAATGTTACTCACCCAAATGTTTAAAAACTAATTTCAGGATTTCTAAAAATACCACCCCCAAGAAGGTGTAAATGTGTAAAATATGTTTTAACGTATTTCTCAATATCGCTTAGGCACGATGAGATATTGCCTTAGATTTCGTTTGCAAATGTTACTCATACAAATGTTTAAAAACGTATTTCAGGTTTTTTGCAAATTCTACCCCTAGAGGGGTGAAAAAGAGTTACTCATGTTTTTACGTATTTTTCAATATCTCTTAGGCACGATGAGATATCGCATTGTTTTCTGCTTGCAAATATTACTCATACAAAGTTTAAATACCAATTTCAGGATTGAAAAAAATTCCACCTCTAAGGGGGTTTAAAAGGGTTAAATATATTTTTACGTATTTTTCAATATCTCTTAGGCACGATACGATAAATATATAGCCTTGGTTTTTGTTTGCAAATGTTAGTCATACAAAATTTAAATACCAATTTCAGGATTTTTAAAAATTCCACCCCTGAGGGGGTCTAAAAGGCTTAAATATGTTTTTACGTATTTCTCAATATCTCTTAGGCACGATGAGATATCGCGTTGGTTTTTGCTTGCAAATGTTACTCATACAAATATTTAAAAATTAATCTCAAGAATTTTAGAAATTCTACCCCTAAAGGGGTGTAAAAGGGTTAAATATGTTTTTACGTATTTCTCAATATCTTTTAGGCACGATGAGATATCGCCTTGGTTTCTGCTTGCAAATGTTACTCATACAAATTTTAAAAAATAAATGTCAGGATTTTTAGAAATTCTACCTTTAAGGGGGTGTAAAAGGGTTAAATATGTTTTTACGTATTTCTCAATATCTCTTAGGCACGATGAGATCTTGGCTAGGTTTTTACTTGCAAATAATACCAATACAAATGTAAACAACTAATTTCAGGATTTTCGAAAAATTCCACCGCTAAAAGGGTGTAAAACTGTTAAATATGTTTTTACGTATTTGTCAATATCTCTTAGGCACGATGAGATATTGGCTTGGTTTTTACTTGCAAATGTTACCCATACAAATGTGAACAACCAATTTCAGGATTTTCAAAAATTCCACCCCTAAGGGGTTGTAAAAAGGTAAAATATGTTTTCACGTATTTCTCCATATCTCTTAGGCACGTCGAGATATCGCCTTGGTTTTCGCTTGCAAATGTTACTCATACAAATGTTTAAAAACTTGATTCAGGATTTTTGGAAATTCCACCCCTAAGGGGGTGTAAAAGGGTTAAATATGTTTTTACGTATTTCTCAATATCTTTTATGCACGATGAGATATCGCGTTGGTTTCTGCTTGAAAATGTTACTTATACAAATGTTTAAATACCAATTTCAGGATTTTAGAAAATTTTACCCCTGGGGGGGTGTAAAAGAGTTACATATGTTTTTACGTATTTCTTTATATCTTTTAGGCACGATGAGATAACGCCTTGGTTTCTGCTTGCAAATTTTACTCATACAAATTTTTGAAAAAAAATAACAGGATTTTTAGAAATTCCACTCCTAAAGGGGTGTAAAAGGGTTAAATATGTTTTTACGTATTTCTCAATACCTCTTAGACACGATGAGATATAGCCTTGGATTTTGTTTGGAAATGTTACTCATACAAATGTTTAAAAACGGATTTAAGGGTTTTTAGAAATTCCACCCTTAAGGGGGTGTAAAAAGGTTAAATATGTTTTTACGTATTTCTCAATATCGCTTAGGCACGATGAGATATTGCCTTGGTTTTCGTTTGCAAATGTTACTCAAACAAAAATTAAATACCAATTTTAGGATTTTTAAAAATTCCACCCATAAGGGGGTCTAAAAGGGTTAAATATGTTTTTACGTATTTTTCAACATCTCTTAGGCACGATGAGATATCGCGTTGGTTTTTGCTTGCAAATGTTACTCATATAGATGTTTAAAAACGTATTTCAGGATTTTTGGAAATTCTACCCCTAGAGGGGTGTAAAAGGGTTGAATATGTTTTTACGTATTTCTCAATATCTTTTAGGCACGATGAGATATCGCCTTGGTTTCTGCTTGCAAATGTTACTCATACAAATTTTTAAAAATAAATTTTAGGATTTTTAGAAATTCCACCTTTAAGGGGGTGTAAAAGGGTTAAATATGTTTTTACGTATTTCTCAATATCTCTTAGGCACGATGAGATATTGGCTTGGTTTTTACTTGCAAATGTTACCCATACAAATGTGAACAACCAATTTCAGGATTTTCAAAAATTCCACCCCTAAGGGGGTATAAAAGTGTTAAATATGTTTTTACGTATTTCTCAATATCTCTTAGGCACGATGAGATATCGCCTTGGTTTTTGCTTGCAAATGTTACTCATACAAATGTTTAAAAACTGATTCGAGAATTTTTAGAAAATCTACCCTTAAGGGGCCGTAAAAAGAGTTAAATATGTTTTTACGTATTTTTCAATATTTCTTAGGCACGATCAGATATCGCCTTGGTTTTTGTTTGCAAATGTTACTCATACAGAATTTAAATACCAATTTCAGGATTTAAAAAAATTCCACCCCTAAGGGGGTCTAAAAGGGTTAAATATATTTTTACGTATTTCTCAATATCTCTTAGGCACGATGAGATATCGCGTTGGTTTTTGCTTGCAAATGTTACTCATACAAATGTTTAAAAACCTATTTCAGGATTTTTGGAAATTCTACCCCTAGAAGAGTGAAAAAGAGTTAAATATGTTTTTACGTATTTTTTAATATCTCTTAGGCATGATGAGATATCGCCTTGGTTTTTGTTTGCAAATGTTACTCATACAGAATTTAAATACCAATTTCAGGATTTTAAAAAATTCCACCCCTAAGGGGGTCTAAAAGGGTTAAATATGTTTTTACATATTTCTCAATATCTCTTACGCACGATGAGATATCGCCTTGGTTTTTGTTTGCAAATGTTACTCATACAAAAATTAATTATCAATTTCAGGATTTTCAAAAATTCCTTCCATAAAGGGGTCTAAAAGGGTTAAATATGTTTTTACGTATTTCTCAATATCTCTTAGGCACGATGAGATATCGCACTGTTTTCTGCTTGCAAACATTATTCATACAAAATTTAATAACCAATTTCAGGATTCAAAAAAATTCCACCCCTAAGGTGGTCTAAAAGGGTTAAATATATTTTTACGTATTTCTCAATATCTCTTAGGCACGATGAGATATGGGCTTGGTTTTCGTTTGCAAATGTAACTGATACAAATGTTTAAAAACCAGATTCGGGATTTTTAAAAATTCCACCATTAAGGGGGTGTTAAAGTCTTAAATATGTTTTTACGTATTTCTTAATATCACTTAGGCGAGATGAGATATCGCCTTGATTTTTGTTTGCAAATTTTACTCATACAAATTTTTAAAAATCAATTTCAGGATTTTTAAAAATTCCACCCCTAAGGAGGTATAAAAGTGTTAAATATATTTTTACGTATTTCTCAATATCTCTTAAGCACGATGAGATATTGGTTTGGTTTTTACTTGCAAATGTTACCTATACAAATGTTAACAACCAATTTCAGGATTTTTTAAAATTCCACCCCTAAGGGGGTGTAAAAGTGTTAAATATGTTTTTACGTATTTCTCAATATCTTTTAGGCAGGATTGGATATCGCATTGGTTTCTGTTTGCAAATTTCAATCATACAAAAACTAAATATCAATTTCAGGATTTTTAAAAATTCCACCCATAAGGGGGTCTAAAAAGGTAAAATATGTTTTTACATATTTCTCAATATCTTTTAGGCACGATGAGATATCGCCTTGGTTTTTGTTTGCAAATGTTACTCATACAAATGTTTAAAAACTTATTTCAGGATTTTTAGGTATTCAACCTCTAAAGGGGTGTAAGAAGGTTAAATATGTGTTTACGTGTTTCTCAATATCTCTCAGGCACGATGTGATATCGAATTGGTTTCTGCTTGCAAATATTACTCATACAAATGTTTAAAAACTGATTTTAGGATTTTAAAAAATTCTACCCCTAAGCGGGTGTAAAAGGGTTAAAAATGCTCTTACGTATTTCTCAATATCTCTTAGGCACGATGAGATATCGCATTATTTTCTGCTTGCAAATATTACTCATACAAAGTTGAAATACCAATTCCAGTATCTTCAAAAATTCCACCCCTAAGGGGGTGTAAAAAGGTAAAATATGTTTTTACGTATTTCTCCATATCTCTTAGGCACGATGAGATATCGCTTTGGTTTTCGCTTGCAAATGTTACTCATACAAATGTTTAAAAACTTATTTCAGGATTTTTGGAAATTCCACCCCTAAGGGGGTGTAAAAGGGTTAAATATGTTTTAACGTATCAGGAGTACAAATTGAAAATGCGGGATTTTTTTCTATTTTTGAACGTTTATTCTGAAAAAATGGTAACAAATGAATTATTCAAAGTATTGTCCATCGCTAGCCACAACTTTTTCCCATCTTTCTGGCAATTTACGGATACCGTCGCGAAAAAATTCGGCCGGCTTGGCTGCTATCCAGTCATCGACCCATTTTTGGGCTTCTTTGTAAGAATGGAAGCGCTGGTCAGCTAGGCCATGTGTCATCGATCGGAAAAGGTGGTAATCGGAAGGAGCAATATCTGGGCTATACGGCGGGTGGGGTAAGACTTCCCATTTCAGCGTTTGTAGGTATGTTTTGACCGGCGCTGCAACATGTGACCGAGCGTTGTCATGTTGCAAAATTACTTTGTCGTGTCTTTGCTCGTATTGTGGCCGTTTTTCTTTGAGTGCGCGGCTCAAACGCATCAATTGAGTTCGGTATAGTGCTCCTGTGATGGTTTCGTTCGATTTCAATAGCTCATAATACACCACACCCAGCTGGTCCCACCAAATACAGAGCATGAGCTTGGCGCCGTGAATATTTGGTTTGGCCGTCGATGATGATGCATGGCCGGGGTAACCATATGATTTTTTGCGCTTCGGGTTATCGTAATGGATCCACTTTTCATCACCAGTGACAATGCGATGCAAAAAACCCTTCCGTTTTTGCCGTTCGAGCAGCAGTTCGCATGCAAAAAAACGGCGCTCGACGTCTCTCGGCTTCAGCTCATACGGCACCCAATGTCCTTGCTTTTGGATCATTCCGAGGGCTTTTATACGATGGGAAATGGCTTGTTGTGTCACTCCCAATGAATCTGCGAGCTCTTGTTGAGTTTGACACGAGTCTTCATTGAGTATTGCCTCCAATTCAGCATTCTCAAACTTTTTCACTTGGCCCGGCCGCTCTTTGTCCTCAACGTCAAAATCACCACTTCTAAACCGCACAAACCATCTCTCGCACGTTGAAACCGATGGAACATGACTCGGATAAGCCTCGGAGACCAATCGATGTGCTTCAGCCGCACTTTTCTTCAAATTAAAGAAGTAAATTAAAACTTCCCGCAAATGCTGTTTTGTTGGCACGAAACTCGACATATTGAGAGCTCAAAAAAACTATGAATTTGACACTGCGACAAATTGACACATACTGAAAATTAAAGCTATAAGACGTAGCTTTGACATGAACATAGTCACAGTACTGCCTGATGCGTATAGCGTTAGTAACGCCATCTGTTATCAAACCCGCATTTTCAATTTGTACCCCTGATATTTCTCAATATCTCTTATGCACGATGAGATATCGCGTTGGTTTCTGCTTGAAAATGTTACTCATACAAATGTTCAAATACCAATTTCAGGATTTTAGAAAATTCTACCCCTAAGAAGGTGTAAAAGGGTTAAATATGTATTTACGAATTTCTCAATAACGCTTAGGCACGATGAGATATAGCCTTGGTTTTTGCTTGCAAATGTTACTCATAAAAATGTTTGAAAACCAATTTTGGGATTTTTTCAAATTCCATCCCTAAGGAGATGTAAAAGGGTTAAATATGTATTTACGTATTTCTCAATATCGCTTAGGAACGATGAAATATAGCCTTGGTTTTTGTTTGCAAATGTTACTCATACAAATGTTTAAAAACCAATTTCGGGATTTTTAAAAATTCTACCCCTAAGGGGGTGTTAAAGTCTTAAATATGTTTTTACGTATTTCTCAATATCACTTAGGCACGATGAGATATCGCCTTGGTTCTTGCTTGCAAATGTTACTCATACGAATGTTTAGAAAAAAAAATCAAGATTTTTGAAAATTCCACATTTAAGGAGGTGTAAAAGTGTCAAATATGTTTTGACGTATTTCTCAATATCGCTTAGGCACGATGAGATATTGCCTTAGTTTTCGTTTGCAAATGTTACTCATACAAATGTTTAAAAACAGATTTCAGGATTTTTAGGAATTCAACCTCTAAGGGGTGTAACATAGTTACACGCAAGAGCGTAGGAATAGATGCAGCGATTATGATCGTGTAGTATATTCGAGTTATACTCTCGAATCCACGTTATTAGGTCGAACGATTATAAGAGCCGGTATAGTTTTCGAGGCATAAAAACACCTGAGCGACAGACTCGGTACAAATGTACCGAGGTTCGCGGGCAATAGGCCATCGAACTCGTGTGAAAAACATGCTACGTCACGCCATCGGAATTCCCTCGCTGACATAACAGCAGGACAGCGACCAACTGATTTTGCTAGGAGGTGAGGGGAAGGCGGTGAGCGCGGCGACGGTAGATCACGAAAACGAAGAAGACGCGTTAGAATTTGAATATGATGACGTAGATTTCAGGGGAACGAGGGGAAGCGTATAAAAGGCCGGTGCGGGGACAGGGAAGCTCTCTTGTCTTTTAGGCAGTTTAGCGAAAATTAACAAGGTATGAAAATTGTGAGACAAATTAATCGAGTGAAAAGCTCATGAGAGCATAAAAATATCTGCGAAACAAGTGAAGATCATTATATGATTACACATTAGGACGTTAGTAGAGATAATCGAGTGGATTTATAGATAAATTAATACATAGAATTCAGTAGCTGATAAGTATTAATAATCTAGAATAGTGCATAGAAATAAGGAAACCGGTTATATAAGTATAAATTGAACAGTGCGGTTTTTAAACGAGCGGAAATCAAGGGACCGAATCCTCTGTGTGAGTGGAAGTGAGAAAGAGCGAGAACAGAATAAGAGCGAAAGGGAAAGAATTATAAACAGAGTTCATACACTCTGTACACTGAGAATCTGAGGTGTGTGTGTGAGAAGTGAAACACCGAAGCGTAGCGACGCAACCGGAGCCCGAGCACCGAAATTCTGCGAATTTATGTGAAATTAAGTGGAAATCATAATAACTAAAATCGAGGGAATTCCCTGATTTTCGAGTCCAAGAAGATAGAATTAAGTAACGTAGTGGATAGGCTAATTTTAATTAAATCTAGGATAAGTAGCATTAAACATAGAACAGATAAGACGAGTGAGTGAGTGGGAGAAGCGTGAAAGATAAAGAATTGTACATAGAGTTCATACACTCTATCGAAAGAGCGAATGCGAAGCGTAATAACGACGAGTGTAGAATATCTGTGCACCGAGCGTACCATAACACGAAGGTGCACGAACAATGATAAGCCTATGAGAGTCCTGAGAGAGGTAAACAGAAAATAATTCATAATCGTCGAAATAATCGCTGAAATTCCGAAATTAGACGAACATCATATAAGAATCAAGTGCCCGAAATTAAAAAGTGCCGTTTTTACGAAATTGTTTTTCCTGGAATAAAAGCCTATTGTCAACCACTAAGAAGTCTAAATTAATTAGCCCTGTGATCGAGCCCGAATTCCCACGAAAAATAAAAATATATGCTAACGTGAAAAATTACCGTTACATTTGGCGCCCAACGTGGGGCTCGACACAACTAAGAAGGACTGCAGTGGTTAAATAGGACGCGCGTTAAGAAAATAAATTCAGCGAAATTCAGAAAATGGAATCTAACGGAAATATAAATATCTCGACTGAACTCGAGGAGTTGCGAATGATGGAGAGCATGGAGGAATAGCATCGGCCGGAGGGCGAGGCTGGAGTAGGCCCAACATATGAGTGGGAGTCTACGACGGCGGAAAATCTATTAGAGGACAGGCGGCGGATAGATAGAAGAAATATTCAGCGGTTTTCTGCGATCAGATCGATTGAGGAAAACGAGGATATATTAGAAGAGCTCGCGGATGGCCGTACAAACGGGGAGGACGGCAGTACACCGATACCTACCGACAGAACAATGACCGTGTTACCGAATCCGGTGGAGGTGGGCCAGATCGTACAGCTGTTCCAGAAGATGGAGGAAAAGATGGATGGTAAATTCGCTGAGGTGATAAGGGTACAGCAACAAATAAGAGACGAGTGTACGAGTAGAATCTCAATTCTGAGAGAGTCCACGAAGGACGCTTTGAAAGAAGGGATCGCAGCAGTAGAGTGCCGGACGGATAGAAAAATCAAAGAAGCGCAGGAAAACATACTGGAAAATCAGAACGTCACGAATAACTATATCCAACAAAAGGTCGCGGGTCAGAAGGTGACTATGGAAAAATTGGAAAAAAGGACACAGGAAATGATGGCCGAAATCCGAGCAGCACAAGAGATTACCGAGAACCAAAATAGAAGGATCGAAAAATTAGAAGAGTCGACACGAAGAACCAATACGTCAATGAGTTTCGGACAAACTATTGGAGGGGGTTTGAATGTCACACGATTATATACGACAGCTCAAAAACCACCGACCTATAACGGTGATGGGAAGGAACGACCGATGAGATTTTTGAAGGAATTTCGCGAATTTTGTATCGCAGGTGGGATCGAGGATACGGAAATTCGGCACGCCATCGGAACTGCTTTGAAGGGAGTGGCGAACGATTGGTGGCTCGTGGTGGAGGGCGCAGTACACGACCTTCAAACATTTGAAGAAAAATTCCGTGCAAGGTACTGGGCTCGTGATATGCAAGACAAGGTAAAGAAGAATTTAGAATTTGGATCTTTTTATACCGAAGGCCAGTCGTTAACACGGGCCGAATATGCAACTCGTGTTATCGGAAATGCGAGGGATCTGAGTGAAAGATTGAGCGACGAAGATATAATACGTCGTCTTGCGAAACACTTCGACGAAGAGGTGCGCAGTGCTGTGAGAGTTCGCCAAATTAGTGACATTGACGAGTTTTTGGAACTTCTGGAGAGCACGGACGTGGCCGGTCCATTAAATTACAGAAGAGTGACAGGTCGTACGGGGGGATACGTGTCACAAGAACCGCAGAGGAATTTTAATAGAGGAGCGGCGCGTGAGCAGACGGCACGTCCATATAATCGTTATGAAAATCGAGAGAATGCTGCAAACAATGGCGGCAACGGTGGTCCATTGTCACCAGGACGGCAAAGTGGTCGGGGGGATAGACCACCATGGCAAAATAGCGGGCCATGGCAACCATCGAGACCGGCTTGGCCAGAAAATCGTTCAGGAGGATTTCAGAGGCCGGAAAACAACAGGCCGGCGGGACCGGAGTTGCCGAGACAGGAGCAGCAGCCGGCGAGTCAAGTGCACAATTTAAATCGTGGGATACAGGGTCCGTTCGTGGCACACACGATCCCGAGAGAACCAGTACCAGAATGCTCGGGAGTAGTAAATAGCAATTCGGGAAACGCATAAGCGTTGCGCCCGAGGAGAAAAGAAAAATAAACAACAACTTAGAGGAATGGAGCGCAACGCTAGAAGAAAGAGAAAGGAAGAGTATTCGGCAGAAGATGAACGCGAGGAAGAGAGAGAAGAAGAGAGTGAGGAATCAGCGGAGAAGAGACGAACAGTGCAGGCGTAGCGGACAAGAAGTGGAGGAAGATGAAGGAGTGAACACCGGACGGCGAGGGCAGGCTGAATACGTGGAAAGCAGAGTTCTGGAAGTCGGTAAAAGCACACGTGAAGATAAAGGAAACGTGTGTCCTGAAAACGATGCTAGAATTCTGAGAGTACCGGATATCAGAGGGCCAGCACCGAGGGTGGTATATGAGGAAGAGGCAAAGCAGGTGACGTGTTCCACACTCATGGAAAATCCACGGGAAATTTTGTGCGAGGAGGCGGAAGGTGTCTCGAGAAAATGGTACGACGAGGAGCATCCGAGATGTCCAGAAATACCGATCACAGTTGCGGGGATATCGAAGATGAGTTTAATAGATAGTGGTAGTGAGGTATCCTGTATCTCAGAATTGTTTTTAAAAGAAAACGAGGAATTATTTAAAAAATGTCCGATGCTACCTGTGACGTCGACGCAGGTGTTTGGTGCGTTTGGTGGGGAGACTGCCCGAATTAAGAAACAGATCATGGTAAATATGCAAACGTATGGGTCGAGTGGTGATCTGCAGGTACTGGTTGTGCCGAAATTGGTGAGACCAGTGTTGATCGGGATCGATGGGATGTTAGTTTTGAAAATATCGATTGACGCTCAACAGAGGATTCTGGCAGTAAAGGACCGAGTCGTTGCAGAATTGAAGGAGGGAAGATGGCGACATATAGATCCGGGAATTTTTCATTCAGGTATACCAAGTAAGATATGTGCCGGCGTGGAGAGAGAGGATAACCCTGAAGGGGAAGTGACCATCAGCTTGACAGAGGAGGAGTTTGAAGAAAAAATGAAAGAGTGTCGGGATTTGGATCCGCAAGTCAAGG
Organism: Cylloceria caligata; assembly: GCA_963942595.1. Taxonomy (NCBI): domain Eukaryota; kingdom Metazoa; phylum Arthropoda; class Insecta; order Hymenoptera; family Ichneumonidae; genus Cylloceria; species Cylloceria caligata. The sequence continues at coordinate 23,934,670 of OZ012708.1, read as the reverse complement.
AAAACTTCAAAAGAATCGTCGAAGAGAGAAGAGAGATTTTTGATAAGATCCCTGGAAGGATGACGAAATATGAGCACCGACTGGTGTTAAAAGATCCGAAACCGTATTTCCACCGTGCGTATCCGGTCTCATTGGCCCAACGGGAGAGAGTACAGAGGGAGATCGAAAGAATGCTCAAGATGGGGGTTATCCAAAAGTCCGAAAGTGTCTACATAAATCCTTTGATGCCGGTCACGAAGAGCGATAATTCGGTTCGCCTCTGTTTAGATGCTCGGGAGCTGAATAATTATTTAATAAATGATTATAATAATGCACCCCCCATTGAGGAAATTTTTCAACGGTGTGGTGGAAAAACAATAATGTCAACGCTAGATTTAACTAGTAGTTTCTGGCAAATACCGCTTCATCCGGAATCGCGAAAATATACAGCATTTCAACACAACGGAAAGTGCTATGAGTTTACAGTTACACCGTTCGGTTTGAAAACTAGTACGGCTAGTCTAATAAGAGCCCTTGATGTCGTTCTCGAAGGCCTGGATTTTGTTATTAATTTTGTCGATGACTTATTAGTCATGTCAACATCGTATGAAGAACACCTGGATCATCTACAGAAATTATTTGAGAGATTTCATCTGCATGGAATGACCTTAAAATTTAGTAAATCACATTTTTTCCGGAAAGAAGTGATTTTTCTCGGGCATATCCTTACCACGGAGGGACTAAAGCCGGACCCTGAGAAGATAAGAGCGATACACGAATACCCACAACCTCGGACGATAAAGCAATTAAGAGGATTTCTAGGGCTTATAAATTTCTACACTAAATTTACAAATCGACACGCGCATGAGACAGCCCCATTATTGAATCTCCTACGGAAGGGGATACGGTGGGAGTGGAATGAGGCCATGGAAAATACATTTAAAAAAGTGAAAGAATTATTTTGTCAAGATGTGGTACTCAGATTTCCGGACACAAGAAAACCGTATACTCTTACTACGGACGCGAGTGGCTACGCGCTTGGGGCGATTCTGTCACAGGAAGACGAGGACGGAGAAGTAAGAGTGGTGACTTTTGCCAGTCGAACATTGAAAGGAGCAGAGATGGGATATATGACCACCGAAAAAGAATTACTAGCAATTGTGTGGGGACTACAAAAATTTAGAACATACTTGAAAGCGAACACGTCGACTGTGATTAAACGAATATTCGACGATTATATTCCGAAATATGGCAAGCCACGGAGAATTCAGTTCGATCACGGAACGCAATTCACGGCTAAAAACTGGTTACAAAAACTCAAGGACGAGGGTATCATGGCTGTATTTTCCTCAATACGACACCCCCAAGGAAATATCGTCGAACGAGTGAATCGAGAACTGGGAAGATTCTTCCGAGTTTTCTTAACAAATAACCATGCAGGTTGGTTTAAGTGGATAAGAGTAATCGAAAATTGTATCAACGAGAGCCATCACGACACAACAGAATTTACACCGTTGGAACTACAATGCAAGAGGAAGCCGCTACGGGACTGGAATAAACAAATGGGCATATTGCGAGACGAAGATGACAGAATAACATACGAAACGAAAATCGAAATTGTGAGAGAGAGAATGAGAAAGAAAGGCCTGCGTCGGGCAGAAAAATTCGATGCAACACATAGGTTAACGAATTATGAAGTAGGCGATCTGGTGCTTGTAAAAGCGCTAAATGTATCAGATCCATTAAAACAGTTAACATCCAAGTTCATGCCCTTATACGAAGGGCCATATAGAATTGATAAATGCGTAGGAATAGCTACATATTTAGTCGTAGATCTAGAGAATAAGAAGGAGCGCGGTAGATTTCACGCGAGTATGTTTAAGAGATATCGGACAGAAACAGAAAATACAGAGGAGAAAGGAGAGGGCACGACGGAAACAACAACCGAATAAAAAAAAAAAAAAAAAAAAAAAAATGAAATACAATGTGAGAGATCTTTGGACGAGTTGCCAATGCAACTTTTTCAAAGATCTCGGGGGATAATGTAACATAGTTACACGCAAGAGCGTAGGAATAGATGCAGCGATTATGATCGTGTAGTATAATCGAGTTATACTCTCGAATCCACGTTATTAGGTCGAACGATTATAAGAGCCGGTATAGTTTTCGAGGCATAAAAACACCTGAGCGACAGACTCGGTACAAATGTACCGAGGTTCGCGGGCAATAGGCCATCGAACTCGTGTGAAAAACATGCTACGTCACGCCATCGGAATTCCCTCGCTGACATAACAGCAGGACAGCGACCAACTGATTTTGCTAGGAGGTGAGGGGAAGGCGGTGAGCGCGGCGACGGTAGATCACGAAAACGAAGAAGACGCGTTAGAATTTGAATATGATGACGTAGATTTCAGGGGAACGAGGGGAAGCGTATAAAAGGCCGGTGCGGGGACAGGGAAGCTCTCTTGTCTTTTAGGCAGTTTAGCGAAAATTAACAAGGTATGAAAATTGTGAGACAAATTAATCGAGTGAAAAGCTCATGAGAGCATAAAAATATCTGCGAAACAAGTGAAGATCATTATATGATTACACATTAGGACGTTAGTAGAGATAATCGAGTGGATTTATAGATAAATTAATACATAGGATTCGGTAGCTGATAAGTATTAATAATCTAGAATAGTGCATAGAAATAAGGAAACCGGTTATATAAGTATAAATTGAACAGTGCGGTTTTTAAACGAGCGGAAATCAAGGGACCGAATCCTCTGTGTGTGACGTCGTCGGTCTAACTACGTATAATACAAAAATATAATTGTAATAAACAATATTCATAATAATCCTTCATTTATTCTGGTACCATATAAACATTATTTACACTAAATATTCCTTCTTCAAATAATAATTGTTTACGCATTTAGTATAAATATTGTTTACCTTAATATGCATTTATCAGTGGTTATAAATACTAGTTTTCACTAATGATTCGCTTGTTTAATTATTGCGAACAATATTTTAATTATCAGATTGTTATAATTATCATTCACAATAAACACGTTTAATATTTAACATTATTTGCGTAATACCCGGTAATCCGTTCGCTACAAATATTATTTAATTTAATATTCATTTACTCATACGTTGTATTTTGAACATTTGTTTATTCTACAAGATAAATATCTTTATTCACAATTTAAATACTTATTAAACATTTACATTTCTTTAATAGTTTGACAAACTAAATATTCACTTATTCGTTTAATACCTTTTCATGCATTCAATTAGCATAAATGCTAATTACCCTAATATTCAAGTGTTCATTTGTCGTGAACATTGTTTACACTAATATTTAATTTAAAACATTTATTTTACACATATACATGTTAATGATCATAATATCTCGAATCACAAAAACGTTTATTTCATTGAATATACATTTCTTAGCAATATAATAATTCTTTGTCATATAGTTTGCTCAACGATATATTCTAACAATGTATGAAGGGACTACTATCGCACCGGATGCATAGTCAGCATATTATGTTCGCGCACTTGTTATCGCACCGGATGCATGGTCAGCATGGTATGTCTGCGCACTTGTTATCGCACCGGATGCATAGTCAGCATATTATGTTCGCGCACTTGTTATCGCACCGGATGCATAGTCAGCATATTATGTCTGCGTACTTATCCTTCAACGTATTGTTACCAACGCATAAGCACCACGAGTGGGAGGGAGCGTTCCAGCACTCCCCACCAAAGTCCCGCGCGCATGCGTCAAAGAGGAGGGGGCACTGAAGCGCTCCCCACCAGCAACGGACCCGCGGAGGTCTGCATCGACGCAGCGAGCGTCAGTCTCATCGACACCTTCGCACGAGTAACACCTTTTAACACACACCGTACTATACGAATCGGTCTTTAAGCATTAAAAGGTCTGTAAATCCGTCGCGAGTTCGAATATAAAACCGGGAATATCCTGTCCTACGCAAAGAGCAGACAGGCGACATAAAATGTGTTGACAAGAATATGTTCCGCGTAACTTCCCGAGACTCCGCGTCCAGAATTGCCGCGTAAATAATAACTAAGAATAATCCAGTGTTGTACCGATTTCTAGTGTTTCAATATACATCGATATATAATCATTTTTATATCTGCAAATTTCTAATCAGTGTTAATTATTTCAAACAACCCCTCATCTCGATTCGTTCATCATTATTACAATTTTCCGAACCTCCTTACCTTTGGAAGCCCTCTTTACGCATACCTTCGTACATTGGGTTTCCGTCCATCTCATCCGGTCAGTGCATCCCTACTGCACGATCTACTCCTTCTTAAATTACTCCCGATCATCATCCGGTCAGTGCATCCCTACTGCACGATCTAAAGTCCTGTTCAGATCCTCGCCATTCCTCTATTAAATGGGAAGCGAAGGGCTGGGTGGAAGTATCAAATTCGTCGCCTCCTTGCAGAAAGCTGCGGTTCTCCGGCTCGTCTTAGGGGACACAATGAGTTGAACATTCCTACTAAATCAAACCTCGTTGTCTGCGCTAAAGAACTACCGTACGCTTCGAAGTCAAACGTCGCGACTAAACCCAGAATCGTTTCTTCTGTCCGCTTAAACTTCAACATCGTGAAATCTTCTGGTCATTGGATCTTCGAGCAACCATCATCGTCATCGTTGGAATCTGTCGAAATCATCCAGCCTTGCGGTATCCTGTTGGTCACCCTCGAATAACTCGACCCGCTACGTTCGTTCGCTCGTCCTGCTGTTGAGGTCTCTGTTCTGCACTTGAGGAAGAAGAAGAAAGGTAAGAACATATATACATATATATATACAAAATTATATCTGCCCCCTTCAAGATTATCCGGATCAGACGCGGTCTCCATCCCTAATAGGCCCATTCCTGTTTAAACTGGAGACCACCCCTTGTTTATCTGTCAACCGTCCTCCGCGTGAGTTAGCGTTTAGTTTTTAAAAATTTAATTTCAACTCCCGGGACGTAACATGTGTGAGTGGAAGTGAGAAAGAGCGAGAACAGAATAAGAGCGAAAGGGAAAGAATTATAAACAGAGTTCATACACTCTGTACACTGAGAATCTGAGGTGTGTGTGTGAGAAGTGAAACACCGAAGCGTAGCGACGCAACCGGAGCCCGAGCACCGAAATTCCGCGAATTTATGTGAAATTAAGTGGAAATCATAATAACTAAAATCGAGGGAATTCCCTGATTTTCGAGTCCAAGAAGATAGAATTAAGTAACGTAGTGGATAGGCTAATTTTAATTAAATCTAGGATAAGTAGCATTAAACATAGAACAGATAAGACGAGTGAGTGAGTGGGAGAAGCGTGAAAGATAAAGAATTGTACATAGAGTTCATACACTCTATCGAAAGAGCGAATGCGAAGCGTAATAACGACGAGTGTAGAATATCTGTGCACCGAGCGTACCATAACACGAAGGTGCACGAACAATGATAAGCCTATGAGAGTCCTGAGAGAGGTAAACAGAAAATAATTCATAATCGTCGAAATAATCGCTGAAATTCCGAAATTAGACGAACATCATATAAGAATCAAGTGCCCGAAATTAAAAAGTGCCGTTTTCACGAAATTGTTTTTCCTGGAATAAAAGCCTATTGTCAACCACTAAGAAGTCTAAATTAATTAGTCCTGTGATCGAGCCCGAATTCCCACGAAAAATAAAAATATATGCTAACGTGAAAAATTACCGTTACAGGGGATGTAAAAGGGTTAAATATGTTTATACTGTTACGTCCCGGGAGTTGAAATTAAATTTTTTTAAAAACTAAACGCTAACTCACGCGGAGGACGGTTGACAGATAAACAAGGGGTGGTCTCCAGTTTAAACAGGAATGGGCCTATTAGGGATGGAAACCGCGTCTGATCCGGATAATCTTGAAGGGGGCAGATATAATTTTGTATATATATATGTATATATGTTCTTACCTTTCTTCTTCTTCCTCAAGTGCAGAACAGAGACCTCAACAGCAGGACGAGCGAACGAACGTAGCGGGTCGAGTTATTCGAGGGTGACCAACAGGATACCGCAAGGCTGGATGATTTCGACAGATTCCAACGATGACGATGATGGTTGCTCGAAGATCCAATGACCAGAAGATTTCACGATGTTGAAGTTTAAGCGGACAGAAGAAACGATTCTGGGTTTAGTCGCGACGTTTGACTTCGAAGCGTACGGTAGTTCTTTAGCGCAGACAACGAGGTTTGATTTAGTAGGAATGTTCAACTCATTGTATCCCCTAAGACGAGCCGGAGAACCGCAGCTTTCTGCAAGGAGGCGACGAATTTGATACTTCCACCCAGCCCTTCGCTTCCCATTTAATAGAGGAATGGCGAGGATCTGAACAGGACTTTAGATCGTGCAGTAGGGATGCACTGACCGGATGATGATCGGGAGTAATTTAAGAAGGAGTAGATCGTGCAGTAGGGATGCACTGACCGGATGAGATGGACGGAAACCCAATGTACGAAGGTATGCGTAAAGAGGGCTTCCAAAGGTAAGGAGGTTCGGAAAATTGTAATAATGATGAACGAATCGAGATGAGGGGTTGTTTGAAATAATTAACACTGATTAGAAATTTGCAGATATAAAAATGATTATATATCGATGTATATTGAAACACTAGAAATCGGTACAACACTGGATTATTCTTAGTTATTATTTACGCGGCAATTCTGGACGCGGAGTCTCGGTAAGTTACGCGGAACATATTCTTGTCAACACATTTTATGTCGCCTGTCTGCTCTTTGCGTAGGACAGGATATTCCCGGTTTTTATATTCGAACTCGCGACGGATTTACAGACCTTTTAATGCTTAAAGACCGATTCGTATAGTACGGTGTGTGTTAAAAGGTGTTACTCGTGCGAAGGTGTCGATGAGACTAACGCTCGCTGCGTCGATGCAGACCTCCGCGGGTCCGTTGCTGGTGGGGAGCGCTTCAGTGCCCCCTCCTCTTTGACGCATGCGCGCGGGACTTTGGTGGGGAGTGCTGGAACGCTCCCTCCCACTCGTGGTGCTTATGCGTTGGTAACAATACGTTGAAGGATAAGTACGCAGACATAATATGCTGACTATGCATCCGGTGCGATAACAAGTGCGCGAACATAATATGCTGACTATGCATCCGGTGCGATAACAAGTGCGCAGACATACCATGCTGACCATGCATCCGGTGCGATAACAAGTGCGCGAACATAATATGCTGACTATGCATCCGGTGCGATAGTAGTCCCTTCATACATTGTTAGAATATATCGTTGAGCAAACTATATGACAAAGAATTATTATATTGCTAAGAAATGTATATTCAATGAAATAAACGTTTTTGTGATTCGAGATATTATGATTATTAACATGTATATGTGTAAAATAAATGTTTTAAATTAAATATTAGTGTAAACAATGTTCACGACAAATGAACACTTGAATATTAGGGTAATTAGCATTTATGCTAATTGAATGCATGAAAAGGTATTAAACGAATAAGTGAATATTTAGTTTGTAAAACTATTAAAGGAATGTAAATGTTTAATAAGTATTTAAATTGTGAATAAAGATATTTATCTTGTAGAATAAACAAATGTTCAAAATACAACGTATGAGTAAATGAATATTAAATTAAATAATATTTGTAGCGAACGGATTACCGGGTATTACGCAAATAATGTTAAATATTAAACGTGTTCATTGTGAATGATAATTATAACAATCTGATAATTAAAATATTGTTCGCAATAATTAAACAAGCGAATCATTAGTGAAAACTAGTATTTATAACCACTGATAAATGCATATTAAGGTAAACAATATTTATACTAAATGCTTAAACAATTATTATTTGAAGAAGGAATATTTAGTGTAAATAATGTTTATATGGTACCAGAATAAATGAAGGATTATTATGAATATTGTTTATTACAATTATATTTTTGTATTATACATAGTTAGACCGACGACGTCACAATACGTATTTCTCTATATCTTTTAGGCAGGATTAGATATCGTCTTGGTTTTTGCTTGCAAATGTTACTCATACGAATGTTTAAAAACTGATTTGAGAATTTTCAGAAATTCCACCCTTAAGGGAGTGTAAAAAGGTTAAATATGTTTTTACGTATTTCTCAATATCTCTTAGGCACGATGAGATATCGCATTATTTTCTGCTTGCAAATATAACTCATACAAACTTTAAATACCAATTTCAGGATTTTTAAAAATTCCACCCCTAAGGGGGTGTAAAAAGATAAAATATGTTTTTACGTATTTCTCCATATCTCTTAGGCACGATGAGATATCGCCTTGGTTTTCGCTTGCAAATGTTACTCATACAAATGTTTAAAAACTTATTTCAGGATTTTTGGAAATTCCACCCCTAAGGGGGTGTAAAAGGGTTAAATATATTTTACGTATTTCTCAATATCTCTTATGCACGATGAGATATCGCGTTGGTTTCTGCTTGAAAATGTTACTCATACAAATGTTTAAATACAAATTTCACGATTTTAGAAAATTCTACCCCTGGGGGGGTGTAAAAGGGTTAGATATGTTTTTACGTATTTCTCAATATCTTTTAGGCACAATGAGATATCGCCTTCGTTTCTGCTTGCAAATGTTACTCATACGAATTAGAAAAAAAAATGTCAGGATTTTTAGAAATTCCACTCCTAAGGGGGTGTAAAAGAGTTAAATATGTTTTTACGTATTTCTCAACATCTCTTAGGCACGATGAGATATCGCCTTGATTTTTGTTTGTAAATTTTCGTCATACAAATGTTTAAAAATCAATTTTGGGATTTTTAGAAATTCCAACCCTAAGGGGGTGTAAAAGGGTAAAATATGTCTTTACGTATTTCTCAATATCTCTTAGGCACGACGAGATATTGGCTTGGTTTTAACTTGCAAATGTTACCCATACAAATGTCAACAACCAATTTCAGGATTTTGGAAAATTCCACCCCTAAGGGGGTGTAGAAGTGTTAAATGTGTTTTTACGTATTTCTCAATATCTCTTAGGCACGATGAGATATCGCCTTGGTTTTCGTTTGCAATTGTTATTCATGCAAATGGTTAAAAACTGATTTCAGGATTTTTAGAAATTCTACCCCTAGAAAGGTGTTAAAGGGTTAAATAAGTTTTTACGTATTTCTAAATATCACTCAGGCACGATGAGATATCGACTTGGTTTTTGTTTGCAAATGTTACTCATACAAATGTTTAAAAACCAATTTCGGGATTTTTTCAAATTCCATCGCTAAGAAGGTGTAAAAGGGTTAAATATGTATTTACGAATTTCTCAATAACGCTTAGGCACGATGAGATATAGCCTTGGTTTTTGCTTGCAAATGTTACTCATAAAAATGTTTGAAAACCAATTTTGGGATTTTTTCAAATTCCATCCCTAAGAAGATGTAAAAGGGTTAAATATGTATTTACGTATTTCTCAATATCGCTTAGGAACGATGAAATATAGCCTTGGTATTTGTTTGCAAATGTTACTCATACAAATGTTTAAAAACCAATTTCGGGATTTTTAAAAATTCCACCCCTAAGGGGGTGTTAAAGTCTTAAATATGTTTTTACGTATTTCTCAATATCACTTAGGCACGATGAGATATCGCCTTGGTTCTTGCTTGCAAATGTTACTCATACAAATGTTTAGAAAAAAAAATCAAGATTTTTGAAAATTCCACATTTAAGGAGGTGTAAAAGTGTGAAATATGTTTTGACGTATTTCTCAATATCACTTAGGCACGATGAGATATCGCCTTGGATTTTGTTTGCAAATGTTACTCATACAAATGTTTAAAAACCAATTTCAAGATTTTTAGAAATTCCAACCCTGAGGAGGTGAAAAGAGTTGAATATGTTTTTAGGTATTTCGTAATACCTCTTTGACACGATGAGATATCGTCTTGGTTTTTTTTGGAAATGTTACTCATACAAATGTTTAAAAACCAATTTCCGGATTTTTAAAAATTCCACCCTTAAGAAGGTTCTAAAAGGGTTAGAAACTGTGGAAAGTGTTTTAACGGTTTTTTTTTAATTCTATATATTCTATGAATTCGCTTTCGGCGATTACAAATAAACCAAGCCCAAATATTGTTAAGAGCCTAAGTAAGGTCATTGGATATATCTCACCCGTAAACCCCACCCTCTTTACCCCCCAATAAAATTTATATATATTAAAGGCTTTGTCCTGACTGACTCATCAACGCCCAGCCCAAACCCCTGGGCCTAGAAACTTGAAATTCTAAGGATATATTCCCTTCGTGTCGTAAACGCTCACTAAGAAGGGAATTTTAGAAATATGTTAAATGTTAATATGTTAAATATGTTTTTACGTATTTCTCAATATCTCTTAGGCACGATGAGATATCGCATTGGTTCGTGCTTGCAAATGTTACTCATACAAAGTTTAAATACCAATTTCAGAATTTTTGAAAATTCCACCCCTAAGGAGGTCTAAAAGGGTAAAATAAGTTTTTACGTATTTGACAATATCTTTTAGGCACGATGAGATATCGCCTCGGTTTCTGCTTGGAAATGTTACTCATACAAATTTTTAAATATTAATGTCAGGATTTTCAGAAATTCCACCCCTAAGGGGGTGTAAAAGTGTTAAATATGTTTTTACGTATTTCTCAATATCTCTTAGGCACGATGAGATATGGGCTTGGTTTTTGCTTACAAATGTTACCCATACAAATATTTAAAAATAGTTTTCGGATTTTCAGAAATTCCACCTTTAAGGGGGTGTAAAAGGGTTAAATATGTTTTTACGTATTTCTCAATATCACTTAGGCGCGATGAGATATCGCCTTGGTTTTCGTTTGCAAATGTAACTGATACAAATGTTTAAAAACCAGATTCGGGATTCTTAAAAATTTTACCCCTAAGGGGGTATAAAAGTGTTGATATGTTTTTACGTATTTCTCAATATCTCTTAAGCACGATGAGATATTGGCTTGGTTTTTACTTGCAAATGTTACCCATACAAATGTTAACAACCAATTCTAGGATTTTTGAAAATTCCACCCCTAAGGGGGTGTAAAAGTGTTAAATATGTTTTTACGTATTTCTCAATATCTTTCAGGCACGATGAGATATCGCGTTGGTTTCTGCTTGCAAATGTTACTCACCCAAATGTTTAAAAACCAATTTCAGGATTTCTAAAAACACCACCCCCAAGAAGGTGTAAATGTGTAAAATATGTTTTAACGTATTTCTCAATATCGCTTAGGCACGATGAGATATTGCCTTAGTTTTCGTTTGCAAATGTTACTCATACAAATGTTTAAAAACGTATTTCAGGTTTTTTGGAAATTCTACCCCTAGAGGGGTGAAAAAGAGTTACTCATGTTTTTACGTATTTTTCAATATCTCTTAGGCACGATGAGATATCGCATTGTTTTCTGCTTGCAAATATTACTCATACAAAGTTTAAATACCAATTTCAGGATTGAAAAAAATTCCACCTCTAAGGGGGTTTAAAAGGGTTAAATATATTTTTACGTATTTTTCAATATCTCTTAGGCACGATACGATAAATATATAGCCTTGGTTTTTGTTTGCAAATGTTACTCGTACAAAATTTAAATACCAATTTCAGGATTTTTAAAAATTCCACCCCTGAGGGGGTCTAAAAGGCTTAAATATATTTTTACGTATTTCTCAATATCTCTTAGGCACGATGAGATATCGCGTTGGTTTTTGCTTGCAAATGTTACTCATACAAATATTTAAAAATTAATCTCAAGAAATTTAGAAATTCTACCCCTAAAGGGGTGTAAAAGGGTTAAATATGTTTTTACGTATTTCTCAATATCTTTTAGGCACGATGAGATATCGCCTTGGTTTCTGCTTGCAAATGTTACTCATACAAATTTTAAAAAATAAATGTCAGGATTTTTAGAAATTCTACCTTTAAGGGGGTGTAAAAGGGTTAAATATGTTTTTACGTATTTCTCAATATCTCTTAGGCACGATGAGATCTTGGCTAGGTTTTTACTTGCAAATAATACCCATACAAATGTAAACAACTAATTTCAGGATTTTCGAAAAATTCCACCCCTAAAAGGGTGTAAAACTGTTAAATATGTTTTTACGTATTTGTCAATATCTCTTAGGCACGATGAGATATTGGCTTGTGTTACGTCCCGGGAGTTGAAATTAAATTTTTTAAAAACTAAACGCTAACTCACGCGGAGGACGGTTGACAGATAAACAAGGGGTGGTCTCCAGTTTAAACAGGAATGGGCCTATTAGGGATGGAAACCGCGTCTGATCCGGATAATCTTGAAGGGGGCAGATATAATTTTGTATATATATATGTATATATGTTCTTACCTTTCTTCTTCTTCCTCAAGTGCAGAACAGAGACCTCAACAGCAGGACGAGCGAACGAACGTAGCGGGTCGAGTTATTCGAGGGTGACCAACAGGATACCGCAAGGCTGGATGATTTCGACAGATTCCAACGATGACGATGATGGTTGCTCGAAGATCCAATGACCAGAAGATTTCACGATGTTGAAGTTTAAGCGGACAGAAGAAACGATTCTGGGTTTAGTCGCGACGTTTGACTTCGAAGCGTACGGTAGTTCTTTAGCGCAGACAACGAGGTTTGATTTAGTAGGAATGTTCAACTCATTGTGTCCCCTAAGACGAGCCGGAGAACCGCAGCTTTCTGCAAGGAGGCGACGAATTTGATACTTCCACCCAGCCCTTCGCTTCCCATTTAATAGAGGAATGGCGAGGATCTGAACAGGACTTTAGATCGTGCAGTAGGGATGCACTGACCGGATGATGATCGGGAGTAATTTAAGAAGGAGTAGATCGTGCAGTAGGGATGCACTGACCGGATGAGATGGACGGAAACCCAATGTACGAAGGTATGCGTAAAGAGGGCTTCCAAAGGTAAGGAGGTTCGGAAAATTGTAATAATGATGAACGAATCGAGATGAGGGGTTGTTTGAAATAATTAACACTGATTAGAAATTTGCAGATATAAAAATGATTATATATCGATGTATATTGAAACACTAGAAATCGGTACAACACTGGATTATTCTTAGTTATTATTTACGCGGCAATTCTGGACGCGGAGTCTCGGTAAGTTACGCGGAACATATTCTTGTCAACACATTTTATGTCGCCTGTCTGCTCTTTGCGTAGGACAGGATATTCCCGGTTTTATATTCGAACTCGCGACGGATTTACAGACCTTTTAATGCTTAAAGACCGATTCGTATAGTACGGTGTGTGTTAAAAGGTGTTACGCGTGCGAAGGTGTCGATGAGACTGACGCTCGCTGCGTCGATGCAGACCTCCGCGGGTCCGTTGCTGGTGGGGAGCGCTTCAGTGCCCCCTCCTCTTTGACGCATGCGCGCGGGACTTTGGTGGGGAGTGCTGGAACGCTCCCTCCCACTCGTGGTGCTTATGCGTTGGTAACAATACGTTGAAGGATAAGTACGCAGACATAATATGCTGACTATGCATCCGGTGCGATAACAAGTGCGCGAACATAATATGCTGACTATGCATCCGGTGCGATAACAAGTGCGCAGACATACCATGCTGACCATTCATCCGGTGCGATAACAAGTGCGCGAACATAATATGCTGACTATGCATCCGGTGCGATAGTAGTCCCTTCATACATTGTTAGAATATATCGTTGAGCAAACTATATGACAAAGAATTATTATATTGCTAAGAAATGTATATTCAATGAAATAAACGTTTTTGTGATTCGAGATATTATGATTATTAACATGTATATGTGTAAAATAAATGTTTTAAATTAAATATTAGTGTAAACAATGTTCACGACAAATGAACACTTGAATATTAGGGTAATTAGCATTTATGCTAATTGAATGCATGAAAAGGTATTAAACGAATAAGTGAATATTTAGTTTGTCAAACTATTAAAGAAATGTAAATGTTTAATAAGTATTTAAATTGTGAATAAAGATATTTATCTTGTAGAATAAACAAATGTTCAAAATACAACGTATGAGTAAATGAATATTAAATTAAATAATATTTGTAGCGAACGGATTACCGGGTATTACGCAAATAATGTTAAATATTAAACGTGTTTTTTGTGAATGATAATTATAACAATCTGATAATTAAAATATTGTTCGCAATAATTAAACAAGCGAATCATTAGTGAAAACTAGTATTTATAACCACTGATAAATGCATATTAAGGTAAACAATATTTATACTAAATGCGTAAACAATTATTATTTGAATAAGGAATATTTAGTGTAAATAATGTTTATATGGTACCAGAATAAATGAAGGATTATTATGAATATTGTTTATTACAATTATATTTTTGTATTATACGTAGTTAGACCGACGACGTCACACTTGGTTTTTACTTGCAAATGTTACCCATACAAATGTGAACAACCAATTTCAGGATTTTTGGAAATTCTACCCCTAGAGGGGTGTAAAAGGGTTAAATATGTTTTTACGTATTTCTCAATATCTTTTAGGCACGATGAGATATCGCCTTGGTTTCTGCTTGCAAATGTTACTCATACAAATTTTTAAAAATAAATGTCAGGATTTTTAGAAATTCCACCTTTAAGGGGGTGTAAAAGGGTTAAATATGTTTTTACGTATTTCTCAATATCTCTTAGGCACGATGAGATATTGGCTTGGTTTTTACTTGCAAATGTTACCCATACAAATGTGAACAACCAATTTCAGGATTTTCAAAAATTCCACCCCTAAGGGGGTATAAAAGTGTAAAATATGTTTTTACGTATTTCTCAATATCTCTTAGGCACGATGAGATATCGCCTTGGTTTTTGCTTGCAAATGTTACTCATACAAATGTTTAAAAACTGATTCGAGAATTTTCAGAAAATCTACCCTTAAGGGGCCGTAAAAAGGTTAAATATGTTTTTACGTATTTCTCAATATCGCTTAGGCACGATGAGATATTGCCTTGGTTTTCGTTTGCAAATGTTACTCATACAAATGTTTGAAAACCTATTTCAGGATTTTTGGAAATTCTACCCCTAGAGGGATGAAAAAGAGTTAAATATGTTTTTACGTATTTTTCAATATTTCTTAGGCACGATGAGATATCGCCTTGGTTTTTGTTTGCAAATGTTACTCATACAGAATTTAAATACCAATTTCAGGATTTTAAAAAATTCCACCCCTAAGGGGGTCTAAAAGGGTTAAATATGTTTTTACATATTTCTCAATATCTCTTACGCACGATGAGATATCGCGTTGGTTTTTGCTTGCAAATGTTACTCATACAAAAATTAATTATCAATTTCAGGATTTTCAAAAATTCCTTCCATAAAGGGGTCTAAAAGGGTTAAATATGTTTTTACGTATTTCTCAATATCTCTTAGGCACGATGAGATATCGCACTGTTTTCTGCTTGCAAATATTATTCATACAAAATTTAATAACCAATTTCAGGATTCAAAAAAATTCCACCCCTAAGGTGGTCTAAAAGGGTTAAATATATTTTTACGTATTTCTCAATATCTCTTAGGCACGATGAGATATGGGCTTGTTTTTCGTTTGCAAATGTAACTGATACAAATGTTTAAAAACCAGATTCGGGATTTTTAAAAATTCCACCATTAAGGGGGTGTTAAAGTCTTAAATATGTTTTTACGTATTTCTTAATATCACTTAGGCGAGATGAGATATCGCCTTGATTTTTGTTTGCAAATTTTACTCATACAAATTTTTGAAAATCAATTTCAGGATTTTTAAAAATTCCACCCCTAAGGAGGTATAAAAGTGTTAAATATATTTTTACGTATTTCTCAATATCTCTTAAGCACGATGAGATATTGGTTTGGTTTTTACTTGCAAATGTTACCTATACAAATGTTAACAACCAATTTCAGGATTTTTTAAAATTCCACCCCTAAGGGGGTGTAAAAGTGTTAAATATGTTTTTACGTATTTCTCAATATCTTTTAGGCAGGATTGGATATCGCATTGGTTTCTGTTTGCAAATTTCAATCATACAAAAACTAAATATCAATTTCAGGATTTTTAAAAATTCCACCCATAAGGGGGTCTAAAAAGGTAAAATATGTTTTTACGTATTTCTCAATATCTCTTAGGCACGATGAGATATCGCGTTGGTTTTCGTTTGCAAATGTTACTCATACAAATGTTTAAAAACCTATTTCAGGATTTTTGGAAATTCTACCCCTAGAAGGGTGAAAAAAAGTTAAATATGTTTTTACCTATTTCTCAATATCTCTTAGGCACGATGAGATATCGCTTTGGTTTTTGTTTGCAAATGTTACTCAAACAAAAATTAAATATCAATTTCAGGATTTTCAAAAATTCCATCCATAAGGGGGTCTAAAAGGGTTAAATATGTTTTTACGTATTTCTCAATATCTCTTAGGCACGACGAGATATCGCATTGTTTTCTGCTTGCAAATATTATTCATACAAAGTTCAAATACCAATTTCAGGATTTTTAAAAATTCCACCCCTAAGGAGGTATAAAAGTGTTAAATATATTTTTACGTATTTCTCAATATCTCTTAAGCACGATGAGTTATTGGTTTGGTTTTTACTTGCAAATGTTAACAACCAATTTCAGGATTTTTTAAAATTCCACCCCTAAGGGGGTGTAAAAGTGTTAAATATGTTTTTACGTATTTCTCAATATCTTTTAGGCAGGATTGGATATCGCATTGGTTTCTGTTTGCAAATTTCAATCATACAACAACTAAATATCAATTTCAGGATTTTTAAAAATTCCACCCATAAGGGGGTCTAAAAGAGTAAAATATGTTTTTACGTATTTCTCCATATCTCTTAGGCACGATGAGATATCGCCTTGGTTTTCGCTTGCAAATGTTACTCATACAAATGTTTAAAAACTTATTTCAGGATTTTTAGGAATTCAACCTCTAAAGGGGTGTAAGAAGGTTAAATATGTGTTTACGTGTTTCTCAATATCTCTCAGGCACGATGTGATATCGAATTGGTTTCTGCTTGCAAATATTACTCATACAAATGTTTAAAAACTCATTTTAGGATTTTAAAAAATTCTACCCCTAAGCGGGTGTAAAAGGGTTAAAAATGCTCTTACGTATTTCTCAATATCTCTTAGGCACGATGAGATATCGCATTATTTTCTGCTTGCAAATATTACTCATAAAAGGTTGAAATACCAATTCCAGTATTTTCAAAAATTCCACCCATAAGGGGGTGTAAAAAGGTAAAATAGGTTTTTACGTATTTCTCCATATCTCTTAGGCACGATGAGATATCGCTTTGGTTTTCGCTTGCAAATGTTACTCATACAAATGTTTAAAAACTTATTTCAGGATTTTTGGAAATTCCACCCCTAAGGGGGTGTAAAAGGGTTAAATATGTTTTAACGTATTTCTCAATATCTCTTATGCACGATGAGATATCGCGTTGGTTTCTGCTTGAAAATGTTACTTATACAAATGTTCAAATACCAATTTCAGGATTTTAGAAAATTCCACCCCTAAGAAGGTGTAAAAGGGTTAAATATGTATTTACGAATTTCTCAATAACGCTTAGGCACGATGAGATATAGCCTTGGTTTTTGCTTGCAAATGTTACTCATAAAAATGTTTGAAAACCAATTTTGGGATTTTTTCAAATTCCATCCCTAAGGAGATGTAAAAGGGTTAAATATGTATTTACGTATTTCTCAATATCGCTTAGGAACGATGAAATATAGCCTTGGTTTTTGTTTGCAAATGTTACTCATACAAATGTTTAAAAACCAATTTCGGGATTTTTAAAAATTCTACCCCTAAGGGGGTGTTAAAGTCTTAAATATGTTTTTACGTATTTCTCAATATCACTTAGGCACGATGAGATATCGCCTTGGTTCTTGCTTGCAAATGTTACTCATACAAATGTTTAGAAAAAAAAATCAAGATTTTTGAAAATTCCACATTTAAGGAGGTGTAAAAGTGTCAAATATGTGTTGACGTATTTCTCAATATCGCTTAGGAACGATGAAATATAGCCTTAGTTTTCGTTTGCAAATGTTACTCATACAAATGTTTAAAAACAGATTTCAGGATTTTTAGGAATTCAACCTCTAAGGGGATGTAAAAGGGTTAAATATGTTTATAAGTATTTCTCTATATCTTTTAGGCAGGATTAGATATCGTCTTGGTTTTTGCTTGCAAATGTTACTCATACGAATGTTTAAAAACTGATTTGAGAATTTTCAGAAATTCCACCCTTAAGGGAGTGTAAAAAGGTTAAATATGTTTTTACGTATTTCTCAATATCTCTTAGGCACGATGAGATATCGCATTATTTTCTGCTTGCAAATATTACTCATACAAACTTTAAATACCAATTTCAGGATTTTTAAAAATTCCACCCCTAAGAGGGTGTAAAAAGATAGAATATGTTTTTACGTATTTCTCCATATCTCTTAGGCACGATGAGATATCGCCTTGGTTTTCGCTTGCAAATGTTACTCATACAAATGTTTAAAAACTTATTTCAGGATTTTTGGAAATTCCACCCCTAAGGGGGTGTAAAAGGGTTAAATATGTTTTTACGTATTTCTCAATATCTCTTATGCACGATGAGATATCGCGTTGGTTTCTGCTTGAAAATGTTACTCATACAAATGTTTAAATACAAATTTCACGATTTTAGAAAATTCTACCCCTGGGGGGGTGTAAAAGGGTTAGATATATTTTTACGTATTTCTCAATATCTTTTAGGCACGATGAGATATCGCCTTCGTTTCTGCTTGCAAATGTTACTCATACGAATTAAAAAAAAAAAATGTCAGGATTTTTAGAAATTCCACTCCTAAGGGGGTGTAAAAGGGTTAAATATGTTTTTACGTATTTCTCAATATCTCTTATTTCTAAAAATTGCACCCCTAAGGGGGTGTAAAAAGGTATAATATATTTTTTTACGTATTTCCCCATATCTCTTAGGAACGATGAGATATCGCCTTGGTTTACGCTTGCAAATGTTACTCATACAAATGTTTGAAAACTCATTTCAGGATTTTTAGGAATTCAACCTCTAAGGGGGTGTAAGAGGGTTAAATATGTGTTTACGTGTTTCTCAATATCTCTTAGGCACGATGAGATATCGCCTTGATTTTTGTTTGCAAATTTAACTAATACAAATTTTTAAAAATCAATTTCAGGATTTTTAAAATATCCACCCCTAAGGAGGTATAAAAGTGTTAAATATATTTTTACGTATTTCTCAATATCTTTTAGGCACGATGAGATATCGCGTTGGTTTCTGTTTGCAAATGTTACTCATGCAAATGTTTAAAAACCAATTTCAGGATTTCTAAAAATACCACCCCTAAGAAGGTGTAAAAGTGTTAAATATGTATTTACGTATTTCTCAATATCGCTTAGGCACGATGAGATATTGCCTTGGTTTTCGTTTGCAAATGTTACTCATACAAATGTTCGAAAATTTATTT
Source organism: Cylloceria caligata (assembly GCA_963942595.1). Taxonomy (NCBI): domain Eukaryota; kingdom Metazoa; phylum Arthropoda; class Insecta; order Hymenoptera; family Ichneumonidae; genus Cylloceria; species Cylloceria caligata. The sequence continues at coordinate 23,915,174 of OZ012708.1, read as the reverse complement.
CAGGATTTTTGGAAATTCTACCCCTAGAGGGGTGAAAAAAAGTTACATATGTTTTTACGTATTTTTCAATATCTCTTAGGCACGATGAGATATCGCCTTGGTTTTTGTTTGCAAATGTTACTCATATAGAATTTAAATACCAATTTCAGGATTTTTAAAAATTCTACCCCTAAGGGGGTCTAAAAGGGTTAAATATGTTTTTACATATTTCTTAATATCTCTAAGGCACGATGAGATATCGCCTTGGTTGTTGGTTGCAAATGTTACTCATACAAATGTTCAAAAACTCATTTCAGGATTTTTAGAAATTCCACCCCTAAGGGGGTGTAAAAGGGTTAAATATGTTTTTACGTAATTCTCAATATCTCTTATGCAGGATGAGATATCGCATTGTTTTCTGCTTGCAAATATTACTCATACAAAGTTTAAATACCAATTTCAGGATTCAAAAAAATTCCACCCCTAAGGGGGTTTAAAAGGGTTAAATATATTTTTACGTATTTTTCAATATCTCTTAGGCACGATGAGATATAACCTTAGTTTTTGTTTGCAAATGTTACTCATACAAAGTTTAAATACCAATTTCAGGATTTTCAAAACTTCCACCCCTAAGGGGGTCTAAAAGGGTTAAATATGTTTTTACGTATTTTTCAATATCTCTTGAGCACGATGAGATATCGCCTTAGTTGTTGCTTGCAAATATTACTCATACAAATGTTTAAAAACTGATTTCAGGATTTTAAAAAATTCTACCCCTTAGCGGGTGTAAAAGGGTTAAATATGCTTTAACGTATTTCTCAATATCTCTTAGGCACGATGAGATATCGCATTATTTTCTTCTTGCAAATATTACTCATACAAACTTTAAATACCAATTTCAGGATTTTAAAAAATTCCACCCCTAAGGGGGTGTGAAAAGGTAAAATATGTTTTTACGTATTTCTCCATATCTCTTAGGCACGATGAGATATCGTTTTGGTTTTCGCTTGCAAATGTTACTCATACAAATGTTTAAAAACTTATTTCAGGATTTTTGGAAATTCCACACTTAAGGGGGTGTAAAAGGCTTAAATATGTTTTTACGTATTTCTCAATATCTCTTATGCACGATGAGATATCGCGTTGGTTTCTGCTTGAAAATGTTACTCATACAAATGTTTGAATACCAATTTCACGATTTTAGAAAATTCTACCCCTGGGGGGGTGTAAAAGCGTTACATATGTTTTTACGTATTTCTCAATATCTTTTAGGCACGATGAGATATCGCCTTCGTTTCTGCTTGCAAATGTTACTCATACGAATTAAAAAAAAAAATGTCAGGATTTTTAGAAATTCTACTCCTAAGGGGGTGTAAAAGGGTTAAATATGTTTTTACGTATTTCTCAATATCTCTTATTTCTAAAAATTGCACCCCTAAGGGGGTGTAAAAAGGTAAAATATGTTTTTACGTATTTCTCCATATCTCTTAGCCACGATGAGATATCGCCTTGGTTTTCGCTTGCAAATGTTACTCATACAAATGTTTAAAAACTTATTTCAGGATTTTTGGAAATTCCACCCCTAAGAGGGTGTAAAAGGGTTAAATATGTTTTAACGTATTTCTCAATATCTCTTATGCACGATGAGATATCGCGTTGGTTTCTGCTTGAAAATGTTACTCATACAAATGTTCAAATACCAATTTCAGGATTTTAGAAAATTCTACCCCTGGTAGGGTGTAAAAGGGTTAAATATGTTTTTACGTATTTCTCAATATCACTCAGGCATGATGAGATATCGCATTAGTTCGTGCTTGCAAATGTTACTCATACAAAGTTTAAATACCAATTTCAGAATTTTCGAAAATTCCACCCATAAGGGGGTCTAAAAGGGTTAAATAAGTTTTTACGTATTTGACAATATCTTTTAGGCACGATGAGATATAGCCTTGGTTTCTGCTTGGAAATGTTACTCATACAAATTTTTAAATATTAATGTCAGGATTTTCAGAAATTCCACCCCTAAGGGGGTGTAAAAGGGTTAAATATGTTTTTACGTCTTTCTCAATATCTCTTAGGCACGATGAGATATGGGTTTGGTTTTTGCTTACAAATGTTACTCATACAAATTTTTAAAAAGAGTTTTCGGATTTTCAGAAATTCCACCTTTAAGGGGGTGTAAAAGGGTTAAATAACTTTTTACGTATTTCTCAATATCACTTAGGCGCGATGAGATATCGCCTTGGTTTTCGTTTGCAAATGTAACTGATACAAATGTTTAAAAACGAGATTCGGGATTTTTAAAAATTCCACCCTCAAGGGTTTGTTAAAGTCTCAAATATTTTTTTACGTATTTCTCAATATCACTTAGGCGAGATGAGATATCGCCTTGATTTTTGTTTGCAAATTTAACTCATACAAATTTTAAAAAATCAATTTCAGGATTTTTAAAATATCCACCCCTAAGGGGGTATAAAAGTGTTAAATATATTTTTACGTATTTCTCAATATCTTTTAGGCACGTTGAGATATCGCGTTGGTTTCTGTTTGCAAATGTTACTCATGCAAATGTTTAAAAACCGATTTCAGGATTTCTAAAAATACCACCCCTAAGAAGGTGTAAAAGTGTTAAATATGTTTTTACGTATTTCTCAATATCGCTTAGGCACGATGAGATATTGCCTTGGTTTTCGTTTGCAAATGTTACTCATAAAATGTTTAAAAATTTATTTCAGGATTTTTGGAAATTCTATTCCTAGAGGGGTGAAAAAAAGTTACATATGTTTTTACGTATTTTTCAATATCTCTTAGGCACGATGAGATATCGCCTTGGTTTTTTTTGCAAATGTTACTCATAAAGAATTTGAATACCAATTTCAGGATTTTTAAAAATTCTACCCCTAAGGGGGTCTAAAAGGGTTAAATATGTTTTTACATATTTCTCAATATCTCTTAGGCACGATGAGATATCGCCTTGGTTGTTGGTTGCAAATGTTACTCATACAAATGTTTAAAAACTCATTTCAGGATTTTTAGAAATTCCACTCCTTAGGGGGTGTAAAAGGGTTAAATATGTTTTTACGTAATTCTCAATATCTCTTATGCAGGATGAGATATCGCATTATTTTTTGCTTGCAAATATTACTCGTACAAAGTTTAAATACCAATTTCAGGATTTTTCAAAATTCCACCCCTAAGAGGGTGTAAGAAGGTAAAATATGTCTTTACGTATTTTTCCATATCTTTTAGGCACGACGAGATATCGCCTTGGTTTTCGCTTGCAAATGTTACTCATACAAATGTTTAAAAACTTATTTCAGGATTTTTAGGAATTCAAACTCTGAGGGGGTGTAAGAGGGTTAACCATTTATTTACGTGTTTCTCAATATCTCTTAGGCACGATGTGATATCGAATTGGTTTCTGATCGCAAATATTACTCATACAAATGTTTAAAAACTGATTTCAGGATTTTAAAAAATTCTACCCCTAAGCGGGTGTAAAAGGGTTAAATATGCTTTTACGTATTTCTCAATATCTCTTAGGCACGATGAGATATCGCCTTGGTTTTCGCTTGCAAATATTACTCATACAAATGTTTAAAAACTTATTTCAGGATTTTTGGAAATTCCACCCTCAAGGGGGTGTAAAAAGGTTAAATATGTTTTTACGTATTTCTCAATATCTCTTATGCATGATGAGATATCGCGTTGGTTTCTGCTTGAAAATGTTACTCATACAAATGTTTGAATACCAATTTCACGATTTTAGAAAATTCTACCCCTTGGGGGGTGTCAAAGCAATACATATGTTTTTACGTATTTCTCAATATCTTTTAGGCACGGTGAGATATCGCCTTCGTTTCTGCTTGCAAATGTTACTCATACGAATTAAAAAAAAAAATGTCAGGATTTTTAGAAATTCCACTCCTAAGGGGGTGTAAAAGGGTTAAATATGTTTTTACGTATTTTTCAATATCTCTTTTTTCTAAAAATTGCACCCTTAAGGGGGTGTAAAAAGGTATAATATATTTTTTAACGTATTTCTCCATATCTCTTAGGCACGATGAGATATCGCCTTGGTTTTTGCTTGCAAATGTTACTCATACAAATGTTTAAAAACTTATTTAAGGATTGTTAGAAATTCCACCCCTAAGAGGGTGTAAAAGGGTTAAATATATGTTGACGTAATTCTAAATATCTCTTAGGCACGATGTGATATCGAATTGGTTTCTGCTTGCAAATATTACTCTTACAAATGTTTAAAAACATATTTCAGGATTTTTAGAAATTCCACCCCCAAGGGGGTGTAAAAGGGTTAAACATGTTTTTACGTATTTTTCAATATCACTCAGGCACGATGAGATATCGCCTTGGTTTTTGTTTGCAAATGTTTCTCATACAAATGTTTAAAAACTAATTTCGGGATTTTTAAAAATTCCATCCCTGAGAAAGTGTAAACGGTTAAATATGTATTTACGAATTTCTCAATAACGTTTAGGCACGATAAGATATAGCCTTGGTTTTTGCTTGCAAATGTTACCCATACAAATGTTTAAAAACCAATTCTGGGATTTTTAGAAATTCCATCCCTAAGAAGGTGTAAAAAGGTTAACTATGTATTTACTAATTTCTCAATATCGCTTAGGCACGATGAGATATCGCCTTTGTTTTTGTTTGCAAATGTTACTCATACAGAATTTAAATACCAATTTCAGGATTTTTAAAAATTCCACCCCTAAGGGGATCTAAAACTTTTAAATATGTTTTTACAAATTTCTCAATATCTCTTAGGCACGATGAGATATCGCCTTGGTTGTTGGTTGCGAATGTTACTCATACAAATGTTTGAAAACTGATTTCAGGATTTTTAGAAATTCCACCCCTAAGGGGGTGTAAAAGGGTTAAATATGTTTTTACGTATTTCTCAATATCTCTTACGCACGATGAGATATCATATTGTTTTCTGCTTGCAAATATTACTCATACAAAGTTTAAATACCAATTTCAGGATTCAAAAAAATTCCACCCCTAAGGGGGTTTAAAAGGGTTAAATATATTTTTACGTATTTCTCAATATTTCTTAGGCACGATGAGATATAGCCTTGGTTTTTGTTTGCAAATGTTACTCATACAAAGTTTAAATACCAATTTCAAAATTTTTAAAAATTCCACCCCTAAGGGGGTCTAAAAGGGTTAAATATGTTTTTACGTATTTTTCAATATCTCTTGAGCACGATGAGATATCGCCTTGGTTGTTGCTTGCAAATGTTATTCATACAAATGTTTAAAAACCGATTTCAGGATTTTTAGGAATTCAACCTCTAAGAGGGTGTAAAAGGGTTAAATATTTTTTACGTATTTCTCAATATCTCTTGGGCACGATGTGATACCGCATTGGTTTCTGCTTGCAAATATTACTCATACAAAGTTTAAATACCAATTTCAGGATTTAAAAAAATTCCACCCCGAGGGGGTCTAAAAGGGTTAAAAATATTTTTACGTATTCCTCAATATCTCTTAGGCACGATGAGATATCGCCTTGGTTTTTGCTTGCAAATGTTACTCATACAAATGTTTAAAAACTTATTTCAGGATTTTTAGAAAATTCTACCCCTAGGGGGGTGTAAAAGTGTTACATATGTTTTTACGTATTTCTCAATATCTTTTAGGCACGATGAGATATCGCCTTGGTTTCTGCTTGCAAATTTTAATCATACAAATTTTTAAAAATAAATGTGATGATTTCTAGAATTTCCACCCCTAAGGGGGTGAAAAGGGTTAACTTCGTTCTTACGTATTTCTCAATATCTCTTAGGCACGATGAGATATCGCCTTGGTTTTTGTTTGCAAATGTTAATCATACAAAAATTAAATACCAATTTCAGGATTTTTAAAATTTTACCCCTAAGCGGTCTAAAAGTGTTAAACATGTTTTTACGTATTTTTCAATATCTCTTAGGCACGATGTGATATCGCATTGGTTTCTGCTTGCAAATGTTACTCATACAAATTTTAAATACTAATTTCAGGATTTTTATAAAGTGTACCCCTAAGGGGGTGTAAAAGGGTAAAATATATTTTTACGTATTTCTCAATATTTCTTAAGCACGATGAGATATCGCATTGTTTTCTGCTTGCAAATGTTACTCATACAAATGTTTAAAAACTTATTTCAGGATTTTTAGGAATTCAACCTCTAAAGGGGTGTAAGAAGGTTAAATATGTGTTTACGTGTTTCTCAATATCTCTCAGGCACGATGTGATATCGAATTGGTTTCTGCTTGCAAATATTACTCATACGAATGTTTAAAAACTGATTTTAGGATTTTAAAAAATTCTACCCCTAAGCGGGTGTTAAAGGGTTAAAAATGCTCTTACGTATTTCTCAATATCTCTTAGGCACGATGAGATATCGCATTATTTTCTGCTTGCAAATATTACTCATACAAAGTTGAAATACCAATTCCAGTATTTTCAAAAATTCCACCCCTAAGGGGGTGTAAAAAGGTAAAATATGTTTTTACGTATTTCTCCATATCTCTCAGGCACGATGAGATATCGCTTTGGTTTTCGCTTGCAAATGTTACTCATACAAATGTTTAAAAACTTATTTCAGGATTTTTGGAAATTCCACCCCTAAGAAGGTGTAAAAGGGTTAAATATGTATTTACGAATTTCTCAATAACGCTTAGGCACGATGAGATATAGCCTTGGTTTTTGCTTGCAAATGTTACTCATAAAAATGTTTGAAAACAAATTTTGGGATTTTTTTAAATTCCATCCCTAAGGAGATGTAAAAGGGTTAAATATGTATTTACGTATTTCTCAATATCGCTTAGGAACGATGAAATATAGCCTTGGTTTTTGTTTGCAAATGTTACTCATACAAATGTTTAAAAACCAATTTCGGGATTTTTAAAAATTCTACCCCTAAGGGGGTGTTAAAGTCTTAAATATGTTTTTACGTAATTCTAAATATCACTTAGGCACGATGAGATATCGCCTTGGTTCTTGCTTGCAAATGTTACTCATACAAATGTTTAGAAAAAAAAATCAAGATTTTTGAAAATTCCACATTTAAGGAGGTGTAAAAATGTCAAATATGTTTTGACGTATTTCTCAATATCGCTTAGGCACGATGAGATATTGCCTTAGTTTTCGTTTGCAAATGTTACTCATACAAATGTTTAAAAACAGATTTCAGGATTTTTAGGAATTCAACCTCTAAGGGGATGTAAAAGGGTTAAATATGTTTATACGTATTTCTCTATATCTTTTAGGCAGGATTAGATATCGTCTTGGTTTTTGCTTGCAAATGTTACTCATACGAATGTTTAAAAACTGATTTGAGAATTTTCAGAAATTCCACCCTTAAGGGAGTGTAAAAAGGTTAAATATGTTTTTACGTATTTCTCAATATCTCTTAGGCACGATGAGATATCGCATTATTTTCTGCTTGCAAATATTACTCATACAAACTTTAAATACCAATTTCAGGATTTTTAAAAATTCCACCCCTAAGGGGGTGTAAAAAGATAAAATATGTTTTTACGTATTTCTCCATATCTCTTAGGCACGATGAGATATCTCCTTGGTTTTCGCTTGCAAATGTTACTCATACAAATGTTTAAAAACTTATTTCAGGATTTTTGGAAATTATACCCCTAAGGGGGTGTAAAAGGGTTAAATATGTTTTTACGTATTTCTCAATATCTCTTATGCACGATGAGATATCGCGTTGGTTTCTGCTTGAAAATGTTACTCATACAAATGTTTAAATACAAATTTCACGATTTTAGAAAATTCTACCCCTGGGGGGGTGTAAAAGGGTTAGATATGTTTTTACGTATTTCTCAATATCTTTTAGGCACAATGAGATATCACCTTCGTTTCTGCTTGCAAATGTTACTCATACGAATTAGAAAAAAAAAATGTCAGGATTTTTAGAAATTCCACTCCTAAGGGGGTGTAAAAGAGTTAAATATGTTTTTACGTATTTCTCAACATCTCTTAGGCACAATGAGATATCGCCTTGATTTTTGTTTGTAAATTTTCGTCATACAAATGTTTAAAAATCAATTTTGGGATTTTTAGAAATTCCAACCCTAAGGGGGTGTAAAAAGGTAAAATATGTCTTTACGTATTTCTCAATATCTCTTAGGCACGACGAGATATTGGCTTGGTTTTAACTTGCAAATGTTACCCATACAAATGTCAACAACCAATTTCGGGATTTTGAAAAATTCCACCCCTAAGGGGGTGTAGAAGTGTTAAATGTGTTTTTACGTATTTCTCAATATCTCTTAGGCACGATGAGATATCGCCTTGGTTTTCGTTTGCAATTGTTATTCATGCAAATGGTTAAAAACTGATTTCAGGATTTTTAGAAATTCTACCCCTAGAGCGGTGTAAAAGGGTTAAATATGTTTTTACGTATTTCTCAATATCTCTTAGGCACGATGAGATATCGCATTCCTTTTTGCTTGCAAATGTTACTCATACAGAATTTAAATACCAATTTCAGGATTTTTAAAAATTCCACCCTTAAGGAGGTCTAAAAGGGTTAAATATGTTTTTATGTAGTTTTCAATATCGCTTAGGCACGATGAGATATCGCGTTGGTTTCTGTTGAAAATGTTACTCATACAAATGTTTAAATACCAATTTTACGATTTTAGAAAATTCTACCCCTAGGGGGGTGTAAAAGGGTTACATATGTTTTTACGTATTTCTCAATATCTTTTAGGCACGATGAGATATCGCCTTCGTTTCTGCTTGCAAATGTTACTCATACAAATGTTTAAAAACATATTTCAGGATTTTTAGGAATTCAACCTCTAAAGGGGTGTAAGAAAGTTAAATATGTGTTTACGTGTTTCTCAATATCTCTTAGGCACGATGTGATATCGAATTGGTTTCTGCTTGCAAATATTACTCATACAAATGTTTAAAAACTGATTTCAGGATTTTAAAAAATTCTACCCCTAAGCGGGTGTGAAAGGGTTAAAAATGCTTTTACGTATTTCTCAATATCTCTTAGGCACGATGAGATATCGCATTATGTTCTGCTTGCAAATATTACTCATACAAAGTTGAAATACCAATTCCAGTATTTTCAAAAATTCCACCCCTAAGGGGGTGTAAAATGGTAAAATATGTTTTTACGTATTTCTCCATATCTCTTAGGCACGATAAGATATCGCTTTGGTTTTCGCTTGCAAATGTTACTCATACAAATGTTTAAAAACTTATTTCAGGATTTTTGGAAGTTCCACCCCTAAGGGGGTGTAAAAGGGTTAAATATGTTTTAACGTTTTTCTCAATATCTCTTATGCACGATGAGATATCGCGTTGGTTTCTGCTTGAAAATGTTACTCATACAAATGTTCAAATATAAATTTCAGGATTTTAGAAAATTCTACCCCTGGTAGGGTGTTAAAGGGTAAAATAAGTTTTTACGTATTTCTAAATATCACTCAGGCACGATGAGATATCGACTTGGTTTTTGTTTGCAAATGTTACTCATACAAATGTTTGAAAACCAATTTTGGGATTTTTTCAAATTCCATCCCTAAGAAGATGTAAAAGGGTTAAATATGTATTTACGTATTTCTTAATATCGCTTAGGAACGATGAAATATAGCCTTGGTATTTGTTTGCAAATGTTACTCATACAAATGTTTAAAAACTAATTTCGGGATTTTTAAAAATTCCACCCCTAAGGGGGTGTTAAAGTCTTAAATATGTTTTTACGTATTTCTCAATATCACTTAGGCACGATGAGATATCGCCTTGGTTCTTGCTTGCAAATGTTACTCATACAAATGTTTAGAAAAAAAAATCAAGATTTTTGAAAATTCCACATTTAAGGAGGTGTAAAAGTGTGAAATATGTTTTGACGTATTTCTCAATATCGCTTAGGCACGATGAGATATTGCCTTAGTTTTCGTTTGCAAATGTTACTCATACAAATGTTTAAAAACAGATTTCAGGATTTTTAGGAATTCAACCTCTAAGGGGATGTAAAAGGGTTAAATATGTTTATACGTATTTCTCTATATCTTTTAGGCAGGATTAGATATCGTCTTGGTTTTTGCTTGCAAATGTTACTCATACGAATGTTTAAAAACTGATTTGAGAATTTTCAGAAATTCCACCCTTAAGGGAGTGTAAAAAGGTTAAATATGTTTTTACGTATTTCTCAATATCTCTTAGGCACGATGAGATATCGCATTATTTTCTGCTTGCAAATATTACTCATACAAACTTTAAATACCAATTTCAGGATTTTTAAAAATTCCACCCCTAAGGGGGTGTAAAAAGATAAAATATGTTTTTACGTATTTCTCCATATCTCTTAGGCACGATGAGATATCTCCTTGGTTTTCGCTTGCAAATGTTACTCATACAAATGTTTAAAAACTTATTTCAGGATTTTTGGAAATTATACCCCTAAGGGGGTGTAAAAGGGTTAAATATGTTTTTACGTATTTCTCAATATCTCTTATGCACGATGAGATATCGCGTTGGTTTCTGCTTGAAAATGTTACTCATACAAATGTTTAAATACAAATTTCACGATTTTAGAAAATTCTACCCCTGGGGGGGTGTAAAAGGGTTAGATATGTTTTTACGTATTTCTCAATATCTTTTAGGCACAATGAGATATCACCTTCGTTTCTGCTTGCAAATGTTACTCATACGAATTAGAAAAAAAAAATGTCAGGATTTTTAGAAATTCCACTCCTAAGGGGGTGTAAAAGAGTTAAATATGTTTTTACGTATTTCTCAACATCTCTTAGGCACAATGAGATATCGCCTTGATTTTTGTTTGTAAATTTTCGTCATACAAATGTTTAAAAATCAATTTTGGGATTTTTAGAAATTCCAACCCTAAGGGGGTGTAAAAAGGTAAAATATGTCTTTACGTATTTCTCAATATCTCTTAGGCACGACGAGATATTGGCTTGGTTTTAACTTGCAAATGTTACCCATACAAATGTCAACAACCAATTTCGGGATTTTGAAAAATTCCACCCCTAAGGGGGTGTAGAAGTGTTAAATGTGTTTTTACGTATTTCTCAATATCTCTTAGGCACGATGAGATATCGCCTTGGTTTTCGTTTGCAATTGTTATTCATGCAAATGGTTAAAAACTGATTTCAGGATTTTTAGAAATTCTACCCCTAGAGCGGTGTAAAAGGGTTAAATATGTTTTTACGTATTTCTCAATATCTCTTAGGCACGATGAGATATCGCATTCCTTTTTGCTTGCAAATGTTACTCATACAGAATTTAAATACCAATTTCAGGATTTTTAAAAATTCCACCCTTAAGGAGGTCTAAAAGGGTTAAATATGTTTTTATGTAGTTTTCAATATCGCTTAGGCACGATGAGATATCGCGTTGGTTTCTGTTGAAAATGTTACTCATACAAATGTTTAAATACCAATTTTACGATTTTAGAAAATTCTACCCCTAGGGGGGTGTAAAAGGGTTACATATGTTTTTACGTATTTCTCAATATCTTTTAGGCACGATGAGATATCGCCTTCGTTTCTGCTTGCAAATGTTACTCATACAAATGTTTAAAAACATATTTCAGGATTTTTAGGAATTCAACCTCTAAAGGGGTGTAAGAAAGTTAAATATGTGTTTACGTGTTTCTCAATATCTCTTAGGCACGATGTGATATCGAATTGGTTTCTGCTTGCAAATATTACTCATACAAATGTTTAAAAACTGATTTCAGGATTTTAAAAAATTCTACCCCTAAGCGGGTGTGAAAGGGTTAAAAATGCTTTTACGTATTTCTCAATATCTCTTAGGCACGATGAGATATCGCATTATTTTCTGCTTGCAAATATTACTCATACAAAGTTGAAATACCAATTCCAGTATTTTCAAAAATTCCACCCCTAAGGGGGTGTAAAATGGTAAAATATGTTTTTACGTATTTCTCCATATCTCTTAGGCACGATAAGATATCGCTTTGGTTTTCGCTTGCAAATGTTACTCATACAAATGTTTAAAAACTTATTTCAGGATTTTTGGAAGTTCCACCCCTAAGGGGGTGTAAAAGGGTTAAATATGTTTTAACGTTTTTCTCAATATCTCTTATGCACGATGAGATATCGCGTTGGTTTCTGCTTGAAAATGTTACTCATACAAATGTTCAAATATAAATTTCAGGATTTTAGAAAATTCTACCCCTGGTAGGGTGTTAAAGGGTAAAATAAGTTTTTACGTATTTCTAAATATCACTCAGGCACGATGAGATATCGACTTGGTTTTTGTTTGCAAATGTTACTCATACAAATGTTTGAAAACCAATTTTGGGATTTTTTCAAATTCCATCCCTAAGAAGATGTAAAAGGGTTAAATATGTATTTACGTATTTCTCAATATCGCTTAGGAACGATGAAATATAGCCTTGGTATTTGTTTGCAAATGTTACTCATACAAATGTTTAAAAACTAATTTCGGGATTTTTAAAAATTCCACCCCTAAGGGGGTGTTAAAGTCTTAAATATGTTTTTACGTATTTCTCAATATCACTTAGGCACGATGAGATATCGCCTTGGTTCTTGCTTGCAAATGTTACTCATACAAATGTTTAGAAAAAAAAATCAAGATTTTTGAAAATTCCACATTTAAGGAGGTGTAAAAGTGTGAAATATGTTTTGACGTATTTCTCAATATCACTTAGGCACGATGAGATATCGCCTTGGATTTTGTTTGCAAATGTTACTCATACAAAAGTTTAAAAACCAATTTCAAGATTTTTAGAAATTCCAACCCTGAGGAGGTGAAAAGAGTTGAATATGTTTTTAGGTATTTCGTAATACCTCTTTGACACGATGAGATATCGTCTTGGTTTTTTTTGGAAATGTTACTCATACAAATGTTTAAAAACCAATTTCCGGATTTTTAAAAATTCCACCCTTAAGAAGGTTCTAAAAGGGTTAGAAACTGTGGAAAGTGTTTTAACGGTTTTTTTTTAATTCTATTTATTCTATGAATTCGCTTTCGGCGATTACAAATAAACCAAGCCCAAATATTGTTAAGAGCCTAAGTAAGGTCATTGGATATATCTCACCCGTAAACCCCACCCTCTTTACCCCCCAATAAAATTTATATATATTAAAGGCTTTGTCCTGACTGACTCATCAACGCCCAGCCCAAACCCCTGGGCCTAGAAACTTGAAATTCTAAGGATATATTCCCTTCGTGTCGTAAACGCTCACTAAGAAGGGAATTTTAGAAATATGTTAAATGTTAATATGTTAAATATGTTTTTACGTATTTCTCAATATCTCTTAGGCACGATGAGATATCGCATTGGTTCGTGCTTGCAAATGTGACTCATACAAAGTTTAAATACCAATTTCAGAATTTTTGAAAATTCCACCCCTAAGGAGGTCTAAAAGGGTAAAATAAGTTTTTACGTATTTGACAATATCTTTTAGGCACGATGAGATATCGCCTCGGTTTCTGCTTGGAAATGTTACTCATACAAATTTTTAAATATTAATGTCAGGATTTTCAGAAATTCCACACCTAAGGGGGTGTAAAAGTGTTAAATATGTTTTTACGTATTTCTCAATATCTCTTAGGCACGATGAGATATGGGCTTGGTTTTTGCTTACAAATGTTACCCATACAAATATTTAAAAATAGTTTTCGGATTTTCAGAAATTCCACCTTTAAGGGGGTGTAAAAGGGTTAAATATGTTTTTACGTATTTCTCAATATCACTTAGGCGCGATGAGATATCGCCTTGGTTTTCGTTTGCAAATGTAACTGATACAAATGTTTAAAAACCAGATTCGGGATTCTTAAAAATTTTACCCCTAAGGGGGTATAAAAGTGTTGATATGTTTTTACGTATTTCTCAATATCTCTTAAGCACGATGAGATATTGGCTTGGTTTTTACTTGCAAATGTTACCCATACAAATGTTAACAACCAATTCCAGGATTTTTGAAAATTCCACCCCTAAGGGGGTGTAAAAGTGTTAAATATGTTTTTACGTATTTCTCAATATCTTTCAGGCACGATGAGATATCGCGTTGGTTTCTGCTTGCAAATGTTACTCACCCAAATGTTTAAAAACCAATTTCAGGATGTCTAAAAATACCACCTCCAAGAAGGTGTAAATGTGTAAAATATGTTTTAACGTATTTCTCAATATCGCTTAGGCACGATGAGATATTGCCTTAGTTTTCGTTTGCAAATGTTACTCATACAAATGTTTAAAAACGTATTTCAGGTTTTTTGGAAATTCTACCCCTAGAGGGGTGAAAAAGAGTTACTCATGTTTTTACGTATTTTTCAATATCTCTTAGGCACGATGAGATATCGCATTGTTTTCTGCTTGCAAATATTACTCATACAAAGTTTAAATACCAATTTCAGGATTGAAAAAAATTCCACCTCTAAGGGGGTTTAAAAGGGTTAAATATATTTTTACGTATTTTTCAATATCTCTTAGGCACGATACGATAAATATATAGCCTTGGTTTTTGTTTGCAAATGTTACTCGTACAAAATTTAAATACCAATTTCAGGATTTTTAAAAATTCCACCCCTGAGGGGGTCTAAAAGGCTTAAATATGTTTTTACGTATTTCTCAATATCTCTTAGGCACGATGAGATATCGCGTTGGTTTTTGCTTGCAAATGTTACTCATACAAATATTTAAAAATTAATCTCAAGAATTTTAGAAATTCTACCCCTAAAGGGGTGTAAAAGGGTTAAATATGTTTTTACGTATTTCTCAATATCTTTTAGGCACGATGAGATATCGCCTTGGTTTCTGCTTGCAAATGTTACTCATACAAATTTTAAAAAATAAATGTCAGGATTTTTAGAAATTCTACCTTTAAGGGGGTGTAAAAGGGTTAAATATGTTTTTACGTATTTCTCAATATCTCTTAGGCACGATGAGATCTTGGCTAGGTTTTTACTTGCAAATAATACCCATACAAATGTAAACAACCAATTTCAGGATTTTCGAAAAATTCCACCCCTAAAAGGGTGTAAAACTGTTAAATATGTTTTTACGTATTTGTCAATATCTCTTAGGCACGATGAGATATTGGCTTGGTTTTTACTTGCAAATGTTACCCATACAAATGTGAACAACCAATTTCAGGATTTTCAAAAATTCCACCCCTAAGGGGTTGTAAAAAGGTAAAATATGTTTTCACGTATTTCTCCATATCTCTTAGGCACGTCGAGATATCGCCTTGGTTTTCGCTTGCAAATGTTACTCATACAAATGTTCAAAAACTTGATTCAGGATTTTTGGAAATTCCACCCCTAAGGGGGTGTAAAAGGGTTAAATATGTTTTTACGTATTTCTCAATATCTTTTATGCACGATGAGATATCGCGTTGGTTTCTGCTTGAAAATCTTACTTATACAAATGTTTAAATACCAATTTCAGGATTTTAGAAAATTTTACCCCTGGGGGGGTGTAAAAGGGTTACATATGTTTTTACGTATTTCTTTATATCTTTTAGGCACGATGAGATAACGCCTTGGTTTCTGCTTGCAAATTTTACTCATACAAATTTTTGAAAAAAAATAACAGGATTTTTAGAAATTCCACTCCTAAAGGGGTGTAAAAGGGTTAAATATGTTTTTACGTATTTCTCAATACCTCTTAGACACGATGAGATATAGCCTTGGATTTTGTTTGGAAATGTTACTCATACAAATGTTTAAAAACTGATTTGAGGGTTTTTAGAAATTCCACCCTTAAGGGGGTGTAAAAAGGTTAAATATGTTTTTACGTATTTCTCAATATCGCTCAGGCACGATGAGATATTGCCTTGGTTTTCGTTTGCAAATTTTACTCAAACAAAAATTAAATACCAATTTTAGGATTTTTTAAAATTCCACCCATAAGGGGGTCTAAAAGGGTTAAATATGTTTTTACGTATTTTTCAACATCTCTTAGGCACGATGAGATATCGCGTTGGTTTTTGCTTGCAAATGTTACTCATATAGATGTTTAAAAACGTATTTCAAGATTTTTGGAAATTCTACCCCTAGAGGGGTGTAAAAGGGTTAAATATGTTTTTACGTATTTCTCAATATCTTTTAGGCACGATGAGATATCGCCTTGGTTTCTGCTTGCAAATGTTACTCATACAAATTTTTAAAAATAAATGTCAGGATTTTTAGTAATTCCACCTTTAAGGGGGTGTAAAAGGGTTAAATATGTTTTTACGTATTTCTCAATATCTCTTAGGCACGATGAGATATTGGCTTGGTTTTTACTTGCAAATGTTACCCATACAAATGTGAACAACCAATTTCAGGATTTTCAAACATTCCACCCCTAAGGGGGTATAAAAGTGTTAAATATGTTTTTACGTATTTCTCAATATCTCTTAGGCACGATGAGATATCGCCTTGGTTTTTGCTTGCAAATGTTACTCATACAAATGTTTAAAAACTGATTCGAGAATTTTTAGAAAATCTACCCTTAAGGGGCCGTAAAAAGGTTAAATATGTTTTTACGTATTTCTCAATATCGCTTAGGCACGATGAGATATTGCCTTGGTTTTCGTTTGCAAATGTTACTCATACAAATGTTTGGAAACCTATTTCAGGATTTTTGGAAATTCTACCCCTAGAGGGATGAAAAAGAGTTAAATATGTTTTTACGTATTTTTCAATATTTCTTAGGCACGATGAGATATCGCCTTGGTTTTTGTTTGCAAATGTTACTCATACAGAATTTAAATACCAATTTCAGGATTTAAAAAAATTCCACCCCTAAGGGGGTCTAAAAGGGTTAAATATATTTTTACGTATTTCTCAATATCTCTTAGGCACGATGAGATATGGGCTTGGTTTTCGTTTGCAAATGTAACTGATACAAATGTTTAAAAACCAGATTCGGGATTTTTAAAAATTCCACCATTAAGGGGGTGTTAAAGTCTTAAATATGTTTTTACGTATTTCTTAATATCACTTAGGCGAGATGAGATATCGCCTTGATTTTTGTTTGCAAATTTTACTCATACAAATTTTTAAAAATCAATTTCAGGATTTTTAAAAATTCCACCCCTAAGGAGGTATAAAAGTGTTAAATATATTTTTACGTATTTCTCAATATCTCTTAAGCACGATGAGATATTGGTTTGGTTTTTACTTGCAAATGTTACCTATACAAATGTTAACAACCAATTTCAGGATTTTTTAAAATTCCACCCCTAAGGGGGTGTAAAAGTGTTAAATATGTTTTTACGTATTTCTCAATATCTTTTAGGCAGGATTGGATATCGCATTGGTTTCTGTTTGCAAATTTCAATCATACAAAAACTAAATATCAATTTCAGGATTTTTAAAAATTCCACCCATAAGGGGGTCTAAAAAGGTAAAATATGTTTTTACATATTTCTCAATATCTCTTAGGCACGATGAGATATCGCCTTGGTTTTTGTTTGCAAATGTTACTCATACAAATGTTTAAAAACTTATTTCAGGATTTTTAGGAATTCAACCTCTAAAGGGGTGTAAGAAGGTTAAATATGTGTTTACGTGTTTCTCAATATCTCTCAGGCACGATGTGATATCGAATTGGTTTCTGCTTGCAAATATTACTCATACAAATGTTTAAAAACTGATTTTAGGATTTTAAAAAATTCTACCCCTAAGCGGGTGTAAAAGGGTTAAAAATGCTCTTACGTATTTCTCAATATCTCTTAGGCACGATGAGATATGGGCTTGGTTTTTGCTTACAAATGTTACCCATACAAATATTTAAAAATAGTTTTCGGATTTTCAGAAATTCCACCCTTAAGGGGGTGTAAAAAGGTTAAATATGTTTTTACGTATTTCTCAATATCGCTCAGGCACGATGAGATATTGCCTTGGTTTTCGTTTGCAAATGTTACTCAAACAAAAATTAAATACCAATTTTAGGATTTTTAAAAATTCCACCCATAAGGGGGTCTAAAAGGGTTAAATATGTTTTTACGTATTTTTCAACATCTCTTAGGCACGATGAGATATCGCGTTGGTTTTTGCTTGCAAATGTTACTCATATAGATGTTTAAAAACGTATTTCAGGATTTTTGGAAATTCTACCCCTAGAGGGGTGTAAAAGGGTTAAATATGTTTTTACGTATTTCTCAATATCTTTTAGGCACGATGAGATATCGCCTTGGTTTCTGCTTGCAAATGTTACTCATACAAATTTTTAAAAATAAATGTCAGGATTTTTAGAAATTCCACCTTTAAGGGGGTGTAAAAGGGTTAAATATGTTTTTACGTATTTCTCAATATCTCTTAGGCACGATGAGATATTGGCTTGGTTTTTACTTGCAAATGTTACCCATACAAATGTGAACAACCAATTTCAGGATTTTCAAAAATTCCACCCCTAAGGGGGTATAAAAGTGTTAAATATGTTTTTACGTATTTCTCAATATCTCTTAGGCACGATGAGATATCGCCTTGGTTTTTGCTTGCAAATGTTACTCATACAAATGTTTAAAAACTGATTCGAGAATTTTTAGAAAATCTACCCTTAAGGGGCCGTAAAAAGGTTAAATATGTTTTTACGTATTTCTCAATATCGCTTAGGCACGATGAGATATTGCCTTGGTTTTCGTTTGCAAATGTTACTCATACAAATGTTTGAAAACCTATTTCAGGATTTTTGGAAATTCTACCCCTAGAGGGATGAAAAAAAGTTAAATATGTTTTTACGTATTTTTCAATATTTCTTAGGCACGATGAGATATCGCCTTGGTTTTTGTTTGCAAATGTTACTCATACAGAATTTAAATACCAATTTCAGGATTTAAAAAAATTCCACCCCTAAGGGGGTCTAAAAGGGTTAAATATATTTTTACGTATTTCTCAATATCTCTTAGGCACGATGAGATATCGTGTTGGTTTTTGCTTGCAAATGTTACTCATACAAATGTTTAAAAACCTATTTCAGGATTTTTGGAAATTCTACCCCTAGAAGAGTGAAAAAGAGTTAAATATGTTTTTACGTATTTTTTAATATCTCTTAGGCATGATGAGATATCGCCTTGGTTTTTGTTTGCAAATGTCACTCATACAGAATTTAAATACCAATTTCAGGATTTTAAAAAATTCCACCCCTAAGGGGGTCTAAAAGGGTTAAATATGTTTTTACATATTTCTCAATATCTCTTACGCACGTCGAGATATCGCCTTGGTTTTTGTTTGCAAATGTTACTCATACAAAAATTAATTATCAATTTCAGGATTTTCAAAAATTCCTTCTATAAAGGGGTCTAAAAGGGTTAAATATGTTTTTACGTATTTCTCAATATCTCTTAGGCACGATGAGATATCGCACTGTTTTCTGCTTGCAAATATTATTCATACAAAATTTAATATCCAATTTCAGGATTCAAAAAAATTCCACCCCTAAGGTGGTCTAAAAGGGTTAAATATATTTTTACGTATTTCTCAATATCTCTTAGGCACGATGAGATATGGGCTTGGTTTTCGTTTGCAAATGTAACTGATGCAAATGTTTAAAAACCAGATTCGGGATTTTTAAAAATTCCACCATTAAGGGGGTGTTAAAGTCTTAAATATGTTTTTACGTATTTCTTAATATCACTTAGGCGAGATGAGATATCGCCTTGATTTTTGTTTGCAAATTTTACTCATACAAATTTTTAAAAATCAATTTCAGGATTTTTAAAAATTCCACCCCTAAGGAGGTATAAAAGTGTTAAATATATTTTTACGTATTTCTCAATATCTCTTGAGCACGATGAGATATTGGTTTGGTTTTTACTTGCAAATGTTACCTATACAAATGTTAACAACCAATTTCAGGATTTTTTAAAATTCCACCCCTAAGGGGGTGTAAAAGTGTTAAATATGTTTTTACGTATTTCTCAATATCTTTTAGGCAGGATTGGATATCGCATTGGTTTCTGTTTGCAAATTTCAATCATACAAAAACTAAATATCAATTTCAGGATTTTTAAAAATTCCACCCATAAGGGGGTCTAAAAAGGTAAAATATGTTTTTACATATTTCTCAATATCTCTTAGGCACGATGAGATATCGCCTTGGTTTTTGTTTGCAAATGTTACTCATACAAATGTTTAAAAACTTATTTCAGGATTTTTAGGAATTCAACCTCTAAAGGGGTGTAAGAAGGTTAAATATGTGTTTACGTGTTTCTCAATATCTCTCAGGCACGATGTGATATCGAATTGGTTTCTGCTTGCAAATATTACTCATACAAATGTTTAAAAACTGATTTTAGGATTTTAAAAAATTCTACCCCTAAGCGGGTGTAAAAGCGTTAAAAATGCTCTTACGTATTTCTCAATATCTCTTAGGCACGATGAGATATCGCATTATTTTCTGCTTGCAAATATTACTCATACAAAGTTGAATTACCAATTCCAGTATCTTCAAAAATTCCACCCCTAAGGGGGTGTAAAAAGGTAAAATATGTTTTTACGTATTTCTCCATATCTCTTAGGCACGATGAGATATCGCTTTGGTTTTCGCTTGCAAATGTTACTCATACAAATGTTTAAAAACTTATTTCAGGATTTTTGGAAATTCCACCCCTAAGGGGGTGTAAAAGGGTTAAATATGTTTTAACGTATTTCTCAATATCTCTTATGCACGATGAGATATCGCGTTGGTTTCTGCTTGAAAATGTTACTCATACAAATGTTCAAATACCAATTTCAGGATTTTAGAAAATTCTACCCCTAAGAAGGTGTAAAAGGGTTAAATATGTATTTACGAATTTCTCAATAACGCTTAGGCACGATGAGATATAGCCTTGGTTTTTGCTTGCAAATGTTACTCATAAAAATGTTTGAAAACCAATTTTGGGATTTTTTCAAATTCCATCCCTAAGGAGATGTAAAAGGGTTAAATATGTATTTACGTATTTCTCAATATCGCTTAGGAACGATGAAATATAGCCTTGGTTTTTGTTTGCAAATGTTACTCATACAAATGTTTAAAAACCAATTTCGGGATTTTTAAAAATTCTACCCCTAAGGGGGTGTTAAAGTCTTAAATATGTTTTTACGTATTTCTCAATATCACTTAGGCACGATGAGATATCGCCTTGGTTCTTGCTTGCAAATGTTACTCATACGAATGTTTAGAAAAAAAAATCAAGATTTTTGAAAATTCCACATTTAAGGAGGTGTAAAAGTGTCAAATATGTTTTGACGTATTTCTCAATATCGCTTAGGCACGATGAGATATTGCCTTAGTTTTCGTTTGCAAATTTTACTCATACAAATGTTTAAAAACAGATTTCAGGATTGTTAGGAATTCAACCTCTAAGGGGATGTAAAAAGATAAAATATGTTTTTACGTATTTCTCCATATCTCTTAGGCACGATGAGATATCGCCTTGGTTTTCGCTTGCAAATGTTACTCATACAAATGTTTAAAACTTATTTCAGGATTTTTGGAAATTCTACCCCTAAGGGGGTGTAAAAGGGTTAAATATGTTTTTACGTATTTCTCAATATCTCTTATGCACGATGAGATATCGCGTTGGTTTCTGCTTGAAAATGTTACTCATACAAATGTTTAAATACAAATTTCACGATTTTAGAAAATTCTACCCCTGGGGGGGTGTAAAAGGGTTAGATATGTTTTTACGTATTTCTCAATATCTTTTAGGCACAATGAGATATCGCCTTCGTTTCTGCTTGCAAATGTTACTCATACGAATTAGAAAAAAAAATGTCAGGATTTTTAGAAATTCCACTCCTAAGGGGGTGTAAAAGAGTTAAATATGTTTTTACGTATTTCTCAACATCTCTTAGGCACGATGAGATATCGCCTTGATTTTTGTTTGTAAATTTTCGTCATACAAATGTTTAAAATTCAATTTTGGGATTTTTAGAAATTCCAACCCTAGAGGGGTGTAAAAGGGTAAAATATGTCTTTACGTATTTCTCAATATCTCTTAGGCACGACGAGATATTGGCTTGGTTTTAACTTGCAAATGTTACCCATACAAATGTTAACAACCAATTTCAGGATTTTTAAAAATTCCACCCCTAAGGGGGTGTAGAAGTGTTAAATATGTTTTTACGTATTTCTCAATATCTCTTAGGCACGATGAGATATCGCCTTGGTTTTCGTTTGCAATTGTTAGTCATGCAAATGGTTAAAAACCGATTTCAGGATTTTTAGAAATTCTACCCCTAGAGGGGTGTAAAAGGGTTAAATATGTTTTTACGTATTTCTCAATATCTCTTAGGCACGATGAGATATCGCCTTGGTTTTTGTTTGCAAATGTTACTCATACAAAAATTAAATATCAATTTCAGGACTTTTTAAAATTCCACCCATAAGGGGGTCTAAAAGGGTTAAATATGTTTTTACGTATTTCTCAATATTTCTTAGGCACGATGAGATATCGCATTGTTTTCTGCTTGCAAATATTATCCATACAAAGTTTAAATACCAATTTCAGGATTCAAAAAAATTCCACTTCTAAGGTGGTCTAAAAGGGTTAAATATATTTTCACGTATTTCTCAATATCTCTTAGGCACGATGAGATATCGCGTTGGTTTTTGCTTGCAAATGTTACTCATACAAATATTTAAAAACTGATCTCAAGAATTTTAGAAATTCTAGCCCTAGAAGGGTGTAAAAGGGTTAAATATGTTTTTACATATTTCTCAATATCTTTTAGGCACGATGAGATATCGCCTTGGTTTCTGCTTGCAAATGTTACTCATACAAATTTTTAAAAATGAATGTCAGGATTTTTAGAAATTCTACCTTTAAGGGGGTGTAAAAGGGTTAAATATATTTTTACGTATTTCTCTATTTCTCTTAGGCACGATGAGATATTGGCTTGGTTTTCACTTGCAAATGTTACCCATACAAATGTGAACAACCAATTTCAGGATTTTCAAAAATTCTACCCCTAAGGGGGTGTAAAAGTGTTAAATATGTTTTAACGTATTTCTCAATATCTCTTAGGCACGATGAGATATCGCCTTGGTTTTCGTTTGCAATTGTTATTCATGCAAATGTTTAAAAACTGATTTCAGGATTTTTAGAAATTCTACCCCTAGAGGGGTGTAAAAGGGTTAAATATGTTTTTACGAATTTCTCAATATCTCTTACGCACGATGAAATATCGCCTTGGTTTTTGCTTGCAAATGTTACTCATACGAATGTTTAAAAACCGATTTAGGATTGTTAGAAATTTCACCCCTAAGGGGGTGTAAAAGGGTTAATATGTTTTTACGTAATTCTCAATATCTCTTAGGCACGATGAGATATCGCATTGTTTTCTGCTTGCAAATATTATTCATACAAAGTTTAAATACCAATTTCAGGATTTAAAACAATTCCACCCCTAAGGGGGTCTAAAAGGGTTAAATATATTTTTACGTATTTCTCAATATCTCTTAGGCACGATGAGATATCGCGTTGGTTTTTGCTTGCAAATGTTACTCATACAAATGTTAAAAAACCTATTTCAGGATTTTTGGAAATTCTACCCCTAGAAGGGTGAAAAAGAGTTAAATATGTTTTTACGTATTTTTCAATATCTCTTAGGCACGATTAGATATCGCCTTGGTTTTTGTTTGCAAATGTTAGTCATACAGAATTTAAATACCAATTTCAGGATTTTTAAAAATTCCACCCCTAAGGGGGTCTAAAAGGGTTAAATACGTTTTTACATATTTCTCAATATCTCTTAGGCACGATGAGATATCGCCTTGGTTTTTGTTTGCAAATGTTACTCATACAATAATTAAATATCAATTTCAGGATTTTTCAAAATTCCACCCATAAGGGGGTCTAAAAAGCTTAAATATGTTTTTACGTATTTCTCAATATCTCTTAGGCACGATGAGATATCGCGTTGGTTTTTGCTTGCAAACGTTACTCATACAAATATTTAAAAACTAATCTCAAGAATTTTAGAAATTCTACCCCTAAAGGGGTGTAAAAGGGTTAAATATGTTTTTACGTATTTCTCAATATCTTTTAGGCACGATGAGATATCGCGTTGGTTTCTGCTTGCAAATGTTACTCATACAAATTTTTAAAAATAAATGTCAGGATTTTCAGAAATTCTACCTTTAAGGGGGTGTAAAAGGGTTAAATATGTTTTTACGTATTTCTCAATATCTCTTAGGCACGATGAGATATTGGCTTGGTTTTTACTTGCAAATGTTACCCATACAAATGTAAACAACCAATTTCAGGATTTTCAAAAATTCCACCCCTAAAAGGGTGTAAAAGTGTCAAATATGTTTTTACGTATTTGTCAATATCTCTTAGGCACGATGAGATATTGGCTTGGTTTTTACTTGCAAATGTTACCCATACAAATGTGAACAACCAATTTCAGGGGTTTCAAAAATTCCACCCCTAAGGGGTTGTAAAACGGTAAAATATGTTATCACGTATTACTTCATATCTCTGAGGCACGTTGAGATATCGCCTTGGTTTTCGCTTGCAAATGTTACTCATACAAATGTTTAAAAACTTATTTTAGGATTTTTGGAAATTCCACCCCTAAGGGGGTGTGAAGGGTTAAATATGTTTTTACGTATTTCTCAATATCTTTCATGCACGATGAGATATCGCGTTGGTTTCTGCTTGAAAATGTTACTTATACAAATGTTTAAATACCAATTTCAGGATTTTAGAAAATTCTACCCCTGGGGGGGTGTAAAAGGGTTACATATGTTTTTACGTATTTCTTAATATCTTTTAGGCACGATGAGATAACGCCTTGGTTGCTGCTTGCAAATGTTACTCATACAAATTTTTGGAAAAAAATAACAGGATTTTTAGAAATTCCACTCCTAAAGGGGTGTAAAAGGGTTAAATATGTTTTTACGTATTTCTCAATACCTCTTAGACACGATGAGATATAGCCTTGGATTTTGTTTCGAAATGTTACTCATACAAATGTTTAAAAACCGATTTCAGGAATTTTAGAAATTCTACCCCCAAGGGGGTCTAAAAGGGTTAAATATATTTTTACGTATTTCTCAATATCTCTTAGGCACGATGAGATATCGCGTTGGTTTTTGCTTGCAAATGTTAATCATACAAATGTTTAAAAACCGATTTCAGGATTTTTGGAAATTCTACTCCTAGAAGGGTGAAAAAGAGTTAAATATGTTTTTACGTATTTTTCAATATCTCTTAGGCACGATGAGATATCGCCTTGAATTTTGTTTGCAAATGTTACTCATACAGAATTTAAATACCAATTTCAGGATTTTTAAAAATTCCACCCCTAAGGGGGTCTAAAAGGGTTAAATATGTTTTTACATATTTCTCAATATCTCTTAGGCACGATGAGATATCGCCTTGGTTTTTGTTTGCAAATGTTAATCATACAAAAATTAAATATCAATTTCAGGACTTTTTAAAATTCCACCCCTAAAAGGGTGTAAAAGTGTCAAATATGTTTTTACGCATTTGTCAATATCTCTTAGGCACGATGAGATATTGGCTTGGTTTTTACTTGCAAATGTTACCCATACAAATGTGAATAACCAATTTCAGGATTTTCAAAAATTCCCCCCCTAAGGGGTTGTAAAACGGTAAAATATGTTTTCACGTATTACTCCATATCTCTGAGGCACGTTGAGATATCGCCTTGGTTTTCGCTTGCAAATGTTACTCATACAAATGTTTAAAAACTTATTTTAGGATTTTTGGAAATTCCACCCCTAAGGGGGTGTGAAGGGTTAAATATGTTTTTACGTATTTCTCAATATCTTTCATGCACGATGAGATATCGCGTTGGTTTCTGCTTGAAAATGTTACTTATACAAATGTTTAAATACCAATTTCAGGATTTTAGAAAATTCTACCCCTGGGGGGGTGTAAAAGGGTTACATATGTTTTTACGTATTTCTTAATATCTTTTAGGCACGATGAGATAACGCCTTGGTTGCTGCTTGCAAATGTTACTCATACAAATTTTTGAAAAAAAATAATAGGATTTTCAGAAATTCCACTCCTAAAGGGGTGTAAAAGCGTTAAATATGTTTTTACGTATTTCTCAATACCTCTTGGACACGATGAGATATAGCCTTGGATTTTGTTTCGAAATGTTACTCATACAAATGTTTAAAAACCGATTTCAGGAAATTTAGAAATTCTACCCCCAAGGGGGTCTAAAAGGGTTAAATATATTTTTACGTATTTCTCAATATCTCTTAGGCACGATGAGATATCGCGTTGGTTTTTGCTTGCAAATGTTACTCATACAAATGTTAAGAAACCTATTTCAGGATTTTTGGAAATTCTACCCCTAGAAGGGTGAAAAAGAGTTAATATGTATTTACGTAATTCTCAATATCTCTTAGGCACGATGAGATATCGCATTGTTTTCTGCTTGCAAATATTATTCATACAAAGTTTAAATACCAATTTCAGGATTTTTAAAAATTCCACCCCTAAGGGGGTCTAAAAGGGTTAAATATGTTTTTACATATTTCTCAATATCTCTTAGGCACGATGAGATATCGCCTTGGTTTTTGTTTGCAAATGTTAATCATACAAAAATTAAATATCAATTTCAGGACTTTTTAAAATTCCACCCATAAGGGGGTCTAAAAGGGTTAAATATGTTTTTACGTATTTCTCAATATTTCTTAGGCTCGATGAGATATCGCATTGTTTTCTGCTTGCAAATGTTAATCATACAAATGTTTAAAAACCGATTTCAGGATTTTTGGAAATTCTACTCCTAGAAGGGTGAAAAAGAGTTAAATATGTTTTTACGTATTTTTCAATATCTCTTAGGCACGATGAGATATCGCCTTGGTTTTTGTTTGCAAATGTTACTCATACAGAATTTGTTGAGAAATCAACAAAAGATGTTGAGAGTCCGTCCTGTGTGACTTGACCGACCTGTGAATATATTGAGAAAGCATGAAAACTCACTCGAAGCAAGAGGAAAATGAAACCAGACACCGAGATGTTCTCTTGAGGAAGCGGTTCGCTACCTTCCTCTTTTATTATAGAAATACAAATCTTATACACAATGAGGAGATCTCAAATTTAGAAATTACCATCCAAAATACGTTTTATTTTAACAACACTCCAAATATGAATTTAGAAAGTCAAATACAAATTATAAAATGAGTGACAGATTGAGCAGCGAATTTGTCATAGTTGCGCAGCACACAATTATATTAATTGTGAGCTGAGTTCAACCATGAGAATGCGGTGCGTGCAGCGTAATGATAACTACGCAGCACGACACACTAAGCTCACTGAGTGCAATACACAAAATAAACTAGAACACGGAATTTAGAATGATAAAGGAAGCAGCACACAATTACAGCAATTGTGCACTGAATATAGATTAGAGACAGCGGTGCGCGCAGCGCAGCAACAGCTACGCAGCACGACACGCCGATGCCTTGAGTACGAGACGTTGTGTGTAATTCACTGCAATCACTCAACACTGTATTGCAGAGTGATTGCAGCGAATTAATGAGCATGTACTATAACCAGTATCTGAGTGCAGTGACTTTGTGTGCGACCTGCTACGCAGTCAGTACTGCTTAGCACACCGCAAACAGACACTGAGGCTGTACGGTTGAGCAAAATTACACTCACTGTATTCTCCCAGCAGATTTCCTGGGGGAAAATACAGTGAATGTGCGGCACATGCTTAATTATATTAATTAAGCCGGAAAAATAACATGAGGAGAACGTGGTACAGCATGTGCTGCAACGCACGCCACAGGTGAGACCCAGTGAGGATGCACCGATTTCTCCTCTCCGGCAGTGAATTAATGCATAATTGTGCCAGAGCACTCTTACCTTGAGCAAAGAGTCCTGATGTGCGTGAAGTTGAGCGATTCCGATGGATGATTGTCCGAGAAAAATGTGTGGAAGTCCGATGGATGCGCGTGCTGTCCAGAAGATGTGTGTCGCAAAAGTGCCAAATTCTCAAGATGGCTGCGAGTACGAAAAAGGTTCGTTGGGCGCTGGAGTCAATTGAGCGAGACAGCCGGTGAGCGAAACCGAAGTCAAGCGAGAGAGACACCCTCTCGCTTGACGCGGCGTGCCAGTGAGGCACATCCTCGGCTTCGCGAAGCCCTTGCTTCGGCTGTCTCCGCCTCAACCGAACACCGTGTAGCAAGGCAGCGCAACAGGTAGGCGCACGACGATTATCGATCGCCGTGCGCCAGCTGATTTTCCAACAGAATTTAAATACCAATTTCAGGATTTTTAAAAATTCCACCCCTAAAGGGGTCTAAAAGGGTTAAATATGTTTTTACATATTTCTCAATATCTCTTAGGCACGATGAGATATCGCCTTGGTTTTTGTTTGCAAATGTTAATCATACAAAAATTAAATATCAATTTCAGGACTTTTTAAAATTCCACCCATAAGGGGGTCTAAAAGGGTTAAATATGTTTTTACGTATTTCTTAATATTTCTTAGGCTCGATGAGATATCGCATTGTTTTCTGCCTGCAAATATTATTCATACAAAGTTTAAATACCAATTTCAGGATTCAAAAAAATTCCACCTCTAAGGTGGTCTAAAAGGGTTAAATATATTTTTACGTATTTCTCAATATCTCTTAGGCACGATGAGATATCGCGTTGGTTTTTGCTGGCAAATGTTACTCATACAAATATTTAAAAACTAATCTCAAGAATTTTAGAAATTCTACCCTTAGAGGGGTGTAAAAGGGTTAAATATGTTTTTACGTATTTCTCAATATCTTTTAGGCACGATGAGATATCGCCTTGGTTTCTGCTTGCAAATGTTACTCATACAAATTTTTAAAAATGAATTCCAGGATTTCCAGAAATTCCACCTCTAAGGGGGTGTAAAAGGGTAAAATATGTTTCTACGTATTTCTCAATATCTCTTAGGCACGATGAGATATCGCCTTGGTTTTTGCTTGCAAATGTTACTCATACAAATGTTTAAAAACTGATTTGAGAATTTTTAGAAATTCCACCCTTAAGGGGGTGTAAAAAGGTTAAATATGTTTTTACGTATTTCTCAATATCTCTTAGGCACGATGAGATATCGCATTATTTTCTGCTTGCAAATATTACTCGTACAAAGTTTAAATACCAATTTCAGGATTTTCAAAAATTCCACCCTTAAGGGGGTGTAAAAAGGTAAAATATGTTTTTACGTTTTTTTCCATAACTCTTAGGCACGATGAGATATCGCCTTGGTTTTCGCTTGCAAATGTTACTCATACGAATGTTTAAAAACTTATTTCAGAATTTTTAGGAATTCAACCTCTGAGGGGGTGTAAGAGGGTTAAATATGTGTTTACGTGTTTCTCAATATCTCTTAGGCACGATCTGATATCGAATTGGTTTCTGCTTGCAAATATTACTCATACAAACGTTTAAAAACTGATCTCGGGATTTTAAAAAATTCTACCCCTAAGGAGGTGTAAAAAAGTTAAATATGCTTTTATGTATTTCTTAATATCTCTTAGGCACGATGAGATATCGCACTGTTTCCTGCTTGCAAATATTACTCATACAAAGTTTAAATACCAATTTCAGGATTTTTAAAAATTCCACCCATAAGGGGGTCTAAAAGGGTTAAATATGTTTTTACGTATTTCTCAATATCTCTTAGGCACGATGAGATATCGCGTTGGTTTTTGCTTGCAAATGTTAATCATACAAATGTTTAAAAACCGATTTCAGGATTTTTGGAAATTCTACCCCTAGAAGGGTGAAAAAGAGTTAAATATGTTTTTACGTATTTTTCAATATCTTTTAGGCACGATGAGATATCGCCTTGGTTTTTGTTTGCAAATGTTACTCATACAGAATTTAAATACCAATTTCAGGATTTTTAAAAATTCCACCCCTAAGGGGGTCTAAAAGGGTTAAATATGTTTATACATATTTCTCAATATCTCTTAGGCACGATGAGATATCGCCTTGGTTTTTGTTTGCAAATGTTACTCATACAAAAATTAAATATCAATTTCAGGACTTTTTAAAATTCCACCCATAAGGGGGTCTAAAAGGGTTAAATATGTTTTTACGTATTTCTCAATATTCCTTAGGCACGATGAGATATCGCATTGCTTTCTGCTTGCAAATATTATTCATACAAAGTTTAAATACCAATTTCAGGATTCAAAAAAATTCCACCTCTAAGGTGGTCTAAAAGGGTTAAATATATTTTTACCTATTTCTCAATATCTCTTAGGCACGATGAGATATCGCGCTGGTTTTTGCTTGCAAATGTTACTCATACAAATATTTAAAAACTAATCTCAAGAATTTTAGAAATTCTACCCCTAGAGAGGTGTAAAAGGGGTAAATATGTTTTGACGTATTTCTCAATATCTTTTAGGCACGATGAGATATCGCCTTGGTTTCTGCTTGCAAATGTTACTCATACAAATTTTTAAAAACTGATTTCAGGATTTTTAGAAATTCTACCCCTAGAGGGGTGTAGAAGGGTTAAATATGTGTTTACGTATTTTTCAATATCGCTTAGGCACGATGAGATATCGCGTTGGTTTCTGCTTGAAAATGTTACTCATACAAATGTTTAAATACCAATTTCACGATTTTAGAAAATTCTACCCCTAGGGGGGTGTAAAAGGGTTACATATGTTTTTACGTATTTCTCAATATCTTTTAGGTACGATAAGATATCGCCTTCGTTTCTGCTTGCAAATGTTACTCATACAAATTTTTGAAAATAAATGTCAAGATTTTTAGAAATTCCTCTTTTAAGGGGGTGTAAAAGGGTTAAATATGTTTTTACGTATTTCTCAATATCTCTTAGGCACGATGAGATATTGGCTTGGTTTTCGATTGCAAATGTTACTCATACAAATGTTTAAAAACCTATTTGAGGATTTTTGGAAATTCTACCCCTAGAGGGGTGAAAAAGAGTTAATTATGTTTTTACGTATTTTTCAATATCTCTTAGGCACGATGAGATATTGCGTTGGTTTTTGCTTGCAAATGTTACTCATACAAATGTTTAAAAACCTATTTCAGGATTTTTGGAAATTCTACCCCTAGAAGGGTGAAAAAGAGTCAAATGTTTTTTACGTATTTCTCAATATCTCTTAGGCACGATGAGATATCGCCTTGGTTTTTGTTTCCAAATGTTACCCATACAAAAATTAAATATCAATTTCAGGATTTTTAAAAATTCCACCCATAAGGGGGTCTAAAAGGGTTAAATATGTTTTTACGAATTTCTCAATATCTCTTAGGCACGATGAAATATCACCTTGGTTTTTGCTTGCAAATGTTACTCATACGAATGTTTGAAAACCGATTTAGGATTGTTAGAAATTCCACCCCTAAGGGGGTGTAAAAGGGTTAATATGTTTTTACGTAATTCTCAATATCTCTTAGGCACGATGAGATATCGCATTGTTTTCTGCTTGCAAATATTATTCATACAAAGTTTAAATACCAATTTCAGGATTGTTAAAAATTCCACCCCTAAGGGGGTCTAAAAGGGTTAAATATGTTTTTACATATTTCTCAATATCTCTTAGGCACGATGAGATATCGCCTTGGTTTTTGTTTGCAAATGTTACTCATACAAAAATTAAATATCAATTTCAGGACTTTTTAAAATTCCACCTATAAGGGGGTCTAAAAGGGTTAAATATGTTTTTACGTATTTCTCAATATTTCTTAGGCACGATGAGATATCGCATTGTTTTCTGCTTGCAAATATTATCCATACAAAGTTTAAATACCAATTTCAGGATTCAAAAAAATTCCACTTCTAAGGTGGTCCAAAAGGGTTAAATATATTTTCACGTATTTCTCAATATCTCTTAGGCACGATGAGATATCGCGTTGGTTTTTGCTTGCAAATGTTACTCATACAAATATTTAAAAACTGATATCAAGAATTTTAGAAATTCTACCCCTAGAGGGGTGTAAAAGGGTTAAATATGTTTTTACATATTTCTCAATATCTTTTAGGCACGATGAGATATCGCCTTGGTTTCTGCTTGCAAATGTTACTCATACAAATTTTTAAAAATGAATGTCAGGATTTTTAGAAATTCTACCTTTAAGGGGGTGTAAAAGGGTTAAATATGTTTTTACGTATTTCTCTATTTCTCTTAGGCACGATGAGATATTGGCTTGGTTTTCACTTGCAAATGTTACCCATACAAATGTGAACAACCAATTTCAGGATTTTCAAAAATTCCACCTCTAAGGGGGTGTAAAAGTGTTAAATATGTTTTAACGTATTTCTCAATATCTCTTAGGCACGATGAGATATCGCCTTGGTTTTCGTTTGCAATTGTTATTCATGCAAATGTTTGAAAACTGATTTCAGGATTTTTAGAAATTCTACCCCTAGAGGGGTGTAAAAAAGTTAAATATGTTTTTACGTATTTTTCAATATCGCTTAGGCACGATGAGATATCGCGTTGGTTTCTGCTTGAAAATGTTACTCATACAAATGTTTAAATACCAATTTTACGATTTTAGAAAATTCTACCCCTAGGGGGGTGTAAAAGTGTTACATATGTTTTTACGTATTTCTCAATATCTTTTAGGCACGATGAGATATCGCCTTCGTTTCTGCTCGCAAATGTTACTCATACAAATTTTTAAAAATAAATATCAGGATTTTTAAAAAATTCCACCCATAAGCGGGTCTAAAAGGGTTAAATATGTTTTTACGAATTTCTCAATATCTCTTAGGCACGATGAAATATCGCCTTGGTTTTTGCTTGCAAATGTTACTCATACGAATATTTAAAAACCGATTTAGGATTGTTAGAAATTTCACCCCTAAGGGGGTGTAAAAGGGTTAATATGTTTTTACGTAATTCTCAATATCTCTTAGGCACGATGAGATATCGCATTGTTTTCTGTTTGCAAATATTATTCATACAAAGTTTAAATACCAATTTCAGGATTTAAAACAATTCCACCCCTAAGGGGGTCTAAAAGGGTTAAATATATTTTTACCTATTTCTCAATATCTCTTAGGCACGATGAGATATCGCGTTGGTTTTTGCTTGCAAATGTTACTCATACAAATATTTAAAAACTAATCTCAAGAATTTTAGAAATTCTACCCCTAGAGAGGTGTAAAAGGGGTAAATATGTTTTGACGTATTTCTCAATATCTTTTAGGCACGATGAGATATCGCCTTGGTTTCTGCTTGCAAATGTTACTCATACAAATTTTTAAAAACTGATTTCAGGATTTTTAGAAATTCTACCCCTAGAGGGGTGTAGAAGGGTTAAATATGTTTTTACGTATTTTTCAATATCGCTTAGGCACGATGAGATATCGCGTTGGTTTCTGCTTGAAAATGTTACTCATACAAATTTTTAAAAATGAATGTCAGGATTTTTAGAAATTCTACCTTTAAGGGGGTGTAAAAGGGTTAAATATGTTTTTACGTATTTCTCTATTTCTCTTAGGCACGATGAGATATTGGCTTGGTTTTCACTTGCAAATGTTACCCATACAAATGTGAACAACCAATTTCAGGATTTTCAAAAATTCCACCTCTAAGGGGGTGTAAAAGTGTTAAATATGTTTTAACGTATTTCTCAATATCTCTTAGGCACGATGAGATATCGCCTTGGTTTTCGTTTGCAATTGTTATTCATGCAAATGTTTGAAAACTGATTTCAGGATTTTTAGAAATTCTACCCCTAGAGGGGTGTAAAAAAGTTAAATATGTTTTTACGTATTTTTCAATATCGCTTAGGCACGATGAGATATCGCGTTGGTTTCTGCTTGAAAATGTTACTCATACAAATGTTTAAATACCAATTTTACGATTTTAGAAAATTCTACCCCTAGGGGGGTGTAAAAGTGTTACATATGTTTTTACGTATTTCTCAATATCTTTTAGGCACGATGAGATATCGCCTTCGTTTCTGCTCGCAAATGTTACTCATACAAATTTTTAAAAATAAATATCAGGATTTTTAAAAAATTCCACCCATAAGCGGGTCTAAAAGGGTTAAATATGTTTTTACGAATTTCTCAATATCTCTTAGGCACGATGAAATATCGCCTTGGTTTTTGCTTGCAAATGTTACTCATACGAATGTTTAAAAACCGATTTAGGATTGTTAGAAATTTCACCCCTAAGGGGGTGTAAAAGGGTTAATATGTTTTTACGTAATTCTCAATATCTCTTAGGCACGATGAGATATCGCATTGTTTTCTGCTTGCAAATATTATTCATACAAAGATTAAATACCAATTTCAGGATTTAAAACAATTCCACCCCTAAGGGGGTCTAAAAGGGTTAAATATATTTTTACCTATTTCTCAATATCTCTTAGGCACGATGAGATATCGCGTTGGTTTTTGCTTGCAAATGTTACTCATACAAATATTTAAAAACTAATCTCAAGAATTTTAGAAATTCTACCCCTAGAGAGGTGTAAAAGGGGTAAATATGTTTTTACATATTTCTCAATATCTTTTAGGCACGATGAGATATCGCCTTGGTTTTCGTTTGCAATTGTTATTCATGCAAATGTTTGAAAACTGATTTCAGGATTTTTAGAAATTCTACC
Organism: Cylloceria caligata; assembly: GCA_963942595.1. Lineage (NCBI taxonomy): Eukaryota > Metazoa > Arthropoda > Insecta > Hymenoptera > Ichneumonidae > Cylloceria > Cylloceria caligata. Next base: position 23,880,630 of record OZ012708.1, on the reverse strand, counting down.
CCTAGAGGGGTGTAAAAAAGTTAAATATGTTTTTACGTATTTTTCAATATCGCTTAGGCACGATGAGATATCGCGTTGGTTTCTGCTTGAAAATGTTACTCATACAAATGTTTAAATACCAATTTTACGATTTTAGAAAATTCTACCCCTAGGGGGGTGTAAAAGTGTTACATATGTTTTTACGTATTTCTCAATATCTTTTAGGCACGATGAGATATCGCCTTCGTTTCTGCTCGCAAATGTTACTCATACAAATTTTTAAAAATGAATGTCAGGATTTTTAAAAAATTCCACCCATAAGCGGGTCTAAAAGGGTTAAATATGTTTTTACGAATTTCTCAATATCTCTTAGACACGATGAAATATCGCCTTGGTTTTTGCTTGCAAATGTTACTCATACGAATGTTTAAAAACCGATTTAGGATTGTTAGAAATTTCACCCCTAAGGGGGTGTAAAAGGGTTAATATGTTTTTACGTAATTCTCAATATCTCTTAGGCACGATGAGATATCGCATTGTTTTCTGTTTGCAAATATTATTCATACAAAGTTTAAATACCAATTTCAGGATTTAAAACAATTCCACCCCTAAGGGGGTCTAAAAGGGTTAAATATATTTTTACCTATTTCTCAATATCTCTTAGGCACGATGAGATATCGCGTTGGTTTTTGCTTGCAAATGTTACTCATACAAATATTTAAAAACTAATCTCAAGAATTTTAGAAATTCTACCCCTAGAGAGGTGTAAAAGGGGTAAATATGTTTTGACGTATTTCTCAATATCTTTTAGGCACGATGAGATATCGCCTTGGTTTCTGCTTGCAAATGTTACTCATACAAATTTTTGAAAACTGATTTCAGGATTTTTGGAAATTCTACCCCTAGAGGGGTGTAGAAGGGTTAAATATGTTTTTACGTATTTTTCAATATCGCTTAGGCACGATTAGATATCGCGTTGGTTTCTGCTTGAAAATGTTACTCATACAAATGTTTAAATACCAATTTCACGATTTTAGAAAATTCTACCCCTAGGGGGGTGTAAAAGGGTTACATATGTTTTTACGTATTTCTCAATATCTTTTAGGCACGATAAGTAATCGCCTTCGTTTCTGCTTGCAAATGTTACTCATACAAATTTTTGAAAATAATTGTCAAGATTTTTAGAAATTCCACTTTTAAGGGGGTGTAAAAGGGTTAAATATGTTTTTACGTATTTCTCAATATCTCTTAGGCACGATGAGATATTGGCTTGGTTTTCGATTGCAAATGTTACTCATAGAAATGTTTGACAACCTATTTCAGGATTTTTGGAAATTCTACCCCTAGAGGGGTGAAAAAGAGTTAATTATGTTTTTACGTATTTTTCAATATCTCTTAGGCACGATGAGATATCGCGTTGGTTTTTGCTTGCAAATGTTACCCATACAAAAATTGAATATCAATTTCAGGATTTTTAAAAATTCCACCCATAAGGGGGTCTAAAAGGGTTAAATATGTTTTTACGAATTTCTCAATATCTCTTAGGCACGATGAAATATCGCCTTGGTTTTTGCTTGCAAATGTTACTCATACGAATGTTTAAAAACCGATTTAGGATTGTTAGAAATTCCACCCCTAAGGGGGTGTAAAAGTGTTAAATATGTTTTAACGTATTTCTCAATATCTCTTCGGCACGATGAGATATCGCCTTGGTTTTCGTTTGCAATTGTTATTCATGCAAATGTTTAAAAACTGATTTCAGGATTTTTAGAAATTCTACACCTAGAGGGGTGTAAAAGGGTTAAATATGTTTTTACGTATTTCTCAATATCTCTTAGGCACGATGAGATATTGGCTTGGTTTTTACTTGCAAATGTTACCCATACAAATGTAAACAACCAATTTCAGGATTTTCAAAAATTCCACCCCTAAAAGGGTGTAAAAGTGTCAAATATGTTTTTACGTATTTGTCAATATCTCTTAGGCACGATGAGATATTGGCTTGGTTTTTACTTGCAAATGTTACCCATACAAATGTGAACAACCAATTTCAGGATTTTTAAAAATTCCACCCCTAAGCGGTTGTAAAACGGTAAAATATGTTTTCACGTATTACTCCATATCTCTGAGGCACGTTGAGATATCGCCTTGGTTTTCGCTTGCAAATGTTACTCATACAAATGTTTAAAAACTTATTTTAGGATTTTTGGAAATTCCACCCCTAAAGGGGTGTGAAGGGTTAAATATGTTTTTACGTATTTCTCAATATCTTTCATGCACGATGAGATATCGCGTTGGTTTCTGCTTGAAAATGTTACTTATACAAATGTTTAAATACCAATTTCAGGATTTTAGAAAATTCTACCCCTAGGGGGGTGTAAAAGGGTTACATATGTTTTTACGTATTTCTTAATATCTTTTAGGCACGATGAGATAACGCCTTGGTTGCTGCTTGCAAATGTTACTCATACAAATTTTTGAAAAAAAATAACAGGATTTTTAGAAATTCCACTCCTAAAGGGGTGTAAAAGGGTTAAATATGTTTTTACGTATTTCTCAATACCTCTTAGACACGATGAGATATAGCCTTGGATTTTGTTTCAAAATGTTACTCATACAAATGTTTAAAAACCGATTTCAGGAATTTTAGAAATTCTACCCCCAAGGGGGTCTAAAAGAGTTAAATATATTTTTACGTATTTCTGAATATCTCTTAGGCACGATGAGATATCGCGTTGGTTTTTGCTTGCAAATGTTAATCATACAAATGTTTAAAAACCGATTTCAGGATTTTTGGAAATTCTACTCCTAGAAGGGTGAAAAAGAGTTAAATATGTTTTTACGTATTTTTCAATATCTCTTAGGCACGATGAGATATCGCCTTGGTTTTTGTTTGCAAATGTTACTCATACAGAATTTAAATACCAATTTCAGGACTTTTAAAAATTCCACCACTAAGGGGGTCTAAAAGGGTTAAATATGTTTTTACATATTTCTCAATATCTCTTAGGCACGATGAGATATCGCCTTGGTTTTTGTTTGCAAATGTTACTCATACAAAAATTAAATATCAATTTCAGGACTTTTTAAAATTCCACCACTAAGGGGGTCTAAAAGGGTTAAATATGTTTTTACATATTTCTCAATATCTCTTAGGCACGATGAGATATCGCGTTGGTTTTTGCTTGCAAATGTTAATCATACAAATGTTTAAAAACCTATTTCAGGATTTTTGGAAATTCTACCCCTAGAGGGGTGAAAAAGAGTTAATTTTGTTTTTACGTATTTTTCAATATCTCCTAGGCACGATGAGATATCGCGTTGGTTTTTGCTTGCAAATGTTACTCATACAAATGTTTAAAAACCTATTTCAGGATTTTTGGAAATTCTACCCCTAGAAGGGTGAAAAAGAGTTAAATTTGTTTTTACGTATTTCTCAATATCTCTTAGGCACGATGAGATATCGCCTTGGTTTTTGTTTGCAAATGTTACCCATACAAAAATTAAATATTAATTTCAGGATTTTTAAAAATTCCACCCATAAGGGGGTCTAAAAGGGTTAAATATGTTTTTACGAATTTCTCAATATCTCTTGGGCACGATGAAATATCGCCTTGGTTTTTGCTTGCAAATGTTACTCATACGAATGTTTAAAAACCGATTTAGGATTGTTAGAAATTCCACCCCTAAGGGGGTGTAAAAGGGTTAATATGTTTTTACGTAATTCTCAATATCTCTTAGGCACGATGAGATATCGCATTGTTTTCTGCTTGCAAATATTATTCATACAAAGTTTAAATACCAATTTCAGGATTTAAAAAAATTCCACCCTTAAGGGGGTCTAAAAGGGTTAAATATATTTTTACGTATTTCTCAATATCTCTTAGGCACGATGAGATATCGCGTTGGTTTTTGCTTGCAAATGTTACTCATACAAATGTTAAGAAACGTATTTCAGGATTTTTGGAAATTCTACCCCTAGAAGGGTGAAAAAGCGTTAATATGTTTTTACGTAATTCTCAATATCTCTTAGGCACGATGAGATATCGCATTGTTTTCTGCTTGCAAATATTATTCATACAAAGTTTAAATACCAATTTCAGGATTTTTAAAAATTCCACCCCTAAGGGGGTCTAAAAGGGTTAAATATGTTTTTACATATTTCTGAATATCTCTTAGGCACGATGAGATATCGCCTTGGTTTTTGTTTGCAAATGTTACTCATACAAAAATTAAATATCAATTTCAGGACTTTTTAAAATTCCACCCATAAGGGGGTCTAAAAGGGTTAAATATGTTTTTACGTATTTCTCAATATTTCTTAGGCACGATGAGATATCGCATTGTTTTCTGCTTGCAAATATTATCCATACAAAGTTTAAATACCAATTTCAGGATTCAAAAAAATTCCACTTCTAAGGTGGTCCAAAAGGGTTAAATATATTTTCACGTATTTCTCAATATCTCTTAGGCACGATGAGATATCGCGTTGGTTTTTGCTTGCAAATGTTACTCATACAAATATTTAAAAACTGATCTCAAGAATTTTAGAAATTCTACCCCTAGAGGGGTGTAAAAGGGTTAAATATGTTTTTACATATTTCTCAATATCTTTTAGGCACGATGAGATATCGCCTTGGTTTCTGCTTGCAAATGTTACTCATACAAATTTTCAAAAATGAATGTCAGGATTTTTAGAAATTCTACATTTAAGGGGGTGTAAAAGGGTTAAATATGTTTTTACGTATTTCTCTATTTCTCTTAGGCACGATGAGATATTGGCTTGGTTTTCACTTGCAAATGTTACTCATACAAATTTTTGAAAATAAATGTCAAGATTTTTAGAAATTCCACTTTTAAGGGGGTGTTAAAGGGTTAAATATGTTTTTACGTATTTCTCAATATCTCTTAGGCACGATGAGATATTGGCTTGGTTTTCGATTGCAAATGTTACTCATACAAATGTTTAAAAACCTATTTCAGGATTTTTGGAAATTCTACCCCTAGAGGGGTGAAAAAGAGTTAATTATGTTTTTACGTATTTTTCAATATCTCTTAGGCACGATGAGATATCGCGTTGGTTTTTGCTTGCAAATGTTACCCATACAAAAATTGAATATCAATTTCAGGATTTTTAAAAATTCCACCCATAAGGGGGTCTAAAAGGGTTAAATATGTTTTTACGAATTTCTCAATATCTCTTAGGCACGATGAAATATCGCCTTGGTTTTTGCTTGCAAATGTTACTCATACGAATGTTTAAAAACCGATTTAGGATTGTTAGAAATTCCACCCCTAAGGGGGTGTAAAAGTGTTAAATATGTTTTAACGTATTTCTCAATATCTCTTAGGCACGATGAGATATCGCCTTGGTTTTCGTTTGCAATTGTTATTCATGCAAATGTTTAAAAACTGATTTCAGGATTTTTAGAAATTCTACCCCTAGAGGGGTGTAAAAGGGTTAAATATGTTTTTACGTATTTCTCAATATCTCTTAGGCACGATGAGATATTGGCTTGGTTTTTACTTGCAAATGTTACCCATACAAATGTAAACAACCAATTTCAGGATTTTCAAAAATTCCACCTCTAAAAGGGTGTAAAAGTGTCAAATATGTTTTTACGTATTTGTCAATATCTCTTAGGCACGATGAGATATTGGCTTGGTTTTTACTTGCAAATGTTACCCATACAAATGTGAACAACCAATTTCAGGATTTTCAAAAATTCCACCCCTAAGGGGTTGTAAAACGGTAAAATATGTTTTCACGTATTACTCCATATCTCTGAGGCACGTTGAGATATCGCCTTGGTTTTCGCTTGCAAATGTTACTCATACAAATGTTTAAAAACTTATTTTAGGATTTTTGGAAATTCCACCCCTAAAGGGGTGTGAAGGGTTAAATATGTTTTTACGTATTTCTCAATATCTTTCATGCACGATGAGATATCGCGTTGGTTTCTGCTTGAAAATGTTACTTATACAAATGTTTAAATACCAATTTCAGGATTTTAGAAAATTCTACCCCTGGGGGGGTGTAAAAGGGTTACATATGTTTTTACGTATTTCTTAATATCTTTTAGGCACGATGAGATAACGCCTTGGTTGCTGCTTGCAAATGTTACTCATACAAATTTTTGAAAAAAAATAACAGGATTTTTAGAAATTCCACTCCTAAAGGGGTGTAAAAGGGTTAAATATGTTTTTACGTATTTCTCAATACCTCTTAGACACGATGAGATATAGCCTTGGATTTTGTTTTGAAATGTTACTCATACAAATGTTTAAAAACCGATTTCAGGAATTTTAGAAATTCTACCCCCAAGGGGGTCTAAAAGAGTTAAATATATTTTTACGTATTTCTCAATATCTCTTAGGCACGATGAGATATCGCATTGTTTTCTGCTTGCAAATATTATTCATACAAAGTTTAAATACCAATTTCAGGATTTTTAAAAATTCCACCCCTAAGGGGGTCTAAAAGGGTTAAATATGTTTTTACATATTTCTCAATATCTCTTAGGCACGATGAGATATCGCCTTGGTTTTTGTTTGCAAATGTTACTCATACAAAAATTAAATATCAATTTCAGGACTTTTTAATATTCCACCCATAAGGGGGTCTAAAATAGTTAAATATGTTTTTACGTATTTCTCAATATTTCTTAGGCACGATGAGATATCGCATTGTTTTCTGCTTGCAAATATTATCCATACAAAGTTTAAATACCAATTTCAGGATTCAAAAAAATTCCACTTCTAAGGTGGTCCAAAAGGGTTAAATATATTTTCACGTATTTCTCAATATCTCTTAAGCACGATGAGATATCGCGTTGGTTTTTGCTTGCAAATGTTACTCATACAAATATTTAAAAACTGATCTCAAGAATTTTAGAAATTCTACCCCTAGAGGGGTGTAAAAGGGTTAAATATGTTTTTACATATTTCTCAATATCTTTTAGGCACGATGAGATATCGCCTTGGTTTCTGCTTGCAAATGTTACTCATACAAATTTTTAAAAATGAATGTCAGGATTTTTAGAAATTCTACGTTTAAGGGGGTGTAAAAGGGTTAAATATGTTTTTACGTATTTCTCTATTTCTCTTAGGCACGATGAGATATTGGCTTGGTTTTCACTTGCAAATGTTACCCATACAAATGTGAACAACCAATTTCAGGATTTTCAAAAATTCCACCCCTAAGGGGGTGTAAAAGTGTTAAATATGTTTTAACGTATTTCTCAATATCTCTTAGGCACGATGAGATATCGCCTTGGTTTTCGTTTGCAATTGTTATTCATGCAAATGTTTGAAAACTGATTTCAGGATTTTTAGAAATTCTACCCCTAGAGGGGTGTAAAAGAGTTAAATATGTTTTTACGTATTTTTCAATATCGCTTAGGCACGATGAGATATCGCGTTGGTTTCTGCTTGAAAATGTTACTCATACAAATGTTTAAATACCAATTTTACGATTTTAGAAAATTCTACCCCTAGGGGGGTGTAAAAGTTTTACATATGTTTTTACGTATTTCTCAATATCTTTTAGGCACGATGAGATATCGCCTTCGTTTCTGCTCGCAAATGTTACTCATACAAATTTTTAAAAATAAATGTCAGGATTTTTAAAAAATTCCACCCATAAGCGGGTCTAAAAGGGTTAAATATGTTTTGACGTATTTCTCAATATCTTTTAGGCACGATGAGATATCGCCTTCGTTTCTGCTCGCAAATGTTACTCATACAAATTTTTGAAAATAAATGTCAAGATTTTTAGAAATTCCTCTTTCAAGGGGGTGTAAAAGGGTTAAATATGTTTTTACGAATTTCTCAATATCTCTTAGGCACGATGAAATATCGCCTTGGTTTTTGCTTGCAAATGTTACTCATACGAATGTTTAAAAACCGATTTAGGATTGTTAGAAATTTCACCCCTAAGGGGGTGTAAAAGGGTTAATATGTTTTTACGTAATTCTCAATATCTCTTAGGCACGATGAGATATCGCATTGTTTTCTGCTTGCAAATATTATTCATACAAAGATTAAATACCAATTTCAGGATTTAAAACAATTCCACCCCTAAGGGGGTCTAAAAGGGTTAAATATATTTTTACCTATTTCTCAATATCTCTTAGGCACGATGAGATATCGCGTTGGTTTTTGCTTGCAAATGTTACTCATACAAATATTTAAAAACTAATCTCAAGAATTTTAGAAATTCTACCCTTAGAGAGGTGTAAAAGGGGTAAATATGTTTTGACGTATTTCTCAATATCTTTTAGGCACGATGAGATATCGCCTTGGTTTCTGCTTGCAAATGTTACTCATACAAATTTTTAAAAACTGATTTCAGGATTTTTAGAAATTCCACCCCTAGAGGGGTGTAGAAGGGTTAAATATGTTTTTACGTATTTTTCAATATCGCTTAGGCACGATGAGATATCGCGTTGGTTTCTGCTTGAAAATGTTATTCATACAAATTTTTAAATACCAATTTCACGATTTTAGAAAATTCTACCCCTAGGGGGGTGTAAAAGGGTTACATATGTTTTTACGTATTTCTAAAAATATCTTTTAGGCACGATAAGATATCGCCTTCGTTTCTGCTTGCAAATGTTACTCATACAAATTTTTGAAAATAAATGTCAAGATTTTTAGAAATTCCTCTTTCAAGGGGGTGTAAAAGGGTTAAATATGTTTTTACGTATTTTTCAATATCTCCTAGGCACGATGAGATATCGCGTTGGTTTTTGCTTGCAAATGTTACTCATACAAATGTTTAAAAACCTATTTCAGGATTTTTGGAAATTCTACCCCTAGAAGGGTGAAAAAGAGTCAAATTTGTTTTTACGTATTTCTCAATATCTCTTAGGCACGATGAGATATCGCCTTGGTTTTTGTTTGCAAATGTTACCCATACAAAAATTAAATATCAATTTCAGGATTTTTAAAAATTCCACCCATAAGGGGGTCTAAAAGGGTTAAATATGTTTTTACGAATTTCTCAATATCTCTTGGGCACGATGAAATATCGCCTTGGTTTTTGCTTGCAAATGTTACTCATACGAATGTTTAAAAACCGATTTAGGATTGTTAGAAATTCCACCCCTAAGGGGGTGTAAAAGGGTTAATATGTTTTTACGTAATTCTCAATATCTCTTAGGCACGATGAGATATCGCATTGTTTTCTGCTTGCAAATATTATTCATACAAAGTTTAAATACCAATTTCAGGATTTAAAAAAATTCCACCCTCAAGGGGGTCTAAAAGGGTTAAATATATTTTTACGTATTTCTCAATATCTCTTAGGCACGATGAGATATCGCGTTGGTTTTTGCTTGCAAATGTTACTCATACAAATGTTAAGAAACCTATTTCAGGATTTTTGGAAATTCTACCCCTAGAAGGGTGAAAAAGCGTTAATATGTTTTTACGTAATTCTCAATATCTCTTAGGCACGATGAGATATCGCATTGTTTTCTGCTTGCAAATATTATTCATACAAAGTTTAAATACCAATTTCAGGATTCTTAAAAATTCCACCCCTAAGGGGGTCTAAAAGGGTTAAATATGTTTTTACATATTTCTCAATATCTCTTAGGCACGATGAGATATCGCCTTGGTTTTTGTTTGCAAATGTTACTCATACAAAAATTAAATATCATCTTCAGGACTTTTTAAAATTCCACCCATAAGGGGGTCTAAAAGGGTTAAATATGTTTTTACGTATTTCTCAATATTTCTTAGGCACGATGAGATATCGCATTGTTTTCTGCTTGCAAATATTATCCATACAAAGTTTAAATACCAATTTCAGGATTGAAAAAAATTCCACTTCTAAGGTGGTCCAAAAGGGTTAAATATATTTTCACGTATTTCTCAATATCTCTTAGGCACGATGAGATATCGCGTTGGTTTTTGCTTGCAAATGTTACTCATACAAATATTTAAAAACTGATCTCAAGAATTTTAGAAATTCTACCCCTAGAGGGGTGTAAAAGGGTTAAATATGTTTTTACATATTTCTCAATATCTTTTAGGCACGATGAGATATCGCCTTGGTTTCTGCTTGCAAATGTTACTCATACAAATTTTTAAAAATGAATGTCAGGATTTTTAGAAATTCTACATTTAAGGGGGTGTAAAAGGGTTAAATATGTTTTTACGTATTTCTCTATTTCTCTTAGGCACGATGAGATATTGGCTTGGTTTTCACTTGCAAATGTTACCCATACAAATGTGAACAACCAATTTCAGGATTTTCAAAAATTCCACCCCTAAGGGGGTGTAAAAGTGTTAAATATGTTTTAACGTATTTCTCAATATCGCTTAGGCACGATGAGATATCGCCTTGGTTTTCGTTTGCAATTGTTATTCATGCAAATGTTTGAAAACTGATTTCAGGATTTTTAGAAATTCTACCCCTAGAGGGGTGTAAAAGAGTTAAATATGTTTTTACGTATTTTTCAATATCGCTTAGGCACGATGAGATATCGCGTTGGTTTCTGCTTGAAAATGTTACTCATACAAATGTTTAAATACCAATTTTACGATTTTAGAAAATTCTACCCCTAGGGGGGTGTAAAAGTTTTACATATGTTTTTACGTATTTCTCAATATCTTTTAGGCACGATGAGATATCGCCTTCGTTTCTGCTCGCAAATGTTACTCATACAAATTTTTAAAAATAAATGTCAGGATTTTTAAAAAATTCCACCCATAAGCGGGTCTAAAAGGGTTAAATATGTTTTTACGAATTTCTCAATATCTCTTAGGCACGATGAAATATCGCCTTGGTTTTTGCTTGCAAATGTTACTCATACGAATGTTTAAAAACCGATTTAGGATTGTTAGAAATTTCACCCCTAAGGGGGTGTAAAAGGGTTAATATGTTTTTACGTAATTCTCAATATCTCTTAATCACGATGAGATATCGCATTGTTTTCTGCTTGCAAATATTATTCATAGAAAGTTTAAATACCAATTTCAGGATTTAAAACAATTCCACCCCTAAGGGGGTCTAAAAGGGTTAAATATATTTTTACCTATTTCTCAATTTCTCTTAGGCACGATGAGATATCGCGTTGGTTTTTGCTTGCAAATGTTACTCATACAAATATTTAAAAACTAATCTCAAGAATTTTAGAAATTCTTCCCCTAGAGGGGTGTAAAAGGGGTAAATATGTTTTTACGTATTTCTCTATTTCTCTTAGGCACGATGAGATATTGGCTTGTTTTTTACTTGCAAATGTTACTCATACAAATGTTAAAAAACCTATTTCAGGATTTTTGGAAATTCTACCCCTAGAGGGGTGAAAAAGAGTTAATTATGTTTTTACGTATTTTTCAATATCTCTTAGGCACGATGAGATATCGCGTTGGTTTTTGCTTGCAAATGTTACTCATACAAATGTTTGGAAACCTATTTCAGGATTTTTGGAAATTCTACCCCTAGAAGGGTGAAAAAGAGTCAAATTTGTTTTTACGTATTTCTCAATATCTTTTAGGCACTATGAGATATCGCCTTGGTTTCTGCTTGCAAATGTTACTCATACAAATTTTTAAAAATAAATGTTAGGATTTTCAGAAATTCTACCTTTAAGGGGGTGTAAAAGGGTTAAATATGTTTTTACGTATTTCTCAATATCTCTTAGGCACGATGAGATATTGGCTTGGTTTTCACTTGCAAATGTTACCCATACAAATGTGAACAACCAATTTCAGGATTTTCAAAAATTCCACCCCCAAGGGGGTGTAAAAGGGTTAAATATGTTTTAACGTATTTCTCAATATCTCTTAGGCACGATGAGATATCGCCTTGGTTTCTGCTTGCAAATGTTACTCATACAAATTTTTAAAAATGAATTCCAGGATTTCCAGAAATTCCACCCCTAAGGGGGTGTAAAAGGGTAAAATATGTTTCTACGTATTTCTCAATATCTCTTAGGCACGATGAGATATCGCCTTGGTCTTTGCTTGCAAATGTTACTCATACAAATGTTTAAAAACTGATTTGAAAATTTTTAGAAATTCCACCCTTAAGGGGGTGTAAAAAGGTTAAATATGTTTTTACGTATTTCTCAATATCTCTTAGGCACGATGAGATATCGCATTATTTTCTGCTTGCAAATATTACTCGTACAAAGTTTAAATACCAATTTCAGGATTTTTAAAAATTCCACCCCTAAGGGGGTGTAAAAAGGTAAAATATGTTTTTACGTTTTTTTCCATAACTCTTAGGCACGATGAGATATCGCCTTGGTTTTCGCTTGCAAATGTTACTCATACAAATGTTTAAAAACTTATTTCAGAATTTTTAGGAATTTAACCTCTAAGGGGGTGTAAGAGGGTTAAATATGTGTTTACGTGTTTCTCAATATCTCTTAGGCACGATCTGATATCGAATTGGTTTCTGCTTGCAAATATTACTCATACAAACGTTTAAAAACTGATCTCGGGATTTTAAAAAATTCTACCCCTAAGGAGGTGTAAAAAAGTTAAATATGCTTTTACGTATTTCTTAATATCTCTTAGGCACGATGAGATATCGCATTGTTTTCTGCTTGCAAATATTACTCATACAAAGTTTAAATACCAATTTCAGGATTTTTAAAAATTCCACCCATAAGGGGGTCTAAAAGGGTTAAATATGTTTTTACGTATTTCTCAATATCTCTTAGGCACGATGAGATATCGCGTTGGTTTTTGCTTGCAAATGTTAATCATACAAATGTTTAAAAACCGATTTCAGGATTTTTGGAAATTCTACCCCTAGAAGGGTGAAAAAGAGTTAAATATGTTTTTACGTATTTTTCAATATCTCTTAGGCACGATGAGATATCGCCTTGGTTTTTGTTTGCAAATTTTACTCATACAGAATTTAAATACCAATTTCAGGATTTTTAAAAATTCCACCCCTAAGGAGGTCTAAAAGGGTTAAATATGTTTATACATATTTCTCAATATCTCTTAGGCACGATGAGATATCGCCTTGGTTTCTGCTTGCAAATGTTACTCATACAAATTTTTAAAAACTGATTTCAGGATTTTTAGAAATTCTACCCCTAGAGGGGTGTAGAAGGGTTAAATATGTTTTTACGTATTTTTCAATATCGCTTAGGCACGATGAGATATCGCGTTGGTTTCTGCTTAAAAATGTTACTCATACAAATGTTTAAATACCAATTTCACGATTTTAGAAAATTCTACCCCTAGGGGGGTGTAAAAGGGTTACATATGTTTTTACGTATTTCTCAATATCTCTTAGGCACGATGAGATATTGGCTTGGTTTTCGATTGCAAATGTTACTCATACAAATGTTTAAAAACCTATTTCAGGATTTTTGGAAATTCTACCCCTAGAGGGGTGAAAAAGAGTTAATTATGTTTTTACGTATTTTTCAATATCTCTTAGGCACGATGAAATATCGCCTTGGTTTTTGCTTGCCAATGTTACTCATACGAATGTTTAAAAACCGTTTTAGGATTGTTAGAAATTCCACCCCTAAGGGGGTGTAAAAGGGTTAATATGTTTTTACGTAATTCTCAATATCTCTTAGGCACGATGAGATATCGCATAGTTTTCTGCTTGCAAATATTATTCATACAAAGTTTAAATACCAATTTCAGGATTTAAAAAAATTCCACCCCTAAGGGGGGTCTAAAAGGGTTAAATATGTTTTTACATATTTCTCAATATCTCTTAGGCACGATGAGATATCGCCTTGGTTTTTGTTTGCAAATGTTACTCATGAAAAAATTAAATATCAATTTCAGGACTTTTTAAAATTCCACACATAAGGGGGTCTAAAAGGGTTAAATATGTTTTTACGTATTTCTCAATATTTCTTAGGCACGATGAGATATCGCATTGTTTTCTGCTTGCAAATATTATCCATACAAAGTTTAAATACCAATTTCACGATTTTAGAAAATTCTACCCCTAGGGGGGTGTAAAAGGGTTACATATGTTTTTACGTATTTCTCAATATCTCTTAGGCACGATGAGATATTGGCTTGGTTTTCGATTGCAAATGTTACTCATACAAATGTTTAAAAACCTATTTCAGGATTTTTGGAAATTCTACCCCTAGAGGGGTGAAAAAGAGTTAATTATGTTTTTACGTATTTTTCAATATCTCTTAGGCACGATGAAATATCGCCTTGGTTTTTGCTTGCCAATGTTACTCATACGAATGTTTAAAAACCGTTTTAGGATTGTTAGAAATTCCACCCCTAAGGGGGTGTAAAAGGGTTAATATGTTTTTACGTAATTCTCAATATCTCTTAGGCACGATGAGATATCGCATAGTTTTCTGCTTGCAAATATTATTCATACAAAGTTTAAATACCAATTTCAGGATTTAAAAAAATTCCACCCCTAAGGGGGGTCTAAAAGGGTTAAATATGTTTTTACATATTTCTCAATATCTCTTAGGCACGATGAGATATCGCCTTGGTTTTTGTTTGCAAATGTTACTCATGAAAAAATTAAATATCAATTTCAGGACTTTTTAAAATTCCACACATAAGGGGGTCTAAAAGGGTTAAATATGTTTTTACGTATTTCTCAATATTTCTTAGGCACGATGAGATATCGCATTGTTTTCTGCTTGCAAATATTATCCATACAAAGTTTAAATACCAATTTCAGGATTCAAAAAAATTCCACTTCTAAGGTGGTCCAAAAGGGTTAAATATATTTTCACGTATTTCTCAATATCTCTTAGGCACGATGAGATATCGCGTTGGTTTTTGCTTGCAAATGTTACTCATACAAATATTCAAAAACTGATCTCAAGAATTTTGTAAATTCCACCCCTAGAGGGGTGTAAAATGGTTAAATATGTTTTTACGTATTTCTCAATATCTTTTAGGCACGATGAGATATCGCGTTGGTTTCTGCTTGAAAACGTTACTTATACAAATGTTTAAATACCAATTTCAGGATTTTAGAAAATTTTACCCCGGGGGGGGGTGTAAAAGGGTTACATATGTTTTTACGTATTTCTTAATATCTTTTAGGCACGATGAGATAACGCCTTGGTTTCTGCTTGCAAATGTTACTCATACAAATTTTTGAAAAAAAATAACAGGATTTCTAGAAATTCCACTCCTAAAGGGGTGTAAAAGGGTTAAATATGTTTTTACGTATTTCTCAATACCTCTTAGACACGATGAGATATAGCCTTGGATTTTGTTTGGAAATGTTCCTCATACAAATGTTTAAAAACCGATTTCAGGAATTTTAGAAATTCTACCCCGAAGGGGGTCTAAAAGGGTTGAATATATTTTTACGTATTTCTCAATATCTCTTAGGCACGATGAGATATTGGCTTGGTTTTCGTTTGCAAATGTTACTCATACAAATGTTTAAAAACCTATTTCAGGATTTTTGGAAATTCTACCCCTAGAGGGGTGAAAAAGAGTTAATTATGTTTTTACGTATTTTTCAATATCTCTTAGGCACGATGAGATATCGCGTTGGTTTTTGTTTGCAAATGTTACCCATACAAAAATTAAATATCAATTTCAGGGTTTTTAGAAATTCCAATCATAAGGGGGTCTAAAAGGGTTAAATATGTTTTTACGTATTTCTCAATAATTCTTAGGCTCGATGAGATATCGCATTGTTTTCTGCTTGCAAATATTATTCATACAAAGTTTAAATACCAATTTCAGGATTCAAAAAAATTCCACCTCTAAGGTGGTCTAAAAGGGTTAAATATATTTTTACGTATTTCTCAAAATCTCTTAGGCACGATGAGATATCGCGTTGGTTTTTGCTGGCAAATGTTACTCATACAAATATTTGAAAACTAATCTCAAGAATTTTAGAAATTCTACCCTTAGAGGGGTGTAAAAGGGTTAAATATGTTTTTACGTATTTCTCAATATCTTTTAGGCACGATGAGATATCGGCTTGGTTTCTGCTTGCAAATGTTACTCATACAAATTTTTAAAAATGAATTCCAGGATTTCCAGAAATTCCACCCCTAAGGGGGTGTAAAAGGGTAAAATATGTTTCTACGTATTTCTCAATATCTCTTAGGCACGATGAGATATCGCCTTAGTCTTTGCTTGCAAATGTTACTCATACAAATGTTTAAAAACTGATTTGAGAATTTTTAGAAATTCCACCCTTAAGGGGGTGTAAAAAGGTTAAATATGTTTTTACGTATTTCTCAATATCTCTTAGGCACGATGAGATATCGCATTATTTTCTGCTTGCAAATATTACTCGTACAAAGTTTAAATACCAATTTCAGGATTTTTAAAAATTCCACCCCTAAGGGGGTGTAAAAAGGTAAAATATGTTTTTACGTTTTTTTCCATAACTCTTAGGCACGATGAGATATCGCCTTGGTTTTCGCTCGCAAATGTTACTCATACAAATGTTTAAAAACTTATTTCAGAATTTTTAGGAATTCAACCTCTAAGGGGGTGTAAGAGGGTAAAATATGTGTTTACGTGTTTCTCAATATCTCTTAGGCACGATCTGATATCGAATTGGTTTCTGCTTGCAAATATTACTCATACAAACGTTTAAAAACTGATTTCGGGATTTTAAAAAATTCTACCCCTAAGGAGGTGTGAAAAAGTTAAATATGCTTTTACGTATTTCTTAATATCTCTTAGGCACGATGAGATATCGCATTGTTTTCTGCTTGCAAATATTACTCATACAAAGTTTAAATACCAATTTCAGGATTTTTAAAAATTCCACCCATAAGGGGGTCTAAAAGGGTTAAATATGTTTTTACGTATTTCTCAATATCTCTTAGGCACGATGAGATATCGCGTTGGTTTTTGCTTGCAAATGTTAATCATACAAATGTTTAAAAACCGATTTCAGGATTTTTGGAAATTCTACCCCTAGAAGGGTGAAAAAGAGTTAAATATGTTTTTACGTATTTTTCAATATCTCTTAGGCACGATGAGATATCGCCTTGGTTTTTGTTTGCAAATTTTACTCATACAGAATTTAAATACCAATTTCAGGATTTTCAAAAATTCCACCCCTAAGGGGGTCTAAAAAAGTTAAATATGTTTATACATATTTCTCAATATCTCTTAGGCACGATGAGATATCGCCTTGGTTTTTGTTTGCAACTGTTACTCATACAAAAATTAAATATCAATTTCAGGACTTTTTAAAATTCCACCCCTAAGGGGGTCTAAAAAAGTTAAATATGTTTATACATATTTCTCAATATCTCTTAGGCACGATGAGATATCGCCTTGGTTTTTGTTTGCAAATGCTACTCATACAAAAATTAAATATCAATTTCAGGACTTTTTAAAATTCCACCCATAAGGGGGTCTAAAAGGGTTAAATATGTTTTTACGTATTTCTCAATATTCCTTAGGCACGATGAGTTATCGCATTGTTTTCTGCTTGCAAATATTATTCATACAAAGTTTAAATACCAATTTCAGGATTCAAAAAAATTCCACTTCTAAGGTGGGCTAAAAGGGTTAAATATATTTTTACCTATTTCTCAATATCTCTTAGGCACGATGAGATATCGCGTTGGTTTTTGCTTGCAAATGTTACTCATACAAATATTTAAAAACTAATCTCAAGAATTTTAGAAATTCTACCCCTAGAGCGGTGTAAAAGGGGTAAATATGTTTTGACGTATTTCTCAATATCTTTTAGGCACGATGAGATATCGCCTTGGTTTCTGCTTGCAAATGTTACTCATACAAATTTTTCAAAACTGATTTCAGGATTTTTAGAAATTCTACCCCTAGAGGGGTGTAGAAGGGTTAAATATGTTTTTACGTATTTTTCAATATCGCTTAGGCACGATGAGATATCGCGTTGGTTTCTGCTTAAAAATGTTACTTATACAAATGTTTAAATACCAATTTCACGATTTTAGAAAATTCTACCCCTAGGAGGGTGTAAAAGGGTTACATATGTTTTTACGTATTTCTCAATATCTTTTAGGCACGATAAGATATCGCCTTCGTTTCTGCTTGCAAATGTTACTCATACAAATTTTTAAAAATAAATGTCAAGATTTTTAGAAATTCCACTTTTAAGGGGGTGTAAAAGGGTTAAATATGTTTTTACGTATTTCTCAATATCTCTTAGGCACGATGAGATATTGGCTTGGTTTTCGATTGCAAATGTTACTCATACAAATGTTTAAAAACCTATTTCAGGATTTTTGGAAATTCTACCCCTAGAGGGGTGAAAAAGAGTTAATTATGTTTTTACGTATTTTTCAATATCTCTTAGGCACGATGAGATATCACGTTGGTTTTTGCTTGCAAATGTTACTCATACAAATGTTTGGAAACCTATTTCAGGATTTTTGGAAATTCTACCCCTAGAAGGGTGAAAAAGAGTCAAATTTGTTTTTACGTATTTCTCAATATCTCTTAGGCACGATGAGATATCGCCTTGGTTTTTGTTTGCAAATGTTACCCATACAAAAATTAAATATCAATTTCAGGATTTTTAAAAATTCCACCCATAAGGGGGTCTAAAAGGGTTAAATATATTTTTACGTATTTCTCAATATCTCTTAGGCACGATGAGATATCGCGTTGGTTTTTGCTTGCAAATGTTAGTCATACAAATGTTAAGAAACCTATTTCAGGATTTTTGGAAATTCTACCCCTAGAAGGGTGAAAAAGCGTTAATATGTTTTTACGTAATTCTCAATATCTCTTAGGCACGATGAGATATCGCATTGTTTTCTGCTTGCAAATATTATTCATACAAAGTTTAAATACCAATTTCAGGATTTTTAAAAATTCCACCCCTAAGGGGGTCTAAAAGGGTTAAATATGTTTATACATATTTCTCAATATCTCTTAGGCACGATGAGATATCGCCTTGGTTTTTGTTTGCAAATGTTACTCATACAAAAATTAAATATCAATTTCAGGACTTTTTAAAATTCCACACATAAGGGGGTCTAAAAGGGTTAAATATGTTTTAACGTATTTCTCAATATCTCTTAGGCACGATGAGATATCGCCTTGGTTTTCGTTTGCAATTGTTATTCATGCAAATGTTTAAAAACTGATTTCAGGATTTTTAGAAATTCTACCCCTAGAGGGGTGTAAAAGGGTTAAATATGTTTTTACGTAGTTTTCAATATCGCTTAGGCACGATGAGATATCGCGTTGGTTTCTGCTTGAAAATGTTACTCATACAAATGTTTAAATACCAATTTTACGATTTTAGAAAATTCTACCCCTAGGGGGGTGTAAAAGGGTTACATATGTTTTTACGTATTTCTCAATATCTTTTAGGCACGATGAGATATCGCCTTCGTTTCTGCTTGCAAATGTTACTCATACAAATTTTTAAAAATAAATGTCAGGATTTTCAGAAATTCAGCTTTTAAGGGGGTGTAAAAGGGTTAAATATGTTTTTACGTATTTCTCAATATCTCTTAGGCACGATGAGACATTGGCTTGGTTTTCGTTTGCAAATGTTACTCATACAAATGTTTAAAAACCTATTTCAGGATTTTTGGAAATTCTACCCCTAGAGGGGTGAAAAAGAGTTAATTATGTTTTTACGTATTTTTCAATATCTCTTAGGCACGATGAGATATCGCGTTGGTTTTTGCTTGCAAATGTTACTCATACAAATGTTTGGAAACCTATTTCAGGATTTTTGGAAATTCTACCCCTAGAAGGGTGAAAAAGAGTCAAATTTGTTTTTACGTATTTCTCAATATCTCTTAGGCACGATGAGATATCGCCTCGGTTTTTGTTTGCAAATGTTACCCATACAAAAATTAAATATCAATTTCAGGATTTTTAAAAATTCCACCCATAAGGGGATCTAAAAGGGTTAAATATGTTTTTACGAATTTCTCAATATCTCTTAGGCACGATGAAATATCGCCTTGGTTTTTGCTTGCAAATGTTACTCATACGAATGTTTAAAAACCGATTTAGGATTGTTAGAAATTCTACCCCTAAGAAGGTGTAAAAGGGTTAATATGTTTTTACGTAATTCTCAATATCTCTTAGGCACGATGAGATATCGCATTGTTTTCTGCTTGCAAATATTATTCATACAAAGTTTAAATACCAATTTCAGGATTTAAAAAAATTCCACCCCTAAGGGGGTCTAAAAGGGTTAAATATATTTTTACGTATTTCTCAATATCTCTTAGGCACGATGAGATATCGCGTTGGTTTTTGCTTGCAAATGTTAGTCATACAAATGTTAAGAAACCTATTTCAGGATTTTTGGAAATTCTACCCCTAGAAGGGTGAAAAAGCGTTAATATGTTTTTACGTAATTCTCAATATCTCTTAGGCACGATGAGATATCGCATTGTTTTCTGCTTGCAAATATTATTCATACAAAGTTTAAATACCAATTTCAGGATTTTTAAAAATTCCACCCCTAAGGGGGTCTAAAAGGGTTAAATATGTTTTTACATATTTCTCAATATCTCTTAGGCACGATGAGATATCGCCTTGGTTTTTGTTTGCAAATGTTACTCATACAAAAATTAAATATCAATTTCAGGACTTTTTAAAATTCCACACATAAGGGGGTCTAAAAGGGTTAAATATGTTTTAACGTATTTCTCAATATCTCTTAGGCACGATGAGATATCGCCTTGGTTTTCGTTTGCAATTGTTATTCATGCAAATGTTTAAAAACTGATTTCAGGATTTTTAGAAATTCTACCCCTAGAGGGGTGTAAAAGGGTTAAATATATTTTTACGTAGTTTTCAATATCGCTTAGGCACGATGAGATATCGCGTTGGTTTCTGCTTGAAAATGTTACTCATACAAATGTTTAAATACCAATTTTACGATTTTAGAAAATTCTACCCCTAGGGGGGTGTAAAAGGGTTACATATGTTTTTACGTATTTCTCAATATCTTTTAGGCACGATGAGATATCGCCTTCGTTTCTGCTTGCAAATGTTACTCATACAAATTTTTAAAAATAAATGTCAGGATTTTTAGAAATTCAGCTTTTAAGGGGGTGTAAAAGGGTTAAATATGTTTTTACGTATTTCTCAATATCTCTTAGGCACGATGAGACATTGGCTTGGTTTTCGTTTGCAAATGTTACTCATACAAATGTTTAAAAACCTATTTCAGGATTTTTGGAAATTCTACCCCTAGAGGGGTGAAAAAGAGTTGATTATGTTTTTACGTATTTTTCAATATCTCTTAGGCACGATGAGATATCGCGTTGGTTTTTGCTTGCAAATGTTACTCATACAAAAGTTTAAAAACCTATTTCAGGATGTTTGGAAATTCTACCTCTAGAAGGGTTAAAAAGAGTTAAATATGTTTTTACGTATTTCTTAATATCTCTTAGGCACGATGAGATATCGCCTTGGTTTTTGTTTGCAAATGTTACCCATACAAAAATTAAATATCAATTTCAGAATTTTTAGAAATTCCAATCATAAGGGGGTCTAAAAGGGTTAAATATGTTTTTACGAATTTCTCAATATCTCTTAGGCACGATGAAATATCGCCTTGGTTTTTGCTTGCAAATGTTACTCATACGAATGTTTAAGAACCGATTTAGGATTGTTAGAAATTCCACCCCTAAGCGGGTGTAAAAGGGTTAAATATGTTTTTACGTATTTCTCAATATCTCTTAGGCACGATGAGATATCGCGTTGGTTTTTGCTTGCAAATGTTACTCATACAAATATTTAAAAACTAATCTCAAGAGTTTTAGAAATTCTACCCCTAAAGGGGTGTAAAAGGGTTAATCATATTTTTACGTATTTCTCAATATCTTTTAGGCACGATGAGATATCGCCTTGGTTTCTGCTTGCAAATGTTACTCATACAAATTTTGAAAAATAAATGTCAGGATTTTTAGAAGTTCTACCTTTAAGGGGGTGTAAAAGGGTTAAATATGTTTTTACGTATTTCTCAATATCTCTTAGGCACGATGAGATATTGGCTAGGTTTTTACTTGCAAATGTTACCTATACAAATGTAAACAACCAATTTCAGGATTTTCAAAAATTCCACCCCTAAAAGGGTGTAAAACTGTTAAATATCTTTTTACGTATTTGTCAATATCTCTTAGGCACGATGAGATATTGGCTTGGTTTTTACTTGCAAATGTTACCCATACAAATGTGAACAACCAATTTCAGGATTTTCAAAAATTCCACCCCTAAGGGGTTGTAAAAAGGTAAAATATGTTTTCACGTATTTCTCCATATCTCTTAGGCACGTTGAGATATCGCCTTGGTTTTCGCTTGCAAATGTTACTCATACAAATGTTTAAAAACTTGATTCAGGATTTTTGGAAATTCCACCCCTAAGGGGGTGTAAAAGGGTTAAATATGTTTTTACGTATTTCTCAATATCTTTTATGCACGATGAGATATCGCGTTGGTTTTTGTTTGCAAATGTTACCCATACAAAAATTAAATATCAATTTCAGGGTTTTTAGAAATTCCAATCATAAGGGGGTCTAAAAGGGTTAAATATGTTTTTACGTATTTCTCAATATTTCTTAGGCTCGATGAGATATCGCATTGTTTTCTGCTTGCAAATATTACTCATACAAAGTTTAAATACCAATTTCAGGATTCAAAAAAATTCCACCTCTAAGGTGGTCTAAAAGGGTTAAATATATTTTTACGTATTTCTCAAAATCTCTTAGGCACGATGAGATATCGCGTTGGTTTTTGCTGGCAAATGTTACTCATACAAATATTTGAAAACTAATCTCAAGAATTTTAGAAATTCTACCCTTAGAGGGGTGTAAAAGGGTTAAATATGTTTTTACGTATTTCTCAATATCTTTTAGGCACGATAAGATATCGGCTTGGTTTCTGCTTGCAAATGTTACTCATACAAATTTTTAAAAATGAATTCCAGGATTTCCAGAAATTCCACCCCTAAGGGGGTGTAAAAAGGTTAAATATGTTTTTACGTATTTTTCAATATCTCTTAGGCACGATGAGATATCGCATTATTTTCTGCTTGCAAATATTACTCGTACAAAGTTTAAATACCAACTTCAGGATTTTTAAAAATTCCACCCCTAAGGGGGTGTAAAAAGGTAAAATATGTTTTTACGTTTTTTTCCATAACTCTTAGGCACGATGAGATATCGCCTTGGTTTTCGCTTGCAAATGTTACTCATACAAATGTTTAAAAACTTATTTCAGAATTTTTAGGAATTCAACTTCTAAGGGGGTGTAAGAGGGTTAAATATGTGTTTACGTGTTTCTCAATATCTCTTAGGCACGATCTGATATCAAATTGGTTTCCGCTTGCAAATATTACTCATACAAACGTTTAAAAACTGATCTCGGGATTTTAAAAAATTCTACCCCTAAGGAGGTGTAAAAAAGTTAATTATGTTTTTACGTATTTTTCAATATCTCTTAGGCACGATGAGATATCACGTTGGTTTTTGCTTGCAAATGTTACTCATACAAATGTTTGGAAACCTATTTCAGGATTTTTGGAAATTCTACCCCTAGAAGGGTGAAAAAGAGTCAAATTTGTTTTTACGTATTTCTCAATATCTCTTAGGCACGATGAGATATCGCCTTGGTTTTTGTTTGCAAATGTTACCCATACAAAAATTAAATATCAATTTCAGGATTTTTAAAAATTCCACCCATAAGGGGGTCTAAAAGGGTTAAATATGTTTTTACGAATTTCTCAATATCTCTTAGGCACGATGAAATATCGCCTTGGTTTTTGCTTGCAAATTTTACTTATACGAATGTTTAAAAACCGATTTAGGATTGTTAGAAATTCTACCCCTAAGGGGGTGTAAAAGGGTTATTATGTTTTTACGTAATTCTCAATATCTCTTAGGCACGATGAGATATCGCATTGTTTTCTGCTTGCAAATATTATTCATACAAAGTTTAAATACCAATTTCAGGATTTAAAAAAATTCCACCCATAAGGGGGTCTAAAAGGGTTAAATATATTTTTACGTATTTCTCAATATCTCTTAGGCACGATGAGATATCGCGTTGGTTTTTGCTTGCAAATGTTAGTCATACAAATGTTAAGAAACCTATTTCAGGATTTTTGGAAATTCTACCCCTAGAAGGGTGAAAAAGCGTTAATATGTTTTTACGTAATTCTCAATATCTCTTAGGCACGATGAGATATCGCATTGTTTTCTGCTTGCAAATATTATTCATACAAAGTTTAAATACCAATTTCAGGATTTTTAAAAATTCCACCCCTAAGGGGGTCTAAAAGGGTTAAATATGTTTATACATATTTCTCAATATCTCTTAGGCACGATGAGATATCGCCTTGGTTTTTGTTTGCAAATGTTACTCATACAAAAATTAAATATCAATTTCAGGACTTTTTAAAATTCCACACATAAGGGGGTCTAAAAGGGTTAAATATGTTTTAACGTATTTCTCAATATCTCTTAGGCACGATGAGATATCGCCTTGGTTTTCGTTTGCAATTGTTATTCATGCAAATGTTTAAAAACTGATTTCAGGATTTTTAGAAATTCTACCCCTAGAGGGGTGTAAAAGGGTTAAATATGTTTTTACGTAGTTTTCAATATCGCTTAGGCACGATGAGATATCGCGTTGGTTTCTGCTTGAAAATGTTACTCATACAAATGTTTAAATACCAATTTTACGATTTTAGAAAATTCTACCCCTAGGGGGGTGTAAAAGGGTTACATATGTTTTTACGTATTTCTCAATATCTTTTAGGCACGATGAGATATCGCCTTCGTTTCTGCTTGCAAATGTTACTCATACAAATTTTTAAAAATAAATGTCAGGATTTTCAGAAATTCAGCTTTTAAGGGGGTGTAAAAGGGTTAAATATGTTTTTACGTATTTCTCAATATCTCTTAGGC
Source organism: Cylloceria caligata (assembly GCA_963942595.1). NCBI lineage: Eukaryota > Metazoa > Arthropoda > Insecta > Hymenoptera > Ichneumonidae > Cylloceria > Cylloceria caligata. Next base: position 23,855,809 of record OZ012708.1, on the reverse strand, counting down.
ACGATGAGACATTGGCTTGGTTTTCGTTTGCAAATGTTACTCATACAAATGTTTAAAAACCTATTTCAGGATTTTTGGAAATTCTACCCCTAGAGGGGTGAAAAAGAGTTAATTATGTTTTTACGTATTTTTCAATATCTCTTAGGCACGATGAGATATCGCGTTGGTTTTTGCTTGCAAATGTTACTCATACAAATGTTTGGAAACCTATTTCAGGATTTTTGGAAATTCTACCCCTAGAAGGGTGAAAAAGAGTCAAATTTGTTTTTACGTATTTCTCAATATCTCTTAGGCACGATGAGATATCGCCTCGGTTTTTGTTTGCAAATGTTACCCATACAAAAATTAAATATCAATTTCAGGATTTTTAAAAATTCCACCCATAAGGGGATCTAAAAGGGTTAAATATGTTTTTACGAATTTCTCAATATCTCTTAGGCACGATGAAATATCGCCTTGGTTTTTGCTTGCAAATGTTACTCATACGAATGTTTAAAAACCGATTTAGGATTGTTAGAAATTCTACCCCTAAGAAGGTGTAAAAGGGTTAATATGTTTTTACGTAATTCTCAATATCTCTTAGGCACGATGAGATATCGCATTGTTTTCTGCTTGCAAATATTATTCATACAAAGTTTAAATACCAATTTCAGGATTTAAAAAAATTCCACCCCTAAGGGGGTCTAAAAGGGTTAAATATATTTTTACGTATTTCTCAATATCTCTTAGGCACGATGAGATATCGCGATGGTTTTTGCTTGCAAATGTTAGTCATACAAATGTTAAGAAACCTATTTCAGGATTTTTGGAAATTCTACCCCTAGAAGGGTGAAAAAGCGTTAATATGTTTTTACGTAATTCTCAATATCTCTTAGGCACGATGAGATATCGCATTGTTTTCTGCTTGCAAATATTATTCATACAAAGTTTAAATACCAATTTCAGGATTTTTAAAAATTCCACCCCTAAGGGGGTCTAAAAGGGTTAAATATGTTTTTACATATTTCTCAATATCTCTTAGGCACGATGAGATATCGCCTTGGTTTTTGTTTGCAAATGTTACTCATACAAAAATTAAATATCAATTTCAGGACTTTTTAAAATTCCACACATAAGGGGGTCTAAAAGGGTTAAATATGTTTTAACGTATTTCTCAATATCTCTTAGGCACGATGAGATATCGCCTTGGTTTTCGTTTGCAATTGTTATTCATGCAAATGTTTAAAAACTGATTTCAGGATTTTTAGAAATTCTACCCCTAGAGGGGTGTAAAAGGGTTAAATATATTTTTACGTAGTTTTCAATATCGCTTAGGCACGATGAGATATCGCGTTGGTTTCTGCTTGAAAATGTTACTCATACAAATGTTTAAATACCAATTTTACGATTTTAGAAAATTCTACCCCTAGGGGGGTGTAAAAGGGTTACATATGTTTTTACGTATTTCTCAATATCTTTTAGGCACGATGAGATATCGCCTTCGTTTCTGCTTGCAAATGTTACTCATACAAATTTTTAAAAATAAATGTCAGGATTTTTAGAAATTCAGCTTTTAAGGGGGTGTAAAAGGGTTAAATATGTTTTTACGTATTTCTCAATATCTCTTAGGCACGATGAGACATTGGCTTGGTTTTCGTTTGCAAATGTTACTCATACAAATGTTTAAAAACCTGTTTCAGGATTTTTGGAAATTCTACCTCTAGAAGGGTTAAAAAGAGTTAAATATGTTTTTACGTATTTCTTAATATCTCTTAGGCACGATGAGATATCGCCTTGGTTTTTGTTTGCAAATGTTACCCATACAAAAATTAAATATCAATTTCAGAATTTTTAGAAATTCCAATCATAAGGGGGTCTAAAAGGGTTAAATATGTTTTTACGAATTTCTCAATATCTCTTAGGCACGATGAAATATCGCCTTGGTTTTTGCTTGCAAATGTTACTCATACGAATGTTTAAGAACCGATTTAGGATTGTTAGAAATTCCACCCCTAAGCGGGTGTAAAAGGGTTAAATATGTTTTTACGTATTTCTCAATATCTCTTAGGCACGATGAGATATCGCGTTGGTTTTTGCTTGCAAATGTTACTCATACAAATATTTAAAAACTAATCTCAAGAGTTTTAGAAATTCTACCCCTAAAGGGGTGTCAAAGGGTTAATCATATTTTTACGTATTTCTCAATATCTTTTAGGCACGATGAGATATCGCCTTGGTTTCTGCTTGCAAATGTTACTCATACAAATTTTGAAAAATAAATGTCAGGATTTTTAGAAGTTCTACCTTTAAGGGGGTGTAAAAGGGTTAAATATGTTTTTACGTATTTCTCAATATCTCTTAGGCACGATGAGATATTGGCTAGGTTTTTACTTGCAAATGTTACCTATACAAATGTAAACAACCAATTTCAGGATTTTCAAAAATTCCACCCCTAAAAGGGTGTAAAACTGTTAAATATCTTTTTACGTATTTGTCAATATCTCTTAGGCACGATGAGATATTGGCTTGGTTTTTACTTGCAAATGTTACCCATACAAATGTGAACAACCAATTTCAGGATTTTCAAAAATTCCACCCCTAAGGGGTTGTAAAAAGGTAAAATATGTTTTCACGTATTTCTCCATATCTCTTAGGCACGTTGAGATATCGCCTTGGTTTTCGCTTGCAAATGTTACTCATACAAATGTTTAAAAACTTGATTCAGGATTTTTGGAAATTCCACCCCTAAGGGGGTGTAAAAGGGTTAAATATGTTTTTACGTATTTCTCAATATCTTTTATGCACGATGAGATATCGCGTTGGTTTTTGTTTGCAAATGTTACCCATACAAAAATTAAATATCAATTTCAGGGTTTTTAGAAATTCCAATCATAAGGGGGTCTAAAAGGGTTAAATATGTTTTTACGTATTTCTCAATATTTCTTAGGCTCGATGAGATATCGCATTGTTTTCTGCTTGCAAATATTACTCATACAAAGTTTAAATACCAATTTCAGGATTCAAAAAAATTCCACCTCTAAGGTGGTCTAAAAGGGTTAAATATATTTTTACGTATTTTTCAAAATCTCTTAGGCACGATGAGATATCGCGTTGGTTTTTGCTGGCAAATGTTACTCATACAAATATTTGAAAACTAATCTCAAGAATTTTAGAAATTCTACCCTTAGAGGGGTGTAAAAGGGTTAAATATGTTTTTACGTATTTCTCAATATCTTTTAGGCACGATAAGATATCGGCTTGGTTTCTGCTTGCAAATGTTACTCATACAAATTTTTAAAAATGAATTCCAGGATTTCCAGAAATTCCACCCCTAAGGGGGTGTAAAAAGGTTAAATATGTTTTTACGTATTTTTCAATATCTCTTAGGCACGATGAGATATCGCATTATTTTCTGCTTGCAAATATTACTCGTACAAAGTTTAAATACCAACTTCAGGATTTTTAAAAATTCCACCCCTAAGGGGATGTAAAAAGGTAAAATATGTTTTTACGTTTTTTTCCATAACTCTTAGGCACGATGAGATATCGCCTTGGTTTTCGCTTGCAAATGTTACTCATACAAATGTTTAAAAACTTATTTCAGAATTTTTAGGAATTCAACTTCTAAGGGGGTGTAAGAGGGTTAAATATGTGTTTACGTGTTTCTCAATATCTCTTAGGCACGATCTGATATCAAATTGGTTTCCGCTTGCAAATATTACTCATACAAACGTTTAAAAACTGATCTCGGGATTTTAAAAAATTCTACCCCTAAGGAGGTGTAAAAAAGTTAAATATGCTTTTACGTATTTCTTAATATCTCTTAGGCACGATGAGATATCGCATTGTTTTCTGCTTGCAAATATTACTCATACAAAGTTTAAATACCAATTTCAGGATTTTTAAAATTCCACCCATAAGGGGGTCTAAAAGGGTTAAATATGTTTTTACGTATTTCTCAATATCTCTTAGGCACGATGAGATATCGCGTTGGTTTTTGCTTGCAAATGTTAATCATACAAATGTTTAAAAACCGATTTCAGGATTTTTGGAAATTCTACCCCTAGAAGGGTGAAAAAGAGTTAAATATGTTTTTACGTATTTTTCAATATCTCTTAGGCACGATGAGATATCGCCTTGGTTTTTGTTTGCAAATTTTACTCATACAGAATTTAAATACCAATTTCAGGATTTTCAAAAATTCCACCCCTAAGGGGGTCTAAAAAAGTTAAATATGTTTATACATATTTCTCAATATCTCTTAGGCACGATGAGATATCGCCTTGGTTTTTGTTTGCAAATGTTACTCATACAAAAATTAAATATCAATTTCAGGACTTTTTAAAATTCCACCCATAAGGGGGTCTAAAAGGGTTAAATATGTTTTTCCGTATTGCTCAATATTCCTTAGGCACGATGAGATATCGCATTGTTTTCTGCTTGCAAATATTATTCATACAAAGTTTAAATACCAATTTCAGGATTCAAAAAAATTCCACTTCTAAGGTGGTCTAAAAGGGTTAAATATATTTTTACCTATTTCTCAATATCTCTTAGGCACGATGAGATATCGCGTTGGTTTTTGCTTGCAAATGTTACTCATACAAATATTTAAAAACTAATCTCAAGAATTTTAGAAATTCTACCCCTAGAAGGGTGTAAAAGGGGTAAATATGTTTTGACGTATTTCTCAATATCTTTTAGGCACGATGAGATATCGCCTTGGTTTCTGCTTGCAAATGTTACTCATACAAATTTTCAAAAACTGATTTCAGGATTTTTAGAAATTCTACCCCTAGAGGGGTGTAGAAGGGTTAAATATGTTTTTACGTATTTTTCAATATCGCTTAGGCACGATGAGATATCGCGTTGGTTTCTGCTTAAAAATGTTACTCATACAAATGTTTAAATACCAATTTCACGATTTTAGAAAATTCTACCCCTAGGAGGGTGTAAAAGGGTTACATATGTTTTTACGTATTTCTCAATATCTTTTAGGCACGATAAGATATCGCCTTCGTTTCTGCTTGCAAATGTTACTCATACAAATTTTTAAAAATAAATGTCAAGATTTTTAGAAATTCCACTTTTAAGGGGGTGTAAAAGGGTTAAATATGTTTTTACGTATTTCTCAATATCTCTTAGGCACGATGAGATATTGGCTTGGTTTTCGATTGCAAATGTTACTCATACAAATGTTTAAAAACCTATTTCAGGATTTTTGGAAATTCTACCCCTGGAGGGGTGAAAAAGAGTTAATTATGTTTTTACGTATTTTTCAATATCTCTTAGGCACGATGAGATATCACGTTGGTTTTTGCTTGCAAATGTTACTCATACAAATGTTTGAAAACCTATTTCAGGATTTTTGGAAATTCTACCCCTAGAAGGGTGAAAAAGAGTCAAATTTGTTTTTACGTATTTCTCAATATCTCTTAGGCACGATGAGATATCGCCTTGGTTTTTGTTTGCAAATGTTACCCATACAAAAATTAAATATCAATTTCAGGATTTTTAAAAATTCCACCCATAAGGGGGTCTAAAAGGGTTAAATATGTTTTTACGAATTTCTCAATATCTCTTAGGCACGATGAAATATCGCCTTGGTTTTTGCTTGCAAATGTTACTCATACGAATGTTTAAAAACCGATTTAGGATTGTTAGAAATTCTACCCCTAAGGGGGTGTAAAAGGGTAAATATGTTTTTACGTAATACTCAATATCTCTTAGGCACGATGAGATATCGCATTGTTTACTGCTTGCAAATATTATTCATACAAAGTTCAAATACCAATTTCAGAATTAAAAAAAATTCCACCCCTAAGGGGGTCTAAAAGGGTTAAATATATTTTTACGTATTTCTCAATATCTCTTAGGCACAATGAGATATCGCGTTGGTTTTTGCTTGCAAATGTTACTCATACAAATGTTAAGAAACCTATTTCAGGATTTTTGGAAATTCTACCCCTAGAAGGGTGAAAAAGCGTTAATATGTTTTTACGTAATTCTCAATATCTCTTAGGCACGATGAGATATCGCATTGTTTTCTGCTTGCAAATAGTATTCATACAAAGTTTAAATACCAATTTCAGGATTTTTAAAAATTCCACCCCTAAGGGGGTCTAAAAGGGTTAAATATGTTTTTACATATTTCTCAATATCTCTTAGGCACGATGAGATATCGCCTTGGTTTTTGTTTGCAAATGTTACTCATACAAAACTAAATATCAATTTCAGGACTTTTTAAAATTCCACACATAAGGGGGTCTAAAAGGGTTAAATATGTTTTAACGTATTTCTCAATATCTCTTAGGCACGATGAGATATCGCCTTGGTTTTCGTTTGCAATTGTTATTCATGCAAATGTTTAAAAACTGATTTCAGGATTTTTAGAAATTCTACCCCTAGAGGGGTGTAAAAGGGTTAAATATGTTTTTACGTAGTTTTCAATATCGCTTAGGCACGATGAGATATCGCGTTGGTTTCTGCTTGAAAATGTTACTCATACAAATGTTTAAATACCAATTTTACGATTTTAGAAAATTCTACCCCTAGGGGGGTGTAAAAGGGTTACATATGTTTTTACGTATTTCTCAATATCTTTTAGGCACGATGAGATATCGCCCTCGTTTCTGCTTGCAAATGTTACTCATACAAATTTTTAAAAACAAATGTCAGGATTTTTAGAAATTCAACTTTTAAGGGGGTGTAAAAGGGTTAAATATGTTTTTACGAATTTCTCAATATCTCTTAGGCACGATGAAATATCGCCTTGGTTTTTGCTTGCAAATGTTACTCATACGAATGTTTAAGAACCGATTTAGGATTGTTAGAAATTCCACCCCTAAGGGGGTGTAAAAGGGTTAAATATGTTTTTACGTATTTCTCAATATCTCTTAGGCACGATGAGATATCGCATTGGTTTTTGCTTGCAAATGTTACTCATACAAATGTTTAAAAACCTATTTCAGGATTTTTGGAAATTCTACCCCTGGAAGGGTGAAAAAGAGTTAAATTTGTTTTTACGTATTTCTCAATATCTCTTAGGCACGATGAGATATCGCCTTGGTTTTTGTTTGCAAATGTTACCCATACAAAAATTAAATATTAATTTCAGGATTTTTAAAAATTCCACCCATAAGGGGGTCTAAAAGGGTTAAATATGTTTTTACGAATTTCTCAATATCTCTTGGGCACGATGAAATATCGCCTTGGTTTTTGCTTGCAAATGTTACTCATACGAATGTTTAAAAACCGATTTAGGATTGTTAGAAATTCCACCCCTAAGGGGGTGTAAAAGGGTTAATATGTTTTTACGTAATTCTCAATATCTCTTAGGCACGATGAGATATCGCATTGTTTTCTGCTTGCAAATATTATTCATACAAAGTTTAAATACCAATTTCAGGATTTAAAAAAATTCCACCCTTAAGGGGGTCTAAAAGGGTTAAATATATTTTTACGTATTTCTCAATATCTCTTAGGCACGATGAGATATCGCGTTGGTTTTTGCTTGCAAATGTTACTCATACAAATGTTAAGAAACCTATTTCAGGATTTTTGGAAATTCTACCCCTAGAAGGGTGAAAAAGCGTTAATATGTTTTTACGTAATTCTCAATATCTCTTAGGCACGATGAGATATCGCATTGTTTTCTGCTTGCAAATATTATTCATACAAAGTTTAAATACCAATTTCAGGATTTTTAAAAATTCCACCCCTAAGGGGGTCTAAAAGGGTTAAATATGTTTTTACATATTTCTCAATATCTCTTAGGCACGATGAGATATCGCCTTGGTTTTTGTTTGCAAATGTTACTCATACAAAAATTAAATATCAATTTCAGGACTTTTTAAAATTCCACCCATAAGGGGGTCTAAAAGGGTTAAATATGTTTTTACGTATTTCTCAATATTTCTTAGGCACGATGAGATATCGCATTGTTTTCTGCTTGCAAATATTATCCATACAAAGTTTAAATACCAATTTCAGGATTCAAAAAAATTCCACTTCTAAGGTGGTCCAAAAGGGTTAAATATATTTTCACGTATTTCTCAATATCTCTTAGGCACGATGAGATATCGCGTTGGTTTTTGCTTGCAAATGTTACTCATACAAATATTTAAAAACTGATCTCAAGAATTTTAGAAATTCTACCCCTAGAGGGGTGTAAAAGGGTTAAATATGTTTTTACATATTTCTCAATATCTTTTAGGCACGATGAGATATCGCCTTGGTTTCTGCTTGCAAATGTTACTCATACAAATTTTCAAAAATGAATGTCAGGATTTTTAGAAATTCTACATTTAAGGGGGTGTAAAAGGGTTAAATATGTTTTTACGTATTTCTCTATTTCTCTTAGGCACGATGAGATATTGGCTTGGTTTTCACTTGCAAATGTTACTCATACAAATTTTTGAAAATAAATGTCAAGATTATTAGAAATTCCACTTTTAAGGGGGTGTTAAAGGGTTAAATATGTTTTTACGTATTTCTCAATATCTCTTAGGCACGATGAGATATTGGCTTGGTTTTCGATTGCAAATGTTACTCATACAAATGTTTAAAAACCTATTTCAGGATTTTTGGAAATTCTACCCCTAGAGGGGTGAAAAAGAGTTAATTATGTTTTTACGTATTTTTCAATATCTCTTAGGCACGATGAGATATCGCGTTGGTTTTTGCTTGCAAATGTTACCCATACAAAAATTGAATATCAATTTCAGGATTTTTAAAAATTCCACCCATAAGGGGGTCTAAAAGGGTTAAATATGTTTTTACGAATTTCTCAATATCTCTTAGGCACGATGAAATATCGCCTTGGTTTTTGCTTGCAAATGTTACTCATACGAATGTTTAAAAACCGATTTAGGATTGTTAGAAATTCCACCCCTAAGGGGGTGTAAAAGTGTTAAATATGTTTTAACGTATTTCTCAATATCTCTTAGGCACGATGAGATATCGCCTTGGTTTTCGTTTGCAATTGTTATTCATGCAAATGTTTAAAAACTGATTTCAGGATTTTTAGAAATTCTACCCCTAGAGGGGTGTAAAAGGGTTAAATATGTTTTTACGTATTTCTCAATATCTCTTAGGCACGATGAGATATTGGCTTGGTTTTTACTTGCAAATGTTACCCATACAAATGTAAACAACCAATTTCAGGATTTTCAAAAATTCCACCTCTAAAAGGGTGTAAAAGTGTCAAATATGTTTTTACGTATTTGTCAATATCTCTTAGGCACGATGAGATATTGGCTTGGTTTTTACTTGCAAATGTTACCCATACAAATGTGAACAACCAATTTCAGGATTTTCAAAAATTCCACCCCTAAGGGGTTGTAAAACGGTAAAATATGTTTTCACGTATTACTCCATATCTCTGAGGCACGTTGAGATATCGCCTTGGTTTTCGCTTGCAAATGTTACTCATACAAATGTTTAAAAACTTATTTTAGGATTTTTGGAAATTCCACCCCTAAAGGGGTGTGAAGGGTTAAATATGTTTTTACGTATTTCTCAATATCTTTCATGCACGATGAGATATCGCGTTGGTTTCTGCTTGAAAATGTTACTTATACAAATGTTTAAATACCAATTTCAGGATTTTAGAAAATTCTACCCCTGGGGGGGTGTAAAAGGGTTACATATGTTTTTACGTATTTCTTAATATCTTTTAGGCACGATGAGATAACGCCTTGGTTGCTGCTTGCAAATGTTACTCATACAAATTTTTGAAAAAAAATAACAGGATTTTTAGAAATTCCACTCCTAAAGGGGTGTAAAAGGGTTAAATATGTTTTTACGTATTTCTCAATATCTCTTAGGCACGATGAGATATCGCGTTGGTTTTTGCTTGCAAATGTTAATCATACAAATGTTTAAAAACCGATTTCAGGATTTTTGGAAATTCTACCCCTAGAAGGGTGAAAAAGAGTTAAATATGTTTTTACGTATTTTTCAATATCTCTTAGGCACGATGAGATATCGCCTTGGTTTTTGTTTGCAAATTTTACTCATACAGAATTTAAATACCAATTTCAGGATTTTCAAAAATTCCACCCCTAAGGGGGTCTAAAAAAGTTAAATATGTTTATACATATTTCTCAATATCTCTTAGGCACGATGAGATATCGCCTTGGTTTTTGTTTGCAACTGTTACTCATACAAAAATTAAATATCAATTTCAGGACTTTTTAAAATTCCACCCCTAAGGGGGTCTAAAAAAGTTAAATATGTTTATACATATTTCTCAATATCTCTTAGGCACGATGAGATATCGCCTTGGTTTTTGTTTGCAAATGCTACTCATACAAAAATTAAATATCAATTTCAGGACTTTTCAAAATTCCACCCATAAGGGGGTCTAAAAGGGTTAAATATGTTTTTACGTATTTCTCAATATTCCTTAGGCACGATGAGTTATCGCATTGTTTTCTGCTTGCAAATATTATTCATACAAAGTTTAAATACCAATTTCAGGATTCAAAAAAATTCCACTTCTAAGGTGGGCTAAAAGGGTTAAATATATTTTTACCTATTTCTCAATATCTCTTAGGCACGATGAGATATCGCGTTGGTTTTTGCTTGCAAATGTTACTCATACAAATATTTAAAAACTAATCTCAAGAATTTTAGAAATTCTACCCCTAGAGCGGTGTAAAAGGGGTAAATATGTTTTGACGTATTTCTCAATATCTTTTAGGCACGATGAGATATCGCCTTGGTTTCTGCTTGCAAATGTTACTCATACAAATTTTTCAAAACTGATTTCAGGATTTTTAGAAATTCTACCCCTAGAGGGGTGTAGAAGGGTTAAATATGTTTTTACGTATTTTTCAATATCGCTTAGGCACGATGAGATATCGCGTTGGTTTCTGCTTAAAAATGTTACTTATACAAATGTTTAAATACCAATTTCACGATTTTAGAAAATTCTACCCCTAGGAGGGTGTAAAAGGGTTACATATGTTTTTACGTATTTCTCAATATCTTTTAGGCACGATAAGATATCGCCTTCGTTTCTGCTTGCAAATGTTACTCATACAAATTTTTAAAAATAAATGTCAAGATTTTTAGAAATTCCACTTTTAAGGGGGTGTAAAAGGGTTAAATATGTTTTTACGTATTTCTCAATATCTCTTAGGCACGATGAGATATTGGCTTGGTTTTCGATTGCAAATGTTACTCATACAAATGTTTAAAAACCTATTTCAGGATTTTTGGAAATTCTACCCCTAGAGGGGTGAAAAAGAGTTAATTATGTTTTTACGTATTTTTCAATATCTCTTAGGCACGATGAGATATCACGTTGGTTTTTGCTTGCAAATGTTACTCATACAAATGTTTGGAAACCTATTTCAGGATTTTTGGAAATTCTACCCCTAGAAGGGTGAAAAAGAGTCAAATTTGTTTTTACGTATTTCTCAATATCTCTTAGGCACGATGAGATATCGCCTTGGTTTTTGTTTGCAAATGTTACCCATACAAAAATTAAATATCAATTTCAGGATTTTTAAAAATTCCACCCATAAGGGGGTCTAAAAGGGTTAAATATGTTTTTACGAATTTCTCAATATCTCTTAGGCACGATGAAATATCGCCTTGGTTTTTGCTTGCAAATTTTACTTATACGAATGTTTAAAAACCGATTTAGGATTGTTAGAAATTCTACCCCTAAGGGGGTGTAAAAGGGTTATTATGTTTTTACGTAATTCTCAATATCTCTTAGGCACGATGAGATATCGCATTGTTTTCTGCTTGCAAATATTATTCATACAAAGTTTAAATACCAATTTCAGGATTTAAAAAAATTCCACCCATAAGGGGGTCTAAAAGGGTTAAATATATTTTTACGTATTTCTCAATATCTCTTAGGCACGATGAGATATCGCGTTGGTTTTTGCTTGCAAATGTTAGTCATACAAATGTTAAGAAACCTATTTCAGGATTTTTGGAAATTCTACCCCTAGAAGGGTGAAAAAGCGTTAATATGTTTTTACGTAATTCTCAATATCTCTTAGGCACGATGAGATATCGCATTGTTTTCTGCTTGCAAATATTATTCATACAAAGTTTAAATACCAATTTCAGGATTTTTAAAAATTCCACCCCTAAGGGGGTCTAAAAGGGTTAAATATGTTTATACATATTTCTCAATATCTCTTAGGCACGATGAGATATCGCCTTGGTTTTTGTTTGCAAATGTTACTCATACAAAAATTAAATATCAATTTCAGGACTTTTTAAAATTCCACACATAAGGGGGTCTAAAAGGGTTAAATATGTTTTAACGTATTTCTCAATATCTCTTAGGCACGATGAGATATCGCCTTGGTTTTCGTTTGCAATTGTTATTCATGCAAATGTTTAAAAACTGATTTCAGGATTTTTAGAAATTCTACCCCTAGAGGGGTGTAAAAGGGTTAAATATGTTTTTTGTAGTTTTCAATATCGCTTAGGCACGATGAGATATCGCGTTGGTTTCTGCTTGAAAATGTTACTCATACAAATGTTTAAATACCAATTTTACGATTTTAGAAAATTCTACCCCTAGGGGGGTGTAAAAGGGTTACATATGTTTTTACGTATTTCTCAATATCTTTTAGGCACGATGAGATATCGCCTTCGTTTCTGCTTGCAAATGTTACTCATACAAATTTTTAAAAATAAATGTCAGGATTTTCAGAAATTCAGCTTTTAAGGGGGTGTAAAAGGGTTAAATATGTTTTTACGTATTTCTCAATATCTCTTAGGCACGATGAGACATTGGCTTGGTTTTCGTTTGCAAATGTTACTCATACAAATGTTTAAAAACCTATTTCAGGATTTTTGGAAATTCTACCCCTAGAGGGGTGAAAAAGAGTTAATTATGTTTTTACGTATTTTTCAATATCTCTTAGGCACGATGAGATATCGCGTTGGTTTTTGCTTGCAAATGTTACTCATACAAATGTTTGGAAACCTATTTCAGGATTTTTGGAAATTCTACCCCTAGAAGGGTGAAAAAGAGTCAAATTTGTTTTTACGTATTTCTCAATATCTCTTAGGCACGATGAGATATCGCCTCGGTGTTTGTTTGCAAATGTTACCCATACAAAAATTAAATATCAATTTCAGGATTTTTAAAAATTCCACCCATAAGGGGATCTAAAAGGGTTAAATATGTTTTTACGAATTTCTCAATATCTCTTAGGCACGATGAAATATCGCCTTGGTTTTTGCTTGCAAATGTTACTCATACGAATGTTTAAAAACCGATTTAGGATTGTTAGAAATTCTACCCCTAAGAAGGTGTAAAAGGGTTAATATGTTTTTACGTAATTCTCAATATCTCTTAGGCACGATGAGATATCGCATTGTTTTCTGCTTGCAAATATTATTCATACAAAGTTTAAATACCAATTTCAGGATTTAAAAAAATTCCACCCCTAAGGGGGTCTAAAAGGGTTAAATATATTTTTACGTATTTCTCAATATCTCTTAGGCACGATGAGATATCGCGTTGGTTTTTGCTTGCAAATGTTAGTCATACAAATGTTAAGAAACCTATTTCAGGATTTTTGGAAATTCTACCCCTAGAAGGGTGAAAAAGCGTTAATATGTTTTTACGTAATTCTCAATATCTCTTAGGCACGATGAGATATCGCATTGTTTTCTGCTTGCAAATATTATTCATACAAAGTTTAAATACCAATTTCAGGATTTTTAAAAATTCCACCCCTAAGGGGGTCTAAAAGGGTTAAATATGTTTTTACATATTTCTCAATATCTCTTAGGCACGATGAGATATCGCCTTGGTTTTTGTTTGCAAATGTTACTCATACAAAAATTAAATATCAATTTCAGGACTTTTTAAAATTCCACACATAAGGGGGTCTAAAAGGGTTAAATATGTTTTAACGTATTTCTCAATATCTCTTAGGCACGATGAGATTTCGCCTTGGTTTTCGTTTGCAATTGTTATTCATGCAAATGTTTAAAAACTGATTTCAGGATTTTTAGAAATTCTACCCCTAGAGGGGTGTAAAAGGGTTAAATATATTTTTACGTAGTTTTCAATATCGCTTAGGCACGATGAGATATCGCGTTGGTTTCTGCTTGAAAATGTTACTCATACAAATGTTTAAATACCAATTTTACGATTTTAGAAAATTCTACCCCTAGGGGGGTGTAAAAGGGTTACATATGTTTTTACGTATTTCTCAATATCTTTTAGGCACGATGAGATATCGCCTTCGTTTCTGCTTGCAAATGTTACTCATACAAATTTTTAAAAATAAATGTCAGGATTTTTAGAAATTCAGCTTTTAAGGGGGTGTAAAAGGGTTAAATATGTTTTTACGTATTTCTCAATATCTCTTAGGCACGATGAGACATTGGCTTGGTTTTCGTTTGCAAATGTTACTCATACAAATGTTTAAAAACCTATTTCAGGATTTTTGGAAATTCTACCCCTAGAGGGGTGAAAAAGAGTTGATTATGTTTTTACGTATTTTTCAATATCTCTTAGGCACGATGAGATATCGCGTTGGTTTTTGCTTGCAAATGTTACTCATACAAATGTTTAAAAACCTATTTCAGGATGTTTGGAAATTCTACCTCTAGAAGGGTTAAAAAGAGTTAAATATGTTTTTACGTATTTCTTAATATCTCTTAGGCACGATGAGATATCGCCTTGGTTTTTGTTTGCAAATGTTACCCATACAAAAATTAAATATCAATTTCAGAATTTTTAGAAATTCCAATCATAAGGGGGTCTAAAAGGGTTAAATATGTTTTTACGAATTTCTCAATATCTCTTAGGCACGATGAAATATCGCCTTGGTTTTTGCTTGCAAATGTTACTCATACGAATGTTTAAGAACCGATTTAGGATTGTTAGAAATTCCACCCCTAAGCGGGTGTAAAAGGGTTAAATATGTTTTTACGTATTTCTCAATATCTCTTAGGCACGATGAGATATCGCGTTGGTTTTTGCTTGCAAATGTTACTCATACAAATATTTAAAAACTAATCTCAAGAGTTTTAGAAATTCTACCCCTAAAGGGGTGTAAAAGGGTTAATCATATTTTTACGTATTTCTCAATATCTTTTAGGCACGATGAGATATCGCCTTGGTTTCTGCTTGCAAATGTTACTCATACAAATTTTGAAAAATAAATGTCAGGATTTTTAGAAGTTCTACCTTTAAGGGGGTGTAAAAGGGTTAAATATGTTTTTACGTATTTCTCAATATCTCTTAGGCACGATGAGATATTGGCTAGGTTTTTACTTGCAAATGTTACCTATACAAATGTAAACAACCAATTTCAGGATTTTCAAAAATTCCACCCCTAAAAGGGTGTAAAACTGTTAAATATCTTTTTACGTATTTGTCAATATCTCTTAGGCACGATGAGATATTGGCTTGGTTTTTACTTGCAAATGTTACCCATACAAATGTGAACAACCAATTTCAGGATTTTCAAAAATTCCACCCCTAAGGGGTTGTAAAAAGGTAAAATATGTTTTCACGTATTTCTCCATATCTCTTAGGCACGTTGAGATATCGCCTTGGTTTTCGCTTGCAAATGTTACTCATACAAATGTTTAAAAACTTGATTCAGGATTTTTGGAAATTCCACCCCTAAGGGGGTGTAAAAGGGTTAAATATGTTTTTACGTATTTCTCAATATCTTTTATGCACGATGAGATATCGCGTTGGTTTTTGTTTGCAAATGTTACCCATACAAAAATTAAATATCAATTTCAGGGTTTTTAGAAATTCCAATCATAAGGGGGTCTAAAAGGGTTAAATATGTTTTTACGTATTTCTCAATATTTCTTAGGCTCGATGAGATATCGCATTATTTTCTGCTTGCAAATATTACTCATACAAAGTTTAAATACCAATTTCAGGATTCAAAAAAATTCCACCTCTAAGGTGGTCTAAAAGGGTTAAATATATTTTTACGTATTTCTCAAAATCTCTTAGGCACGATGAGATATCGCGTTGGTTTTTGCTGGCAAATGTTACTCATACAAATATTTGAAAACTAATCTCAAGAATTTTAGAAATTCTACCCTTAGAGGGGTGTAAAAGGGTTAAATATGTTTTTACGTATTTCTCAATATCTTTTAGGCACGATAAGATATCGGCTTGGTTTCTGCTTGCAAATGTTACTCATACAAATTTTTAAAAATGAATTCCAGGATTTCCAGAAATTCCACCCCTAAGGGGGTGTAAAAAGGTTAAATATGTTTTTACGTATTTTTCAATATCTCTTAGGCACGATGAGATATCGCATTATTTTCTGCTTGCAAATATTACTCGTACAAAGTTTAAATACCAACTTCAGGATTTTTAAAAATTCCACCCCTAAGGGGGTGTAAAAAGGTAAAATATGTTTTTACGTTTTTTTCCATAACTCTTAGGCACGATGAGATATCGCCTTGGTTTTCGCTTGCAAATGTTACTCATACAAATGTTTAAAAACTTATTTCAGAATTTTTAGGAATTCAACTTCTAAGGGGGTGTAAGAGGGTTAAATATGTGTTTACGTGTTTCTCAATATCTCTTAGGCACGATCTGATATCAAATTGGTTTCCGCTTGCAAATATTACTCATACAAACGTTTAAAAACTGATCTCGGGATTTTAAAAAATTCTACCCCTAAGGAGGTGTAAAAAAGTTAAATATGCTTTTACGTATTTCTTAATATCTCTTAGGCACGATGAGATATCGCATTGTTTTCTGCTTGCAAATATTACTCATACAAAGTTTAAATACCAATTTCAGGATTTTTAAAAATTCCACCCATAAGGGGGTCTAAAAGGGTTAAATATGTTTTTACGTATTTCTCAATATCTCTTAGGCACGATGAGATATCGCGTTGGTTTTTGCTTGCAAATGTTAATCATACAAATGTTTAAAAACCGATTTCAGGATTTTTGGAAATTCTACCCCTAGAAGGGTGAAAAAGAGTTAAATATGTTTTTACGTATTTTTCAATATCTCTTAGGCACGATGAGATATCGCCTTGGTTTTTGTTTGCAAATTTTACTCATACAGAATTTAAATACCAATTTCAGGATTTTCAAAAATTCCACCCCTAAGGGGGTCTAAAAAAGTTAAATATGTTTATACATATTTCTCAATATCTCTTAGGCACGATGAGATATCGCCTTGGTTTTTGTTTGCAAATGTTACTCATACAAAAATTAAATATCAATTTCAGGACTTTTTAAAATTCCACCCATAAGGGGGTCTAAAAGGGTTAAATATGTTTTTCCGTATTGCTCAATATTCCTTAGGCACGATGAGATATCGCATTGTTTTCTGCTTGCAAATATTATTCATACAAAGTTTAAATACCAATTTCAGGATTCAAAAAAATTCCACTTCTAAGGTGGTCTAAAAGGGTTAAATATATTTTTACCTATTTCTCAATATCTCTTAGGCACGATGAGATATCGCGTTGGTTTTTGCTTGCAAATGTTACTCATACAAATATTTAAAAACTAATCTCAAGAATTTTAGAAATTCTACCCCTAGAAGGGTGTAAAAGGGGTAAATATGTTTTGACGTATTTCTCAATATCTTTTAGGCACGATGAGATATCGCCTTGGTTTCTGCTTGCAAATGTTACTCATACAAATTTTCAAAAACTGATTTCAGGATTTTTAGAAATTCTACCCCTAGAGGGGTGTAGAAGGGTTAAATATGTTTTTACGTATTTTTCAATATCGCTTAGGCACGATGAGATATCGCGTTGGTTTCTGCTTAAAAATGTTACTCATACAAATGTTTAAATACCAATTTCACGATTTTAGAAAATTCTACCCCTAGGAGGGTGTAAAAGGGTTACATATGTTTTTACGTATTTCTCAATATCTTTTAGGCACGATAAGATATCGCCTTCGTTTCTGCTTGCAAATGTTACTCATACAAATTTTTAAAAATAAATGTCAAGATTTTTAGAAATTCCACTTTTAAGGGGGTGTAAAAGGGTTAAATATGTTTTTACGTATTTCTCAATATCTCTTAGGCACGATGAGATATTGGCTTGGTTTTCGATTGCAAATGTTACTCATACAAATGTTTAAAAACCTATTTCAGGATTTTTGGAAATTCTACCCCTGGAAGGGTGAAAAAGAGTTAATTATGTTTTTACGTATTTTTCAATATCTCTTAGGCACGATGAGATATCACGTTGGTTTTTGCTTGCAAATGTTACTCATACAAATGTTTGAAAACCTATTTCAGGATTTTTGGAAATTCTACCCCTAGAAGGGTGAAAAAGAGTCAAATTTGTTTTTACGTATTTCTCAATATCTCTTAGGCACGATGAGATATCGCCTTGGTTTTTGTTTGCAAATGTTACCCATACAAAAATTAAATATCAATTTCAGGATTTTTAAAAATTCCACCCATAAGGGGGTCTAAAAGGGTTAAATATGTTTTTACGAATTTCTCAATATCTCCTAGGCACGATGAAATATCGCCTTGGTTTTTGCTTGCAAATGTTACTCATACGAATGTTTAAAAACCGATTTAGGATTGTTAGAAATTCTACCCCTAAGGGGGTGTAAAAGGGTAAATATGTTTTTACGTAATACTCAATATCTCTTAGGCACGATGAGATATCGCATTGTTTACTGCTTGCAAATATTATTCATACAAAGTTCAAATACCAATTTCAGAATTAAAAAAAATTCCACCCCTAAGGGGGTCTAAAAGGGTTAAATATATTTTTACGTATTTCTCAATATCTCTTAGGCACAATGAGATATCGCGTTGGTTTTTGCTTGCAAATGTTACTCATACAAATGTTAAGAAACCTATTTCAGGATTTTTGGAAATTCTACCCCTAGAAGGGTGAAAAAGCGTTAATATGTTTTTACGTAATTCTCAATATCTCTTAGGCACGATGAGATATCGCATTGTTTTCTGCTTGCAAATAGTATTCATACAAAGTTTAAATACCAATTTCAGGATTTTTAAAAATTCCACCCCTAAGGGGGTCTAAAAGGGTTAAATATGTTTTTACATATTTCTCAATATCTCTTAGGCACGATGAGATATCGCCTTGGTTTTTGTTTGCAAATGTTACTCATACAAAACTAAATATCAATTTCAGGACTTTTTAAAATTCCACACATAAGGGGGTCTAAAAGGGTTAAATATGTTTTAACGTATTTCTCAATATCTCTTAGGCACGATGAGATATCGCCTTGGTTTTCGTTTGCAATTGTTATTCATGCAAATGTTTAAAAACTGATTTCAGGATTTTTAGAAATTCTACCCCTAGAGGGGTGTAAAAGGGTTAAATATGTTTTTACGTAGTTTTCAATATCGCTTAGGCACGATGAGATATCGCGTTGGTTTCTGCTTGAAAATTTTACTCATACAAATGTTTAAATACCAATTTTACGATTTTAGAAAATTCTACCCCTAGGGGGGTGTAAAAGGGTTACATATGTTTTTACGTATTTCTCAATATCGTTTAGGCACGATGAGATATCGCCCTCGTTTCTGCTTGCAAATGTTACTCATACAAATTTTTAAAAACAAATGTCAGGATTTTTAGAAATTCAACTTTTAAGGGGGTGTAAAAGGGTTAAATATGTTTTTACGAATTTCTCAATATCTCTTAGGCACGATGAAATATCGCCTTGGTTTTTGCTTGCAAATGTTACTCATACGAATGTTTAAGAACCGATTTAGGATTGTTAGAAATTCCACCCCTAAGGGGGTGTAAAAGGGTTAAATATGTTTTTACGTATTTCTCAATATCTCTTAGGCACGATGAGATATCGCATTGGTTTTTGCTTGCAAATGTTACTCATACAAATGTTTAAAAACCTATTTCAGGATTTTTGGAAATTCTACCCCTGGAAGGGTGAAAAAGAGTTAAATTTGTTTTTACGTATTTCTCAATATCTCTTAGGCACGATGAGATATCGCCTTGGTTTTTGTTTGCAAATGTTACCCATACAAAAATTAAATATTAATTTCAGGATTTTTAAAAATTCCACCCATAAGGGGGTCTAAAAGGGTTTAATATGTTTTTACGAATTTCTCAATATCTCTTGGGCACGATGAAATATCGCCTTGGTTTTTGCTTGCAAATGTTACTCATACGAATGTTTAAAAACCGATTTAGGATTGTTAGAAATTCCACCCCTAAGGGGGTGTAAAAGGGTTAATATGTTTTTACGTAATTCTCAATATCTCTTAGGCACGATGAGATATCGCATTGTTTTCTGCTTGCAAATATTATTCATACAAAGTTTAAATACCAATTTCAGGATTTAAAAAAATTCCACCCTTAAGGGGGTCTAAAAGGGTTAAATATATTTTTACGTATTTCTCAATATCTCTTAGGCACGATGAGATATCGCGTTGGTTTTTGCTTGCAAATGTTACTCATACAAATGTTAAGAAACCTATTTCAGGATTTTTGGAAATTCTACCCCTAGAAGGGTGAAAAAGCGTTAATATGTTTTTACGTAATTCTCAATATCTCTTAGGCACGATGAGATATCGCATTGTTTTCTGCTTGCAAATATTATTCATACAAAGTTT
Organism: Cylloceria caligata; assembly: GCA_963942595.1. Lineage (NCBI taxonomy): Eukaryota > Metazoa > Arthropoda > Insecta > Hymenoptera > Ichneumonidae > Cylloceria > Cylloceria caligata. The sequence continues at coordinate 23,835,261 of OZ012708.1, read as the reverse complement.
AAATACCAATTTCAGGATTTTTAAAAATTCCACCCCTAAGGGGGTCTAAAAGGGTTAAATATGTTTTTACATATTTCTCAATATCTCTTAGGCACGATGAGATATCGCCTTGGTTTTTGTTTGCAAATGTTACTCATACAAAAATTAAATATCAATTTCAGGACTTTTTAAAATTCCACCCATAAGGGGGTCTAAAAGGGTTAAATATGTTTTTACGTATTTCTCAATATTTCTTAGGCACGATGAGATATCGCATTGTTTTCTGCTTGCAAATATTATCCATACAAAGTTTAAATACCAATTTCAGGATTCAAAAAAATTCCACTTCTAAGGTGGTCCAAAAGGGTTAAATATATTTTCACGTATTTCTCAATATCTCTTAGGCACGATGAGATATCGCGTTGGTTTTTGCTTGCAAATGTTACTCATACAAATATTTAAAAACTGATCTCAAGAATTTTAGAAATTCTACCCCTAGAGGGGTGTAAAAGGGTTAAATATGTTTTTACATATTTCTCAATATCTTTTAGGCACGATGAGATATCGCCTTGGTTTCTGCTTGCAAATGTTACTCATACAAATTTTCAAAAATGAATGTCAGGATTTTTAGAAATTCTACATTTAAGGGGGTGTAAAAGGGTTAAATATGTTTTTACGTATTTCTCTATTTCTCTTAGGCACGATGAGATATTGGCTTGGTTTTCACTTGCAAATGTTACTCATACAAATTTTTGAAAATAAATGTCAAGATTTTTAGAAATTCCACTTTTAAGGGGGTGTTAAAGGGTTAAATATGTTTTTACGTATTTCTCAATATCTCTTAGGCACGATGAGATATTGGCTTGGTTTTCGATTGCAAATGTTACTCATACAAATGTTTAAAAACCTATTTCAGGATTTTTGGAAATTCTACCCCTAGAGGGGTGAAAAAGAGTTAATTATGTTTTTACGTATTTTTCAATATCTCTTAGGCACGATGAGATATCGCGTTGGTTTTTGCTTGCAAATGTTACCCATACAAAAATTGAATATCAATTTCAGGATTTTTAAAAATTCCACCCATAAGGGGGTCTAAAAGGGTTAAATATGTTTTTACGAATTTCTCAATATCTCTTAGGCACGATGAAATATCGCCTTGGTTTTTGCTTGCAAATGTTACTCATACGAATGTTTAAAAACCGATTTAGGATTGTTAGAAATTCCACCCCTAAGGGGGTGTAAAAGTGTTAAATATGTTTTAACGTATTTCTCAATATCTCTTAGGCACGATGAGATATCGCCTTGGTTTTCGTTTGCAATTGTTATTCATGCAAATGTTTAAAAACTGATTTCAGGATTTTTAGAAATTCTACCCCTAGAGGGGTGTAAAAGGGTTAAATATGTTTTTACGTATTTCTCAATATCTCTTAGGCACGATGAGATATTGGCTTGGTTTTTACTTGCAAATGTTACCCATACAAATGTAAACAACCAATTTCAGGATTTTCAAAAATTCCACCTCTAAAAGGGTGTAAAAGTGTCAAATATGTTTTTACGTATTTGTCAATATCTCTTAGGCACGATGAGATATTGGCTTGGTTTTTACTTGCAAATGTTACCCATACAAATGTGAACAACCAATTTCAGGATTTTCAAAAATTCCACCCCTAAGGGGTTGTAAAACGGTAAAATATGTTTTCACGTATTACTCCATATCTCTGAGGCACGTTGAGATATCGCCTTGGTTTTCGCTTGCAAATGTTACTCATACAAATGTTTAAAAACTTATTTTAGGATTTTTGGAAATTCCACCCCTAAAGGGGTGTGAAGGGTTAAATATGTTTTTACGTATTTCTCAATATCTTTCATGCACGATGAGATATCGCGTTGGTTTCTGCTTGAAAATGTTACTTATACAAATGTTTAAATACCAATTTCAGGATTTTAGAAAATTCTACCCCTGGGGGGGTGTAAAAGGGTTACATATGTTTTTACGTATTTCTTAATATCTTTTAGGCACGATGAGATAACGCCTTGGTTGCTGCTTGCAAATGTTACTCATACAAATTTTTGAAAAAAAATAACAGGATTTTTAGAAATTCCACTCCTAAAGGGGTGTAAAAGGGTTAAATATGTTTTTACGTATTTCTCAATACCTCTTAGACACGATGAGATATAGCCTTGGATTTTGTTTTGAAATGTTACTCATACAAATGTTTAAAAACCGATTTCAGGAATTTTAGAAATTCTACCCCCAAGGGGGTCTAAAAGAGTTAAATATATTTTTACGTATTTCTCAATATCTCTTAGGCACGATGAGATATCGCATTGTTTTCTGCTTGCAAATATTATTCATACAAAGTTTAAATACCAATTTCAGGATTTTTAAAAATTCCACCCCTAAGGGGGTCTAAAAGGGTTAAATATGTTTTTACATATTTCTCAATATCTCTTAGGCACGATGAGATATCGCCTTGGTTTTTGTTTGCAAATGTTACTCATACAAAAATTAAATATCAATTTCAGGACTTTTTAATATTCCACCCATAAGGGGGTCTAAAATAGTTAAATATGTTTTTACGTATTTCTCAATATTTCTTAGGCACGATGAGATATCGCATTGTTTTCTGCTTGCAAATATTATCCATACAAAGTTTAAATACCAATTTCAGGATTCAAAAAAATTCCACTTCTAAGGTGGTCCAAAAGGGTTAAATATATTTTCACGTATTTCTCAATATCTCTTAAGCACGATGAGATATCGCGTTGGTTTTTGCTTGCAAATGTTACTCATACAAATATTTAAAAACTGATCTCAAGAATTTTAGAAATTCTACCCCTAGAGGGGTGTAAAAGGGTTAAATATGTTTTTACATATTTCTCAATATCTTTTAGGCACGATGAGATATCGCCTTGGTTTCTGCTTGCAAATGTTACTCATACAAATTTTTAAAAATGAATGTCAGGATTTTTAGAAATTCTACGTTTAAGGGGGTGTAAAAGGGTTAAATATGTTTTTACGTATTTCTCTATTTCTCTTAGGCACGATGAGATATTGGCTTGGTTTTCACTTGCAAATGTTACCCATACAAATGTGAACAACCAATTTCAGGATTTTCAAAAATTCCACCCCTAAGGGGGTGTAAAAGTGTTAAATATGTTTTAACGTATTTCTCAATATCTCTTAGGCACGATGAGATATCGCCTTGGTTTTCGTTTGCAATTGTTATTCATGCAAATGTTTGAAAACTGATTTCAGGATTTTTAGAAATTCTACCCCTAGAGGGGTGTAAAAGAGTTAAATATGTTTTTACGTATTTTTCAATATCGCTTAGGCACGATGAGATATCGCGTTGGTTTCTGCTTGAAAATGTTACTCATACAAATGTTTAAATACCAATTTTACGATTTTAGAAAATTCTACCCCTAGGGGGGTGTAAAAGTTTTACATATGTTTTTACGTATTTCTCAATATCTTTTAGGCACGATGAGATATCGCCTTCGTTTCTGCTCGCAAATGTTACTCATACAAATTTTTAAAAATAAATGTCAGGATTTTTAAAAAATTCCACCCATAAGCGGGTCTAAAAGGGTTAAATATGTTTTGACGTATTTCTCAATATCTTTTAGGCACGATGAGATATCGCCTTCGTTTCTGCTCGCAAATGTTACTCATACAAATTTTTGAAAATAAATGTCAAGATTTTTAGAAATTCCTCTTTCAAGGGGGTGTAAAAGGGTTAAATATGTTTTTACGAATTTCTCAATATCTCTTAGGCACGATGAAATATCGCCTTGGTTTTTGCTTGCAAATGTTACTCATACGAATGTTTAAAAACCGATTTAGGATTGTTAGAAATTTCACCCCTAAGGGGGTGTAAAAGGGTTAATATGTTTTTACGTAATTCTCAATATCTCTTAGGCACGATGAGATATCGCATTGTTTTCTGCTTGCAAATATTATTCATACAAAGATTAAATACCAATTTCAGGATTTAAAACAATTCCACCCCTAAGGGGGTCTAAAAGGGTTAAATATATTTTTACCTATTTCTCAATATCTCTTAGGCACGATGAGATATCGCGTTGGTTTTTGCTTGCAAATGTTACTCATACAAATATTTAAAAACTAATCTCAAGAATTTTAGAAATTCTACCCTTAGAGAGGTGTAAAAGGGGTAAATATGTTTTGACGTATTTCTCAATATCTTTTAGGCACGATGAGATATCGCCTTGGTTTCTGCTTGCAAATGTTACTCATACAAATTTTTAAAAACTGATTTCAGGATTTTTAGAAATTCCACCCCTAGAGGGGTGTAGAAGGGTTAAATATGTTTTTACGTATTTTTCAATATCGCTTAGGCACGATGAGATATCGCGTTGGTTTCTGCTTGAAAATGTTATTCATACAAATTTTTAAATACCAATTTCACGATTTTAGAAAATTCTACCCCTAGGGGGGTGTAAAAGGGTTACATATGTTTTTACGTATTTCTAAAAATATCTTTTAGGCACGATAAGATATCGCCTTCGTTTCTGCTTGCAAATGTTACTCATACAAATTTTTGAAAATAAATGTCAAGATTTTTAGAAATTCCTCTTTCAAGGGGGTGTAAAAGGGTTAAATATGTTTTTACGTATTTTTCAATATCTCCTAGGCACGATGAGATATCGCGTTGGTTTTTGCTTGCAAATGTTACTCATACGAATGTTTAAAAACCGATTTAGGATTGTTAGAAATTTCACCCCTAAGGGGGTGTAAAAGGGTTAATATGTTTTTACGTAATTCTCAATATCTCTTAGGCACGATGAGATATCGCATTGTTTTCTGCTTGCAAATATTATTCATACAAAGATTAAATACCAATTTCAGGATTTAAAACAATTCCACCCCTAAGGGGGTCTAAAAGGGTTAAATATATTTTTACCTATTTCTCAATATCTCTTAGGCACGATGAGATATCGCGTTGGTTTTTGCTTGCAAATGTTACTCATACAAATATTTAAAAACTGATCTCAAGAATTTTAGAAATTCTACCCCTAGAGGGGTGTAAAAGGGTTAAATATGTTTTTACATATTTCTCAATATCTTTTAGGCACGATGAGATATCGCCTTGGTTTCTGCTTGCAAATGTTACTCATACAAATTTTTAAAAATGAATGTCAGGATTTTTAGAAATTCTACATTTAAGGGGGTGTAAAAGGGTTAAATATGTTTTTACGTATTTCTCTATTTCTCTTAGGCACGATGAGATATTGGCTTGGTTTTCACTTGCAAATGTTACCCATACAAATGTGAACAACCAATTTCAGGATTTTCAAAAATTCCACCCCTAAGGGGGTGTAAAAGTGTTAAATATGTTTTAACGTATTTCTCAATATCTCTTAGGCACGATGAGATATCGCCTTGGTTTTCGTTTGCAATTGTTATTCATGCAAATGTTTGAAAACTGATTTCAGGATTTTTAGAAATTCTACCCCTAGAGGGGTGTAAAAGAGTTAAATATGTTTTTACGTATTTTTCAATATCGCTTAGGCACGATGAGATATCGCGTTGGTTTCTGCTTGAAAATGTTACTCATACAAATGTTTAAATACCAATTTTACGATTTTAGAAAATTCTACCCCTAGGGGGGTGTAAAAGTTTTACATATGTTTTTACGTATTTCTCAATATCTTTTAGGCACGATGAGATATCGCCTTCGTTTCTGCTCGCAAATGTTACTCATACAAATTTTTAAAAATAAATGTCAGGATTTTTAAAAAATTCCACCCATAAGCGGGTCTAAAAGGGTTAAATATGTTTTGACGTATTTCTCAATATCTTTTAGGCACGATGAGATATCGCCTTGGTTTCTGCTTGCAAATGTTACTCATACAAATTTTTAAAAACTGATTTCAGGATTTTTAGAAATTCTACCCCTAGAGGGGTGTAGAAGGGTTAAATATGTTTTTACGTATTTTTCAATATCGCTTAGGCACGATGAGATATCGCGTTGGTTTCTGCTTGAAAATGTTACTCATACAAATGTTTAAATACCAATTTCACGATTTTAGAAAATTCTACCCCTAGGGGGGTGTAAAAGAGTTACATATGTTTTTACGTATTTCTAAAAATATCTTTTAGGCACGATAAGATATCGCCTTCGTTTCTGCTTGCAAATGTTACTCATACAAATTTTTGAAAATAAATGTCAAGATTTTTAGAAATTCCTCTTTCAAGGGGGTGTAAAAGGGTTAAATATGTTTTTACGAATTTCTCAATATCTCTTAGGCACGATGAAATATCGCCTTGGTTTTTGCTTGCAAATATTATTCATACAAAGATTAAATACCAATTTCAGGATTTAAAACAATTCCACCCCTAAGGGGGTCTAAAAGGGTTAAATATATTTTTACCTATTTCTCAATATCTCTTAGGCACGATGAGATATCGCGTTGGTTTTTGCTTGCAAATGTTACTCATACAAATATTTAAAAACTAATCTCAAGAATTTTAGAAATTCTACCCCTAGAGAGGTGTAAAAGGGGTAAATATGTTTTGACGTATTTCTCAATATCTTTTAGGCACGATGAGATATCGCCTTGGTTTCTGCTTGCAAATGTTACTCATACAAATTTTTAAAAACTGATTTCAGGATTTTTAGAAATTCCACCCCTAGAGGGGTGTAGAAGGGTTAAATATGTTTTTACGTATTTTTCAATATCGCTTAGGCACGATGAGATATCGCGTTGGTTTCTGCTTGAAAATGTTATTCATACAAATTTTTAAATACCAATTTCACGATTTTAGAAAATTCTACCCCTAGGGGGGTGTAAAAGGGTTACATATGTTTTTACGTATTTCTAAAAATATCTTTTAGGCACGATAAGATATCGCCTTCGTTTCTGCTTGCAAATGTTACTCATACAAATTTTTGAAAATAAATGTCAAGATTTTTAGAAATTCCTCTTTCAAGGGGGTGTAAAAGGGTTAAATATGTTTTTACGTATTTTTCAATATCTCCTAGGCACGATGAGATATCGCGTTGGTTTTTGCTTGCAAATGTTACTCATACAAATGTTTAAAAACCTATTTCAGGATTTTTGGAAATTCTACCCCTAGAAGGGTGAAAAAGAGTCAAATTTGTTTTTACGTATTTCTCAATATCTCTTAGGCACGATGAGATATCGCCTTGGTTTTTGTTTGCAAATGTTACCCATACAAAAATTAAATATCAATTTCAGGATTTTTAAAAATTCCACCCATAAGGGGGTCTAAAAGGGTTAAATATGTTTTTACGAATTTCTCAATATCTCTTGGGCACGATGAAATATCGCCTTGGTTTTTGCTTGCAAATGTCACTCATACGAATGTTTAAAAACCGATTTAGGATTGTTAGAAATTCCACCCCTAAGGGGGTGTAAAAGGGTTAATATGTTTTTACGTAATTCTCAATATCTCTTAGGCACGATGAGATATCGCATTGTTTTCTGCTTGCAAATATTATTCATACAAAGTTTAAATACCAATTTCAGGATTTAAAAAAATTCCACCCTCAAGGGGGTCTAAAAGGGTTAAATATATTTTTACGTATTTCTCAATATCTCTTAGGCACGATGAGATATCGCGTTGGTTTTTGCTTGCAAATGTGAGTAACATTTGCAAGCAAATGTATGAGTATACAAATGTTAAGAAACCTATTTCAGGATTTTTGGAAATTCTACCCCTAGAAGGGTGAAAAAGCGTTAATATGTTTTTACGTAATTCTCAATATCTCTTAGGCACGATGAGATATCGCATTGTTTTCTGCTTGCAAATATTATTCATACAAAGTTTAAATACCAATTTCAGGATTTTTAAAAATTCCACCCCTAAGGGGGTCTAAAAGGGTTAAATATGTTTTTACATATTTCTCAATATCTCTTAGGCACGATGAGATATCGCCTTGGTTTTTGTTTGCAAATGTTACTCATACAAAAATTAAATATCATCTTCAGGACTTTTTAAAATTCCACCCATAAGGGGGTCTAAAAGGGTTAAATATGTTTTTACGTATTTCTCAATATTTCTTAGGCACGATGAGATATCGCATTGTTTTCTGCTTGCAAATATTATCCATACAAAGTTTAAATACCAATTTCAGGATTGAAAAAAATTCCACTTCTAAGGTGGTCCAAAAGGGTTAAATATATTTTCACGTATTTCTCAATATCTCTTAGGCACGATGAGATATCGCGTTGGTTTTTGCTTGCAAATGTTACTCATACAAATATTTAAAAACTGATCTCAAGAATTTTAGAAATTCTACCCCTAGAGGGGTGTAAAAGGGTTAAATATGTTTTTACATATTTCTCAATATCTTTTAGGCACGATGAGATATCGCCTTGGTTTCTGCTTGCAAATGTTACTCATACAAATTTTTAAAAATGAATGTCAGGATTTTTAGAAATTCTACCTTTAAGGGGGTGTAAAAGGGTTAAATATGTTTTTACGTATTTCTCTATTTCTCTTAGGCACGATGAGATATTGGCTTGGTTTTCACTTGCAAATGTTACCCATACAAATGTGAACAACCAATTTCAGGATTTTCAAAAATTCCACCCCTAAGGGGGTGTAAAAGTGTTAAATATGTTTTAACGTATTTCTCAATATCTCTTAGGCACGATGAGATATCGCCTTGGTTTTCGTTTGCAATTGTTATTCATGCAAATGTTTGAAAACTGATTTCAGGATTTTTAGAAATTCTACCCCTAGAGGGGTGTAAAAGAGTTAAATATGTTTTTACGTATTTTTCAATATCGCTTAGGCACGATGAGATATCGCGTTGGTTTCTGCTTGAAAATGTTACTCATACAAATGTTTAAATACCAATTTTACGATTTTAGAAAATTCTACCCCTAGGGGGGTGTAAAAGTTTTACATATGTTTTTACGTATTTCTCAATATCTTTTAGGCACGATGAGATATCGCCTTCGTTTCTGCTCGCAAATGTTACTCATACAAATTTTTAAAAATAAATGTCAGGATTTTTAAAAAATTCCACCCATAAGCGGGTCTAAAAGGGTTAAATATGTTTTTACGAATTTCTCAATATCTCTTAGGCACGATGAAATATCGCCTTGGTTTTTGCTTGCAAATGTTACTCATACGAATGTTTAAAAACCGATTTAGGATTGTTAGAAATTTCACCCCTAAGGGGGTGTAAAAGGGTTAATATGTTTTTACGTAATTCTCAATATCTCTTAATCACGATGAGATATCGCATTGTTTTCTGCTTGCAAATATTATTCATACAAAGTTTAAATACCAATTTCAGGATTTAAAACAATTCCACCCCTAAGGGGGTCTAAAAGGGTTAAATATATTTTTACCTATTTCTCAATTTCTCTTAGGCACGATGAGATATCGCGTTGGTTTTTGCTTGCAAATGTTACTCATACAAATATTTAAAAACTAATCTCAAGAATTTTAGAAATTCTTCCCCTAGAGGGGTGTAAAAGGGGTAAATATGTTTTTACGTATTTCTCTATTTCTCTTAGGCACGATGAGATATTGGCTTGTTTTTTACTTGCAAATGTTACTCATACAAATGTTAAAAAACCTATTTCAGGATTTTTGGAAATTCTACCCCTAGAGGGGTGAAAAAGAGTTAATTATGTTTTTACGTATTTTTCAATATCTCTTAGGCACGATGAGATATCGCGTTGGTTTTTGCTTGCAAATGTTACTCATACAAATGTTTGGAAACCTATTTCAGGATTTTTGGAAATTCTACCCCTAGAAGGGTGAAAAAGAGTCAAATTTGTTTTTACGTATTTCTCAATATCTTTTAGGCACGATGAGATATCGCCTTGGTTTCTGCTTGCAAATGTTACTCATACAAATTTTTAAAAATAAATGTTAGGATTTTCAGAAATTCTACCTTTAAGGGGGTGTAAAAGGGTTAAATATGTTTTTACGTATTTCTCAATATCTCTTAGGCACGATGAGATATTGGCTTGGTTTTCACTTGCAAATGTTACCCATACAAATGTGAACAACCAATTTCAGGATTTTCAAAAATTCCACCCCCAAGGGGGTGTAAAAGGGTTAAATATGTTTTAACGTATTTCTCAATATCTCTTAGGCACGATGAGATATCGCCTTGGTTTCTGCTTGCAAATGTTACTCATACAAATTTTTAAAAATGAATTCCAGGATTTCCAGAAATTCCACCCCTAAGGGGGTGTAAAAGGGTAAAATATGTTTCTACGTATTTCTCAATATCTCTTAGGCACGATGAGATATCGCCTTGGTCTTTGCTTGCAAATGTTACTCATACAAATGTTTAAAAACTGATTTGAGAATTTTTAGAAATTCCACCCTTAAGGGGGTGTAAAAAGGTTAAATATGTTTTTACGTATTTCTCAATATCTCTTAGGCACGATGAGATATCGCATTATTTTCTGCTTGCAAATATTACTCGTACAAAGTTTAAATACCAATTTCAGGATTTTTAAAAATTCCACCCCTAAGGGGGTGTAAAAAGGTAAAATATGTTTTTACGTTTTTTTCCATAACTCTTAGGCACGATGAGATATCGCCTTGGTTTTCGCTTGCAAATGTTACTCATACAAATGTTTAAAAACTTATTTCAGAATTTTTAGGAATTTAACCTCTAAGGGGGTGTAAGAGGGTTAAATATGTGTTTACGTGTTTCTCAATATCTCTTAGGCACGATCTGATATCGAATTGGTTTCTGCTTGCAAATATTACTCATACAAACGTTTAAAAACTGATCTCGGGATTTTAAAAAATTCTACCCCTAAGGAGGTGTAAAAAAGTTAAATATGCTTTTACGTATTTCTTAATATCTCTTAGGCACGATGAGATATCGCATTGTTTTCTGCTTGCAAATATTACTCATACAAAGTTTAAATACCAATTTCAGGATTTTTAAAAATTCCACCCATAAGGGGGTCTAAAAGGGTTAAATATGTTTTTACGTATTTCTCAATATCTCTTAGGCACGATGAGATATCGCGTTGGTTTTTGCTTGCAAATGTTAATCATACAAATGTTTAAAAACCGATTTCAGGATTTTTGGAAATTCTACCCCTAGAAGGGTGAAAAAGAGTTAAATATGTTTTTACGTATTTTTCAATATCTCTTAGGCACGATGAGATATCGCCTTGGTTTTTGTTTGCAAATTTTACTCATACAGAATTTAAATACCAATTTCAGGATTTTTAAAAATTCCACCCCTAAGGAGGTCTAAAAGGGTTAAATATGTTTATACATATTTCTCAATATCTCTTAGGCACGATGAGATATCGCCTTGGTTTCTGCTTGCAAATGTTACTCATACAAATTTTTAAAAACTGATTTCAGGATTTTTAGAAATTCTACCCCTAGAGGGGTGTAGAAGGGTTAAATATGTTTTTACGTATTTTTCAATATCGCTTAGGCACGATGAGATATCGCGTTGGTTTCTGCTTAAAAATGTTACTCATACAAATGTTTAAATATCAATTTCACGATTTTAGAAAATTCTACCCCTAGGGGGGTGTAAAAGGGTTACATATGTTTTTACGTATTTCTCAATATCTTTTAAGCACGATAAGATATCGCCTTCGTTTCTGCTTGCAAATGTTACTCATACAAATTTTTAAAAATAAATGTCAAGATTTTTAGAAATTCCACTTTTAAGGGGGTGTAAAAGGGTTAAATATGTTTTTACGTATTTCTCAATATCTCTTAGGCACGATGAGATATTGGCTTGGTTTTCGATTGCAAATGTTACTCATACAAATGTTTAAAAACCTATTTCAGGATTTTTGGAAATTCTACCCCTAGAGGGGTGAAAAAGAGTTAATTATGTTTTTACGTATTTTTCAATATCTCTTAGGCACGATGAGATATCACGTTGGTTTTTGCTTGCAAATGTTACTCATACAAATGTTTGAAAACCTATTTCAGGATTTTTGGAAATTCTACCCCTTGAAGGGTGAAAAAGAGTCAAATTTGTTTTTACGTATTTCTCAATATCTCTTAGGCACGATGAGATATCGCCTTGGTTTTTGTTTGCAAATGTTACCCATACAAAAATTAAATATCAATTTCAGGATTTTTAAAAATTCCACCCTTAAGGGGGTCTAAAAGGGTTAAATATGTTTTTACGAATTTCTCAATATCTCTTAGGCACGATGAAATATCGCCTTGGTTTTTGCTTGCCAATGTTACTCATACGAATGTTTAAAAACCGATTTAGGATTGTTAGAAATTCCACCCCTAAGGGGGTGTAAAAGGGTTAATATGTTTTTACGTAATTCTCAATATCTCTTAGGCACGATGAGATATCGCATAGTTTTCTGCTTGCAAATATTATTCATACAAAGTTTAAATACCAATTTCAGGATTTAAAAAAATTCCACCCCTAAGGGGGGTCTAAAAGGGTTAAATATGTTTTTACATATTTCTCAATATCTCTTAGGCACGATGAGATATCGCCTTGGTTTTTGTTTGCAAATGTTACTCATGAAAAAATTAAATATCAATTTCAGGACTTTTTAAAATTCCACACATAAGGGGGTCTAAAAGGGTTAAATATGTTTTTACGTATTTCTCAATATTTCTTAGGCACGATGAGATATCGCATTGTTTTCTGCTTGCAAATATTATCCATACAAAGTTTAAATACCAATTTCAGGATTCAAAAAAATTCCACTTCTAAGGTGGTCCAAAAGGGTTAAATATATTTTCACGTATTTCTCAATATCTCTTAGGCACGATGAGATATCGCGTTGGTTTTTGCTTGCAAATGTTACTCATACAAATATTCAAAAACTGATCTCAAGAATTTTGTAAATTCCACCCCTAGAGGGGTGTAAAATGGTTAAATATGTTTTTACGTATTTCTCAATATCTTTTAGGCACGATGAGATATCGCGTTGGTTTCTGCTTGAAAACGTTACTTATACAAATGTTTAAATACCAATTTCAGGATTTTAGAAAATTTTACCCCGGGGGGGGGTGTAAAAGGGTTACATATGTTTTTACGTATTTCTTAATATCTTTTAGGCACGATGAGATAACGCCTTGGTTTCTGCTTGCAAATGTTACTCATACAAATTTTTGAAAAAAAATAACAGGATTTCTAGAAATTCCACTCCTAAAGGGGTGTAAAAGGGTTAAATATGTTTTTACGTATTTCTCAATACCTCTTAGACACGATGAGATATAGCCTTGGATTTTGTTTGGAAATGTTCCTCATACAAATGTTTAAAAACCGATTTCAGGAATTTTAGAAATTCTACCCCGAAGGGGGTCTAAAAGGGTTGAATATATTTTTACGTATTTCTCAATATCTCTTAGGCACGATGAGATATTGGCTTGGTTTTCGTTTGCAAATGTTACTCATACAAATGTTTAAAAACCTATTTCAGGATTTTTGGAAATTCTACCCCTAGAGGGGTGAAAAAGAGTTAATTATGTTTTTACGTATTTTTCAATATCTCTTAGGCACGATGAGATATCGCGTTGGTTTTTGTTTGCAAATGTTACCCATACAAAAATTAAATATCAATTTCAGGGTTTTTAGAAATTCCAATCATAAGGGGGTCTAAAAGGGTTAAATATGTTTTTACGTATTTCTCAATAATTCTTAGGCTCGATGAGATATCGCATTGTTTTCTGCTTGCAAATATTATTCATACAAAGTTTAAATACCAATTTCAGGATTCAAAAAAATTCCACCTCTAAGGTGGTCTAAAAGGGTTAAATATATTTTTACGTATTTCTCAAAATCTCTTAGGCACGATGAGATATCGCGTTGGTTTTTGCTTGCAAATGTTACTCATACAAATATTTAAAAACTGATCTCAAGAATTTTAGAAATTCTACCCCTAGAGGGGTGTAAAAGGGTTAAATATGTTTTTACATATTTCTCAATATCTTTTAGGCACGATGAGATATCGCCTTGGTTTCTGCTTGCAAATGTTACTCATACAAATTTTTAAAAATGAATGTCAGGATTTTTAGAAATTCTACCTTTAAGGGGGTGTAAAAGGGTTAAATATGTTTTTACGTATTTCTCTATTTCTCTTAGGCACGATGAGATATTGGCTTGGTTTTCACTTGCAAATGTTACCCATACAAATGTGAACAACCAATTTCAGGATTTTCAAAAATTCCACCCCTAAGGGGGTGTAAAAGTGTTAAATATGTTTTAACGTATTTCTCAATATCTCTTAGGCACGATGAGATATCGCCTTGGTTTTCGTTTGCAATTGTTATTCATGCAAATGTTTGAAAACTGATTTCAGGATTTTTAGAAATTCTACCCCTAGAGGGGTGTAAAAGAGTTAAATATGTTTTTACGTATTTTTCAATATCGCTTAGGCACGATGAGATATCGCGTTGGTTTCTGCTTGAAAATGTTACTCATACAAATGTTTAAATACCAATTTTACGATTTTAGAAAATTCTACCCCTAGGGGGGTGTAAAAGTTTTACATATGTTTTTACGTATTTCTCAATATCTTTTAGGCACGATGAGATATCGCCTTCGTTTCTGCTCGCAAATGTTACTCATACAAATTTTTAAAAATAAATGTCAGGATTTTTAAAAAATTCCACCCATAAGCGGGTCTAAAAGGGTTAAATATGTTTTTACGAATTTCTCAATATCTCTTAGGCACGATGAAATATCGCCTTGGTTTTTGCTTGCAAATGTTACTCATACGAATGTTTAAAAACCGATTTAGGATTGTTAGAAATTTCACCCCTAAGGGGGTGTAAAAGGGTTAATATGTTTTTACGTAATTCTCAATATCTCTTAATCACGATGAGATATCGCATTGTTTTCTGCTTGCAAATATTATTCATACAAAGTTTAAATACCAATTTCAGGATTTAAAACAATTCCACCCCTAAGGGTGTCTAAAAGGGTTAAATATATTTTTACCTATTTCTCAATTTCTCTTAGGCACGATGAGATATCGCGTTGGTTTTTGCTTGCAAATGTTACTCATACAAATATTCAAAAACTAATCTCAAGAATTTTAGAAATTCTTCCCCTAGAGGGGTGTAAAAGGGGTAAATATGTTTTTACGTATTTCTCTATTTCTCTTAGGCACGATGAGATATTGGCTTGTTTTTTACTTGCAAATGTTACTCATACAAATGTTAAAAAACCTATTTCAGGATTTTTGGAAATTCTACCCCTAGAGGGGTGAAAAAGAGTTAATTATGTTTTTACGTATTTTTCAATATCTCTTAGGCACGATGAGATATCGCGTTGGTTTTTGCTTGCAAATGTTACTCATACAAATGTTTGGAAACCTATTTCAGGATTTTTGGAAATTCTACCCCTAGAAGGGTGAAAAAGAGTCAAATTTGTTTTTACGTATTTCTCAATATCTTTTAGGCACGATGAGATATCGCCTTGGTTTCTGCTTGCAAATGTTACTCATACAAATTTTTAAAAATAAATGTTAGGATTTTCAGAAATTCTACCTTTAAGGGGGTGTAAAAGGGTTAAATATGTTTTTACGTATTTCTCAATATCTCTTAGGCACGATGAGATATTGGCTTGGTTTTCACTTGCAAATGTTACCCATACAAATGTGAACAACCAATTTCAGGATTTTCAAAAATTCCACCCCCAAGGGGGTGTAAAAGGGTTAAATATGTTTTAACGTATTTCTCAATATCTCTTAGGCACGATGAGATATCGCCTTGGTTTCTGCTTGCAAATGTTACTCATACAAATTTTTAAAAATGAATTCCAGGATTTCCAGAAATTCCACCCCTAAGGGGGTGTAAAAGGGTAAAATATGTTTCTACGTATTTCTCAATATCTCTTAGGCACGATGAGATATCGCCTTGGTCTTTGCTTGCAAATGTTACTCATACAAATGTTTAAAAACTGATTTGAGAATTTTTAGAAATTCCACCCTTAAGGGGGTGTAAAAAGGTTAAATATGTTTTTACGTATTTCTCAATATCTCTTAGGCACGATGAGATATCGCATTATTTTCTGCTTGCAAATATTACTCGTACAAAGTTTAAATACCAATTTCAGGATTTTTAAAAATTCCACCCCTAAGGGGGTGTAAAAAGGTAAAATATGTTTTTACGTTTTTTTCCATAACTCTTAGGCACGATGAGATATCGCCTTGGTTTTCGCTTGCAAATGTTACTCATACAAATGTTTAAAAACTTATTTCAGAATTTTTAGGAATTTAACCTCTAAGGGGGTGTAAGAGGGTTAAATATGTGTTTACGTGTTTCTCAATATCTCTTAGGCACGATCTGATATCGAATTGGTTTCTGCTTGCAAATATTACTCATACAAACGTTTAAAAACTGATCTCGGGATTTTAAAAAATTCTACCCCTAAGGAGGTGTAAAAAAGTTAAATATGCTTTTACGTATTTCTTAATATCTCTTAGGCACGATGAGATATCGCATTGTTTTCTGCTTGCAAATATTACTCATACAAAGTTTAAATACCAATTTCAGGATTTTTAAAAATTCCACCCATAAGGGGGTCTAAAAGGGTTAAATATGTTTTTACGTATTTCTCAATATCTCTTAGGCACGATGAGATATCGCGTTGGTTTTTGCTTGCAAATGTTAATCATACAAATGTTTAAAAACCGATTTCAGGATTTTTGGAAATTCTACCCCTAGAAGGGTGAAAAAGAGTTAAATATGTTTTTACGTATTTTTCAATATCTCTTAGGCACGATGAGATATCGCCTTGGTTTTTGTTTGCAAATTTTACTCATACAGAATTTAAATACCAATTTCAGGATTTTTAAAAATTCCACCCCTAAGGAGGTCTAAAAGGGTTAAATATGTTTATACATATTTCTCAATATCTCTTAGGCACGATGAGATATCGCCTTGGTTTCTGCTTGCAAATGTTACTCATACAAATTTTTAAAAACTGATTTCAGGATTTTTAGAAATTCTACCCCTAGAGGGGTGTAGAAGGGTTAAATATGTTTTTACGTATTTTTCAATATCGCTTAGGCACGATGAGATATCGCGTTGGTTTCTGCTTAAAAATGTTACTCATACAAATGTTTAAATATTAATTTCACGATTTTAGAAAATTCTACCCCTAGGGGGGTGTAAAAGGGTTACATATGTTTTTACGTATTTCTCAATATCTTTTAAGCACGATAAGATATCGCCTTCGTTTCTGCTTGCAAATGTTACTCATACAAATTTTTAAAAATAAATGTCAAGATTTTTAGAAATTCCACTTTTAAGGGGGTGTAAAAGGGTTAAATATGTTTTTACGTATTTCTCAATATCTCTTAGGCACGATGAGATATTGGCTTGGTTTTCGATTGCAAATGTTACTCATACAAATGTTTAAAAACCTATTTCAGGATTTTTGGAAATTCTACCCCTAGAGGGGTGAAAAAGAGTTAATTATGTTTTTACGTATTTTTCAATATCTCTTAGGCACGATGAGATATCACGTTGGTTTTTGCTTGCAAATGTTACTCATACAAATGTTTGAAAACCTATTTCAGGATTTTTGGAAATTCTACCCCTTGAAGGGTGAAAAAGAGTCAAATTTGTTTTTACGTATTTCTCAATATCTCTTAGGCACGATGAGATATCGCCTTGGTTTTTGTTTGCAAATGTTACCCATACAAAAATTAAATATCAATTTCAGGATTTTTAAAAATTCCACCCTTAAGGGGGTCTAAAAGGGTTAAATATGTTTTTACGAATTTCTCAATATCTCTTAGGCACGATGAAATATCGCCTTGGTTTTTGCTTGCCAATGTTACTCATACGAATGTTTAAAAACCGATTTAGGATTGTTAGAAATTCCACCCCTAAGGGGGTGTAAAAGGGTTAATATGTTTTTACGTAATTCTCAATATCTCTTAGGCACGATGAGATATCGCATAGTTTTCTGCTTGCAAATATTATTCATACAAAGTTTAAATACCAATTTCAGGATTTAAAAAAATTCCACCCCTAAGGGGGGTCTAAAAGGGTTAAATATGTTTTTACATATTTCTCAATATCTCTTAGGCACGATGAGATATCGCCTTGGTTTTTGTTTGCAAATGTTACTCATGAAAAAATTAAATATCAATTTCAGGACTTTTTAAAATTCCACACATAAGGGGGTCTAAAAGGGTTAAATATGTTTTTACGTATTTCTCAATATTTCTTAGGCACGATGAGATATCGCATTGTTTTCTGCTTGCAAATATTATCCATACAAAGTTTAAATACCAATTTCAGGATTCAAAAAAATTCCACTTCTAAGGTGGTCCAAAAGGGTTAAATATATTTTCACGTATTTCTCAATATCTCTTAGGCACGATGAGATATCGCGTTGGTTTTTGCTTGCAAATGTTACTCATACAAATATTCAAAAACTGATCTCAAGAATTTTGTAAATTCCACCCCTAGAGGGGTGTAAAATGGTTAAATATGTTTTTACGTATTTCTCAATATCTTTTAGGCACGATGAGATATCGCGTTGGTTTCTGCTTGAAAACGTTACTTATACAAATGTTTAAATACCAATTTCAGGATTTTAGAAAATTTTACCCCGGGGGGGGGTGTAAAAGGGTTACATATGTTTTTACGTATTTCTTAATATCTTTTAGGCACGATGAGATAACGCCTTGGTTTCTGCTTGCAAATGTTACTCATACAAATTTTTGAAAAAAAATAACAGGATTTCTAGAAATTCCACTCCTAAAGGGGTGTAAAAGGGTTAAATATGTTTTTACGTATTTCTCAATACCTCTTAGACACGATGAGATATAGCCTTGGATTTTGTTTGGAAATGTTCCTCATACAAATGTTTAAAAACCGATTTCAGGAATTTTAGAAATTCTACCCCGAAGGGGGTCTAAAAGGGTTGAATATATTTTTACGTATTTCTCAATATCTCTTAGGCACGATGAGATATTGGCTTGGTTTTCGTTTGCAAATGTTACTCATACAAATGTTTAAAAACCTATTTCAGGATTTTTGGAAATTCTACCCCTAGAGGGGTGAAAAAGAGTTAATTATGTTTTTACGTATTTTTCAATATCTCTTAGGCACGATGAGATATCGCGTTGGTTTTTGTTTGCAAATGTTACCCATACAAAAATTAAATATCAATTTCAGGGTTTTTAGAAATTCCAATCATAAGGGGGTCTAAAAGGGTTAAATATGTTTTTACGTATTTCTCAATAATTCTTAGGCTCGATGAGATATCGCATTGTTTTCTGCTTGCAAATATTATTCATACAAAGTTTAAATACCAATTTCAGGATTCAAAAAAATTCCACCTCTAAGGTGGTCTAAAAGGGTTAAATATATTTTTACGTATTTCTCAAAATCTCTTAGGCACGATGAGATATCGCGTTGGTTTTTGCTTGCAAATGTTACTCATACAAATATTTAAAAACTGATCTCAAGAATTTTAGAAATTCTACCCCTAGAGGGGTGTAAAAGGGTTAAATATGTTTTTACATATTTCTCAATATCTTTTAGGCACGATGAGATATCGCCTTGGTTTCTGCTTGCAAATGTTACTCATACAAATTTTTAAAAATGAATGTCAGGATTTTTAGAAATTCTACCTTTAAGGGGGTGTAAAAGGGTTAAATATGTTTTTACGTATTTCTCTATTTCTCTTAGGCACGATGAGATATTGGCTTGGTTTTCACTTGCAAATGTTACCCATACAAATGTGAACAACCAATTTCAGGATTTTCAAAAATTCCACCCCTAAGGGGGTGTAAAAGTGTTAAATATGTTTTAACGTATTTCTCAATATCTCTTAGGCACGATGAGATATCGCCTTGGTTTTCGTTTGCAATTGTTATTCATGCAAATGTTTGAAAACTGATTTCAGGATTTTTAGAAATTCTACCCCTAGAGGGGTGTAAAAGAGTTAAATATGTTTTTACGTATTTTTCAATATCGCTTAGGCACGATGAGATATCGCGTTGGTTTCTGCTTGAAAATGTTACTCATACAAATGTTTAAATACCAATTTTACGATTTTAGAAAATTCTACCCCTAGGGGGGTGTAAAAGTTTTACATATGTTTTTACGTATTTCTCAATATCTTTTAGGCACGATGAGATATCGCCTTCGTTTCTGCTCGCAAATGTTACTCATACAAATTTTTAAAAATAAATGTCAGGATTTTTAAAAAATTCCACCCATAAGCGGGTCTAAAAGGGTTAAATATGTTTTTACGAATTTCTCAATATCTCTTAGGCACGATGAAATATCGCCTTGGTTTTTGCTTGCAAATGTTACTCATACGAATGTTTAAAAACCGATTTAGGATTGTTAGAAATTTCACCCCTAAGGGGGTGTAAAAGGGTTAATATGTTTTTACGTAATTCTCAATATCTCTTAATCACGATGAGATATCGCATTGTTTTCTGCTTGCAAATATTATTCATACAAAGTTTAAATACCAATTTCAGGATTTAAAACAATTCCACCCCTAAGGGTGTCTAAAAGGGTTAAATATATTTTTACCTATTTCTCAATTTCTCTTAGGCACGATGAGATATCGCGTTGGTTTTTGCTTGCAAATGTTACTCATACAAATATTCAAAAACTAATCTCAAGAATTTTAGAAATTCTTCCCCTAGAGGGGTGTAAAAGGGGTAAATATGTTTTTACGTATTTCTCTATTTCTCTTAGGCACGATGAGATATTGGCTTGTTTTTTACTTGCAAATGTTACTCATACAAATGTTAAAAAACCTATTTCAGGATTTTTGGAAATTCTACCCCTAGAGGGGTGAAAAAGAGTTAATTATGTTTTTACGTATTTTTCAATATCTCTTAGGCACGATGAGATATCGCGTTGGTTTTTGCTTGCAAATGTTACTCATACAAATGTTTGGAAACCTATTTCAGGATTTTTGGAAATTCTACCCCTAGAAGGGTGAAAAAGAGTCAAATTTGTTTTTACGTATTTCTCAATATCTTTTAGGCACGATGAGATATCGCCTTGGTTTCTGCTTGCAAATGTTACTCATACAAATTTTTAAAAATAAATGTTAGGATTTTCAGAAATTCTACCTTTAAGGGGGTGTAAAAGGGTTAAATATGTTTTTACGTATTTCTCAATATCTCTTAGGCACGATGAGATATTGGCTTGGTTTTCACTTGCAAATGTTACCCATACAAATGTGAACAACCAATTTCAGGATTTTCAAAAATTCCACCCCCAAGGGGGTGTAAAAGGGTTAAATATGTTTTAACGTATTTCTCAATATCTCTTAGGCACGATGAGATATCGCCTTGGTTTCTGCTTGCAAATGTTACTCATACAAATTTTTAAAAATGAATTCCAGGATTTCCAGAAATTCCACCCCTAAGGGGGTGTAAAAGGGTAAAATATGTTTCTACGTATTTCTCAATATCTCTTAGGCACGATGAGATATCGCCTTGGTCTTTGCTTGCAAATGTTACTCATACAAATGTTTAAAAACTGATTTGAGAATTTTTAGAAATTCCACCCTTAAGGGGGTGTAAAAAGGTTAAATATGTTTTTACGTATTTCTCAATATCTCTTAGGCACGATGAGATATCGCATTATTTTCTGCTTGCAAATATTACTCGTACAAAGTTTAAATACCAATTTCAGGATTTTTAAAAATTCCACCCCTAAGGGGGTGTAAAAAGGTAAAATATGTTTTTACGTTTTTTTCCATAACTCTTAGGCACGATGAGATATCGCCTTGGTTTTCGCTTGCAAATGTTACTCATACAAATGTTTAAAAACTTATTTCAGAATTTTTAGGAATTTAACCTCTAAGGGGGTGTAAGAGGGTTAAATATGTGTTTACGTGTTTCTCAATATCTCTTAGGCACGATCTGATATCGAATTGGTTTCTGCTTGCAAATATTACTCATACAAACGTTTAAAAACTGATCTCGGGATTTTAAAAAATTCTACCCCTAAGGAGGTGTAAAAAAGTTAAATATGCTTTTACGTATTTCTTAATATCTCTTAGGCACGATGAGATATCGCATTGTTTTCTGCTTGCAAATATTACTCATACAAAGTTTAAATACCAATTTCAGGATTTTTAAAAATTCCACCCATAAGGGGGTCTAAAAGGGTTAAATATGTTTTTACGTATTTCTCAATATCTCTTAGGCACGATGAGATATCGCGTTGGTTTTTGCTTGCAAATGTTAATCATACAAATGTTTAAAAACCGATTTCAGGATTTTTGGAAATTCTACCCCTAGAAGGGTGAAAAAGAGTTAAATATGTTTTTACGTATTTTTCAATATCTCTTAGGCACGATGAGATATCGCCTTGGTTTTTGTTTGCAAATTTTACTCATACAGAATTTAAATACCAATTTCAGGATTTTTAAAAATTCCACCCCTAAGGAGGTCTAAAAGGGTTAAATATGTTTATACATATTTCTCAATATCTCTTAGGCACGATGAGATATCGCCTTGGTTTCTGCTTGCAAATGTTACTCATACAAATTTTTAAAAACTGATTTCAGGATTTTTAGAAATTCTACCCCTAGAGGGGTGTAGAAGGGTTAAATATGTTTTTACGTATTTTTCAATATCGCTTAGGCACGATGAGATATCGCGTTGGTTTCTGCTTAAAAATGTTACTCATACAAATGTTTAAATATTAATTTCACGATTTTAGAAAATTCTACCCCTAGGGGGGTGTAAAAGGGTTACATATGTTTTTACGTATTTCTCAATATCTTTTAAGCACGATAAGATATCGCCTTCGTTTCTGCTTGCAAATGTTACTCATACAAATTTTTAAAAATAAATGTCAAGATTTTTAGAAATTCCACTTTTAAGGGGGTGTAAAAGGGTTAAATATGTTTTTACGTATTTCTCAATATCTCTTAGGCACGATGAGATATTGGCTTGGTTTTCGATTGCAAATGTTACTCATACAAATGTTTAAAAACCTATTTCAGGATTTTTGGAAATTCTACCCCTAGAGGGGTGAAAAAGAGTTAATTATGTTTTTACGTATTTTTCAATATCTCTTAGGCACGATGAGATATCACGTTGGTTTTTGCTTGCAAATGTTACTCATACAAATGTTTGAAAACCTATTTCAGGATTTTTGGAAATTCTACCCCTTGAAGGGTGAAAAAGAGTCAAATTTGTTTTTACGTATTTCTCAATATCTCTTAGGCACGATGAGATATCGCCTTGGTTTTTGTTTGCAAATGTTACCCATACAAAAATTAAATATCAATTTCAGGATTTTTAAAAATTCCACCCTTAAGGGGGTCTAAAAGGGTTAAATATGTTTTTACGAATTTCTCAATATCTCTTAGGCACGATGAAATATCGCCTTGGTTTTTGCTTGCCAATGTTACTCATACGAATGTTTAAAAACCGATTTAGGATTGTTAGAAATTCCACCCCTAAGGGGGTGTAAAAGGGTTAATATGTTTTTACGTAATTCTCAATATCTCTTAGGCACGATGAGATATCGCATAGTTTTCTGCTTGCAAATATTATTCATACAAAGTTTAAATACCAATTTCAGGATTTAAAAAAATTCCACCCCTAAGGGGGGTCTAAAAGGGTTAAATATGTTTTTACATATTTCTCAATATCTCTTAGGCACGATGAGATATCGCCTTGGTTTTTGTTTGCAAATGTTACTCATGAAAAAATTAAATATCAATTTCAGGACTTTTTAAAATTCCACACATAAGGGGGTCTAAAAGGGTTAAATATGTTTTTACGTATTTCTCAATATTTCTTAGGCACGATGAGATATCGCATTGTTTTCTGCTTGCAAATATTATCCATACAAAGTTTAAATACCAATTTCAGGATTCAAAAAAATTCCACTTCTAAGGTGGTCCAAAAGGGTTAAATATATTTTCACGTATTTCTCAATATCTCTTAGGCACGATGAGATATCGCGTTGGTTTTTGCTTGCAAATGTTACTCATACAAATATTCAAAAACTGATCTCAAGAATTTTGTAAATTCCACCCCTAGAGGGGTGTAAAATGGTTAAATATGTTTTTACGTATTTCTCAATATCTTTTAGGCACGATGAGATATCGCGTTGGTTTCTGCTTGAAAACGTTACTTATACAAATGTTTAAATACCAATTTCAGGATTTTAGAAAATTTTACCCCGGGGGGGGGTGTAAAAGGGTTACATATGTTTTTACGTATTTCTTAATATCTTTTAGGCACGATGAGATAACGCCTTGGTTTCTGCTTGCAAATGTTACTCATACAAATTTTTGAAAAAAAATAACAGGATTTCTAGAAATTCCACTCCTAAAGGGGTGTAAAAGGGTTAAATATGTTTTTACGTATTTCTCAATACCTCTTAGACACGATGAGATATAGCCTTGGATTTTGTTTGGAAATGTTCCTCATACAAATGTTTAAAAACCGATTTCAGGAATTTTAGAAATTCTACCCCGAAGGGGGTCTAAAAGGGTTGAATATATTTTTACGTATTTCTCAATATCTCTTAGGCACGATGAGATATTGGCTTGGTTTTCGTTTGCAAATGTTACTCATACAAATGTTTAAAAACCTATTTCAGGATTTTTGGAAATTCTACCCCTAGAGGGGTGAAAAAGAGTTAATTATGTTTTTACGTATTTTTCAATATCTCTTAGGCACGATGAGATATCGCGTTGGTTTTTGTTTGCAAATGTTACCCATACAAAAATTAAATATCAATTTCAGGGTTTTTAGAAATTCCAATCATAAGGGGGTCTAAAAGGGTTAAATATGTTTTTACGTATTTCTCAATAATTCTTAGGCTCGATGAGATATCGCATTGTTTTCTGCTTGCAAATATTATTCATACAAAGTTTAAATACCAATTTCAGGATTCAAAAAAATTCCACCTCTAAGGTGGTCTAAAAGGGTTAAATATATTTTTACGTATTTCTCAAAATCTCTTAGGCACGATGAGATATCGCGTTGGTTTTTGCTTGCAAATGTTACTCATACAAATATTTAAAAACTGATCTCAAGAATTTTAGAAATTCTACCCCTAGAGGGGTGTAAAAGGGTTAAATATGTTTTGACATATTTCTCAATATCTTTTAGGCACGATGAGATATCGCCTTGGTTTCTGCTTGCAAATGTTACTCATACAAATTTTTAAAAATGAATGTCAGGATTTTTAGAAATTCTACCTTTAAGGGGGTGTAAAAGGGTTAAATATGTTTTTACGTATTTCTCTATTTCTCTTAGGCACGATGAGATATTGGCTTGGTTTTCACTTGCAAATGTTACCCATACAAATGTGAACAACCAATTTCAGGATTTTCAAAAATTCCACCCCTAAGGGGGTGTAAAAGTGTTAAATATGTTTTAACGTATTTCTCAATATCTCTTAGGCACGATGAGATATCGCCTTGGTTTTCGTTTGCAATTGTTATTCATGCAAATGTTTGAAAACTGATTTCAGGATTTTTAGAAATTCTACCCCTAGAGGGGTGTAAAAGAGTTAAATATGTTTTTACGTATTTTTCAATATCGCTTAGGCACGATGAGATATCGCGTTGGTTTCTGCTTGAAAATGTTACTCATACAAATGTTTAAATACCAATTTTACGATTTTAGAAAATTCTACCCCTAGGGGGGTGTAAAAGTTTTACATATGTTTTTACGTATTTCTCAATATCTTTTAGGCACGATGAGATATCGCCTTCGTTTCTGCTCGCAAATGTTACTCATACAAATTTTTAAAAATAAATGTCAGGATTTTTAAAAAATTCCACCCATAAGCGGGTCTAAAAGGGTTAAATATGTTTTTACGAATTTCTCAATATCTCTTAGGCACGATGAAATATCGCCTTGGTTTTTGCTTGCAAATGTTACTCATACGAATGTTTAAAAACCGATTTAGGATTGTTGGAAATTTCACCCCTAAGGGGGTGTAAAAGGGTTAATATGTTTTTACGTAATTCTCAATATCTCTTAATCACGATGAGATATCGCATTGTTTTCTGCTTGCAAATATTATTCATACAAAGTTTAAATACCAATTTCAGGATTTAAAACAATTCCACCCCTAAGGGGGTCTAAAAGGGTTAAATATATTTTTACCTATTTCTCAATTTCTCTTAGGCACGATGAGATATCGCGTTGGTTTTTGCTTGCAAATGTTACTCATACAAATATTCAAAAACTAATCTCAAGAATTTTAGAAATTCTTCCCCTAGAGGGGTGTAAAAGGGGTAAATATGTTTTTACGTATTTCTCTATTTCTCTTAGGCACGATGAGATATTGGCTTGTTTTTTACTTGCAAATGTTACTCATACAAATGTTAAAAAACCTATTTCAGGATTTTTGGAAATTCTACCCCTAGAGGGGTGAAAAAGAGTTAATTATGTTTTTACGTATTTCTCAATATCTTTTAGGCACGATGAGATATCGCCTTGGTTTCTGCTTGCAAATGTTACTCATACAAATTTTTAAAAATAAATGTTAGGATTTTCAGAAATTCTACCTTTAAGGGGGTGTAAAAGGGTTAAATATGTTTTTACGTATTTCTCAATATCTCTTAGGCACGATGAGATATTGGCTTGGTTTTCACTTGCAAATGTTACCCATACAAATGTGAACAACCAATTTCAGGATTTTCAAAAATTCCACCCCCAAGGGGGTGTAAAAGGGTTAAATATGTTTTAACGTATTTCTCAATATCTCTTAGGCACGATGAGATATCGCCTTGGTTTCTGCTTGCAAATGTTACTCATACAAATTTTTAAAAATGAATTCCAGGATGTCCAGAAATTCCACCCCTAAGGGGGTGTAAAAGGGTAAAATATGTTTCTACGTATTTCTCAATATCTCTTAGGCACGATGAGATATCGCCTTGGTCTTTGCTTGCAAATGTTACTCATACAAATGTTTAAAAACTGATTTGAGAATTTTTAGAAATTCCACCCTTAAGGGGGTGTAAAAAGGTTAAATATGTTTTTACGTATTTCTCAATATCTCTTAGGCACGATGAGATATCGCATTATTTTCTGCTTGCAAATATTACTCGTACAAAGTTTAAATACCAATTTCAGGATTTTTAAAAATTCCACCCCTAAGGGGGTGTAAAAAGGTAAAATATGTTTTTACGTTTTTTTCCATAACTCTTAGGCACGATGAGATATCGCCTTGGTTTTCGCTTGCAAATGTTACTCATACAAATGTTTAAAAACTTATTTCAGAATTTTTAGGAATTTAACCTCTAAGGGGGTGTAAGAGGGTTAAATATGTGTTTACGTGTTTCTCAATATCTCTTAGGCACGATCTGATATCGAATTGGTTTCTGCTTGCAAATATTACTCATACAAACGTTTAAAAACTGATCTCGGGATTTTAAAAAATTCTACCCCTAAGGAGGTGTAAAAAAGTTAAATATGCTTTTACGTATTTCTTAATATCTCTTAGGCACGATGAGATATCGCATTGTTTTCTGCTTGCAAATATTACTCATACAAAGTTTAAATACCAATTTCAGGATTTTTAAAAATTCCACCCATAAGGGGGTCTAAAAGGGTTAAATATGTTTTTACGTATTTCTCAATATCTCTTAGGCACGATGAGATATCGCGTTGGTTTTTGCTTGCAAATGTTAATCATACAAATGTTTAAAAACCGATTTCAGGATTTTTGGAAATTCTACCCCTAGAAGGGTGAAAAAGAGTTAAATATGTTTTTACGTATTTTTCAATATCTCTTAGGCACGATGAGATATCGCCTTGGTTTTTGTTTGCAAATTTTACTCATACAGAATTTAAATACCAATTTCAGGATTTTTAAAAATTCCACCCCTAAGGAGGTCTAAAAGGGTTAAATATGTTTATACATATTTCTCAATATCTCTTAGGCACGATGAGATATCGCCTTGGTTTCTGCTTGCAAATGTTACTCATACAAATTTTTAAAAACTGATTTCAGGATTTTTAGAAATTCTACCCCTAGAGGGGTGTAGAAGGGTTGAATATGTTTTTACGTATTTTTCAATATCGCTTAGGCACGATGAGATATCGCGTTGGTTTCTGCTTAAAAATGTTACTCATACAAATGTTTAAATATCAATTTCACGATTTTAGAAAATTCTACCCCTAGGGGGGTGTAAAAGGGTTACATATGTTTTTACGTATTTCTCAATATCTTTTAAGCACGATAAGATATCGCCTTCGTTTCTGCTTGCAAATGTTACTCATACAAATTTTTAAAAACAAATGTCAAGATTTTTAGAAATTCCACTTTTAAGGGGTTGTAAAAGGGTTAAATATGTTTTTACGTATTTCTCAATATCTCTTAGGCACGATGAGATATTGGCTTGGTTTTCGATTGCAAATGTTACTCATACAAATGTTTAAAAACCTATTTCAGGATTTTTGGAAATTCTACCCCTAGAGGGGTGAAAAAGAGTTAATTATGTTTTTACGTATTTTTCAATATCTCTTAGGCACGATGAGATATCACGTTGGTTTTTGCTTGCAAATGTTACTCATACAAATGTTTGAAAACCTATTTCAGGATTTTTGGAAATTCTACCCCTTGAAGGGTGAAAAAGAGTCAAATTTGTTTTTACGTATTTCTCAATATCTCTTAGGCACGATGAGATATCGCCTTGGTTTTTGTTTGCAAATGTTACCCATACAAAAATTAAATATCAATTTCAGGATTTTTAAAAATTCCACCCTTAAGGGGGTCTAAAAGGGTTAAATATGTTTTTACGAATTTCTCAATATCTCTTAGGCACGATGAAATATCGCCTTGGTTTTTGCTTGCCAATGTTACTCATACGAATGTTTAAAAACCGATTTAGGATTGTTAGAAATTCCACCCCTAAGGGGGTGTAAAAGGGTTAATATGTTTTTACGTAATTCTCAATATCTCTTAGGCACGATGAGATATCGCATAGTTTTCTGCTTGCAAATATTATTCATACAAAGTTTAAATACCAATTTCAGGATTTAAAAAAATTCCACCCCTAAGGGGGGTCTAAAAGGGTTAAATATGTTTTTACATATTTCTCAATATCTCTTAGGCACGATGAGATATCGCCTTGGTTTTTGTTTGCAAATGTTACTCATGAAAAAATTAAATATCAATTTCAGGACTTTTTAAAATTCCACACATAAGGGGGTCTAAAAGGGTTAAATATGTTTTTACGTATTTCTCAATATTTCTTAGGCACGATGAGATATCGCATTGTTTTCTGCTTGCAAATATTATCCATACAAAGTTTAAATACCAATTTCAGGATTCAAAAAAATTCCACTTCTAAGGTGGTCCAAAAGGGTTAAATATATTTTCACGTATTTCTCAATATCTCTGAGGCACGATGAGATATCGCGTTGGTTTTTGCTTGCAAATGTTACTCATACAAATATTCAAAAACTGATCTCAAGAATTTTGTAAATTCCACCCCTAGAGGGGTGTAAAATGGTTAAATATGTTTTTACGTATTTCTCAATATCTTTTAGGCACGATGAGATATCGCGTTGGTTTCTGCTTGAAAACGTTACTTATACAAATGTTTAAATACCAATTTCAGGATTTTAGAAAATTTTACCCCGGGGGGGGGTGTAAAAGGGTTACATATGTTTTTACGTATTTCTTAATATCTTTTAGGCACGATGAGATAACGCCTTGGTTTCTGCTTGCAAATGTTACTCATACAAATTTTTGAAAAAAAATAACAGGATTTCTAGAAATTCCACTCCTAAAGGGGTGTAAAAGGGTTAAATATGTTTTTACGTATTTCTCAATACCTCTTAGACACGATGAGATATAGCCTTGGATTTTGTTTGGAAATGTTCCTCATACAAATGTTTAAAAACCGATTTCAGGAATTTTAGAAATTCTACCCCGAAGGGGGTCTAAAAGGGTTGAATATATTTTTACGTATTTCTCAATATCTCTTAGGCACGATGAGATATTGGCTTGGTTTTCGTTTGCAAATGTTACTCATACAAATGTTTAAAAACCTATTTCAGGATTTTTGGAAATTCTACCCCTAGAGGGGTGAAAAAGAGTTAATTATGTTTTTACGTATTTTTCAATATCTCTTAGGCACGATGAGATATCGCGTTGGTTTTTGTTTGCAAATGTTACCCATACAAAAATTAAATATCAATTTCAGGGTTTTTAGAAATTCCAATCATAAGGGGGTCTAAAAGGGTTAAATATGTTTTTACGTATTTCTCAATAATTCTTAGGCTCGATGAGATATCGCATTGTTTTCTGCTTGCAAATATTATTCATACAAAGTTTAAATACCAATTTCAGGATTCAAAAAAATTCCACCTCTAAGGTGGTCTAAAAGGGTTAAATATATTTTTACGTATTTCTCAAAATCTCTTAGGCACGATGAGATATCGCGTTGGTTTTTGCTGGCAAATGTTACTCATACAAATATTTGAAAACTAATCTCAAGAATTTTAGAAATTCTACCCTTAGAGGGGTGTAAAAGGGTTAAATATGTTTTTACGTATTTCTCAATATCTTTTAGGCACGATGAGATATCGGCTTGGTTTCTGCTTGCAAATGTTACTCATACAAATTTTTAAAAATGAATTCCAGGATTTCCAGAAATTCCACCCCTAAGGGGGTGTAAAAGGGTAAAATATGTTTCTACGTATTTCTCAATATCTCTTAGGCACGATGAGATATCGCCTTAGTCTTTGCTTGCAAATGTTACTCATACAAATGTTTAAAAACTGATTTGAGAATTTTTAGAAATTCCACCCTTAAGGGGGTGTAAAAAGGTTAAATATGTTTTTACGTATTTCTCAATATCTCTTAGGCACGATGAGATATCGCATTATTTTCTGCTTGCAAATATTACTCGTACAAAGTTTAAATACCAATTTCAGGATTTTTAAAAATTCCACCCCTAAGGGGGTGTAAAAAGGTAAAATATGTTTTTACGTTTTTTTCCATAACTCTTAGGCACGATGAGATATCGCCTTGGTTTTCGCTCGCAAATGTTACTCATACAAATGTTTAAAAACTTATTTCAGAATTTTTAGGAATTCAACCTCTAAGGGGGTGTAAGAGGGTAAAATATGTGTTTACGTGTTTCTCAATATCTCTTAGGCACGATCTGATATCGAATTGGTTTCTGCTTGCAAATATTACTCATACAAACGTTTAAAAACTGATCTCGGGATTTTAAAAAATTCTACCCCTAAGGAGGTGTGAAAAAGTTAAATATGCTTTTACGTATTTCTTAATATCTCTTAGGCACGATGAGATATCGCATTGTTTTCTGCTTGCAAATATTACTCATACAAAGTTTAAATACCAATTTCAGGATTTTTAAAAATTCCACCCATAAGGGGGTCTAAAAGGGTTAAATATGTTTTTACGTATTTCTCAATATCTCTTAGGCACGATGAGATATCGCGTTGGTTTTTGCTTGCAAATGTTAATCATACAAATGTTTAAAAACCGATTTCAGGATTTTTGGAAATTCTACCCCTAGAAGGGTGAAAAAGAGTTAAATATGTTTTTACGTATTTTTCAATATCTCTTAGGCACGATGAGATATCGCCTTGGTTTTTGTTTGCAAATTTTACTCATACAGAATTTAAATACCAATTTCAGGATTTTCAAAAATTCCACCCCTAAGGGGGTCTAAAAAAGTTAAATATGTTTATACATATTTCTCAATATCTCTTAGGCACGATGAGATATCGCCTTGGTTTTTGTTTGCAAATGTTACTCATACAAAAATTAAATATCAATTTCAGGACTTTTTAAAATTCCACCCCTAAGGGGGTCTAAAAAAGTTAAATATGTTTATACATATTTCTCAATATCTCTTAGGCACGATGAGATATCGCCTTGGTTTTTGTTTGCAAATGCTACTCATACAAAAATTAAATATCAATTTCAGGACTTTTTAAAATTCCACCCATAAGGGGGTCTAAAAGGGTTAAATATGTTTTTACGTATTTCTCAATATTCCTTAGGCACGATGAGTTATCGCATTGTTTTCTGCTTGCAAATATTATTCATACAAAGTTTAAATACCAATTTCAGGATTCAAAAAAATTCCACTTCTAAGGTGGGCTAAAAGGGTTAAATATATTTTTACCTATTTCTCAATATCTCTTAGGCACGATGAGATATCGCGTTGGTTTTTGCTTGCAAATGTTACTCATACAAATATTTAAAAACTAATCTCAAGAATTTTAGAAATTCTACCCCTAGAGCGGTGTAAAAGGGGTAAATATGTTTTGACGTATTTCTCAATATCTTTTAGGCACGATGAGATATCGCCTTGGTTTCTGCTTGCAAATGTTACTCATACAAATTTTTAAAAACTGATTTCAGGATTTTTAGAAATTCTACCCCTAGAGGGGTGTAGAAGGGTTAAATATGTTTTTACGTATTTTTCAATATCGCTTAGGCACGATGAGATATCGCGTTGGTTTCTGCTTAAAAATGTTACTTATACAAATGTTTAAATACCAATTTCACGATTTTAGAAAATTCTACCCCTAGGAGGGTGTAAAAGGGTTACATATGTTTTTACGTATTTCTCAATATCTTTTAGGCACGATAAGATATCGCCTTCGTTTCTGCTTGCAAATGTTACTCATACAAATTTTTAAAAATAAATGTCAAGATTTTTAGAAATTCCACTTTTAAGGGGGTGTAAAAGGGTTAAATATGTTTTTACGTATTTCTCAATATCTCTTAGGCACGATGAGATATTGGCTTGGTTTTCGATTGCAAATGTTACTCATACAAATGTTTAAAAACCTATTTCAGGATTTTTGGAAATTCTACCCCTAGAGGGGTGAAAAAGAGTTAATTATGTTTTTACGTATTTTTCAATATCTCTTAGGCACGATGAGATATCACGTTGGTTTTTGCTTGCAAATGTTACTCATACAAATGTTTGGAAACCTATTTCAGGATTTTTGGAAATTCTACCCCTAGAAGGGTGAAAAAGAGTCAAATTTGTTTTTACGTATTTCTCAATATCTCTTAGGCACGATGAGATATCGCCTTGGTTTTTGTTTGCAAATGTTACCCATACAAAAATTAAATATCAATTTCAGGATTTTTAAAAATTCAACCCATAAGGGGGTCTAAAAGGGTTAAATATGTTTTTACGAATTTCTCAATATCTCTTAGGCACGATGAAATATCGCCTTGGTTTTTGCTTGCAAATTTTACTTATACGAATGTTTAAAAACCGATTTAGGATTGTTAGAAATTCTACCCCTAAGGGGGTGTAAAAGGGTTAATATGTTTTTACGTAATTCTCAATATCTCTTAGGCACGATGAGATATCGCATTGTTTTCTGCTTGCAAATATTATTCATACAAAGTTTAAATACCAATTTCAGGATTTAAAAAAATTCCACCCATAAGGGGGTCTAAAAGGGTTAAATATATTTTTACGTATTTCTCAATATCTCTTAGGCACGATGAGATATCGCGTTGGTTTTTGCTTGCAAATGTTAGTCATACAAATGTTAAGAAACCTATTTCAGGATTTTTGGAAATTCTACCCCTAGAAGGGTGAAAAAGCGTTAATATGTTTTTACGTAATTCTCAATATCTCTTAGGCACGATGAGATATCGCATTGTTTTCTGCTTGCAAATATTATTCATACAAAGTTTAAATACCAATTTCAGGATTTTTAAAAATTCCACCCCTAAGGGGGTCTAAAAGGGTTAAATATGTTTATACATATTTCTCAATATCTCTTAGGCACGATGAGATATCGCCTTGGTTTTTGTTTGCAAATGTTACTCATACAAAAATTAAATATCAATTTCAGGACTTTTTAAAATTCCACACATAAGGGGGTCTAAAAGGGTTAAATATGTTTTAACGTATTTCTCAATATCTCTTAGGCACGATGAGATATCGCCTTGGTTTTCGTTTGCAATTGTTATTCATGCAAATGTTTAAAAACTGATTTCAGGATTTTTAGAAATTCTACCCCTAGAGGGGTGTAAAAGGGTTAAATATGTTTTTACGTAGTTTTCAATATCGCTTAGGCACGATGAGATATCGCGTTGGTTTCTGCTTGAAAATGTTACTCATACAAATGTTTAAATACCAATTTTACGATTTTAGAAAATTCTACCCCTAGGGGGGTGTAAAAGGGTTACATATGTTTTTACGTATTTCTCAATATCTTTTAGGCACGATGAGATATCGCCTTCGTTTCTGCTTGCAAATGTTACTCATACAAATTTTTAAAAATAAATGTCAGGATTTTCAGAAATTCAGCTTTTAAGGGGGTGTAAAAGGGTTAAATATGTTTTTACGTATTTCTCAATATCTCTTAGGCACGATGAGACATTGGCTTGGTTTTCGTTTGCAAATGTTACTCATACAAATGTTTAAAAACCTATTTCAGGATTTTTGGAAATTCTACCCCTAGAGGGGTGAAAAAGAGTTAATTATGTTTTTACGTATTTTTCAATATCTCTTAGGCACGATGAGATATCGCGTTGGTTTTTGCTTGCAAATGTTACTCATACAAATGTTTGGAAACCTATTTCAGGATTTTTGGAAATTCTACCCCTAGAAGGGTGAAAAAGAGTCAAATTTGTTTTTACGTATTTCTCAATATCTCTTAGGCACGATGAGATATCGCCTCGGTTTTTGTTTGCAAATGTTACCCATACAAAAATTAAATATCAATTTCAGGATTTTTAAAAATTCCACCCATAAGGGGATCTAAAAGGGTTAAATATGTTTTTACGAATTTCTCAATATCTCTTAGGCACGATGAAATATCGCCTTGGTTTTTGCTTGCAAATGTTACTCATACGAATGTTTAAAAACCGATTTAGGATTGTTAGAAATTCCACCCCTAAGGGGGTGTAAAAGGGTTAATATGTTTTTACGTAATTCTCAATATCTCTTAGGCACGATGAGATATCGCATAGTTTTCTGCTTGCAAATATTATTCATACAAAGTTTAAATACCAATTTCAGGATTTAAAAAAATTCCACCCCTAAGGGGGGTCTAAAAGGGTTAAATATGTTTTTACATATTTCTCAATATCTCTTAGGCACGATGAGATATCGCCTTGGTTTTTGTTTGCAAATGTTACTCATGAAAAAATTAAATATCAATTTCAGGACTTTTTAAAATTCCACACATAAGGGGGTCTAAAAGGGTTAAATATGTTTTTACGTATTTCTCAATATTTCTTAGGCACGATGAGATATCGCATTGTTTTCTGCTTGCAAATATTATCCATACAAAGTTTAAATACCAATTTCAGGATTCAAAAAAATTCCACTTCTAAGGTGGTCCAAAAGGGTTAAATATATTTTCACGTATTTCTCAATATCTCTGAGGCACGATGAGATATCGCGTTGGTTTTTGCTTGCAAATGTTACTCATACAAATATTCAAAAACTGATCTCAAGAATTTTGTAAATTCCACCCCTAGAGGGGTGTAAAATGGTTAAATATGTTTTTACGTATTTCTCAATATCTTTTAGGCACGATGAGATATCGCGTTGGTTTCTGCTTGAAAACGTTACTTATACAAATGTTTAAATACCAATTTCAGGATTTTAGAAAATTTTACCCCGGGGGGGGGTGTAAAAGGGTTACATATGTTTTTACGTATTTCTTAATATCTTTTAGGCACGATGAGATAACGCCTTGGTTTCTGCTTGCAAATGTTACTCATACAAATTTTTGAAAAAAAATAACAGGATTTCTAGAAATTCCACTCCTAAAGGGGTGTAAAAGGGTTAAATATGTTTTTACGTATTTCTCAATACCTCTTAGACACGATGAGATATAGCCTTGGATTTTGTTTGGAAATGTTCCTCATACAAATGTTTAAAAACCGATTTCAGGAATTTTAGAAATTCTACCCCGAAGGGGGTCTAAAAGGGTTGAATATATTTTTACGTATTTCTCAATATCTCTTAGGCACGATGAGATATTGGCTTGGTTTTCGTTTGCAAATGTTACTCATACAAATGTTTAAAAACCTATTTCAGGATTTTTGGAAATTCTACCCCTAGAGGGGTGAAAAAGAGTTAATTATGTTTTTACGTATTTTTCAATATCTCTTAGGCACGATGAGATATCGCGTTGGTTTTTGTTTGCAAATGTTACCCATACAAAAATTAAATATCAATTTCAGGGTTTTTAGAAATTCCAATCATAAGGGGGTCTAAAAGGGTTAAATATGTTTTTACGTATTTCTCAATAATTCTTAGGCTCGATGAGATATCGCATTGTTTTCTGCTTGCAAATATTATTCATACAAAGTTTAAATACCAATTTCAGGATTCAAAAAAATTCCACCTCTAAGGTGGTCTAAAAGGGTTAAATATATTTTTACGTATTTCTCAAAATCTCTTAGGCACGATGAGATATCGCGTTGGTTTTTGCTGGCAAATGTTACTCATACAAATATTTGAAAACTAATCTCAAGAATTTTAGAAATTCTACCCTTAGAGGGGTGTAAAAGGGTTAAATATGTTTTTACGTATTTCTCAATATCTTTTAGGCACGATGAGATATCGGCTTGGTTTCTGCTTGCAAATGTTACTCATACAAATTTTTAAAAATGAATTCCAGGATTTCCAGAAATTCCACCCCTAAGGGGGTGTAAAAGGGTAAAATATGTTTCTACGTATTTCTCAATATCTCTTAGGCACGATGAGATATCGCCTTAGTCTTTGCTTGCAAATGTTACTCATACAAATGTTTAAAAACTGATTTGAGAATTTTTAGAAATTCCACCCTTAAGGGGGTGTAAAAAGGTTAAATATGTTTTTACGTATTTCTCAATATCTCTTAGGCACGATGAGATATCGCATTATTTTCTGCTTGCAAATATTACTCGTACAAAGTTTAAATACCAATTTCAGGATTTTTAAAAATTCCACCCCTAAGGGGGTGTAAAAAGGTAAAATATGTTTTTACGTTTTTTTCCATAACTCTTAGGCACGATGAGATATCGCCTTGGTTTTCGCTCGCAAATGTTACTCATACAAATGTTTAAAAACTTATTTCAGAATTTTTA
The DNA here is from genome assembly GCA_963942595.1 of Cylloceria caligata. NCBI lineage: Eukaryota > Metazoa > Arthropoda > Insecta > Hymenoptera > Ichneumonidae > Cylloceria > Cylloceria caligata. The sequence goes on along the minus strand of OZ012708.1, from coordinate 23,798,261 downwards.
GGAATTCAACCTCTAAGGGGGTGTAAGAGGGTAAAATATGTGTTTACGTGTTTCTCAATATCTCTTAGGCACGATCTGATATCGAATTGGTTTCTGCTTGCAAATATTACTCATACAAACGTTTAAAAACTGATCTCGGGATTTTAAAAAATTCTACCCCTAAGGAGGTGTGAAAAAGTTAAATATGCTTTTACGTATTTCTTAATATCTCTTAGGCACGATGAGATATCGCATTGTTTTCTGCTTGCAAATATTACTCATACAAAGTTTAAATACCAATTTCAGGATTTTTAAAAATTCCACCCATAAGGGGGTCTAAAAGGGTTAAATATGTTTTTACGTATTTCTCAATATCTCTTAGGCACGATGAGATATCGCGTTGGTTTTTGCTTGCAAATGTTAATCATACAAATGTTTAAAAACCGATTTCAGGATTTTTGGAAATTCTACCCCTAGAAGGGTGAAAAAGAGTTAAATATGTTTTTACGTATTTTTCAATATCTCTTAGGCACGATGAGATATCGCCTTGGTTTTTGTTTGCAAATTTTACTCATACAGAATTTAAATACCAATTTCAGGATTATCAAAAATTCCACCCCTAAGGGGGTCTAAAAAAGTTAAATATGTTTATACATATTTCTCAATATCTCTTAGGCACGATGAGATATCGCCTTGGTTTTTGTTTGCAAATGTTACTCATACAAAAATTAAATATCAATTTCAGGACTTTTTAAAATTCCACCCCTAAGGGGGTCTAAAAAAGTTAAATATGTTTATACATATTTCTCAATATCTCTTAGGCACGATGAGATATCGCCTTGGTTTTTGTTTGCAAATGCTACTCATACAAAAATTAAATATCAATTTCAGGACTTTTTAAAATTCCACCCATAAGGGGGTCTAAAAGGGTTAAATATGTTTTTACGTATTTCTCAATATTCCTTAGGCACGATGAGTTATCGCATTGTTTTCTGCTTGCAAATATTATTCATACAAAGTTTAAATACCAATTTCAGGATTCAAAAAAATTCCACTTCTAAGGTGGGCTAAAAGGGTTAAATATATTTTTACCTATTTCTCAATATCTCTTAGGCACGATGAGATATCGCGTTGGTTTTTGCTTGCAAATGTTACTCATACAAATATTTAAAAACTAATCTCAAGAATTTTAGAAATTCTACCCCTAGAGCGGTGTAAAAGGGGTAAATATGTTTTGACGTATTTCTCAATATCTTTTAGGCACGATGAGATATCGCCTTGGTTTCTGCTTGCAAATGTTACTCATACAAATTTTTAAAAACTGATTTCAGGATTTTTAGAAATTCTACCCCTAGAGGGGTGTAGAAGGGTTAAATATGTTTTTACGTATTTTTCAATATCGCTTAGGCACGATGAGATATCGCGTTGGTTTCTGCTTAAAAATGTTACTTATACAAATGTTTAAATACCAATTTCACGATTTTAGAAAATTCTACCCCTAGGAGGGTGTAAAAGGGTTACATATGTTTTTACGTATTTCTCAATATCTTTTAGGCACGATAAGATATCGCCTTCGTTTCTGCTTGCAAATGTTACTCATACAAATTTTTAAAAATAAATGTCAAGATTTTTAGAAATTCCACTTTTAAGGGGGTGTAAAAGGGTTAAATATGTTTTTACGTATTTCTCAATATCTCTTAGGCACGATGAGATATTGGCTTGGTTTTCGATTGCAAATGTTACTCATACAAATGTTTAAAAACCTATTTCAGGATTTTTGGAAATTCTACCCCTAGAGGGGTGAAAAAGAGTTAATTATGTTTTTACGTATTTTTCAATATCTCTTAGGCACGATGAGATATCACGTTGGTTTTTGCTTGCAAATGTTACTCATACAAATGTTTGGAAACCTATTTCAGGATTTTTGGAAATTCTACCCCTAGAAGGGTGAAAAAGAGTCAAATTTGTTTTTACGTATTTCTCAATATCTCTTAGGCACGATGAGATATCGCCTTGGTTTTTGTTTGCAAATGTTACCCATACAAAAATTAAATATCAATTTCAGGATTTTTAAAAATTCAACCCATAAGGGGGTCTAAAAGGGTTAAATATGTTTTTACGAATTTCTCAATATCTCTTAGGCACGATGAAATATCGCCTTGGTTTTTGCTTGCAAATTTTACTTATACGAATGTTTAAAAACCGATTTAGGATTGTTAGAAATTCTACCCCTAAGGGGGTGTAAAAGGGTTAATATGTTTTTACGTAATTCTCAATATCTCTTAGGCACGATGAGATATCGCATTGTTTTCTGCTTGCAAATATTATTCATACAAAGTTTAAATACCAATTTCAGGATTTAAAAAAATTCCACCCATAAGGGGGTCTAAAAGGGTTAAATATATTTTTACGTATTTCTCAATATCTCTTAGGCACGATGAGATATCGCGTTGGTTTTTGCTTGCAAATGTTAGTCATACAAATGTTAAGAAACCTATTTCAGGATTTTTGGAAATTCTACCCCTAGAAGGGTGAAAAAGCGTTAATATGTTTTTACGTAATTCTCAATATCTCTTAGGCACGATGAGATATCGCATTGTTTTCTGCTTGCAAATATTATTCATACAAAGTTTAAATACCAATTTCAGGATTTTTAAAAATTCCACCCCTAAGGGGGTCTAAAAGGGTTAAATATGTTTATACATATTTCTCAATATCTCTTAGGCACGATGAGATATCGCCTTGGTTTTTGTTTGCAAATGTTACTCATACAAAAATTAAATATCAATTTCAGGACTTTTTAAAATTCCACACATAAGGGGGTCTAAAAGGGTTAAATATGTTTTAACGTATTTCTCAATATCTCTTAGGCACGATGAGATATCGCCTTGGTTTTCGTTTGCAATTGTTATTCATGCAAATGTTTAAAAACTGATTTCAGGATTTTTAGAAATTCTACCCCTAGAGGGGTGTAAAAGGGTTAAATATGTTTTTACGTAGTTTTCAATATCGCTTAGGCACGATGAGATATCGCGTTGGTTTCTGCTTGAAAATGTTACTCATACAAATGTTTAAATACCAATTTTACGATTTTAGAAAATTCTACCCCTAGGGGGGTGTAAAAGGGTTACATATGTTTTTACGTATTTCTCAATATCTTTTAGGCACGATGAGATATCGCCTTCGTTTCTGCTTGCAAATGTTACTCATACAAATTTTTAAAAATAAATGTCAGGATTTTCAGAAATTCAGCTTTTAAGGGGGTGTAAAAGGGTTAAATATGTTTTTACGTATTTCTCAATATCTCTTAGGCACGATGAGACATTGGCTTGGTTTTCGTTTGCAAATGTTACTCATACAAATGTTTAAAAACCTATTTCAGGATTTTTGGAAATTCTACCCCTAGAGGGGTGAAAAAGAGTTAATTATGTTTTTACGTATTTTTCAATATCTCTTAGGCACGATGAGATATCGCGTTGGTTTTTGCTTGCAAATGTTACTCATACAAATGTTTGGAAACCTATTTCAGGATTTTTGGAAATTCTACCCCTAGAAGGGTGAAAAAGAGTCAAATTTGTTTTTACGTATTTCTCAATATCTCTTAGGCACGATGAGATATCGCCTCGGTTTTTGTTTGCAAATGTTACCCATACAAAAATTAAATATCAATTTCAGGATTTTTAAAAATTCCACCCATAAGGGGATCTAAAAGGGTTAAATATGTTTTTACGAATTTCTCAATATCTCTTAGGCACGATGAAATATCGCCTTGGTTTTTGCTTGCAAATGTTACTCATACGAATGTTTAAAAACCGATTTAGGATTGTTAGAAATTCTACCCCTAAGAAGGTGTAAAAGGGTTAATATGTTTTTACGTAATTCTCAATATCTCTTAGGCACGATGAGATATCGCATTGTTTTCTGCTTGCAAATATTATTCATACAAAGTTTAAATACCAATTTCAGGATTTAAAAAAATTCCGCCCCTAAGGGGGTCTAAAAGGGTTAAATATATTTTTACGTATTTCTCAATATCTCTTAGGCACGATGAGATATCGCGTTGGTTTTTGCTTGCAAATGTTAGTCATACAAATGTTAAGAAACCTATTTCAGGATTTTTGGAAATTCTACCCCTAGAAGGGTGAAAAAGCGTTAATATGTTTTTACGTAATTCTCAATATCTCTTAGGCACGATGAGATATCGCATTGTTTTCTGCTTGCAAATATTATTCATACAAAGTTTAAATACCAATTTCAGGATTTTTAAAAATTCCACCCCTAAGGGGGTCTAAAAGGGTTAAATATGTTTTTACATATTTCTCAATATCTCTTAGGCACGATGAGATATCGCCTTGGTTTTTGTTTGCAAATGTTACTCATACAAAAATTAAATATCAATTTCAGGACTTTTTAAAATTCCACACATAAGGGGGTCTAAAAGGGTTAAATATGTTTTAACGTATTTCTCAATATCTCTTAGGCACGATGAGATATCGCCTTGGTTTTCGTTTGCAATTGTTATTCATGCAAATGTTTAAAAACTGATTTCAGGATTTTTAGAAATTCTACCCCTAGAGGGGTGTAAAAGGGTTAAATATATTTTTACGTAGTTTTCAATATCGCTTAGGCACGATGAGATATCGCGTTGGTTTCTGCTTGAAAATGTTACTCATACAAATGTTTAAATACCAATTTTACGATTTTAGAAAATTCTACCCCTAGGGGGGTGTAAAAGGGTTACATATGTTTTTACGTATTTCTCAATATCTTTTAGGCACGATGAGATATCGCCTTCGTTTCTGCTTGCAAATGTTACTCATACAAATTTTTAAAAATAAATGTCAGGATTTTTAGAAATTCAGCTTTTAAGGGGGTGTAAAAGGGTTAAATATGTTTTTACGTATTTCTCAATATCTCTTAGGCACGATGAGACATTGGCTTGGTTTTCGTTTGCAAATGTTACTCATACAAATGTTTAAAAACCTATTTCAGGATTTTTGGAAATTCTACCCCTAGAGGGGTGAAAAAGAGTTGATTATGTTTTTACGTATTTTTCAATATCTCTTAGGCACGATGAGATATCGCATTGTTTTCTGCTTGCAAATATTATTCATACAAAGTTTAAATACCAATTTCAGGATTTTTAAAAATTCCACCCCTAAGGGGGTCTAAAAGGGTTAAATATGTTTTTACATATTTCTCAATATCTCTTAGGCACGATGAGATATCGCCTTGGTTTTTGTTTGCAAATGTTACTCATACAAAAATTAAATATCATCTTCAGGACTTTTTAAAATTCCACCCATAAGGGGGTCTAAAAGGGTGAAATATGTTTTTACGTATTTCTCAATATTTCTTAGGCACGATGAGATATCGCATTGTTTTCTGCTTGCAAATATTATCCATACAAAGTTTAAATACCAATTTCAGGATTGAAAAAAATTCCACTTCTAAGGTGGTCCAAAAGGGTTAAATATATTTTCACGTATTTCTCAATATCTCTTAGGCACGATGAGATATCGCGTTGGTTTTTGCTTGCAAATGTTACTCATACAAATATTTAAAAACTGATCTCAAGAATTTTAGAAATTCTACCCCTAGAGGGGTGTAAAAGGGTTAAATATGTTTTTACATATTTCTCAATATCTTTTAGGCACGATGAGATATCGCCTTGGTTTCTGCTTGCAAATGTTACTCATACAAATTTTTAAAAATGAATGTCAGGATTTTTAGAAATTCTACATTTAAGGGGGTGTAAAAGGGTTAAATATGTTTTTACGTATTTCTCTATTTCTCTTAGGCACGATGAGATATTGGCTTGGTTTTCACTTGCAAATGTTACCCATACAAATGTGAACAACCAATTTCAGGATTTTCAAAAATTCCACCCCTAAGGGGGTGTAAAAGTGTTAAATATGTTTTAACGTATTTCTCAATATCTCTTAGGCACGATGAGATATCGCCTTGGTTTTCGTTTGCAATTGTTATTCATGCAAATGTTTGAAAACTGATTTCAGGATTTTTAGAAATTCTACCCCTAGAGGGGTGTAAAAGAGTTAAATATGTTTTTACGTATTTTTCAATATCGCTTAGGCACGATGAGATATCGCGTTGGTTTCTGCTTGAAAATGTTACTCATACAAATGTTTAAATACCAATTTTACGATTTTAGAAAATTCTACCCCTAGGGGGGTGTAAAAGTTTTACATATGTTTTTACGTATTTCTCAATATCTTTTAGGCACGATGAGATATCGCCTTCGTTTCTGCTCGCAAATGTTACTCATACAAATTTTTAAAAATAAATGTCAGGATTTTTAAAAAATTCCACCCATAAGCGGGTCTAAAAGGGTTAAATATGTTTTTACGAATTTCTCAATATCTCTTAGGCACGATGAAATATCGCCTTGGTTTTTGCTTGCAAATGTTACTCATACGAATGTTTAAAAACCGATTTAGGATTGTTAGAAATTTCACCCCTAAGGGGGTGTAAAAGGGTTAATATGTTTTTACGTAATTCTCAATATCTCTTAATCACGATGAGATATCGCATTGTTTTCTGCTTGCAAATATTATTCATACAAAGTTTAAATACCAATTTCAGGATTTAAAACAATTCCACCCCTAAGGGGGTCTAAAAGGGTTAAATATATTTTTACCTATTTCTCAATTTCTCTTAGGCACGATGAGATATCGCGTTGGTTTTTGCTTGCAAATGTTACTCATACAAATATTTAAAAACTAATCTCAAGAATTTTAGAAATTCTTCCCCTAGAGGGGTGTAAAAGGGGTAAATATGTTTTTACGTATTTCTCTATTTCTCTTAGGCACGATGAGATATTGGCTTGTTTTTTACTTGCAAATGTTACTCATACAAATGTTAAAAAACCTATTTCAGGATTTTTGGAAATTCTACCCCTAGAGGGGTGAAAAAGAGTTAATTATGTTTTTACGTATTTTTCAATATCTCTTAGGCACGATGAGATATCGCGTTGGTTTTTGCTTGCAAATGTTACTCATACAAATGTTTGGAAACCTATTTCAGGATTTTTGGAAATTCTACCCCTAGAAGGGTGAAAAAGAGTCAAATTTGTTTTTACGTATTTCTCAATATCTTTTAGGCACGATGAGATATCGCCTTGGTTTCTGCTTGCAAATGTTACTCATACAAATTTTTAAAAATAAATGTTAGGATTTTCAGAAATTCTACCTTTAAGGGGGTGTAAAAGGGTTAAATATGTTTTTACGTATTTCTCAATATCTCTTAGGCACGATGAGATATTGGCTTGGTTTTCACTTGCAAATGTTACCCATACAAATGTGAACAACCAATTTCAGGATTTTCAAAAATTCCACCCCCAAGGGGGTGTAAAAGGGTTAAATATGTTTTAACGTATTTCTCAATATCTCTTAGGCACGATGAGATATCGCCTTGGTTTCTGCTTGCAAATGTTACTCATACAAATTTTTAAAAATGAATTCCAGGATTTCCAGAAATTCCACCCCTAAGGGGGTGTAAAAGGGTAAAATATGTTTCTACGTATTTCTCATTATCTCTTAGGCACGATGAGATATCGCCTTGGTCTTTGCTTGCAAATGTTACTCATACAAATGTTTAAAAACTGATTTGAGAATTTTTAGAAATTCCACCCTTAAGGGGGTGTAAAAAGGTTAAATATGTTTTTACGTATTTCTCAATATCTCTTAGGCACGATGAGATATCGCATTATTTTCTGCTTGCAAATATTACTCGTACAAAGTTTAAATACCAATTTCAGGATTTTTAAAAATTCCACCCCTAAGGGGGTGTAAAAAGGTAAAATATGTTTTTACGTTTTTTTCCATAACTCTTAGGCACGATGAGATATCGCCTTGGTTTTCGCTTGCAAATGTTACTCATACAAATGTTTAAAAACTGATTTCAGAATTTTTAGGAATTTAACCTCTAAGGGGGTGTAAGAGGGTTAAATATGTGTTTACGTGTTTCTCAATATCTCTTAGGCACGATCTGATATCGAATTGGTTTCTGCTTGCAAATATTACTCATACAAACGTTTAAAAACTGATCTCGGGATTTTAAAAAATTCTACCCCTAAGGAGGTGTAAAAAAGTTAAATATGCTTTTACGTATTTCTTAATATCTCTTAGGCACGATGAGATATCGCATTGTTTTCTGCTTGCAAATATTACTCATACAAAGTTTAAATACCAATTTCAGGATTTTTAAAAATTCCACCCATAAGGGGGTCTAAAAGGGTTAAATATGTTTTTACGTATTTCTCAATATCTCTTAGGCACGATGAGATATCGCGTTGGTTTTTGCTTGCAAATGTTAATCATACAAATGTTTAAAAACCGATTTCAGGATTTTTGGAAATTCTACCCCTAGAAGGGTGAAAAAGAGTTAAATATGTTTTTACGTATTTTTCAATATCTCTTAGGCACGATGAGATATCGCCTTGGTTTTTGTTTGCAAATTTTACTCATACAGAATTTAAATACCAATTTCAGGATTTTTAAAAATTCCACCCCTAAGGAGGTCTAAAAGGGTTAAATATGTTTATACATATTTCTCAATATCTCTTAGGCACGATGAGATATCGCCTTGGTTTCTGCTTGCAAATGTTACTCATACAAATTTTTAAAAACTGATTTCAGGATTTTTAGAAATTCTACCCCTAGAGGGGTGTAGAAGGGTTAAATATGTTTTTACGTATTTTTCAATATCGCTTAGGCACGATGAGATATCGCGTTGGTTTCTGCTTAAAAATGTTACTCATACAAATGTTTAAATACCAATTTCACGATTTTAGAAAATTCTACCCCTAGGGGGGTGTAAAAGGGTTACATATGTTTTTACGTATTTCTCAATATCTTTTAAGCACGATAAGATATCGCCTTCGTTTCTGCTTGCAAATGTTACTCATACAAATTTTTAAAAATAAATGTCAAGATTTTTAGAAATTCCACTTTTAAGGGGGTGTAAAAGGGTTAAATATGTTTTTACGTATTTCTCAATATCTCTTAGGCACGATGAGATATTGGCTTGGTTTTCGATTGCAAATGTTACTCATACAAATGTTTAAAAACCTATTTCAGGATTTTTGGAAATTCTACCCCTAGAGGGGTGAAAAAGAGTTAATTATGTTTTTACGTATTTTTCAATATCTCTTAGGCACGATGAGATATCACGTTGGTTTTTGCTTGCAAATGTTACTCATACAAATGTTTGAAAACCTATTTCAGGATTTTTGGAAATTCTACCCCTTGAAGGGTGAAAAAGAGTCAAATTTGTTTTTACGTATTTCTCAATATCTCTTAGGCACGATGAGATATCGCCTTGGTTTTTGTTTGCAAATGTTACCCATACAAAAATTAAATATCAATTTCAGGATTTTTAAAAATTCCACCCTTAAGGGGGGTCTAAAAGGGTTAAATATGTTTTTACGAATTTCTCAATATCTCTTAGGCACGATGAAATATCGCCTTGGTTTTTGCTTGCCAATGTTACTCATACGAATGTTTAAAAACCGATTTAGGATTGTTAGAAATTCCACCCCTAAGGGGGTGTAAAAGGGTTAATATGTTTTTACGTAATTCTCAATATCTCTTAGGCACGATGAGATATCGCATAGTTTTCTGCTTGCAAATATTATTCATACAAAGTTTAAATACCAATTTCAGGATGTAAAAAAATTCCACCCCTAAGGGGGGTCTAAAAGGGTTAAATATGTTTTTACATATTTCTCAATATCTCTTAGGCACGATGAGATATCGCCTTGGTTTTTGTTTGCAAATGTTACTCATGAAAAAATTAAATATCAATTTCAGGACTTTTTAAAATTCCACACATAAGGGGGTCTAAAAGGGTTAAATATGTTTTTACGTATTTCTCAATATTTCTTAGGCACGATGAGATATCGCATTGTTTTCTGCTTGCAAATATTATCCATACAAAGTTTAAATACCAATTTCAGGATTCAAAAAAATTCCACTTCTAAGGTGGTCCAAAAGGGTTAAATATATTTTCACGTATTTCTCAATATCTCTTAGGCACGATGAGATATCGCGTTGGTTTTTGCTTGCAAATGTTACTCATACAAATATTCAAAAACTGATCTCAAGAATTTTGTAAATTCCACCCCTAGAGGGGTGTAAAATGGTTAAATATGTTTTTACGTATTTCTCAATATCTTTTAGGCACGATGAGATATCGCGTTGGTTTCTGCTTGAAAACGTTACTTATACAAATGTTTAAATACCAATTTCAGGATTTTAGAAAATTTTACCCCGGGGGGGGGGGTGTAAAAGGGTTACATATGTTTTTACGTATTTCTTAATATCTTTTAGGCACGATGAGATAACGCCTTGGTTTCTGCTTGCAAATGTTACTCATACAAATTTTTGAAAAAAAATAACAGGATTTCTAGAAATTCCACTCCTAAAGGGGTGTAAAAGGGTTAAATATGTTTTTACGTATTTCTCAATACCTCTTAGACACGATGAGATATAGCCTTGGATTTTGTTTGGAAATGTTCCTCATACAAATGTTTAAAAACCGATTTCAGGAATTTTAGAAATTCTACCCCGAAGGGGGTCTAAAAGGGTTGAATATATTTTTACGTATTTCTCAATATCTCTTAGGCACGATGAGATATTGGCTTGGTTTTCGTTTGCAAATGTTACTCATACACATGTTTAAAAACCTATTTCAGGATTTTTGGAAATTCTACCCCTAGAGGGGTGAAAAAGAGTTAATTATGTTTTTACGTATTTTTCAATATCTCTTAGGCACGATGAGATATCGCGTTGGTTTTTGTTTGCAAATGTTACCCATACAAAAATTAAATATCAATTTCAGGGTTTTTAGAAATTCCAATCATAAGGGGGTCTAAAAGGGTTAAATATGTTTTTACGTATTTCTCAATAATTCTTAGGCTCGATGAGATATCGCATTGTTTTCTGCTTGCAAATATTATTCATACAAAGTTTAAATACCAATTTCAGGATTCAAAAAAATTCCACCTCTAAGGTGGTCTAAAAGGGTTAAATATATTTTTACGTATTTCTCAAAATCTCTTAGGCACGATGAGATATCGCGTTGGTTTTTGCTGGCAAATGTTACTCATACAAATATTTGAAAACTAATCTCAAGAATTTTAGAAATTCTACCCTTAGAGGGGTGTAAAAGGGTTAAATATGTTTTTACGTATTTCTCAATATCTTTTAGGCACGATGAGATATCGGCTTGGTTTCTGCTTGCAAATGTTACTCATACAAATTTTTAAAAATGAATTCCAGGATTTCCAGAAATTCCACCCCTAAGGGGGTGTAAAAGGGTAAAATATGTTTCTACGTATTTCTCAATATCTCTTAGGCACGATGAGATATCGCCTTAGTCTTTGCTTGCAAATGTTACTCATACAAATGTTTAAAAACTGATTTGAGAATTTTTAGAAATTCCACCCTTAAGGGGGTGTAAAAAGGTTAAATATGTTTTTACGTATTTCTCAATATCTCTTAGGCACGATGAGATATCGCATTATTTTCTGCTTGCAAATATTACTCGTACAAAGTTTAAATACCAATTTCAGGATTTTTAAAAATTCCACCCCTAAGGGGGTGTAAAAAGGTAAAATATGTTTTTACGTTTTTTTCCATAACTCTTAGGCACGATGAGATATCGCCTTGGTTTTCGCTCGCAAATGTTACTCATACAAATGTTTAAAAACTTATTTCAGAATTTTTAGGAATTCAACCTCTAAGGGGGTGTAAGAGGGTAAAATATGTGTTTACGTGTTTCTCAATATCTCTTAGGCACGATCTGATATCGAATTGGTTTCTGCTTGCAAATATTACTCATACAAACGTTTAAAAACTGATCTCGGGATTTTAAAAAATTCTACCCCTAAGGAGGTGTGAAAAAGTTAAATATGCTTTTACGTATTTCTTAATATCTCTTAGGCACGATGAGATATCGCATTGTTTTCTGCTTGCAAATATTACTCATACAAAGTTTAAATACCAATTTCAGGATTTTTAAAAATTCCACCCATAAGGGGGTCTAAAAGGGTTAAATATGTTTTTACGTATTTCTCAATATCTCTTAGGCACGATGAGATATCGCGTTGGTTTTTGCTTGCAAATGTTAATCATACAAATGTTTAAAAACCGATTTCAGGATTTTTGGAAATTCTACCCCTAGAAGGGTGAAAAAGAGTTAAATATGTTTTTACGTATTTTTCAATATCTCTTAGGCACGATGAGATATCGCCTTGGTTTTTGTTTGCAAATTTTACTCATACAGAATTTAAATACCAATTTCAGGATTTTCAAAAATTCCACCCCTAAGGGGGTCTAAAAAAGTTAAATATGTTTATACATATTTCTCAATATCTCTTAGGCACGATGAGATATCGCCTTGGTTTTTGTTTGCAAATGTTACTCATACAAAAATTAAATATCAATTTCAGGACTTTTTAAAATTCCACCCCTAAGGGGGTCTAAAAAAGTTAAATATGTTTATACATATTTCTCAATATCTCTTAGGCACGATGAGATATCGCCTTGGTTTTTGTTTGCAAATGCTACTCATACAAAAATTAAATATCAATTTCAGAACTTTTTAAAATTCCACCCATAAGGGGGTCTAAAAGGGTTAAATATGTTTTTACGTATTTCTCAATATTCCTTAGGCACGATGAGTTATCGCATTGTTTTCTGCTTGCAAATATTATTCATACAAAGTTTAAATACCAATTTCAGGATTCAAAAAAATTCCACTTCTAAGGTGGGCTAAAAGGGTTAAATATATTTTTACCTATTTCTCAATATCTCTTAGGCACGATGAGATATCGCGTTGGTTTTTGCTTGCAAATGTTACTCATACAAATATTTAAAAACTAATCTCAAGAATTTTAGAAATTCTACCCCTAGAGCGGTGTAAAAGGGGTAAATATGTTTTGACGTATTTCTCAATATCTTTTAGGCACGATGAGATATCGCCTTCGTTTCTGCTTGCAAATGTTACTCATACAAATTTTTAAAAACTGATTTCAGGATTTTTAGAAATTCTACCCCTAGAGGGGTGTAGAAGGGTTAAATATGTTTTTACGTATTTTTCAATATCGCTTAGGCACGATGAGATATCGCGTTGGTTTCTGCTTAAAAATGTTACTTATACAAATGTTTAAATACCAATTTCACGATTTTAGAAAATTCTACCCCTAGGAGGGTGTAAAAGGGTTACATATGTTTTTACGTATTTCTCAATATCTTTTAGGCACGATAAGATATCGCCTTCGTTTCTGCTTGCAAATGTTACTCATACAAATTTTTAAAAATAAATGTCAAGATTTTTAGAAATTCCACTTTTAAGGGGGTGTAAAAGGGTTAAATATGTTTTTACGTATTTCTCAATATCTCTTAGGCACGATGAGATATTGGCTTGGTTTTCGATTGCAAATGTTACTCATACAAATGTTTAAAAACCTATTTCAGGATTTTTGGAAATTCTACCCCTAGAGGGGTGAAAAAGAGTTAATTATGTTTTTACGTATTTTTCAATATCTCTTAGGCACGATGAGATATCACGTTGGTTTTTGCTTGCAAATGTTACTCATACAAATGTTTGGAAACCTATTTCAGGATTTTTGGAAATTCTACCCCTAGAAGGGTGAAAAAGAGTCAAATTTGTTTTTACGTATTTCTCAATATCTCTTAGGCACGATGAGATATCGCCTTGGTTTTTGTTTGCAAATGTTACCCATACAAAAATTAAATATCAATTTCAGGATTTTTAAAAATTCCACCCATAAGGGGGTCTAAAACGGTTAAATATGTTTTTACGAATTTCTCAATATCTCTTAGGCACGATGAAATATCGCCTTGGTTTTTGCTTGCAAATTTTACTTATACGAATGTTTAAAAACCGATTTAGGATTGTTAGAAATTCTACCCCTAAGGGGGTGTAAAAGGGTTAATATGTTTTTACGTAATTCTCAATATCTCTTAGGCACGATGAGATATCGCATTGTTTTCTGCTTGCAAATATTATTCATACAAAGTTTAAATACCAATTTCAGGATTTAAAAAAATTCCACCCATAAGGGGGTCTAAAAGGGTTAAATATATTTTTACGTATTTCTCAATATCTCTTAGGCACGATGAGATATCGCGTTGGTTTTTGCTTGCAAATGTTAGTCATACAAATGTTAAGAAACCTATTTCAGGATTTTTGGAAATTCTACCCCTAGAAGGGTGAAAAAGCGTTAATATGTTTTTACGTAATTCTCAATATCTCTTAGGCACGATGAGATATCGCATTGTTTTCTGCTTGCAAATATTATTCATACAAAGTTTAAATACCAATTTCAGGATTTTTAAAAATTCCACCCCTAAGGGGGTCTAAAAGGGTTAAATATGTTTATACATATTTCTCAATATCTCTTAGGCACGATGAGATATCGCCTTGGTTTTTGTTTGCAAATGTTACTCATACAAAAATTAAATATCAATTTCAGGACTTTTTAAAATTCCACACATAAGGGGGTCTAAAAGGGTTAAATATGTTTTAACGTATTTCTCAATATCTCTTAGGCACGATGAGATATCGCCTTGGTTTTCGTTTGCAATTGTTATTCATGCAAATGTTTAAAAACTGATTTCAGGATTTTTAGAAATTCTACCCCTAGAGGGGTGTAAAAGGGTTAAATATGTTTTTACGTAGTTTTCAATATCGCTTAGGCACGATGAGATATCGCGTTGGTTTCTGCTTGAAAATGTAACTCATACAAATGTTTAAATACCAATTTTACGATTTTAGAAAATTCTACCCCTAGGGGGGTGTAAAAGGGTTACATATGTTTTTACGTATTTCTCAATATCTTTTAGGCACGATGAGATATCGCCTTCGTTTCTGCTTGCAAATGTTACTCATACAAATTTTTAAAAATAAATGTCAGGATTTTCAGAAATTCAGCTTTTAAGGGGGTGTAAAAGGGTTAAATATGTTTTTACGTATTTCTCAATATCTCTTAGGCACGATGAGACATTGGCTTGGTTTTCGTTTGCAAATGTTACTCATACAAATGTTTAAAAACCTATTTCAGGATTTTTGGAAATTCTACCCCTAGAGGGGTGAAAAAGAGTTAATTATGTTTTTACGTATTTTTCAATATCTCTTAGGCACGATGAGATATCGCGTTGGTTTTTGCTTGCAAATGTTACTCATACAAATGTTTGGAAACCTATTTCAGGATTTTTGGAAATTCTACCCCTAGAAGGGTGAAAAAGAGTCAAATTTGTTTTTACGTATTTCTCAATATCTCTTAGGCACGATGAGATATCGCCTCGGTTTTTGTTTGCAAATGTTACCCATACAAAAATTAAATATCAATTTCAGGATTTTTAAAAATTCCACCCATAAGGGGATCTAAAAGGGTTAAATATGTTTTTACGAATTTCTCAATATCTCTTAGGCACGATGAAATATCGCCTTGGTTTTTGCTTGCAAATGTTACTCATACGAATGTTTAAAAACCGATTTAGGATTGTTAGAAATTCTACCCCTAAGAAGGTGTAAAAGGGTTAATATGTTTTTACGTAATTCTCAATATCTCTTAGGCACGATGAGATATCGCATTGTTTTCTGCTTGCAAATATTATTCATACAAAGTTTAAATACCAATTTCAGGATTTAAAAAAATTCCACCCCTAAGGGGGTCTAAAAGGGTTAAATATATTTTTACGTATTTCTCAATATCTCTTAGGCACGATGAGATATCGCGTTGGTTTTTGCTTGCAAATGTTAGTCATACAAATGTTAAGAAACCTATTTCAGGATTTTTGGAAATTCTACCCCTAGAAGGGTGAAAAAGCGTTAATATGTTTTTACGTAATTCTCAATATCTCTTAGGCACGATGAGATATCGCATTGTTTTCTGCTTGCAAATATTATTCATACAAAGTTTAAATACCAATTTCAGGATTTTTAAAAATTCCACCCCTAAGGGGGTCTAAAAGGGTTAAATATGTTTTTACATATTTCTCAATATCTCTTAGGCACGATGAGATATCGCCTTGGTTTTTGTTTGCAAATGTTACTCATACAAAAATTAAATATCAATTTCAGGACTTTTTAAAATTCCACACATAAGGGGGTCTAAAAGGGTTAAATATGTTTTAACGTATTTCTCAATATCTCTTAGGCACGATGAGATATCGCCTTGGTTTTCGTTTGCAATTGTTATTCATGCAAATGTTTAAAAACTGATTTCAGGATTTTTAGAAATTCTACCCCTAGAGGGGTGTAAAAGGGTTAAATATATTTTTACGTAGTTTTCAATATCGCTTAGGCACGATGAGATATCGCGTTGGTTTCTGCTTGAAAATGTTACTCATACAAATGTTTAAATACCAATTTTACGATTTTAGAAAATTCTACCCCTAGGGGGGTGTAAAAGGGTTACATATGTTTTTACGTATTTCTCAATATCTTTTAGGCACGATGAGATATCGCCTTCGTTTCTGCTTGCAAATGTTACTCATACAAATTTTTAAAAATAAATGTCAGGATTTTTAGAAATTCAGCTTTTAAGGGGGTGTAAAAGGGTTAAATATGTTTTTACGTATTTCTCAATATCTCTTAGGCACGATGAGACATTGGCTTGGTTTTCGTTTGCAAATGTTACTCATACAAATGTTTAAAAACCTATTTCAGGATTTTTGGAAATTCTACCCCTAGAGGGGTGAAAAAGAGTTGATTATGTTTTTACGTATTTTTCAATATCTCTTAGGCACGATGAGATATCGCGTTGGTTTTTGCTTGCAAATGTTACTCATACAAATGTTTAAAAACCTATTTCAGGATGTTTGGAAATTCTACCTCTAGAAGGGTTAAAAAGAGTTAAATATGTTTTTACGTATTTCTTAATATCTCTTAGGCACGATGAGATATCGCCTTGGTTTTTGTTTGCAAATGTTACCCATACAAAAATTAAATATCAATTTCAGAATTTTTAGAAATTCCAATCATAAGGGGGTCTAAAAGGGTTAAATATGTTTTTACGAATTTCTCAATATCTCTTAGGCACGATGAAATATCGCCTTGGTTTTTGCTTGCAAATGTTACTCATACGAATGTTTAAGAACCGATTTAGGATTGTTAGAAATTCCACCCCTAAGCGGGTGTAAAAGGGTTAAATATGTTTTTACGTATTTCTCAATATCTCTTAGGCACGATGAGATATCGCGTTGGTTTTTGCTTGCAAATGTTACTCATACAAATATTTAAAAACTAATCTCAAGAGTTTTAGAAATTCTACCCCTAAAGGGGTGTAAAAGGGTTAATCATATTTTTACGTATTTCTCAATATCTTTTAGGCACGATGAGATATCGCCTTGGTTTCTGCTTGCAAATGTTACTCATACAAATTTTGAAAAATAAATGTCAGGATTTTTAGAAGTTCTACCTTTAAGGGGGTGTAAAAGGGTTAAATATGTTTTTACGTATTTCTCAATATCTCTTAGGCACGATGAGATATTGGCTAGGTTTTTACTTGCAAATGTTACCTATACAAATGTAAACAACCAATTTCAGGATTTTCAAAAATTCCACCCCTAAAAGGGTGTAAAACTGTTAAATATCTTTTTACGTATTTGTCAATATCTCTTAGGCACGATGAGATATTGGCTTGGTTTTTACTTGCAAATGTTACCCATACAAATGTGAACAACCAATTTCAGGATTTTCAAAAATTCCACCCCTAAGGGGTTGTAAAAAGGTAAAATATGTTTTCACGTATTTCTCCATATCTCTTAGGCACGTTGAGATATCGCCTTGGTTTTCGCTTGCAAATGTTACTCATACAAATGTTTAAAAACTTGATTCAGGATTTTTGGAAATTCCACCCCTAAGGGGGTGTAAAAGGGTTAAATATGTTTTTACGTATTTCTCAATATCTTTTATGCACGATGAGATATCGCGTTGGTTTTTGTTTGCAAATGTTACCCATACAAAAATTAAATATCATCTTCAGGACTTTTTAAAATTCCACCCATAAGGGGGTCTAAAAGGGTGAAATATGTTTTTACGTATTTCTCAATATTTCTTAGGCACGATGAGATATCGCATTGTTTTCTGCTTGCAAATATTATCCATACAAAGTTTAAATACCAATTTCAGGATTGAAAAAAATTCCACTTCTAAGGTGGTCCAAAAGGGTTAAATATATTTTCACGTATTTCTCAATATCTCTTAGGCACGATGAGATATCGCGTTGGTTTTTGCTTGCAAATGTTACTCATACAAATATTTAAAAACTGATCTCAAGAATTTTAGAAATTCTACCCCTAGAGGGGTGTAAAAGGGTTAAATATGTTTTTACATATTTCTCAATATCTTTTAGGCACGATGAGATATCGCCTTGGTTTCTGCTTGCAAATGTTACTCATACAAATTTTTAAAAATGAATGTCAGGATTTTTAGAAATTCTACATTTAAGGGGGTGTAAAAGGGTTAAATATGTTTTTACGTATTTCTCTATTTCTCTTAGGCACGATGAGATATTGGCTTGGTTTTCACTTGCAAATGTTACCCATACAAATGTGAACAACCAATTTCAGGATTTTCAAAAATTCCACCCCTAAGGGGGTGTAAAAGTGTTAAATATGTTTTAACGTATTTCTCAATATCTCTTAGGCACGATGAGATATCGCCTTGGTTTTCGTTTGCAATTGTTATTCATGCAAATGTTTGAAAACTGATTTCAGGATTTTTAGAAATTCTACCCCTAGAGGGGTGTAAAAGAGTTAAATATGTTTTTACGTATTTTTCAATATCGCTTAGGCACGATGAGATATCGCGTTGGTTTCTGCTTGAAAATGTTACTCATACAAATGTTTAAATACCAATTTTACGATTTTAGAAAATTCTACCCCTAGGGGGGTGTAAAAGTTTTACATATGTTTTTACGTATTTCTCAATATCTTTTAGGCACGATGAGATATCGCCTTCGTTTCTGCTCGCAAATGTTACTCATACAAATTTTTAAAAATAAATGTCAGGATTTTTAAAAAATTCCACCCATAAGCGGGTCTAAAAGGGTTAAATATGTTTTTACGAATTTCTCAATATCTCTTAGGCACGATGAAATATCGCCTTGGTTTTTGCTTGCAAATGTTACTCATACGAATGTTTAAAAACCGATTTAGGATTGTTAGAAATTTCACCCCTAAGGGGGTGTAAAAGGGTTAATATGTTTTTACGTAATTCTCAATATCTCTTAATCACGATGAGATATCGCATTGTTTTCTGCTTGCAAATATTATTCATACAAAGTTTAAATACCAATTTCAGGATTTAAAACAATTCCACCCCTAAGGGGGTCTAAAAGGGTTAAATATATTTTTACCTATTTCTCAATTTCTCTTAGGCACGATGAGATATCGCGTTGGTTTTTGCTTGCAAATGTTACTCATACAAATATTTAAAAACTAATCTCAAGAATTTTAGAAATTCTTCCCCTAGAGGGGTGTAAAAGGGGTAAATATGTTTTTACGTATTTCTCTATTTCTCTTAGGCACGATGAGATATTGGCTTGTTTTTTACTTGCAAATGTTACTCATACAAATGTTAAAAAACCTATTTCAGGATTTTTGGAAATTCTACCCCTAGAGGGGTGAAAAAGAGTTAATTATGTTTTTACGTATTTTTCAATATCTCTTAGGCACGATGAGATATCGCGTTGGTTTTTGCTTGCAAATGTTACTCATACAAATGTTTGGAAACCTATTTCAGGATTTTTGGAAATTCTACCCCTAGAAGGGTGAAAAAGAGTCAAATTTGTTTTTACGTATTTCTCAATATCTTTTAGGCACGATGAGATATCGCCTTGGTTTCTGCTTGCAAATGTTACTCATACAAATTTTTAAAAATAAATGTTAGGATTTTCAGAAATTCTACCTTTAAGGGGGTGTAAAAGGGTTAAATATGTTTTTACGTATTTCTCAATATCTCTTAGGCACGATGAGATATTGGCTTGGTTTTCACTTGCAAATGTTACCCATACAAATGTGAACAACCAATTTCAGGATTTTCAAAAATTCCACCCCCAAGGGGGTGTAAAAGGGTTAAATATGTTTTAACGTATTTCTCAATATCTCTTAGGCACGATGAGATATCGCCTTGGTTTCTGCTTGCAAATGTTACTCATACAAATTTTTAAAAATGAATTCCAGGATTTCCAGAAATTCCACCCCTAAGGGGGTGTAAAAGGGTAAAATATGTTTCTACGTATTTCTCATTATCTCTTAGGCACGATGAGATATCGCCTTGGTCTTTGCTTGCAAATGTTACTCATACAAATGTTTAAAAACTGATTTGAGAATTTTTAGAAATTCCACCCTTAAGGGGGTGTAAAAAGGTTAAATATGTTTTTACGTATTTCTCAATATCTCTTAGGCACGATGAGATATCGCATTATTTTCTGCTTGCAAATATTACTCGTACAAAGTTTAAATACCAATTTCAGGATTTTTAAAAATTCCACCCCTAAGGGGGTGTAAAAAGGTAAAATATGTTTTTACGTTTTTTTCCATAACTCTTAGGCACGATGAGATATCGCCTTGGTTTTCGCTTGCAAATGTTACTCATACAAATGTTTAAAAACTGATTTCAGAATTTTTAGGAATTTAACCTCTAAGGGGGTGTAAGAGGGTTAAATATGTGTTTACGTGTTTCTCAATATCTCTTAGGCACGATCTGATATCGAATTGGTTTCTGCTTGCAAATATTACTCATACAAACGTTTAAAAACTGATCTCGGGATTTTAAAAAATTCTACCCCTAAGGAGGTGTAAAAAAGTTAAATATGCTTTTACGTATTTCTTAATATCTCTTAGGCACGATGAGATATCGCATTGTTTTCTGCTTGCAAATATTACTCATACAAAGTTTAAATACCAATTTCAGGATTTTTAAAAATTCCACCCATAAGGGGGTCTAAAAGGGTTAAATATGTTTTTACGTATTTCTCAATATCTCTTAGGCACGATGAGATATCGCGTTGGTTTTTGCTTGCAAATGTTAATCATACAAATGTTTAAAAACCGATTTCAGGATTTTTGGAAATTCTACCCCTAGAAGGGTGAAAAAGAGTTAAATATGTTTTTACGTATTTTTCAATATCTCTTAGGCACGATGAGATATCGCCTTGGTTTTTGTTTGCAAATTTTACTCATACAGAATTTAAATACCAATTTCAGGATTTTTAAAAATTCCACCCCTAAGGAGGTCTAAAAGGGTTAAATATGTTTATACATATTTCTCAATATCTCTTAGGCACGATGAGATATCGCCTTGGTTTCTGCTTGCAAATGTTACTCATACAAATTTTTAAAAACTGATTTCAGGATTTTTAGAAATTCTACCCCTAGAGGGGTGTAGAAGGGTTAAATATGTTTTTACGTATTTTTCAATATCGCTTAGGCACGATGAGATATCGCGTTGGTTTCTGCTTAAAAATGTTACTCATACAAATGTTTAAATACCAATTTCACGATTTTAGAAAATTCTACCCCTAGGGGGGTGTAAAAGGGTTACATATGTTTTTACGTATTTCTCAATATCTTTTAAGCACGATAAGATATCGCCTTCGTTTCTGCTTGCAAATGTTACTCATACAAATTTTTAAAAATAAATGTCAAGATTTTTAGAAATTCCACTTTTAAGGGGGTGTAAAAGGGTTAAATATGTTTTTACGTATTTCTCAATATCTCTTAGGCACGATGAGATATTGGCTTGGTTTTCGATTGCAAATGTTACTCATACAAATGTTTAAAAACCTATTTCAGGATTTTTGGAAATTCTACCCCTAGAGGGGTGAAAAAGAGTTAATTATGTTTTTACGTATTTTTCAATATCTCTTAGGCACGATGAGATATCACGTTGGTTTTTGCTTGCAAATGTTACTCATACAAATGTTTGAAAACCTATTTCAGGATTTTTGGAAATTCTACCCCTTGAAGGGTGAAAAAGAGTCAAATTTGTTTTTACGTATTTCTCAATATCTCTTAGGCACGATGAGATATCGCCTTGGTTTTTGTTTGCAAATGTTACCCATACAAAAATTAAATATCAATTTCAGGATTTTTAAAAATTCCACCCTTAAGGGGGGTCTAAAAGGGTTAAATATGTTTTTACGAATTTCTCAATATCTCTTAGGCACGATGAAATATCGCCTTGGTTTTTGCTTGCCAATGTTACTCATACGAATGTTTAAAAACCGATTTAGGATTGTTAGAAATTCCACCCCTAAGGGGGTGTAAAAGGGTTAATATGTTTTTACGTAATTCTCAATATCTCTTAGGCACGATGAGATATCGCATAGTTTTCTGCTTGCAAATATTATTCATACAAAGTTTAAATACCAATTTCAGGATGTAAAAAAATTCCACCCCTAAGGGGGGTCTAAAAGGGTTAAATATGTTTTTACATATTTCTCAATATCTCTTAGGCACGATGAGATATCGCCTTGGTTTTTGTTTGCAAATGTTACTCATGAAAAAATTAAATATCAATTTCAGGACTTTTTAAAATTCCACACATAAGGGGGTCTAAAAGGGTTAAATATGTTTTTACGTATTTCTCAATATTTCTTAGGCACGATGAGATATCGCATTGTTTTCTGCTTGCAAATATTATCCATACAAAGTTTAAATACCAATTTCAGGATTCAAAAAAATTCCACTTCTAAGGTGGTCCAAAAGGGTTAAATATATTTTCACGTATTTCTCAATATCTCTTAGGCACGATGAGATATCGCGTTGGTTTTTGCTTGCAAATGTTACTCATACAAATATTCAAAAACTGATCTCAAGAATTTTGTAAATTCCACCCCTAGAGGGGTGTAAAATGGTTAAATATGTTTTTACGTATTTCTCAATATCTTTTAGGCACGATGAGATATCGCGTTGGTTTCTGCTTGAAAACGTTACTTATACAAATGTTTAAATACCAATTTCAGGATTTTAGAAAATTTTACCCCGGGGGGGGGGGTGTAAAAGGGTTACATATGTTTTTACGTATTTCTTAATATCTTTTAGGCACGATGAGATAACGCCTTGGTTTCTGCTTGCAAATGTTACTCATACAAATTTTTGAAAAAAAATAACAGGATTTCTAGAAATTCCACTCCTAAAGGGGTGTAAAAGGGTTAAATATGTTTTTACGTATTTCTCAATACCTCTTAGACACGATGAGATATAGCCTTGGATTTTGTTTGGAAATGTTCCTCATACAAATGTTTAAAAACCGATTTCAGGAATTTTAGAAATTCTACCCCGAAGGGGGTCTAAAAGGGTTGAATATATTTTTACGTATTTCTCAATATCTCTTAGGCACGATGAGATATTGGCTTGGTTTTCGTTTGCAAATGTTACTCATACACATGTTTAAAAACCTATTTCAGGATTTTTGGAAATTCTACCCCTAGAGGGGTGAAAAAGAGTTAATTATGTTTTTACGTATTTTTCAATATCTCTTAGGCACGATGAGATATCGCGTTGGTTTTTGTTTGCAAATGTTACCCATACAAAAATTAAATATCAATTTCAGGGTTTTTAGAAATTCCAATCATAAGGGGGTCTAAAAGGGTTAAATATGTTTTTACGTATTTCTCAATAATTCTTAGGCTCGATGAGATATCGCATTGTTTTCTGCTTGCAAATATTATTCATACAAAGTTTAAATACCAATTTCAGGATTCAAAAAAATTCCACCTCTAAGGTGGTCTAAAAGGGTTAAATATATTTTTACGTATTTCTCAAAATCTCTTAGGCACGATGAGATATCGCGTTGGTTTTTGCTGGCAAATGTTACTCATACAAATATTTGAAAACTAATCTCAAGAATTTTAGAAATTCTACCCTTAGAGGGGTGTAAAAGGGTTAAATATGTTTTTACGTATTTCTCAATATCTTTTAGGCACGATGAGATATCGGCTTGGTTTCTGCTTGCAAATGTTACTCATACAAATTTTTAAAAATGAATTCCAGGATTTCCAGAAATTCCACCCCTAAGGGGGTGTAAAAGGGTAAAATATGTTTCTACGTATTTCTCAATATCTCTTAGGCACGATGAGATATCGCCTTAGTCTTTGCTTGCAAATGTTACTCATACAAATGTTTAAAAACTGATTTGAGAATTTTTAGAAATTCCACCCTTAAGGGGGTGTAAAAAGGTTAAATATGTTTTTACGTATTTCTCAATATCTCTTAGGCACGATGAGATATCGCATTATTTTCTGCTTGCAAATATTACTCGTACAAAGTTTAAATACCAATTTCAGGATTTTTAAAAATTCCACCCCTAAGGGGGTGTAAAAAGGTAAAATATGTTTTTACGTTTTTTTCCATAACTCTTAGGCACGATGAGATATCGCCTTGGTTTTCGCTCGCAAATGTTACTCATACAAATGTTTAAAAACTTATTTCAGAATTTTTAGGAATTCAACCTCTAAGGGGGTGTAAGAGGGTAAAATATGTGTTTACGTGTTTCTCAATATCTCTTAGGCACGATCTGATATCGAATTGGTTTCTGCTTGCAAATATTACTCATACAAACGTTTAAAAACTGATCTCGGGATTTTAAAAAATTCTACCCCTAAGGAGGTGTGAAAAAGTTAAATATGCTTTTACGTATTTCTTAATATCTCTTAGGCACGATGAGATATCGCATTGTTTTCTGCTTGCAAATATTACTCATACAAAGTTTAAATACCAATTTCAGGATTTTTAAAAATTCCACCCATAAGGGGGTCTAAAAGGGTTAAATATGTTTTTACGTATTTCTCAATATCTCTTAGGCACGATGAGATATCGCGTTGGTTTTTGCTTGCAAATGTTAATCATACAAATGTTTAAAAACCGATTTCAGGATTTTTGGAAATTCTACCCCTAGAAGGGTGAAAAAGAGTTAAATATGTTTTTACGTATTTTTCAATATCTCTTAGGCACGATGAGATATCGCCTTGGTTTTTGTTTGCAAATTTTACTCATACAGAATTTAAATACCAATTTCAGGATTTTCAAAAATTCCACCCCTAAGGGGGTCTAAAAAAGTTAAATATGTTTATACATATTTCTCAATATCTCTTAGGCACGATGAGATATCGCCTTGGTTTTTGTTTGCAAATGTTACTCATACAAAAATTAAATATCAATTTCAGGACTTTTTAAAATTCCACCCCTAAGGGGGTCTAAAAAAGTTAAATATGTTTATACATATTTCTCAATATCTCTTAGGCACGATGAGATATCGCCTTGGTTTTTGTTTGCAAATGCTACTCATACAAAAATTAAATATCAATTTCAGAACTTTTTAAAATTCCACCCATAAGGGGGTCTAAAAGGGTTAAATATGTTTTTACGTATTTCTCAATATTCCTTAGGCACGATGAGTTATCGCATTGTTTTCTGCTTGCAAATATTATTCATACAAAGTTTAAATACCAATTTCAGGATTCAAAAAAATTCCACTTCTAAGGTGGGCTAAAAGGGTTAAATATATTTTTACCTATTTCTCAATATCTCTTAGGCACGATGAGATATCGCGTTGGTTTTTGCTTGCAAATGTTACTCATACAAATATTTAAAAACTAATCTCAAGAATTTTAGAAATTCTACCCCTAGAGCGGTGTAAAAGGGGTAAATATGTTTTGACGTATTTCTCAATATCTTTTAGGCACGATGAGATATCGCCTTCGTTTCTGCTTGCAAATGTTACTCATACAAATTTTTAAAAACTGATTTCAGGATTTTTAGAAATTCTACCCCTAGAGGGGTGTAGAAGGGTTAAATATGTTTTTACGTATTTTTCAATATCGCTTAGGCACGATGAGATATCGCGTTGGTTTCTGCTTAAAAATGTTACTTATACAAATGTTTAAATACCAATTTCACGATTTTAGAAAATTCTACCCCTAGGAGGGTGTAAAAGGGTTACATATGTTTTTACGTATTTCTCAATATCTTTTAGGCACGATAAGATATCGCCTTCGTTTCTGCTTGCAAATGTTACTCATACAAATTTTTAAAAATAAATGTCAAGATTTTTAGAAATTCCACTTTTAAGGGGGTGTAAAAGGGTTAAATATGTTTTTACGTATTTCTCAATATCTCTTAGGCACGATGAGATATTGGCTTGGTTTTCGATTGCAAATGTTACTCATACAAATGTTTAAAAACCTATTTCAGGATTTTTGGAAATTCTACCCCTAGAGGGGTGAAAAAGAGTTAATTATGTTTTTACGTATTTTTCAATATCTCTTAGGCACGATGAGATATCACGTTGGTTTTTGCTTGCAAATGTTACTCATACAAATGTTTGGAAACCTATTTCAGGATTTTTGGAAATTCTACCCCTAGAAGGGTGAAAAAGAGTCAAATTTGTTTTTACGTATTTCTCAATATCTCTTAGGCACGATGAGATATCGCCTTGGTTTTTGTTTGCAAATGTTACCCATACAAAAATTAAATATCAATTTCAGGATTTTTAAAAATTCCACCCATAAGGGGGTCTAAAACGGTTAAATATGTTTTTACGAATTTCTCAATATCTCTTAGGCACGATGAAATATCGCCTTGGTTTTTGCTTGCAAATTTTACTTATACGAATGTTTAAAAACCGATTTAGGATTGTTAGAAATTCTACCCCTAAGGGGGTGTAAAAGGGTTAATATGTTTTTACGTAATTCTCAATATCTCTTAGGCACGATGAGATATCGCATTGTTTTCTGCTTGCAAATATTATTCATACAAAGTTTAAATACCAATTTCAGGATTTAAAAAAATTCCACCCATAAGGGGGTCTAAAAGGGTTAAATATATTTTTACGTATTTCTCAATATCTCTTAGGCACGATGAGATATCGCGTTGGTTTTTGCTTGCAAATGTTAGTCATACAAATGTTAAGAAACCTATTTCAGGATTTTTGGAAATTCTACCCCTAGAAGGGTGAAAAAGCGTTAATATGTTTTTACGTAATTCTCAATATCTCTTAGGCACGATGAGATATCGCATTGTTTTCTGCTTGCAAATATTATTCATACAAAGTTTAAATACCAATTTCAGGATTTTTAAAAATTCCACCCCTAAGGGGGTCTAAAAGGGTTAAATATGTTTATACATATTTCTCAATATCTCTTAGGCACGATGAGATATCGCCTTGGTTTTTGTTTGCAAATGTTACTCATACAAAAATTAAATATCAATTTCAGGACTTTTTAAAATTCCACACATAAGGGGGTCTAAAAGGGTTAAATATGTTTTAACGTATTTCTCAATATCTCTTAGGCACGATGAGATATCGCCTTGGTTTTCGTTTGCAATTGTTATTCATGCAAATGTTTAAAAACTGATTTCAGGATTTTTAGAAATTCTACCCCTAGAGGGGTGTAAAAGGGTTAAATATGTTTTTACGTAGTTTTCAATATCGCTTAGGCACGATGAGATATCGCGTTGGTTTCTGCTTGAAAATGTAACTCATACAAATGTTTAAATACCAATTTTACGATTTTAGAAAATTCTACCCCTAGGGGGGTGTAAAAGGGTTACATATGTTTTTACGTATTTCTCAATATCTTTTAGGCACGATGAGATATCGCCTTCGTTTCTGCTTGCAAATGTTACTCATACAAATTTTTAAAAATAAATGTCAGGATTTTCAGAAATTCAGCTTTTAAGGGGGTGTAAAAGGGTTAAATATGTTTTTACGTATTTCTCAATATCTCTTAGGCACGATGAGACATTGGCTTGGTTTTCGTTTGCAAATGTTACTCATACAAATGTTTAAAAACCTATTTCAGGATTTTTGGAAATTCTACCCCTAGAGGGGTGAAAAAGAGTTAATTATGTTTTTACGTATTTTTCAATATCTCTTAGGCACGATGAGATATCGCGTTGGTTTTTGCTTGCAAATGTTACTCATACAAATGTTTGGAAACCTATTTCAGGATTTTTGGAAATTCTACCCCTAGAAGGGTGAAAAAGAGTCAAATTTGTTTTTACGTATTTCTCAATATCTCTTAGGCACGATGAGATATCGCCTCGGTTTTTGTTTGCAAATGTTACCCATACAAAAATTAAATATCAATTTCAGGATTTTTAAAAATTCCACCCATAAGGGGATCTAAAAGGGTTAAATATGTTTTTACGAATTTCTCAATATCTCTTAGGCACGATGAAATATCGCCTTGGTTTTTGCTTGCAAATGTTACTCATACGAATGTTTAAAAACCGATTTAGGATTGTTAGAAATTCTACCCCTAAGAAGGTGTAAAAGGGTTAATATGTTTTTACGTAATTCTCAATATCTCTTAGGCACGATGAGATATCGCATTGTTTTCTGCTTGCAAATATTATTCATACAAAGTTTAAATACCAATTTCAGGATTTAAAAAAATTCCACCCCTAAGGGGGTCTAAAAGGGTTAAATATATTTTTACGTATTTCTCAATATCTCTTAGGCACGATGAGATATCGCGTTGGTTTTTGCTTGCAAATGTTAGTCATACAAATGTTAAGAAACCTATTTCAGGATTTTTGGAAATTCTACCCCTAGAAGGGTGAAAAAGCGTTAATATGTTTTTACGTAATTCTCAATATCTCTTAGGCACGATGAGATATCGCATTGTTTTCTGCTTGCAAATATTATTCATACAAAGTTTAAATACCAATTTCAGGATTTTTAAAAATTCCACCCCTAAGGGGGTCTAAAAGGGTTAAATATGTTTTTACATATTTCTCAATATCTCTTAGGCACGATGAGATATCGCCTTGGTTTTTGTTTGCAAATGTTACTCATACAAAAATTAAATATCAATTTCAGGACTTTTTAAAATTCCACACATAAGGGGGTCTAAAAGGGTTAAATATGTTTTAACGTATTTCTCAATATCTCTTAGGCACGATGAGATATCGCCTTGGTTTTCGTTTGCAATTGTTATTCATGCAAATGTTTAAAAACTGATTTCAGGATTTTTAGAAATTCTACCCCTAGAGGGGTGTAAAAGGGTTAAATATATTTTTACGTAGTTTTCAATATCGCTTAGGCACGATGAGATATCGCGTTGGTTTCTGCTTGAAAATGTTACTCATACAAATGTTTAAATACCAATTTTACGATTTTAGAAAATTCTACCCCTAGGGGGGTGTAAAAGGGTTACATATGTTTTTACGTATTTCTCAATATCTTTTAGGCACGATGAGATATCGCCTTCGTTTCTGCTTGCAAATGTTACTCATACAAATTTTTAAAAATAAATGTCAGGATTTTTAGAAATTCAGCTTTTAAGGGGGTGTAAAAGGGTTAAATATGTTTTTACGTATTTCTCAATATCTCTTAGGCACGATGAGACATTGGCTTGGTTTTCGTTTGCAAATGTTACTCATACAAATGTTTAAAAACCTATTTCAGGATTTTTGGAAATTCTACCCCTAGAGGGGTGAAAAAGAGTTGATTATGTTTTTACGTATTTTTCAATATCTCTTAGGCACGATGAGATATCGCGTTGGTTTTTGCTTGCAAATGTTACTCATACAAATGTTTAAAAACCTATTTCAGGATGTTTGGAAATTCTACCTCTAGAAGGGTTAAAAAGAGTTAAATATGTTTTTACGTATTTCTTAATATCTCTTAGGCACGATGAGATATCGCCTTGGTTTTTGTTTGCAAATGTTACCCATACAAAAATTAAATATCAATTTCAGAATTTTTAGAAATTCCAATCATAAGGGGGTCTAAAAGGGTTAAATATGTTTTTACGAATTTCTCAATATCTCTTAGGCACGATGAAATATCGCCTTGGTTTTTGCTTGCAAATGTTACTCATACGAATGTTTAAGAACCGATTTAGGATTGTTAGAAATTCCACCCCTAAGCGGGTGTAAAAGGGTTAAATATGTTTTTACGTATTTCTCAATATCTCTTAGGCACGATGAGATATCGCGTTGGTTTTTGCTTGCAAATGTTACTCATACAAATATTTAAAAACTAATCTCAAGAGTTTTAGAAATTCTACCCCTAAAGGGGTGTAAAAGGGTTAATCATATTTTTACGTATTTCTCAATATCTTTTAGGCACGATGAGATATCGCCTTGGTTTCTGCTTGCAAATGTTACTCATACAAATTTTGAAAAATAAATGTCAGGATTTTTAGAAGTTCTACCTTTAAGGGGGTGTAAAAGGGTTAAATATGTTTTTACGTATTTCTCAATATCTCTTAGGCACGATGAGATATTGGCTAGGTTTTTACTTGCAAATGTTACCTATACAAATGTAAACAACCAATTTCAGGATTTTCAAAAATTCCACCCCTAAAAGGGTGTAAAACTGTTAAATATCTTTTTACGTATTTGTCAATATCTCTTAGGCACGATGAGATATTGGCTTGGTTTTTACTTGCAAATGTTACCCATACAAATGTGAACAACCAATTTCAGGATTTTCAAAAATTCCACCCCTAAGGGGTTGTAAAAAGGTAAAATATGTTTTCACGTATTTCTCCATATCTCTTAGGCACGTTGAGATATCGCCTTGGTTTTCGCTTGCAAATGTTACTCATACAAATGTTTAAAAACTTGATTCAGGATTTTTGGAAATTCCACCCCTAAGGGGGTGTAAAAGGGTTAAATATGTTTTTACGTATTTCTCAATATCTTTTATGCACGATGAGATATCGCGTTGGTTTTTGTTTGCAAATGTTACCCATACAAAAATTAAATATCAATTTCAGGGTTTTTAGAAATTCCAATCATAAGGGGGTCTAAAAGGGTTAAATATGTTTTTACGTATTTCTCAATATTTCTTAGGCTCGATGAGATATCGCATTGTTTTCTGCTTGCAAATATTACTCATACAAAGTTTAAATACCAATTTCAGGATTCAAAAAAATTCCACCTCTAAGGTGGTCTAAAAGGGTTAAATATATTTTTACGTATTTCTCAAAATCTCTTAGGCACGATGAGATATCGCGTTGGTTTTTGCTGGCAAATGTTACTCATACAAATATTTGAAAACTAATCTCAAGAATTTTAGAAATTCTACCCTTAGAGGGGTGTAAAAGGGTTAAATATGTTTTTACGTATTTCTCAATATCTTTTAGGCACGATAAGATATCGGCTTGGTTTCTGCTTGCAAATGTTACTCATACAAATTTTTAAAAATGAATTCCAGGATTTCCAGAAATTCCACCCCTAAGGGGGTGTAAAAAGGTTAAATATGTTTTTACGTATTTTTCAATATCTCTTAGGCACGATGAGATATCGCATTATTTTCTGCTTGCAAATATTACTCGTACAAAGTTTAAATACCAACTTCAGGATTTTTAAAAATTCCACCCCTAAGGGGGTGTAAAAAGGTAAAATATGTTTTTACGTTTTTTTCCATAACTCTTAGGCACGATGAGATATCGCCTTGGTTTTCGCTTGCAAATGTTACTCATACAAATGTTTAAAAACTTATTTCAGAATTTTTAGGAATTCAACTTCTAAGGGGGTGTAAGAGGGTTAAATATGTGTTTACGTGTTTCTCAATATCTCTTAGGCACGATCTGATATCAAATTGGTTTCCGCTTGCAAATATTACTCATACAAACGTTTAAAAACTGATCTCGGGATTTTAAAAAATTCTACCCCTAAGGAGGTGTAAAAAAGTTAAATATGCTTTTACGTATTTCTTAATATCTCTTAGGCACGATGAGATATCGCATTGTTTTCTGCTTGCAAATATTACTCATACAAAGTTTAAATACCAATTTCAGGATTTTTAAAAATTCCACCCATAAGGGGGTCTAAAAGGGTTAAATATGTTTTTACGTATTTCTCAATATCTCTTAGGCACGATGAGATATCGCGTTGGTTTTTGCTTGCAAATGTTAATCATACAAATGTTTAAAAACCGATTTCAGGATTTTTGGAAATTCTACCCCTAGAAGGGTGAAAAAGAGTTAAATATGTTTTTACGTATTTTTCAATATCTCTTAGGCACGATGAGATATCGCCTTGGTTTTTGTTTGCAAATTTTACTCATACAGAATTTAAATACCAATTTCAGGATTTTCAAAAATTCCACCCCTAAGGGTGTCTAAAAAAGTTAAATATGTTTATACATATTTCTCAATATCTCTTAGGCACGATGAGATATCGCCTTGGTTTTTGTTTGCAAATGTTACTCATACAAAAATTAAATATCAATTTCAGGACTTTTTAAAATTCCACCCATAAGGGGGTCTAAAAGGGTTAAATATGTTTTTCCGTATTGCTCAATATTCCTTAGGCACGATGAGATATCGCATTGTTTTCTGCTTGCAAATATTATTCATACAAAGTTTAAATACCAATTTCAGGATTCAAAAAAATTCCACTTCTAAGGTGGTCTAAAAGGGTTAAATATATTTTTACCTATTTCTCAATATCTCTTAGGCACGATGAGATATCGCGTTGGTTTTTGCTTGCAAATGTTACTCATACAAATATTTAAAAACTAATCTCAAGAATTTTAGAAATTCTACCCCTAGAAGGGTGTAAAAGGGGTAAATATGTTTTGACGTATTTCTCAATATCTTTTAGGCACGATGAGATATCGCCTTGGTTTCTGCTTGCAAATGTTACTCATACAAATTTTCAAAAACTGATTTCAGGATTTTTAGAAATTCTACCCCTAGAGGGGTGTAGAAGGGTTAAATATGTTTTTACGTATTTTTCAATATCGCTTAGGCACGATGAGATATCGCGTTGGTTTCTGCTTAAAAATGTTACTCATACAAATGTTTAAATACCAATTTCACGATTTTAGAAAATTCTACCCCTAGGAGGGTGTAAAAGGGTTACATATGTTTTTACGTATTTCTCAATATCTTTTAGGCACGATAAGATATCGCCTTCGTTTCTGCTTGCAAATGTTACTCATACAAATTTTTAAAAATAAATGTCAAGATTTTTAGAAATTCCACTTTTAAGGGGGTGTAAAAGGGTTAAATATGTTTTTACGTATTTCTCAATATCTCTTAGGCACGATGAGATATTGGCTTGGTTTTCGATTGCAAATGTTACTCATACAAATGTTTAAAAACCTATTTCAGGATTTTTGGAAATTCTACCCCTGGAGGGGTGAAAAAGAGTTAATTATGTTTTTACGTATTTTTCAATATCTCTTAGGCACGATGAGATATCACGTTGGTTTTTGCTTGCAAATGTTACTCATACAAATGTTTGAAAACCTATTTCAGGATTTTTGGAAATTCTACCCCTAGAAGGGTGAAAAAGAGTCAAATTTGTTTTTACGTATTTCTCAATATCTCTTAGGCACGATGAGATATCGCCTTGGTTTTTGTTTGCAAATGTTACCCATACAAAAATTAAATATCAATTTCAGGATTTTTAAAAATTCCACCCATAAGGGGGTCTAAAAGGGTTAAATATGTTTTTACGAATTTCTCAATATCTCTTAGGCACGATGAAATATCGCCTTGGTTTTTGCTTGCAAATGTTACTCATACGAATGTTTAAAAACCGATTTAGGATTGTTAGAAATTCTACCCCTAAGGGGGTGTAAAAGGGTAAATATGTTTTTACGTAATACTCAATATCTCTTAGGCACGATGAGATATCGCATTGTTTACTGCTTGCAAATATTATTCATACAAAGTTCAAATACCAATTTCAGAATTAAAAAAAATTCCACCCCTAAGGGGGTCTAAAAGGGTTAAATATATTTTTACGTATTTCTCAATATCTCTTAGGCACAATGAGATATCGCGTTGGTTTTTGCTTGCAAATGTTACTCATACAAATGTTAAGAAACCTATTTCAGGATTTTTGGAAATTCTACCCCTAGAAGGGTGAAAAAGCGTTAATATGTTTTTACGTAATTCTCAATATCTCTTAGGCACGATGAGATATCGCATTGTTTTCTGCTTGCAAATAGTATTCATACAAAGTTTAAATACCAATTTCAGGATTTTTAAAAATTCCACCCCTAAGGGGGTCTAAAAGGGTTAAATATGTTTTTACATATTTCTCAATATCTCTTAGGCACGATGAGATATCGCCTTGGTTTTTGTTTGCAAATGTTACTCATACAAAACTAAATATCAATTTCAGGACTTTTTAAAATTCCACACATAAGGGGGTCTAAAAGGGTTAAATATGTTTTAACGTATTTCTCAATATCTCTTAGGCACGATGAGATATCGCCTTGGTTTTCGTTTGCAATTGTTATTCATGCAAATGTTTAAAAACTGATTTCAGGATTTTTAGAAATTCTACCCCTAGAGGGGTGTAAAAGGGTTAAATATGTTTTTACGTAGTTTTCAATATCGCTTAGGCACGATGAGATATCGCGTTGGTTTCTGCTTGAAAATGTTACTCATACAAATGTTTAAATACCAATTTTACGATTTTAGAAAATTCTACCCCTAGGGGGGTGTAAAAGGGTTACATATGTTTTTACGTATTTCTCAATATCTTTTAGGCACGATGAGATATCGCCCTCGTTTCTGCTTGCAAATGTTACTCATACAAATTTTTAAAAATAAATGTCAGGATTTTTAGAAATTCAACTTTTAAGGGGGTGTAAAAGGGTTAAATATGTTTTTACGAATTTCTCAATATCTCTTAGGCACGATGAAATATCGCCTTGGTTTTTGCTTGCAAATGTTACTCATACGAATGTTTAAGAACCGATTTAGGATTGTTAGAAATTCCACCCCTAAGGGGGTGTAAAAGGGTTAAATATGTTTTTACGTATTTCTCAATATCTCTTAGGCACGATGAGATATCGCATTGGTTTTTGCTTGCAAATGTTACTCATACAAATATTTAAAAACTAATCTCAAGAATTTTAGAAATTCTACCCCTAAAGGGGTGTAAAAGGGTTAAATATATTTTTACGTATTTCTCAATATCTTTTAGGCACGATGAGATATCGCCTTGGTTTCTGCTTGCAAATGTTACTCATACAAATTTTGAAAAATAAATGTCAGGATTTTTAGAAGTTCTACCTTTAAGGGGGTGTAAAAGGGTTAAATATGTTTTTACGTATTTCTCAATATCTCTTAGGCACGATGAGATATTGGCTAGGTTTTTACTTGCAAATGTTACCTATACAAATGTAAACAACCAATTTCAGGATTTTCAAAAATTCCACCCCTAAAAGGGTGTAAAACTGTTAAATATGTTTTTACGTATTTGTCAATATCTCTTAGGCACGATGAGATATTGGCTTGGTTTTTACTTGCAAATGTTACCCATACAAATGTGAACAACCAATTTCAGGATTTTCAAAAATTCCACCCCTAAGGGGTTGTAAAAAGGTAAAATATGTTTTCACGTATTTCTCCATATCTCTTAGGCACGTTGAGATATCGCCTTGGTTTTCGCTTGCAAATGTTACTCATACAAATGTTTAAAAACTTGATTCAGGATTTTTGGAAATTCCACCCTTAAGGGGGTGTAAAAGGGTTAAATATGTTTTTACGTATTTCTCAATATCTTTTATGCACGATGAGATATCGCGTTGGTTTTTGTTTGCAAATGTTACCCATACAAAAATTAAATATCAATTTCAGGGTTTTTAGAAATTCCAATCATAAGGGGGTCTAAAAGGGTTAAATATGTTTTTACGTATTTCTCAATATTTCTTAGGCTCGATGAGATATCGCATTGTTTTCTGCTTGCAAATATTATTCATACAAAGTTTAAATACCAATTTCAGGATTCAAAAAAATTCCACCTCTAAGGTGGTCTAAAAGGGTTAAATATATTTTTACGTATTTCTCAAAATCTCTTAGGCACGATGAGATATCGCGTTGGTTTTTGCTGGCAAATGTTACTCATACAAATATTTAAAAACTAATCTCAAGAATTTTAGAAATTCTACCCTTAGAGGGGTGTAAAAGGGTTAAATATGTTTTTACGTATTTCTCAATATATTTTAGGCACGATGAGATATCGGCTTGGTTTCTGCTTGCAAATGTTACTCATACAAATTTTTAAAAATCAATTCCAGGATTTCCAGAAATTCTACCCCTAAGGGGGTGTAAAAGGGTAAAATATGTTTCTACGTATTTCTCAATATCTCTTAGGCACGATGAGATATCGCCTTAGTCTTTGCTTGCAAATGTTACTCATACAAATGTTTAAAAACTGATTTGAGAATTTTTAAAAATTCCACCCTTAAGGGGGTGTAAAAAGGTTAAATATGTTTTTACGTATTTCTCAATATCTCTTAGGCACGATGAGATATCGCATTATTTTCTGCTTGCAAATATTACTCGTACAAAGTTTAAATACCAATTTCAGGATTCTTAAAAATTCCACCCCTAAGGGGGTGTAAAAAGGTAAAATATGTTTTTACGTTTTTTTCCATAACTCTTAGGCACGATGAGATATCGCCTTGGTTTTCGCTTGCAAATGTTA
Organism: Cylloceria caligata; assembly: GCA_963942595.1. Classification (NCBI taxonomy): domain Eukaryota; kingdom Metazoa; phylum Arthropoda; class Insecta; order Hymenoptera; family Ichneumonidae; genus Cylloceria; species Cylloceria caligata. The sequence goes on along the minus strand of OZ012708.1, from coordinate 23,761,809 downwards.
CTCATACAAATGTTTAAAAACTTATTTCAGAATTTTTAGGAATTCAACCTCTAAGGGGGTGTAAGAGGGTTAAATATGTGTTTACGTGTTTCTCAATATCTCTTAGGCACGATCTGATATCGAATTGGTTTCTGCTTGCAAATATTACTCATACAAACGTTTAAAAACTGATCTCGGGATTTTAAAAAATTCTACCCCTAAGGAGGTGTGAAAAAGTTAAATATGCTTTTACGTATTTCTTAATATCTCTTAGGCACGATGAGATATCGCATTGTTTTCTGCTTGCAAATATTACTCATACAAAGTTTAAATACCAATTTCAGGATTTTTAAAAATTCCACCCATAAGGGGGTCTAAAAGGGTTAAATATGTTTTTACGTATTTCTCAATATCTCTTAGGCACGATGAGATATCGCGTTGGTTTTTGCTTGCAAATGTTAATCATACAAATGTTTAAAAACCGATTTCAGGATTTTTGGAAATTCTACCCCTAGAAGGGTGAAAAAGAGTTAAATATGTTTTTACGTATTTTTCAATATCTCTTAGGCACGATGAGATATCGCCTTGGTTTTTGTTTGCAAATTTTACTCATACAGAATTTAAATACCAATTTCAGGATTTTTAAAAATTCCACCCCTAAGGGGGTCTAAAAAAGTTAAATATGTTTATACATATTTCTCAATATCTCTTAGGCACGATGAGATATCGCCTTGGTTTTTGTTTGCAAATGTTACTCATACAAAAATTAAATATCAATTTCAGGACTTTTTAAAATTCCACCCATAAGGGGGTCTAAAAGGGTTAAATATGTTTTTACGTATTTCTCAATATTCCTTAGGCACGATGAGATATCGCATTGTTTTCTGCTTGCAAATATTATTCATACAAAGTTTAAATACCAATTTCAGGATTCAAAAAAATTCCACTTCTAAGGTGGTCTAAAAGGGTTAAATATATTTTTACCTATTTCTCAATATCTCTTAGGCACGATGAGATATCGCGTTGGTTTTTGCTTGCAAATGTTACTCATACAAATATTTAAAAACTAATCTCAAGAATTTTAGAAATTCTACCCCTAGAGGGGTGTAAAAGGGGTAAATATGTTTTGACGTATTTCTCAATATCTTTCAGGCACGATGAGATATCGCCTTGGTTTCTGCTTGCAAATGTTACTCATACAAATTTTTAAAAACTGATTTCAGGATTTTTAGAAATTCTACCCCTAGAGGGGTGTAGAAGGGTTAAATATGTTTTTACGTATTTTTCAATATCGCTTAGGCACGATGAGATATCGCGTTGGTTTCTGCTTAAAAATGTTACTCATACAAATGTTTAAATACCAATTTCACGATTTTAGAAAATTCTACCCCTAGGAGGGTGTAAAAGGGTTAATATGTTTTTACGTAATTCTCAATATCTCTTAGGCACGATGAGATATCGCGTTGGTTTTTGCTTGCAAATGTTAGTCATACAAATGTTAAGAAACCTATTTCAGGATTTTTGGAAATTCTACCCCTAGAAGGGTGAAAAAGCGTTAATATGTTTTTACGTAATTCTCAATATCTCTTAGGCACGATGAGATATCGCCTTGGTTTCTGCTTGCAAATGTTACTCATACAAATTTTGAAAAATAAATGTCAGGATTTTTAGAAATTCAGCTTTTAAGGGGGTGTAAAAGGTTAAATATGTTTTTACGTATTTCTCAATATCTCTTAGGCACGATGAGACATTGGCTTGGTTTTCGTTTGCAAATGTTACTCATACAAATGTTTAAAAACCTAATTCAGGATTTTTGGAAATTCTACCCCTAGAGGGGTGAAAAAGAGTTAATTATGTTTTTACGTATTTTTCAATATCTCTTAGGCACGATGAGATATCACGTTGGTTTTTGCTTGCAAATGTTACTCATACAAATGTTTGGAAACCTATTTCAGGATTTTTGGAAATTCTACCCCTAGAAGGGTGAAAAAGAGTCAAATTTGTTTTTACGTATTTCTCAATATCTCTTAGGCACGATGAGATATCGCCTTGGTTTTTGTTTGCAAATGTTACCCATACAAAAATTAAATATCAATTTCAGGATTTTTAAAAATTCCACCCATAAGGGGGTCTAAAAGGGTTAAATATGTTTTTACGAATTTCTCAATATCTCTTAGGCACGATGAAATATCGCCTTGGTTTTTGCTTGCAAATTTTACTTATACGAATGTTTAAAAACCGATTTAGGATTGTTAGAAATTCTACCCCTAAGGGGGTGTAAAAGGGTTAATATGTTTTTACGTAATTCTCAATATCTCTTAGGCACGATGAGATATCGCATTGTTTTCTGCTTGCAAATATTATTCATACAAAGTTTAAATACCAATTTCAGGATTTAAAAAAATTCCACCCCTAAGGGGGTCTAAAAGGGTTAAATATATTTTTACGTATTTCTCAATATCTCTTAGGCACGATGAGATATCGCGTTGGTTTTTGCTTGCAAATGTTAGTCATACAAATGTTAAGAAACCTATTTCAGGATTTTTGGAAATTCTACCCCTAGAAGGGTGAAAAAGCGTTAATATGTTTTTACGTAATTCTCAATATCTCTTAGGCACGATGAGATATCGCATTGTTTTCTGCTTGCAAATATTATTCATACAAAGTTTAAATACCAATTTCAGGATTTTTAAAAATTCCACCCCTAAGGGGGTCTAAAAGGGTTAAATATGTTTATACATATTTCTCAATATCTCTTAGGCACGATGAGATATCGCCTTGGTTTTTGTTTGCAAATGTTACTCATACAAAAATTAAATATAAATTTCAGGACTTTTTAAAATTCCACACATAAGGGGGTCTAAAAGGGTTAAATATGTTTTAACGTATTTCTCAATATCTCTTAGGCACGATGAGATATCGCCTTGGTTTTCGTTTGCAATTGTTATTCATGCAAATGTTTAAAAACTGATTTCAGGATTTTTAGAAATTCTACCCCTAGAGGGGTGTAAAAGGGTTAAATATGTTTTTACGTAGTTTTCAATATCGCTTAGGCACGATGAGATATCGCGTTGGTTTCTGCTTGAAAATGTTACTCATACAAATGTTTAAATACCAATTTTACGATTTTAGAAAATTCTACCCCTAGGGGGGTGTAAAAGGGTTACATATGTTTTTACGTATTTCTCAATATCTTTTAGGCACGATGAGATATCGCCTTCGTTTCTGCTTGCAAATGTTACTCATACAAATTTTTAAAAATAAATGTCAGGATTTTCAGAAATTCAGCTTTTAAGGGGGTGTAAAAGGGTTAAATATGTTTTTACGTATTTCTCAATATCTCTTAGGCACGATGAGACATTGGCTTGGTTTTCGTTTGCAAATGTTACTCATAAAAATGTTTAAAAACCTATTTCAGGATTTTTGGAAATTCTACCCCTAGAGGGGTGAAAAAGAGTTAATTATGTTTTTACGTATTTTTCAATATCTCTTAGGCACGATGAGATATCGCGTTGGTTTTTGCTTGCAAATGTTACTCATACAAATGTTTGGAAACCTATTTCAGGATTTTTGGAAATTCTACCCCTAGAAGGGTGAAAAAGAGTCAAATTTGTTTTTACGTATTTCTCAATATCTCTTAGGCACGATGAGATATCGCCTCGGTTTTTGTTTGCAAATGTTACCCATACAAAAGTTAAATATCAATTTCAGGATTTTTAAAAATTCCACCCATAAGGGGATCTAAAAGGGTTAAATATGTTTTTACGAATTTCTCAATATCTCTTAGGCACGATGAAATATCGCCTTGGTTTTTGCTTGCAAATGTTACTCATACGAATGTTTAAAAACCGATTTAGGATTGTTAGAAATTCTACCCCTAAGAAGGTGTAAAAGGGTTAATATGTTTTTACGTAATTCTCAATATCTCTTAGGCACGATGAGATATCGCATTGTTTTCTGCTTGCAAATATTATTCATACAAAGTTTAAATACCAATTTCAGGATTCAAAAAATTCCACCCCTAAGGGGGTCTAAAAGGGTTAAATATATTTTTACGTATTTCTCAATATCTCTTAGGCACGATGAGATATCGCGTTGGTTTTTGCTTGCAAATGTTAGTCATACAAATGTTAAGAAACCTATTTCAGGATTTTTGGAAATTCTACCCCTAGAAGGGTGAAAAAGCGTTAATATGTTTTTACGTAATTCTCAATATCTCTTAGGCACGATGAGATATCGCATTGTTTTCTGCTTGCAAATATTATTCATACAAAGTTTAAATACCAATTTCAGGATTTTTAAAAATTCCACCCCTAAGGGGGTCTAAAAGGGTTAAATATGTTTTTACATATTTCTCAATATCTCTTAGGCACGATGAGATATCGCCTTGGTTTTTGTTTGCAAATGTTACTCATACAAAAATTAAATATCAATTTCAGGACTTTTTAAAATTCCACACATAAGGGGGTCTAAAAGGGTTAAATATGTTTTAACGTATTTCTCAATATCTCTTAGGCACGATGAGATATCGCCTTGGTTTTCGTTTGCAATTGTTATTCATGCAAATGTTTAAAAACTGATTTCAGGATTTTTAGAAATTCTACCCCTAGAGGGGTGTAAAAGGGTTAAATATATTTTTACGTAGTTTTCAATATCGCTTAGGCACGATGAGATATCGCGTTGGTTTCTGCTTGAAAATGTTACTCATACAAATGTTTAAATACCAATTTTACGATTTTAGAAAATTCTACCCCTAGGGGGGTGTAAAAGGGTTACATATGTTTTTACGTATTTCTCAATATCTTTTAGGCACGATGAGATATCGCCTTCGTTTCTGCTTGCAAATGTTACTCATACAAATTTTTAAAAATAAATGTCAGGATTTTTAGAAATTCAGCTTTTAAGGGGGTGTAAAAGGGTTAAATATGTTTTTACGTATTTCTCAAAATCTCTTAGGCACGATGAGACATTGGCTTGGTTTTCGTTTGCAAATGTTACTCATACAAATGTTTAAAAACCTATTTCAGGATTTTTGGAAATTCTACCCCTAGAGGGGTGAAAAAGAGTTGATTATGTTTTTACGTATTTTTCAATATCTCTTAGGCACGATGAGATATCGCGTTGGTTTTTGCTTGCAAATGTTACTCATACAAATGTTTAAAAACCTATTTCAGGATGTTTGGAAATTCTACCTCTAGAAGGGTTAAAAAGAGTTAAATATGTTTTTACGTATTTCTTAATATCTCTTAGGCACGATGAGATATCGCCTTGGTTTTTGTTTGCAAATGTTACCCATACAAAAATTAAATATCAATTTCAGAATTTTTAGAAATTCCAATCATAAGGGGGTCTAAAAGGGTTAAATATGTTTTTACGAATTTCTCAATATCTCTTAGGCACGATGAAATATCGCCTTGGTTTTTGCTTGCAAATGTTACTCATACGAATGTTTAAGAACCGATTTAGGATTGTTAGAAATTCCACCCCTAAGCGGGTGTAAAAGGGTTAAATATGTTTTTACGTATTTCTCAATATCTCTTAGGCACGATGAGATATCGCGTTGGTTTTTGCTTGCAAATGTTACTCATACAAATATTTAAAAACTAATCTCAAGAGTTTTAGAAATTCTACCCCTAAAGGGGTGTAAAAGGGTTAATCATATTTTTACGTATTTCTCAATATCTTTTAGGCACGATGAGATATCGCCTTGGTTTCTGCTTGCAAATGTTACTCATACAAATTTTGAAAAATAAATGTCAGGATTTTTAGAAGTTCTACCTTTAAGGGGGTGTAAAAGGGTTAAATATGTTTTTACGTATTTCTCAATATCTCATAGGCACGATGAGATATTGGCTAGGTTTTTACTTGCAAATGTTACCTATACAAATGTAAACAACCAATTTCAGGATTTTCAAAAATTCCACCCCTAAAAGGGTGTAAAACTGTTAAATATCTTTTTACGTATTTGTCAATATCTCTTAGGCACGATGAGATATTGGCTTGGTTTTTACTTGCAAATGTTACCCATACAAATGTGAACAACCAATTTCAGGATTTTCAAAAATTCCACCCCTAAGGGGTTGTAAAAAGGTAAAATATGTTTTCACGTATTTCTCCATATCTCTTAGGCACGTTGAGATATCGCCTTGGTTTTCGCTTGCAAATGTTACTCATACAAATGTTTAAAAACTTGATTCAGGATTTTTGGAAATTCCACCCCTAAGGGGGTGTAAAAGGGTTAAATATGTTTTTACGTATTTCTCAATATCTTTTATGCACGATGAGATATCGCGTTGGTTTTTGTTTGCAAATGTTACCCATACAAAAATTAAATATCAATTTCAGGGTTTTTAGAAATTCCAATCATAAGGGGGTCTAAAAGGGTTAAATATGTTTTTACGTATTTCTCAATATTTCTTAGGCTCGATGAGATATCGCATTGTTTTCTGCTTGCAAATATTACTCATACAAAGTTTAAATACCAATTTCAGGATTCAAAAAAATTCCACCTCTAAGGTGGTCTAAAAGGGTTAAATATATTTTTACGTATTTCTCAAAATCTCTTAGGCACGATGAGATATCGCGTTGGTTTTTGCTGGCAAATGTTACTCATACAAATATTTGAAAACTAATCTCAAGAATTTTAGAAATTCTACCCTTAGAGGGGTGTAAAAGGGTTAAATATGTTTTTACGTATTTCTCAATATCTTTTAGGCACGATGAGATATCGGCTTGGTTTCTGCTTGCAAATGTTACTCATACAAATTTTTAAAAATGAATTCCAGGATTTCCAGAAATTCCACCCCTAAGGGGGTGTAAAAAGGTTAAATATGTTTTTACGTATTTTTCAATATCTCTTAGGCACGATGAGATATCGCATTATTTTCTGCTTGCAAATATTACTCGTACAAAGTTTAAATACCAACTTCAGGATTTTTAAAAATTCCACCCCTAAGGGGGTGTAAGAAGGTAAAATATGTTTTTACGTTTTTTTCCATAACTCTTAGGCACGATGAGATATCGCCTTGGTTTTCGCTTGCAAATGTTACTCATACAAATGTTTAAAAACTTATTTCAGAATTTTTAGGAATTCAACTTCTAAGGGGGTGTAAGAGGGTTAAATATGTGTTTACGTGTTTCTCAATATCTCTTAGGCACGATCTGATATCAAATTGGTTTCCGCTTGCAAATATTACTCATACAAACGTTTAAAAACTGATCTCGGGATTTTAAAAAATTCTACCCCTAAGGAGGTGTAAAAAAGTTAAATATGCTTTTACGTATTTCTTAATATCTCTTAGGCACGATGAGATATCGCATTGTTTTCTGCTTGCAAATATTACTCATACAAAGTTTAAATACCAATTTCAGGATTTTTAAAAATTCCACCCATAAGGGGGTCTAAAAGGGTTAAATATGTTTTTACGTATTTCTCAATATCTCTTAGGCACGATGAGATATCGCGTTGGTTTTTGCTTGCAAATGTTAATCATACAAATGTTTAAAAACCGATTTCAGGATTTTTGGAAATTCTACCCCTAGAAGGGTGAAAAAGAGTTAAATATGTTTTTACATATTTTTCAATATCTCTTAGGCACGATGAGATATCGCCTTGGTTTTTGTTTGCAAATTTTACTCATACAGAATTTAAATACCAATTTCAAGATTTTCAAAAATTCCACCCCTAAGGGGGTCTAAAAAAGTTAAATATGTTTATACATATTTCTCAATATCTCTTAGGCACGATGAGATATCGCCTTGGTTTTTGTTTGCAAATGTTACTCATACAAAAATTAAATATCAATTTCAGGACTTTTTAAAATTCCACCCATAAGGGGGTCTAAAAGGGTTAAATATGTTTTTCCGTATTGCTCAATATTCCTTAGGCACGATGAGATATCGCATTGTTTTCTGCTTGCAAATATTATTCATACAAAGTTTAAATACCAATTTCAGGATTCAAAAAAATTCCACTTCTAAGGTGGTCTAAAAGGGTTAAATATATTTTTACCTATTTCTCAATATCTCTTAGGCACGATGAGATATCGCGTTGGTTTTTGCTTGCAAATGTTACTCATACAAATATTTAAAAACTAATCTCAAGAATTTTAGAAATTCTACCCCTAGAAGGGTGTAAAAGGGGTAAATATATTTTGACGTATTTCTCAATATCTTTTAGGCACGATGAGATATCGCCTTGGTTTCTGCTTGCAAATGTTACTCATACAAATTTTCAAAAACTGATTTCAGGATTTTTAGAAATTCTACCCCTAGAGGGGTGTAGAAGGGTTAAATATGTTTTTACGTATTTTTCAATATCGCTTAGGCACGATGAGATATCGCGTTGGTTTCTGCTTAAAAATGTTACTCATACAAATGTTTAAATACAAATTTCACGATTTTAGAAAATTCTACCCCTAGGAGGGTGTAAAAGGGTTACATATGTTTTTACGTATTTCTCAATATCTTTTAGGCACGATAAGATATCGCCTTCGTTTCTGCTTGCAAATGTTACTCATACAAATTTTTAAAAATAAATGTCAAGATTTTTAGAAATTCCACTTTTAAGGGGGTGTAAAAGGGTTAAATATGTTTTTACGTATTTCTCAATATCTCTTAGGCACGATGAGATATTGGCTTGGTTTTCGATTGCAAATGTTACTCATACAAATGTTTAAAAACCTATTTCAGAATTTTTGGAAATTCTACCCCTGGAGGGGTGAAAAAGAGTTAATTATGTTTTTACGTATTTTTCAATATCTCTTAGGCACGATGAGATATCACGTTGGTTTTTGCTTGCAAATGTTACTCATACAAATGTTTGAAAACCTATTTCAGGATTTTTGGAAATTCTACCCCTAGAAGGGTGAAAAAGAGTCAAATTTGTTTTTACGTATTTCTCAATATCTCTTAGGCACGATGAGATATCGCCTTGGTTTTTGTTTGCAAATGTTACCCATACAAAAATTAAATATCAATTTCAGGATTTTTAAAAATTCCACCCATAAGGGGGTCTAAAAGGGTTAAATATGTTTTTACGAATTTCTCAATATCTCTTAGGCACGATGAAATATCGCCTTGGTTTTTGCTTGCAAATGTTACTCATACGAATGTTTAAAAACCGATTTAGGATTGTTAGAAATTCTACCCCTAAGGGGGTAAAAGGGTAAATATGTTTTTACGTAATTCTCAATATCTCTTAGGCACGATGAGATATCGCATTGTTTACTGCTTGCAAATATTATTCATACAAAGTTCAAATACCAATTTCAGAATTAAAAAAAATTCCACCCCTAAGGGGGTCTAAAAGGGTTAAATATATTTTTACGTATTTCTCAATATCTCTTAGGCACAATGAGATATCGCGTTGGTTTTTGCTTGCAAATGTTACTCATACAAATGTTAAGAAACCTATTTCAGGATTTTTGGAAATTCTACCCCTAGAAGGGTGAAAAAGCGTTAATATGTTTTTACGTAATTCTCAATATCTCTTAGGCACGATGAGATATCGCATTGTTTTCTGCTTGCAAATAGTATTCATACAAAGTTTAAATACCAATTTCAGGATTTTTAAAAATTCCACCCCTAAGGGGGTCTAAAAGGGTTAAATATGTTTTTACATATTTCTCAATATCTCTTAGGCACGATGAGATATCGCCTTGGTTTTTGTTTGCAAATGTTACTCATACAAAACTAAATATCAATTTCAGGACTTTTTAAAATTCCACACATAAGGGGGTCTAAAAGGGTTAAATATGTTTTAACGTATTTCTCAATATCTCTTAGGCACGATGAGATATCGCCTTGGTTTTCGTTTGCAATTGTTATTCATGCAAATGTTTAAAAACTGATTTCAGGATTTTTAGAAATTCTACCCCTAGAGGGGTGTAAAAGGGTTAAATATGTTTTTACGTAGTTTTCAATATCGCTTAGGCACGATGAGATATCGCGTTGGTTTCTGCTTGAAAATGTTACTCATACAAATGTTTAAATACCAATTTTACGATTTTAGAAAATTCTACCCCTAGGGGGGTGTAAAAGGGTTACATATGTTTTTACGTATTTCTCAATATCTTTTAGGCACGATGAGATATCGCCTTCGTTTCTGCTTGCAAATGTTACTCATACAAATTTTTAAAAATAAATGTCAGGATTTTTAGAAATTCAACTTTTAAGGGGGTGTAAAAGGGTTAAATATGTTTTTACGAATTTCTCAATATCTCTTAGGCACGATGAAATATCGCCTTGGTTTTTGCTTGCAAATGTTACTCATACGAATGTTTAAGAACCGATTTAGAATTGTTAGAAATTCCACCCCTAAGGGGGTGTAAAAGGGTTAAATATGTTTTTACGTATTTCTCAATATCTCTTAGGCACGATGAGATATCGCATTGGTTTTTGCTTGCAAATGTTACTCATACAAATATTTAAAAACTAATCTCAAGAATTTTAGAAATTCTACCCCTAAAGGGGTGTAAAAGGGTTAAATATATTTTTACGTATTTCTCAATATCTTTTAGGCACGATGAGATATCGCCTTGGTTTCTGCTTGCAAATGTTACTCATACAAATTTTGAAAAATAAATGTCAGGATTTTTAGAAGTTCTACCTTTAAGGGGGTGTAAAAGGGTTAAATATGTTTTTACGTATTTCTCAATATCTCTTAGGCACGATGAGATATTGGCTAGGTTTTTACTTGCAAATGTTACCTATACAAATGTAAACAACCAATTTCAGGATTTTCAAAAATTCCACCCCTAAAAGGGTGTAAAACTGTTAAATATGTTTTTACGTATTTGTCAATATCTCTTAGGCACGATGAGATATTGGCTTGGTTTTTACTTGCAAATGTTACCCATACAAATGTGAACAACCAATTTCAGGATTTTCAAAAATTCCACCCCTAAGGGGTTGTAAAAAGGTAAAATATGTTTTCACGTATTTCTCCATATCTCTTAGGCACGTTGAGATATCGCCTTGGTTTTCGCTTGCAAATGTTACTCATACAAATGTTTAAAAACTTGATTCAGGATTTTTGGAAATTCCACCCTTAAGGGGGTGTAAAAGGGTTAAATATGTTTTTACGTATTTCTCAATATCTTTTATGCACGATGAGATATCGCGTTGGTTTTTGTTTGCAAATGTTACCCATACAAAAATTAAATATCAATTTCAGGGTTTTTAGAAATTCCAATCATAAGGGGGTCTAAAAGGGTTAAATATGTTTTTACGTATTTCTCAATATTTCTTAGGCTCGATGAGATATCGCATTGTTTTCTGCTTGCAAATATTATTCATACAAAGTTTAAATACCAATTTCAGGATTCAAAAAAATTCCACCTCTAAGGTGGTCTAAAAGGGTTAAATATATTTTTACGTATTTCTCAAAATCTCTTAGGCACGATGAGATATCGCGTTGGTTTTTGCTGGCAAATGTTACTCATACAAATATTTAAAAACTAATCTCAAGAATTTTAGAAATTCTACCCTTAGAGGGGTGTAAAAGGGTTAAATATGTTTTTACGTATTTCTCAATATATTTTAGGCACGATGAGATATCGGCTTGGTTTCTGCTTGCAAATGTTACTCATACAAATTTTTAAAAATGAATTCCAGGATTTCCAGAAATTCTACCCCTAAGGGGGTGTAAAAGGGTAAAATATGTTTCTACGTATTTCTCAATATCTCTTAGGCACGATGAGATATCGCCTTAGTCTTTGCTTGCAAATGTTACTCATACAAATGTTTAAAAACTGATTTGAGAATTTTTAAAAATTCCACCCTTAAGGGGGTGTAAAAAGGTTAAATATGTTTTTACGTATTTCTCAATATCTCTTAGGCACGATGAGATATCGCATTATTTTCTGCTTGCAAATATTACTCGTACAAAGTTTAAATACCAATTTCAGGATTCTTAAAAATTCCACCCCTAAGGGGGTGTAAAAAGGTAAAATATGTTTTTACGTTTTTTTCCATAACTCTTAGGCACGATGAGATATCGCCTTGGTTTTCGCTTGCAAATGTTACTCATACAAATGTTTAAAAACTTATTTCAGAATTTTTAGGAATTCAACCTCTAAGGGGGTGTAAGAGGGTTAAATATGTGTTTACGTGTTTCTCAATATCTCTTAGGCACGATCTGATATCGAATTGGTTTCTGCTTGCAAATATTACTCATACAAACGTTTAAAAACTGATCTCGGGATTTTAAAAAATTCTACCCCTAAGGAGGTGTGAAAAAGTTAAATATGCTTTTACGTATTTCTTAATATCTCTTAGGCACGATGAGATATCGCATTGTTTTCTGCTTGCAAATATTACTCATACAAAGTTTAAATACCAATTTCAGGATTTTTAAAAATTCCACCCATAAGGGGGTCTAAAAGGGTTAAATATGTTTTTACGTATTTCTCAATATCTCTTAGGCACGATGAGATATCGCGTTGGTTTTTGCTTGCAAATGTTAATCATACAAATGTTTAAAAACCGATTTCAGGATTTTTGGAAATTCTACCCCTAGAAGGGTGAAAAAGAGTTAAATATGTTTTTACGTATTTTTCAATATCTCTTAGGCACGATGAGATATCGCCTTGGTTTTTGTTTGCAAATTTTACTCATACAGAATTTAAATACCAATTTCAGGATTTTTAAAAATTCCACCCCTAAGGGGGTCTAAAAAAGTTAAATATGTTTATACATATTTCTCAATATCTCTTAGGCACGATGAGATATCGCCTTGGTTTTTGTTTGCAAATGTTACTCATACAAAAATTAAATATCAATTTCAGGACTTTTTAAAATTCCACCCATAAGGGGGTCTAAAAGGGTTAAATATGTTTTTACGTATTTCTCAATATTCCTTAGGCACGATGAGATATCGCATTGTTTTCTGCTTGCAAATATTATTCATACAAAGTTTAAATACCAATTTCAGGATTCAAAAAAATTCCACTTCTAAGGTGGTCTAAAAGGGTTAAATATATTTTTACCTATTTCTCAATATCTCTTAGGCACGATGAGATATCGCGTTGGTTTTTGCTTGCAAATGTTACTCATACAAATATTTAAAAACTAATCTCAAGAATTTTAGAAATTCTACCCCTAGAGGGGTGTAAAAGGGGTAAATATGTTTTGACGTATTTCTCAATATCTTTCAGGCACGATGAGATATCGCCTTGGTTTCTGCTTGCAAATGTTACTCATACAAATTTTTAAAAACTGATTTCAGGATTTTTAGAAATTCTACCCCTAGAGGGGTGTAGAAGGGTTAAATATGTTTTTACGTATTTTTCAATATCGCTTAGGCACGATGAGATATCGCGTTGGTTTCTGCTTAAAAATGTTACTCATACAAATGTTTAAATACCAATTTCACGATTTTAGAAAATTCTACCCCTAGGAGGGTGTAAAAGGGTTAATATGTTTTTACGTAATTCTCAATATCTCTTAGGCACGATGAGATATCGCGTTGGTTTTTGCTTGCAAATGTTAGTCATACAAATGTTAAGAAACCTATTTCAGGATTTTTGGAAATTCTACCCCTAGAAGGGTGAAAAAGCGTTAATATGTTTTTACGTAATTCTCAATATCTCTTAGGCACGATGAGATATCGCCTTGGTTTCTGCTTGCAAATGTTACTCATACAAATTTTGAAAAATAAATGTCAGGATTTTTAGAAATTCAGCTTTTAAGGGGGTGTAAAAGGTTAAATATGTTTTTACGTATTTCTCAATATCTCTTAGGCACGATGAGACATTGGCTTGGTTTTCGTTTGCAAATGTTACTCATACAAATGTTTAAAAACCTAATTCAGGATTTTTGGAAATTCTACCCCTAGAGGGGTGAAAAAGAGTTAATTATGTTTTTACGTATTTTTCAATATCTCTTAGGCACGATGAGATATCACGTTGGTTTTTGCTTGCAAATGTTACTCATACAAATGTTTGGAAACCTATTTCAGGATTTTTGGAAATTCTACCCCTAGAAGGGTGAAAAAGAGTCAAATTTGTTTTTACGTATTTCTCAATATCTCTTAGGCACGATGAGATATCGCCTTGGTTTTTGTTTGCAAATGTTACCCATACAAAAATTAAATATCAATTTCAGGATTTTTAAAAATTCCACCCATAAGGGGGTCTAAAAGGGTTAAATATGTTTTTACGAATTTCTCAATATCTCTTAGGCACGATGAAATATCGCCTTGGTTTTTGCTTGCAAATTTTACTTATACGAATGTTTAAAAACCGATTTAGGATTGTTAGAAATTCTACCCCTAAGGGGGTGTAAAAGGGTTAATATGTTTTTACGTAATTCTCAATATCTCTTAGGCACGATGAGATATCGCATTGTTTTCTGCTTGCAAATATTATTCATACAAAGTTTAAATACCAATTTCAGGATTTAAAAAAATTCCACCCCTAAGGGGGTCTAAAAGGGTTAAATATATTTTTACGTATTTCTCAATATCTCTTAGGCACGATGAGATATCGCGTTGGTTTTTGCTTGCAAATGTTAGTCATACAAATGTTAAGAAACCTATTTCAGGATTTTTGGAAATTCTACCCCTAGAAGGGTGAAAAAGCGTTAATATGTTTTTACGTAATTCTCAATATCTCTTAGGCACGATGAGATATCGCATTGTTTTCTGCTTGCAAATATTATTCATACAAAGTTTAAATACCAATTTCAGGATTTTTAAAAATTCCACCCCTAAGGGGGTCTAAAAGGGTTAAATATGTTTATACATATTTCTCAATATCTCTTAGGCACGATGAGATATCGCCTTGGTTTTTGTTTGCAAATGTTACTCATACAAAAATTAAATATAAATTTCAGGACTTTTTAAAATTCCACACATAAGGGGGTCTAAAAGGGTTAAATATGTTTTAACGTATTTCTCAATATCTCTTAGGCACGATGAGATATCGCCTTGGTTTTCGTTTGCAATTGTTATTCATGCAAATGTTTAAAAACTGATTTCAGGATTTTTAGAAATTCTACCCCTAGAGGGGTGTAAAAGGGTTAAATATGTTTTTACGTAGTTTTCAATATCGCTTAGGCACGATGAGATATCGCGTTGGTTTCTGCTTGAAAATGTTACTCATACAAATGTTTAAATACCAATTTTACGATTTTAGAAAATTCTACCCCTAG
The DNA here is from genome assembly GCA_963942595.1 of Cylloceria caligata. Taxonomy (NCBI): domain Eukaryota; kingdom Metazoa; phylum Arthropoda; class Insecta; order Hymenoptera; family Ichneumonidae; genus Cylloceria; species Cylloceria caligata. The sequence goes on along the minus strand of OZ012708.1, from coordinate 23,746,677 downwards.
GGGGGTGTAAAAGGGTTACATATGTTTTTACGTATTTCTCAATATCTTTTAGGCACGATGAGATATCGCCTTCGTTTCTGCTTGCAAATGTTACTCATACAAATTTTTAAAAATAAATGTCAGGATTTTCAGAAATTCAGCTTTTAAGGGGGTGTAAAAGGGTTAAATATGTTTTTACGTATTTCTCAATATCTCTTAGGCACGATGAGACATTGGCTTGGTTTTCGTTTGCAAATGTTACTCATAAAAATGTTTAAAAACCTATTTCAGGATTTTTGGAAATTCTACCCCTAGAGGGGTGAAAAAGAGTTAATTATGTTTTTACGTATTTTTCAATATCTCTTAGGCACGATGAGATATCGCGTTGGTTTTTGCTTGCAAATGTTACTCATACAAATGTTTGGAAACCTATTTCAGGATTTTTGGAAATTCTACCCCTAGAAGGGTGAAAAAGAGTCAAATTTGTTTTTACGTATTTCTCAATATCTCTTAGGCACGATGAGATATCGCCTCGGTTTTTGTTTGCAAATGTTACCCATACAAAAGTTAAATATCAATTTCAGGATTTTTAAAAATTCCACCCATAAGGGGATCTAAAAGGGTTAAATATGTTTTTACGAATTTCTCAATATCTCTTAGGCACGATGAAATATCGCCTTGGTTTTTGCTTGCAAATGTTACTCATACGAATGTTTAAAAACCGATTTAGGATTGTTAGAAATTCTACCCCTAAGAAGGTGTAAAAGGGTTAATATGTTTTTACGTAATTCTCAATATCTCTTAGGCACGATGAGATATCGCATTGTTTTCTGCTTGCAAATATTATTCATACAAAGTTTAAATACCAATTTCAGGATTTAAAAAAATTCCACCCCTAAGGGGGTCTAAAAGGGTTAAATATATTTTTACGTATTTCTCAATATCTCTTAGGCACGATGAGATATCGCGTTGGTTTTTGCTTGCAAATGTTAGTCATACAAATGTTAAGAAACCTATTTCAGGATTTTTGGAAATTCTACCCCTAGAAGGGTGAAAAAGCGTTAATATGTTTTTACGTAATTCTCAATATCTCTTAGGCACGATGAGATATCGCATTGTTTTCTGCTTGCAAATATTATTCATACAAAGTTTAAATACCAATTTCAGGATTTTTAAAAATTCCACCCCTAAGGGGGTCTAAAAGGGTTAAATATGTTTTTACATATTTCTCAATATCTCTTAGGCACGATGAGATATCGCCTTGGTTTTTGTTTGCAAATGTTACTCATACAAAAATTAAATATCAATTTCAGGACTTTTTAAAATTCCACACATAAGGGGGTCTAAAAGGGTTAAATATGTTTTAACGTATTTCTCAATATCTCTTAGGCACGATGAGATATCGCCTTGGTTTTCGTTTGCAATTGTTATTCATGCAAATGTTTAAAAACTGATTTCAGGATTTTTAGAAATTCTACCCCTAGAGGGGTGTAAAAGGGTTAAATATATTTTTACGTAGTTTTCAATATCGCTTAGGCACGATGAGATATCGCGTTGGTTTCTGCTTGAAAATGTTACTCATACAAATGTTTAAATACCAATTTTACGATTTTAGAAAATTCTACCCCTAGGGGGGTGTAAAAGGGTTACATATGTTTTTACGTATTTCTCAATATCTTTTAGGCACGATGAGATATCGCCTTCGTTTCTGCTTGCAAATGTTACTCATACAAATTTTTAAAAATAAATGTCAGGATTTTTAGAAATTCAGCTTTTAAGGGGGTGTAAAAGGGTTAAATATGTTTTTACGTATTTCTCAAAATCTCTTAGGCACGATGAGACATTGGCTTGGTTTTCGTTTGCAAATGTTACTCATACAAATGTTTAAAAACCTATTTCAGGATTTTTGGAAATTCTACCCCTAGAGGGGTGAAAAAGAGTTGATTATGTTTTTACGTATTTTTCAATATCTCTTAGGCACGATGAGATATCGCGTTGGTTTTTGCTTGCAAATGTTACTCATACAAATGTTTAAAAACCTATTTCAGGATGTTTGGAAATTCTACCTCTAGAAGGGTTAAAAAGAGTTAAATATGTTTTTACGTATTTCTTAATATCTCTTAGGCACGATGAGATATCGCCTTGGTTTTTGTTTGCAAATGTTACCCATACAAAAATTAAATATCAATTTCAGAATTTTTAGAAATTCCAATCATAAGGGGGTCTAAAAGGGTTAAATATGTTTTTACGAATTTCTCAATATCTCTTAGGCACGATGAAATATCGCCTTGGTTTTTGCTTGCAAATGTTACTCATACGAATGTTTAAGAACCGATTTAGGATTGTTAGAAATTCCACCCCTAAGCGGGTGTAAAAGGGTTAAATATGTTTTTACGTATTTCTCAATATCTCTTAGGCACGATGAGATATCGCGTTGGTTTTTGCTTGCAAATGTTACTCATACAAATATTTAAAAACTAATCTCAAGAGTTTTAGAAATTCTACCCCTAAAGGGGTGTAAAAGGGTTAATCATATTTTTACGTATTTCTCAATATCTTTTAGGCACGATGAGATATCGCCTTGGTTTCTGCTTGCAAATGTTACTCATACAAATTTTGAAAAATAAATGTCAGGATTTTTAGAAGTTCTACCTTTAAGGGGGTGTAAAAGGGTTAAATATGTTTTTACGTATTTCTCAATATCTCATAGGCACGATGAGATATTGGCTAGGTTTTTACTTGCAAATGTTACCTATACAAATGTAAACAACCAATTTCAGGATTTTCAAAAATTCCACCCCTAAAAGGGTGTAAAACTGTTAAATATCTTTTTACGTATTTGTCAATATCTCTTAGGCACGATGAGATATTGGCTTGGTTTTTACTTGCAAATGTTACCCATACAAATGTGAACAACCAATTTCAGGATTTTCAAAAATTCCACCCCTAAGGGGTTGTAAAAAGGTAAAATATGTTTTCACGTATTTCTCCATATCTCTTAGGCACGTTGAGATATCGCCTTGGTTTTCGCTTGCAAATGTTACTCATACAAATGTTTAAAAACTTGATTCAGGATTTTTGGAAATTCCACCCCTAAGGGGGTGTAAAAGGGTTAAATATGTTTTTACGTATTTCTCAATATCTTTTATGCACGATGAGATATCGCGTTGGTTTTTGTTTGCAAATGTTACCCATACAAAAATTAAATATCAATTTCAGGGTTTTTAGAAATTCCAATCATAAGGGGGTCTAAAAGGGTTAAATATGTTTTTACGTATTTCTCAATATTTCTTAGGCTCGATGAGATATCGCATTGTTTTCTGCTTGCAAATATTACTCATACAAAGTTTAAATACCAATTTCAGGATTCAAAAAAATTCCACCTCTAAGGTGGTCTAAAAGGGTTAAATATATTTTTACGTATTTCTCAAAATCTCTTAGGCACGATGAGATATCGCGTTGGTTTTTGCTGGCAAATGTTACTCATACAAATATTTGAAAACTAATCTCAAGAATTTTAGAAATTCTACCCTTAGAGGGGTGTAAAAGGGTTAAATATGTTTTTACGTATTTCTCAATATCTTTTAGACACGATGAGATATCGGCTTGGTTTCTGCTTGCAAATGTTACTCATACAAATTTTTAAAAATGAATTCCAGGATTTCCAGAAATTCCACCCCTAAGGGGGTGTAAAAAGGTTAAATATGTTTTTACGTATTTTTCAATATCTCTTAGGCACGATGAGATATCGCATTATTTTCTGCTTGCAAATATTACTCGTACAAAGTTTAAATACCAACTTCAGGATTTTTAAAAATTCCACCCCTAAGGGGGTGTAAGAAGGTAAAATATGTTTTTACGTTTTTTTCCATAACTCTTAGGCACGATGAGATATCGCCTTGGTTTTCGCTTGCAAATGTTACTCATACAAATGTTTAAAAACTTATTTCAGAATTTTTAGGAATTCAACTTCTAAGGGGGTGTAAGAGGGTTAAATATGTGTTTACGTGTTTCTCAATATCTCTTAGGCACGATCTGATATCAAATTGGTTTCCGCTTGCAAATATTACTCATACAAACGTTTAAAAACTGATCTCGGGATTTTAAAAAATTCTACCCCTAAGGAGGTGTAAAAAAGTTAAATATGCTTTTACGTATTTCTTAATATCTCTTAGGCACGATGAGATATCGCATTGTTTTCTGCTTGCAAATATTACTCATACAAAGTTTAAATACCAATTTCAGGATTTTTAAAAATTCCACCCATAAGGGGGTCTAAAAGGGTTAAATATGTTTTTACGTATTTCTCAATATCTCTTAGGCACGATGAGATATCGCGTTGGTTTTTGCTTGCAAATGTTAATCATACAAATGTTTAAAAACCGATTTCAGGATTTTTGGAAATTCTACCCCTAGAAGGGTGAAAAAGAGTTAAATATGTTTTTACGTATTTTTCAATATCTCTTAGGCACGATGAGATATCGCCTTGGTTTTTGTTTGCAAATTTTACTCATACAGAATTTAAATACCAATTTCAAGATTTTCAAAAATTCCACCCCTAAGGGGGTCTAAAAAAGTTAAATATGTTTATACATATTTCTCAATATCTCTTAGGCACGATGAGATATCGCCTTGGTTTTTGTTTGCAAATGTTACTCATACAAAAATTAAATATCAATTTCAGGACTTTTTAAAATTCCACCCATAAGGGGGTCTAAAAGGGTTAAATATGTTTTTCCGTATTGCTCAATATTCCTTAGGCACGATGAGATATCGCATTGTTTTCTGCTTGCAAATATTATTCATACAAAGTTTAAATACCAATTTCAGGATTCAAAAAAATTCCACTTCTAAGGTGGTCTAAAAGGGTTAAATATATTTTTACCTATTTCTCAATATCTCTTAGGCACGATGAGATATCGCGTTGGTTTTTGCTTGCAAATGTTACTCATACAAATATTTAAAAACTAATCTCAAGAATTTTAGAAATTCTACCCCTAGAAGGGTGTAAAAGGGGTAAATATATTTTGACGTATTTCTCAATATCTTTTAGGCACGATGAGATATCGCCTTGGTTTCTGCTTGCAAATGTTACTCATACAAATTTTCAAAAACTGATTTCAGGATTTTTAGAAATTCTACCCCTAGAGGGGTGTAGAAGGGTTAAATATGTTTTTACGTATTTTTCAATATCGCTTAGGCACGATGAGATATCGCGTTGGTTTCTGCTTAAAAATGTTACTCATACAAATGTTTAAATACCAATTTCACGATTTTAGAAAATTCTACCCCTAGGAGGGTGTAAAAGGGTTACATATGTTTTTACGTATTTCTCAATATCTTTTAGGCACGATAAGATATCGCCTTCGTTTCTGCTTGCAAATGTTACTCATACAAATTTTTAAAAATAAATGTCAAGATTTTTAGAAATTCCACTTTTAAGGGGGTGTAAAAGGGTTAAATATGTTTTTACGTATTTCTCAATATCTCTTAGGCACGATGAGATATTGGCTTGGTTTTCGATTGCAAATGTTACTCATACAAATGTTTAAAAACCTATTTCAGAATTTTTGGAAATTCTACCCCTGGAGGGGTGAAAAAGAGTTAATTATGTTTTTACGTATTTTTCAATATCTCTTAGGCACGATGAGATATCACGTTGGTTTTTGCTTGCAAATGTTACTCATACAAATGTTTGAAAACCTATTTCAGGATTTTTGGAAATTCTACCCCTAGAAGGGTGAAAAAGAGTCAAATTTGTTTTTACGTATTTCTCAATATCTCTTAGGCACGATGAGATATCGCCTTGGTTTTTGTTTGCAAATGTTACCCATACAAAAATTAAATATCAATTTCAGGATTTTTAAAAATTCCACCCATAAGGGGGTCTAAAAGGGTTAAATATGTTTTTACGAATTTCTCAATATCTCTTAGGCACGATGAAATATCGCCTTGGTTTTTGCTTGCAAATGTTACTCATACGAATGTTTAAAAACCGATTTAGGATTGTTAGAAATTCTACCCCTAAGGGGGTAAAAGGGTAAATATGTTTTTACGTAATTCTCAATATCTCTTAGGCACGATGAGATATCGCATTGTTTACTGCTTGCAAATATTATTCATACAAAGTTCAAATACCAATTTCAGAATTAAAAAAAATTCCACCCCTAAGGGGGTCTAAAAGGGTTAAATATATTTTTACGTATTTCTCAATATCTCTTAGGCACAATGAGATATCGCGTTGGTTTTTGCTTGCAAATGTTACTCATACAAATGTTAAGAAACCTATTTCAGGATTTTTGGAAATTCTACCCCTAGAAGGGTGAAAAAGCGTTAATATGTTTTTACGTAATTCTCAATATCTCTTAGGCACGATGAGATATCGCATTGTTTTCTGCTTGCAAATAGTATTCATACAAAGTTTAAATACCAATTTCAGGATTTTTAAAAATTCCACCCCTAAGGGGGTCTAAAAGGGTTAAATATGTTTTTACATATTTCTCAATATCTCTTAGGCACGATGAGATATCGCCTTGGTTTTTGTTTGCAAATGTTACTCATACAAAACTAAATATCAATTTCAGGACTTTTTAAAATTCCACACATAAGGGGGTCTAAAAGGGTTAAATATGTTTTAACGTATTTCTCAATATCTCTTAGGCACGATGAGATATCGCCTTGGTTTTCGTTTGCAATTGTTATTCATGCAAATGTTTAAAAACTGATTTCAGGATTTTTAGAAATTCTACCCCTAGAGGGGTGTAAAAGGGTTAAATATGTTTTTACGTAGTTTTCAATATCGCTTAGGCACGATGAGATATCGCGTTGGTTTCTGCTTGAAAATGTTACTCATACAAATGTTTAAATACCAATTTTACGATTTTAGAAAATTCTACCCCTAGGGGGGTGTAAAAGGGTTACATATGTTTTTACGTATTTCTCAATATCTTTTAGGCACGATGAGATATCGCCTTCGTTTCTGCTTGCAAATGTTACTCATACAAATTTTTAAAAATAAATGTCAGGATTTTTAGAAATTCAACTTTTAAGGGGGTGTAAAAGGGTTAAATATGTTTTTACGAATTTCTCAATATCTCTTAGGCACGATGAAATATCGCCTTGGTTTTTGCTTGCAAATGTTACTCATACGAATGTTTAAGAACCGATTTAGAATTGTTAGAAATTCCACCCCTAAGGGGGTGTAAAAGGGTTAAATATGTTTTTACGTATTTCTCAATATCTCTTAGGCACGATGAGATATCGCATTGGTTTTTGCTTGCAAATGTTACTCATACAAATATTTAAAAACTAATCTCAAGAATTTTAGAAATTCTACCCCTAAAGGGGTGTAAAAGGGTTAAATATATTTTTACGTATTTCTCAATATCTTTTAGGCACGATGAGATATCGCCTTGGTTTCTGCTTGCAAATGTTACTCATACAAATTTTGAAAAATAAATGTCAGGATTTTTAGAAGTTCTACCTTTAAGGGGGTGTAAAAGGGTTAAATATGTTTTTACGTATTTCTCAATATCTCTTAGGCACGATGAGATATTGGCTAGGTTTTTACTTGCAAATGTTACCTATACAAATGTAAACAACCAATTTCAGGATTTTCAAAAATTCCACCCCTAAAAGGGTGTAAAACTGTTAAATATGTTTTTACGTATTTGTCAATATCTCTTAGGCACGATGAGATATTGGCTTGGTTTTTACTTGCAAATGTTACCCATACAAATGTGAACAACCAATTTCAGGATTTTCAAAAATTCCACCCCTAAGGGGTTGTAAAAAGGTAAAATATGTTTTCACGTATTTCTCCATATCTCTTAGGCACGTTGAGATATCGCCTTGGTTTTCGCTTGCAAATGTTACTCATACAAATGTTTAAAAACTTGATTCAGGATTTTTGGAAATTCCACCCTTAAGGGGGTGTAAAAGGGTTAAATATGTTTTTACGTATTTCTCAATATCTTTTATGCACGATGAGATATCGCGTTGGTTTTTGTTTGCAAATGTTACCCATACAAAAATTAAATATCAATTTCAGGGTTTTTAGAAATTCCAATCATAAGGGGGTCTAAAAGGGTTAAATATGTTTTTACGTATTTCTCAATATTTCTTAGGCTCGATGAGATATCGCATTGTTTTCTGCTTGCAAATATTATTCATACAAAGTTTAAATACCAATTTCAGGATTCAAAAAAATTCCACCTCTAAAGTGGTCTAAAAGGGTTAAATATATTTTTACGTATTTCTCAAAATCTCTTAGGCACGATGAGATATCGCGTTGGTTTTTGCTGGCAAATGTTACTCATACAAATATTTGAAAACTAATCTCAAGAATTTTAGAAATTCTACCCTTAGAGGGGTGTAAAAGGGTTAAATATGTTTTTACGTATTTCTCAATATATTTTAGGCACGATGAGATATCGGCTTGGTTTCTGCTTGCAAATGTTACTCATACAAATTTTTAAAAATGAATTCCAGGATTTCCAGAAATTCTACCCCTAAGGGGGTGTAAAAGGGTAAAATATGTTTCTACGTATTTCTCAATATCTCTTAGGCACGATGAGATATCGCCTTAGTCTTTGCTTGCAAATGTTACTCATACAAATGTTTAAAAACTGATTTGAGAATTTTTAAAAATTCCACCCTTAAGGGGGTGTAAAAAGGTTAAATATGTTTTTACGTATTTCTCAATATCTCTTAGGCACGATGAGATATCGCATTATTTTCTGCTTGCAAATATTACTCGTACAAAGTTTAAATACCAATTTCAGGATTTTTAAAAATTCCACCCCTAAGGGGGTGTAAAAAGGTAAAATATGTTTTTACGTTTTTTTCCATAACTCTTAGGCACGATGAGATATCGCCTTGGTTTTCGCTTGCAAATGTTACTCATACAAATGTTTAAAAACTTATTTCAGAATTTTTAGGAATTCAACCTCTAAGGGGGTGTAAAAGGGTTAAATATGTGTTTACGTGTTTCTCAATATCTCTTAGGCACGATCTGATATCGAATTGGTTTCTGCTTGCAAATATTACTCATACAAACGTTTAAAAACTGATCTCGGGATTTTAAAAAATTCTACCCCTAAGGAGGTGTGAAAAAGTTATATATGCTTTTACGTATTTCTTAATATCTCTTAGGCACGATGAGATATCGCATTGTTTTCTGCTTGCAAATATTACTCATACAAAGTTTAAATACCAATTTCAGGATTTTTAAAAATTCCACCCATAAGGGGGTCTAAAAGGGTTAAATATGTTTTTACGTATTTCTCAATATCTCTTAGGCACGATGAGATATCGCGTTGGTTTTTGCTTGCAAATGTTAATCATACAAATGTTTAAAAACCGATTTCAGGATTTTTGGAAATTCTACCCCTAGAAGGGTGAAAAAGAGTTAAATATGTTTTTACGTATTTTTCAATATCTCTTAGGCACGATGAGATATCGCCTTGGTTTTTGTTTGCAAATTTTACTCATACAGAATTTAAATACCAATTTCAGGATTTTCAAAAATTCCACCCCTAAGGGGGTCTAAAAAAGTTAAATATGTTTATACATATTTCTCAATATCTCTTAGGCACGATGAGATATCGCCTTGGTTTTTGTTTGCAAATGTTACTCATACAAAAATTAAATATCAATTTCAGGACTTTTTAAAATTCCACCCATAAGGGGGTCTAAAAGGGTTAAATATGTTTTTACGTATTTCTCAATATTCCTTAGGCACGATGAGATATCGCATTGTTTTCTGCTTGCAAATATTATTCATACAAAGTTTAAATACCAATTTCAGGATTCAAAAAAATTCCACTTCTAAGGTGGTCTAAAAGGGTTAAATATATTTTTACCTATTTCTCAATATCTCTTAGGCACGATGAGATATCGCGTTGGTTTTTGCTTGCAAATGTTACTCATACAAATATTTAAAAACTAATCTCAAGAATTTTAGAAATTCTACCCCTAGAGGGGTGTAAAAGGGGTAAATATGTTTTGACGTATTTCTCAATATCTTTCAGGCACGATGAGATATCGCCTTGGTTTCTGCTTGCAAATGTTACTCATACAAATTTTTAAAAACTGATTTCAGGATTTTTAGAAATTCCACCCCTAGAGGGGTGTAGAAGGGTTAAATATGTTTTTACGTATTTTTCAATATCGCTTAGGCACGATGAGATATCGCGTTGGTTTCTGCTTAAAAATGTTACTCATACAAATGTTTAAATACCAATTTCACGATTTTAGAAAATTCTACCCCTAGGAGGGTGTAAAAGGGTTAATATGTTTTTACGTAATTCTCAATATCTCTTAGGCACGATGAGATATCGCGTTGGTTTTTGCTTGCAAATGTTAGTCATACAAATGTTAAGAAACCTATTTCAGGATTTTTGGAAATTCTACCCCTAGAAGGGTGAAAAAGCGTTAATATGTTTTTACGTAATTCTCAATATCTCTTAGGCAGGATGAGATATCGCCTTGGTTTCTGCTTGCAAATGTTACTCATACAAATTTTGAAAAATTAATGTCAGGATTTTTAGAAGTTCTACCTTTAAGGGGGTGTAAAAGGGTTAAATATGTTTTTACGTATTTCTCAATATCTCTTAGGCACGATGAGATATTGGCTAGGTTTTTACTTGCAAATGTTACCTATACAAATGTAAACAACCAATTTCAGGATTTTCAAAAATTCCACCCCTAAAAGGGTGTAAAACTGTTAAATATCTTTTTACGTATTTGTCAATATCTCTTAGGCACGATGAGATATTGGCTTGGTTTTTACTTGCAAACGTTACCCATACAAATGTGAACAACCAATTTCCGGATTTTCAAAAATTCCACCCCTAAGGGGTTGTAAAAAGGTAAAATATGTTTTCACGTATTTCTCCATATCTCTTAGGCACGTTGAGATATCGCCTTGGTTTTCGCTTGCAAATGTTACTCATACAAATGTTTAAAAACTTGATTCAGGATTTTTGGAAATTCCACCCCTAAGGGGGTGTAAAAGGGTTAAATATGTTTTTACGTATTTCTCAATATCTTTTATGCACGATGAGATATCGCGTTGGTTTTTGTTTGCAAATGGTACCCATACAAAAATTAAATATCAATTTCAGGGTTTTTAGAAATTCCAATCATAAGGGGGTCTAAAAGGGTTAAATATGTTTTTACGTATTTCTCAATATTTCTTAGGCTCGATGAGATATCGCATTGTTTTCTGCTTGCAAATATTACTCATACAAAGTTTAAATACCAATTTCAGGATTCAAAAAATTCCACCTCTAAGGTGGTCTAAAAGGGTTAAATATATTTTTCCGTATTTTTCAAAATCTTTTAGGCACGATGAGATATCGCGTTGGTTTTTGCTGGCAAATGTTACTCATACAAATATTTGAAAACTAATCTCAAGAATTTTAGAAATTCTACCCTTAGAGGGGTGTAAAAGGGTTAAATATGTTTTTACGTATTTTTCAATATCTTTTAGGCACGATGAGATATCGGCTTGGTTTCTGCTTGCAAATGTTACTCATACAAATTTTTAAAAATGAATTCCAGGATTTCCAGAAATTCCACCCCTAAGGGGGTGTAAAAAGGTTAAATATGTTTTTACGTATTTCTCAATATCTCTTGGGCACGATGAGATATCGCATTATTTTCTGCTTGCAAATATTACTCGTACAAAGTTTAAATACCAACTTTAGGATTTTTAAAAATTCCACCCCTAAGGGGGTGTAAAAAGGTAAAATATGTTTTTACGTTTTTTTCCATAACTCTTAGGCACGATGAGATATCGCCTTGGTTTTCGCTTGCAAATGTTACTCATACAAATGTTTAAAAACTTATTTCAGAATTTTTAGGAATTCAACTTCTAAGGGGGTGTAAGAGGGTTAAATATGTGTTTACGTGTTTCTCAATATCTCTTAGGCACGATCTGATATCGAATTGGTTTCCGCTTGCAAATATTACTCATACAAACGTTTAAAAACTGATCTCGGGATTTTAAAAAATTCTACCCCTAAGGAGGTGTAAAAAAGTTAAATATGCTTTTACGTATTTCTTAATATCTCTTAGGCACGATGAGATATCGCATTGTTTTCTGCTTGCAAATATTACTCATACAAAGTTTAAATACCAATTTCAGGATTTTTAAAAATTCCACCCATAAGGGGGTCTAAAAGGGTTAAATATGTTTTTACGTATTTCTCAATATCTCTTAGGCACGATGAGATATCGCGTTGGTTTTTGCTTGCAAATGTTAATCATACAAATGTTTAAAAACCGATTTCAGGATTTTTGGAAATTCTACCCCTAGAAGGGTGAAAAAGAGTTAAATATGTTTTTACGTATTTTTCAATATCTCTTAGGCACGATGAGATATCGGCTTGGTTTTTGTTTGCAAATTTTACTCATACAGAATTTAAATACCAATTTCAGGATTTTCAAAAATTCCACCCCTAAGGGGGTCTAAAAAAGTTAAATATGTTTATACATATTTCTCAATATCTCTTAGGCACGATGAGATATCGCCTTGGTTTTTGTTTGCAAATGTTACTCATACAAAAATTAAATATCAATTTCAGGACTTTTTAAAATTCCACCCATAAGGGGGTCTAAAAGGGTTAAATATGTTTTTCCGTATTTCTCAATATTCCTTAGGCACGATGAGATATCGCATTGTTTTCTGCTTGCAAATATTATTCATACAAAGTTTAAATACCAATTTCAGGATTCAAAAAAATTCCACTTCTAAGGTGGTCTAAAAGGGTTAAATATATTTTTACCTATTTCTCAAAATCTCTTAGGCACGATGAGATATCGCGTTGGTTTTTGCTTGCAAATGTTACTCATACAAATATTTAAAAACTAATCTCAAGAATTTTAGAAATTCTACCCCTAGAGGGGTGTAAAAGGGGTAAATACTTTTTGACGTATTTCTCAATATCTTTTAGGCACGATGAGATATCGCCTTGGTTTCTGCTTGCAAATGTTACTCATACAAATTTTTAAAAACTGATTTCAGGATTTTTAGAAATTCTACCCCTAGAGGGGTGTAGAAGGGTTAAATATGTTTTTACGTATTTTTCAATATCGCTTAGGCACGATGAGATATCGCGTTGGTTTCTGCTTAAAAATGTTACTCATACAAATGTTTAAATACCAATTTCACGATTTTAGAAAATTCTACCCCTAGGAGGGTGTAAAAGGGTTACATATGTTTTTACGTATTTCTCAATATCTTTTAGGCACGATAAGATATCGCCTTCGTTTCTGCTTGCAAATGTTACTCATACAAATTTTTAAAAATAAATGTCAAGATTTTTAGAAATTCCACTTTTAAGGGGGTGTAAAAGGGTTAAATATGTTTTTACGTATTTCTCAATATCTCTTAGGCACGATGAGATATTGGCTTGGTTTTCGATTGCAAATGTTACTCATACAAATGTTTAAAAACCTATTTCAGGATTTTTGGAAATTCTACCCCTGGAGGGGTGAAAAAGAGTTAATTATGTTTTTACGTATTTTTCAATATCTCTTAGGCACGATGAGATATCACGTTGGTTTTTGCTTGCAAATGTTACTCATACAAATGTTTGAAAACCTATTTCAGGATTTTTGGAAATTCTACCCCTAGAAGGGTGAAAAAGAGTCAAATTTGTTTTTACGTATTTCTCAATATCTCTTAGGCACGATGAGATATCGCCTTGGTTTTTGTTTGCAAATGTTACCCATACAAAAATTAAATATCAATTTCAGGATTTTTAAAAATTCCACCCATAAGGGGGTCTAAAAGGGTTAAATATGTTTTTACGAATTTCTCAATATCTCTTAGGCACGATGAAATATCGCCTTGGTTTTTGCTTGCAAATGTTACTCATACGAATGTTTAAAAACCGATTTAGGATTGTTAGAAATTCTACCTCTAAGGGGGTGTAAAAGGGTAAATATGTTTTTACGTAATTCTCAATATCTCTTAGGCACGATGAGATATCGCATTGTTTACTGCTTGCAAATATTATTCATACAAAGTTTAAATACCAATTTCAGAATTAAAAAAAATTCCACCCCTAAGGGGGTCTAAAAGGGTTAAATATATTTTTACGTATTTCTCAATATCTCTTAGGCACGATGAGATATCGCGTTGGTTTTTGCTTGCAAATGTTAGTCATACAAATGTTAAGAAACCTATTTCAGGATTTTTGGAAATTCTACCCCTAGAAGGGTGAAAAAGCGTTAATATGTTTTTACGTAATTCTCAATATCTCTTAGGCACGATGAGATATCGCATTGTTTTCTGCTTGCAAATATTATTCATACAAAGTTTAAATACCAATTTCAGGATTTTTAAAAATTCCACTCCTAAGGGGGTCTAAAAGGGTTAAATATGTTTTTACATATTTCTCAATATCTCTTAGGCACGATGAGATATCGCCTTGGTTTTTGTTTGCAAATGTTACTCATACAAAAATTAAATATCAATTTCAGGACTTTTTAAAATTCCACACATAAGGGGGTCTAAAAGGGTTAAATATGTTTTAACGTATTTCTCAATATCTCTTAGGCACGATGAGATATCGCCTTGGTTTTCGTTTGCAATTGTTATTCATGCAAATGTTTAAAAACTGATTTCAGGATTTTTAGAAATTCTACCCCTAGAGGGGTGTAAAAGGGTTAAATATGTTTTTACGTAGTTTTCAATATCGCTTAGGCACGATGAGATATCGCGTTGGTTTCTGCTTGAAAATGTTACTCATACAAATGTTTAAATACCAATTTTACGATTTTAGAAAATTCTACCCCTAGGGGGGTGTAAAAGGGTTACATATGTTTTTACGTATTTCTCAATATCTTTTAGGCACGATGAGATATCGCCTTCGTTTCTGCTTGCAAATGTTACTCATACAAATTTTTAAAAATAAATGTCAGGATTTTTAGAAATTCAGCTTTTAAGGGGGTGTAAAAGGGTTAAATATGTTTTTACGTAATTCTCAATATCTCTTAGGCACGATGAGACATTGGCTTGGTTTTCGTTTGCAAATGTTACTCATACAAATGTTTAAAAACCTAATTCAGGATTTTTGGAAATTCTACCCCTAGAGGGGTGAAAAAGAGTTAATTATGTTTTTACGTATTTTTCAATATCTCTTAGGCACGATGAGATATCACGTTGGTTTTTGCTTGCAAATGTTACTCATACAAATGTTTGGAAACCTATTTCAGGATTTTTGGAAATTCTACCCCTAGAAGGGTGAAAAAGAGTCAAATTTGTTTTTACGTATTTCTCAATATCTCTTAGGCACGATGAGATATCGCCTTGGTTTTTGTTTGCAAATGTTACCCATACAAAAATTAAATATCAATTTCAGGATTTTTAAAAATTCCACCCATAAGGGGGTCTAAAAGGGTTAAATATGTTTTTACGAATTTCTCAATATCTCTTAGGCACGATGAAATATCGCCTTGGTTTTTGCTTGCAAATGTTACTCATACGAATGTTTAAAAACCGATTTAGGATTGTTAGAAATTCTACCCCTAAGGGGGTGTAAAAGGGTTAATATGTTTTTACGTAATTCTCAATATCTCTTAGGCACGATGAGATATCGCATTGTTTTCTGCTTGCAAATATTATTCATACAAAGTTTAAATACCAATTTCAGGATTTAAAAAAATTCCACCCCTAAGGGGGTCTAAAAGGGTTAAATATATTTTTACGTATTTCTCAATATCTCTTAGGCACGATGAGATATCGCGTTGGTTTTTGCTTGCAAATGTTAGTCATACAAATGTTAAGAAACCTATTTCAGGATTTTTGGAAATTCTACCCCTAGAAGGGTGAAAAAGCGTTAATATGTTTTTACGTAATTCTCAATATCTCTTAGGCACGATGAGATATCGCATTGTTTTCTGCTTGCAAATATTATTCATACAAAGTTTAAATACCAATTTCAGGATTTTTAAAAATTCCACCCCTAAGGGGGTCTAAAAGGGTTAAATATGTTTTTACATATTTCTCAATATCTCTTAGGCACGATGAGATATCGCCTTGGTTTTTGTTTGCAAATGTTACTCATACAAAAATTAAATATCAATTTCAGGACTTTTTAAAATTCCACACATAAGGGGGTCTAAAAGGGTTAAATATGTTTTAACGTATTTCTCAATATCTCTTAGGCACGATGAGATATCGCCTTGGTTTTCGTTTGCAATTGTTATTCATGCAAATCTTTAAAAACTGATTTCAGGATTTTTAGAAATTCTACCCCTAGAGGGGTGTAAAAGGGTTAAATATGTTTTTACGTAGTTTTCAATATCGCTTAGGCACGATGAGATATCGCGTTGGTTTCTGCTTGAAAATGTTACTCATACAAATGTTTAAATACCAATTTTACGATTTTAGAAAATTCTACCCCTAGGGGGGTGTAAAAGGGTTACATATGTTTTTACGTATTTCTCAATATCTTTTAGGCACGATGAGATATCGCCTTCGTTTCTGCTTGCAAATGTTACTCATACAAATTTTTAAAAATAAATGTCAGGATTTTTAGAAATTCAGCTTTTAAGGGGGTGTAAAAGGGTTAAATATGTTTTTACGTATTTCTCAATATCTCTTAGGCACGATGAGACATTGGCTTGGTTTTCGTTTGCAAATGTTACTCATAAAGGGTGATTTTTTAAGAGCTTGAGAACTTTTTTTTTAAAAAAAACGCATAAAATTTGCAAAATCTCATCGGTTCTTTATTTGAAACGTTAGATTGGTCCATGACATTTACTTTTTGAAGATAATTTCATTTAAATGTTGACCGCGAATGGGCCCTAGAAAAGTTGGCAGAAAATCCGCTTTTTTATCGACAAATTTTGTTCAGCGATGAGGCTCATTTCTGGTTGAATGGCTACGTAAATAGGCAAAATTGCCGCATTTGGAGTGAAGAGCAACCAGAAGCCGTTCAAGAACTGCCCATGCATCCCGAAAAATGCACTGTTTGGTGTGGTTTGTACGCTGGTGGAATCATTGGACCGTATTTTTTCAAAGATGCTGTTGGACGCAACGTTACGGTGAATGGCGATCGCTATCGTTCGATGCTAACAAACTTTTTGTTGCCAAAAATGGAAGAACTGAACTTAGTTGACATGTGGTTTCAACAAGATGGCGCTACATGCCACACAGCTCGCGATTCTATGGCCATTTTGAGCGAAAACTTCGGAGAACAATTCATCTCAAGAAATGGCCCGGTAAGTTGGCCACCAAGATCATGCGATTTGACGCCTTTAGACTATTTTTTGTGGGGCTACGTCAAGTCTAAAGTCTACAGAAATAAGCCAGCAACTATTCCAGTTTTGGAAGACAACATTTCCGAAGAAATTCGGGCTATTCCGGCCGAAATGCTCGAAAAAGTTGCCCAAAATTGGACTTTCCGAATGGACCACCTAAGACGCAGCCGCGGTCAACATTTAAATGAAATTATCTTCAAAAAGTAAATGTCATGGACCAATCTAACGTTTCAAATAAAGAACCGATGAGATTTTGCAAATTTTATGCGTTTTTTTAAAAAAAAAAGTTCTCAAGCTCTTAAAAAATCACCCTTTACAAATGTTTAAAAACCTTTTTCAGGATTTTTGGAAATTCTACCCCTAGAGGGGTGAAAAAGAGTTAATTATGTTTTTACGTATTTTTCAATATCTCTTAGGCACGATGAGATATCGCGTTGGTTTTTGCTTGCAAATGTTACTCATACAAATGTTTAAAAACCTATTTCAGGATGTTTGGAAATTCTACCTCTAGAAGGGTGAAAAAGAGTTAAATATGTTTTTACGTATTTCTTAATATCTCTTAGGCACGATGAGATATCGCCTTGGTTTTTGTTTGCAAATGTTACCCATACAAAAATTAAATATCAATTTCAGAATTTTTAGAAATTCCAATCATAAGGGGGTCTAAAAGGGTTAAATATGTTTTTACGAATTTCTCAATATCTCTTAGGCACGATGAAATATCGCCTTGGTTTTTGCTTGCAAATGTTACTCATACGAATGTTTAAGAACCGATTTAGGATTGTTAGAAATTCCACCCCTAAGCGGGTGTAAAAGGGTTAAATATGTTTTTACGTATTTCTCAATATCTCTTAGGCACGATGAGATATCGCGTTGGTTTTTGCTTGCAAATGTTACTCATACAAATATTTAAAAACTAATCTCAAGAATTTTAGAAATTCTACCCCTAAAGGGGTGTAAAAGGGTTAAATATATTTTTACGTATTTCTCAATATCTTTTAGGCACGATGAGATATCGCCTTGGTTTCTGCTTGCAAATGTTACTCATACAAATTTTGAAAAATAAATGTCAGGATTTTTAGAAGTTCTACCTTTAAGGGGGTGTAAAAGGGTTAAATATGTTTTTACGTATTTCTCAATATCTCTTAGGCACGATGAGATATTGGCTAGGTTTTTACTTGCATATGTTACCTATACAAATGTAAACAACCAATTTCAGGATTTTCAAAAATTCCACCCCTAAAAGGGTGTAAAACTGTTAAATATCTTTTTACGTATTTGTCAATATCTCTTAGGCACGATGAGATATTGGCTTGGTTTTTACTTGCAAATGTTACCCATACAAATGTGAACAACCAATTTCCGGATTTTCAAAAATTCCACCCCTAAGGGGTTGTAAAAAGGTAAAATATGTTTTCACGTATTTCTCCATATCTCTTAGGCACGTTGAGATATCGCCTTGGTTTTCGCTTGCAAATGTTACTCATACAAATGTTTAAAAACTTGATTCAGGATTTTTGGAAATTCCACCCCTAAGGGGGTGTAAAAGGGTTAAATATGTTTTTACGTATTTCTCAATATCTTTTATGCACGATGAGATATCGCGTTGGTTTTTGTTTGCAAATGTTACCCATACAAAAATTAAATATCAATTTCAGGGTTTTTAGAAATTCCAATCATAAGGGGGTCTAAAAGGGTTAAATATGTTTTTACGTATTTCTCAATATTTCTTAGGCTCGATGAGATATCGCATTTTTTTCTGCTTGCAAATATTACTCATACAAAGTTTGAATACCAATTTCAGGATTCAAAAAAATTCCACCTCTAAGGTGGTCTAAAAGGGTTAAATATATTTTTACGTATTTCTCAAAATCTCTTAGGCACGATGAGATATCGCGTTGGTTTTTGCTGGCAAATGTTACTTATACAAATATTTGAAAACTAATCTCAAGAATTTTAGAAATTCTACCCTTAGAGGGGTGTAAAAGGGTTAAATATGTTTTTACGTATTTCTCAATATCTTTTAGGCACGATGAGATATCGGCTTGGTTTCTGCTTGCAAATGTTACTCATACAAATTTTTAAAAATGAATTCCAGGATTTCCAGAAATTCCACCCCTAAGGGGGTGTAAAAAGGTTAAATATGTTTTTACGTATTTCTCAATATCTCTTAGGCACGATGAGATATCGCATTATTTTCTGCTTGCAAATATTACTCGTACAAAGTTTAAATACCAACTTCAGGATTTTTGAAAATTCCACCCCTAAGGGGGTGTAAAAAGGTAAAATATGTTTTTACGTTTTTTTCCATAACTCTTAGGCACGATGAGATATCGCCTTGGTTTTCGCTTGCAAATGTTACTCATACAAATGTTTAAAAACTTATTTCAGAATTTTTAGGAATTCAACTTCTAAGGGGGTGTAAGAGGGTTAAATATGTGTTTACGTGTTTCTCAATATCTCTTAGGCACGATCTGATATCGAATTGGTTTCCGCTTGCAAATATTACTCATACAAACGTTTAAAAACTGATCTCGGGATTTTAAAAAATTCCACCCCTAAGGAGGTGTAAAAAAGTTAAATATGCTTTTACGTATTTCTTAATATCTCTTAGGCACGATGAGATATCGCATTGTTTTCTGCTTGCAAATATTATTCATCCAAAGTTTAAATACCAATTTCAGGATTTTTAAAAATTCCACTCCTAAGGGGGTCTAAAAGGGTTAAATATGTTTTTACATATTTCTCAATATCTCTTAGGCACGATGAGATATCGCCTTGGTTTTTGTTTGCAAATGTTACTCATACAAAAATTAAATATCAATTTCAGGACTTTTTAAAATTCCACACATAAGGGGGTCTAAAAGGGTTAAATATGTTTTAACGTATTTCTCAATATCTCTTAGGCACGATGAGATATCGCCTTGGTTTTCGTTTGCAATTGTTATTCATGCAAATGTTTAAAAACTGATTTCAGGATTTTTAGAAATTCTACCCCTAGAGGGGTGTAAAAGGGTTAAATATGTTTTTACGTAGTTTTCAATATCGCTTAGGCACGATGAGATATCGCGTTGGTTTCTGCTTGAAAATGTTACTCATACAAATGTTTAAATACGAATTTTACGATTTTAGAAAATTCTACCCCTAGGGGGGTGTAAAAGGGTTACATATGTTTTTACGTATTTCTCAATATCTTTTAGGCACGATGAGATATCGCCTTCGTTTCTGCTTGCAAATGTTACTCATACAAATTTTTAAAAATAAATGTCAGGATTTTTAGAAATTCAGCTTTTAAGGGGGTGTAAAAGGGTTAAATATGTTTTTACGTATTTCTCAATATCTCTTAGGCACGATGAGACATTGGCTTGGTTTTCGTTTGCGAATGTTACTCATACAAATGTTTAAAAACCTATTTCAGGATTTTTGGAAATTCTACCCCTAGAGGGGTGAAAAAGAGTTAATTATGTTTTTACGTATTTTTCAATATCTCTTAGGCACGATGAGATATCGCGTTGGTTTTTGCTTGCAAATGTTACTCATACAAATGTTTGGAAACCTATTTCAGGATTTTTGGAAATTCTACCCCTAGAAGGGTGAAAAAGAGTCAAATTTGTTTTTACGTATTTCTCAATATCTCTTAGGCACGATGAGATATCGCCTTGGTTTTTGTTTGCAAATGTTACCCATACAAAAATTAAATATCAATTTCAGGATTTTTAAAAATTCCACCCATAAGGGGGTCTAAAAGGGTTAAATATGTTTTTACGAATTTCTCAATATCTCTTAGGCACGATGAAATATCGCCTTGGTTTTTGCTTGCAAATGTTACTCATACGAATGTTTAAAAACCGATTTAGGATTGTTAGAAATTCTACCCCTAAGGGGGTGTAAAAGGGTTAATATGTTTTTACGTAATTCTCAATATCTCTTAGGCACGATGAGATATCGCATTGTTTTCTGCTTGCAAATATTATTCATACAAAGTTTAAATACCAATTTCAGGATTTAAAAAAATTCCACCCCTAAGGGGGTCTAAAAGGGTTAAATATATTTTTACGTATTTCTCAATATCTCTTAGGCACGATGAGATATCGCGTTGGTTTTTGCTTGCAAATGTTAGTCATACAAATGTTAAGAAACCTATTTCAGGATTTTTGGAAATTCTACCCCTAGAAGGGTGAAAAAGCTTTAATATGTTTTTACGTAATTCTCAATATCTCTTAGGCACGATGAGATATCGCATTGTTTTCTGCTTGCAAATATTATTCATACAAAGTTTAAATACCAATTTCAGGATTTTTAAAAATTCCACCCCTAAGGGGGTCTAAAAGGGTTAAATATGTTTTTACATATTTCTCAATATCTCTTAGGCACGATGAGATATCGCCTTGGTTTTTGTTTGCAAATGTTACTCATACAAAAATTAAATATCAATTTCAGGACTTTTTAAAATTCCACACATAAGGGGGTCTAAAAGGGTTAAATATGTTTTAACGTATTTCTCAATATCTCTTAGGCACGATGAGATATCGCCTTGGTTTTCGTTTGCAATTGTTATTCATGCAAATGTTTAAAAACTGATTTCAGGATTTTTAGAAATTCTACCCCTAGAGGGGTGTAAAAGGGTTAAATATGTTTTTACGTAGTTTTCAATATCGCTAAGGCACGATGAGATATCGCGTTGGTTTCTGCTTGAAAATGTTACTCATACAAATGTTTAAATACCAATTTTACGATTTTAGAAAATTCTACCCCTAGGGGGGTGTAAAAGGGTTACATATGTTTTTACGTATTTCTCAATATCTTTTAGGCACGATGAGATATCGCCTTCGTTTCTGCTTGCAAATGTTACTCATACAAATTTTTAAAAATAAATGTCAGGATTTTTAGAAATTCAGCTTTTAAGGGGGTGTAAAAGGGTTAAATATGTTTTTACGTATTTCTCAATATCTCTTAGGCACGATGAGACATTGGCTTGGTTTTCGTTTGCAAATGTTACTCATACAAATGTTTAAAAACCTTTTTCAGGATTTTTGGAAATTCTACCCCTAGAGGGGTGAAAAAGAGTTAATTATGTTTTTACGTATTTTTCAATATCTCTTAGGCACGATGAGATATCGCGTTGGTTTTTGCTTGCAAATGTTACTCATACAAATGTTTAAAAACCTATTTCAGGATGTTTGGAAATTCTACCTCTAGAAGGGTGAAAAAGAGTTAAATATGTTTTTACGTATTTCTTAATATCTCTTAGGCACGATGAGATATCGCCTTGGTTTTTGTTTGCAAATGTTACCCATACAAAAATTAAATATCAATTTCAGAATTTTTAGAAATTCCAATCATAAGGGGGTCTAAAAGGGTTAAATATGTTTTTACGAATTTCTCAATATCTCTTAGGCACGATGAAATATCGCCTTGGTTTTTGCTTGCAAATTTTACTTATACGAATGTTTAAAAACCGATTTAGGATTGTTAGAAATTCTACCCCTAAGGGGGTGTAAAAGGGTTAATATGTTTTTACGTAATTCTCAATATCTCTTAGGCACGATGAGATATCGCATTGTTTTCTGCTTGCAAATATTATTCATACAAAGTTTAAATACCAATTTCAGGATTTAAAAAAATTCCACCCATAAGGGGGTCTAAAAGGGTTAAATATATTTTTACATATTTCTCAATATCTCTTAGGCACGATGAGATATCGCCTTGGTTTTTGTTTGCAAATGTTACTCATACAAAAATTAAATATCAATTTCAGGACTTTTTAAAATTCCACACATAAGGGGGTCTAAAAGGGTTAAATATGTTTTAACGTATTTCTCAATATCTCTTAGGCACGATGAGATATCGCCTTGGTTTTCGTTTGCAATTGTTATTCATGCAAATGTTTAAAAACTGATTTCAGGATTTTTAGAAATTCTACCCCTAGAGGGGTGTAAAAGGGTTAAATATGTTTTTACGTAGTTTTCAATATCGCTTAGGCACGATGAGATATCGCGTTGGTTTCTGCTTGAAAATGTTACTCATACAAATGTTTAAATACCAATTTTACGATTTTAGAAAATTCTACCCCTAGGGGGGTGTAAAAGGGTTACATATGTTTTTACGTATTTCTCAATATCTTTTAGGCACGATGAGATATCGCCTTCGTTTCTGCTTGCAAATGTTACTCATACAAATTTTTAAAAATAAATGTCAGGATTTTTAGAAATTCAGCTTTTAAGGGGGTGTAAAAGGGTTAAATATGTTTTTACGTATTTCTCAATATCTCTTAGGCACGATGAGATATTGGCTTGGTTTTCGTTTGCAAATGTTACTCATACAAATGTTTAAAAACCTATTTCAGGATTTTTGGAAATTCTACCCCTAGAGGGGTGAAAAAGAGTTAATTATATTTTTACGTATTTTTCAATATCTCTTAGGCACGATGAGATATCGCGTTGGTTTTTGCTTGCAAATGTTACTCATACAAATGTTTAAAAACCTATTTCAGGATGTTCGGAAATTCTACCCCTAGAAGGGTGAAAAAGAGTTAAATATGTTTTTACGTATTTCTTAATATCTCTTAGGCACGATGAGATATCGCCTTGGTTTTTGTTTGCAAATGTTACCCATACAAAAATTGAATATCAATTTCAGAATTTTCAGAAATTCCAATCATAAGGGGGTCTAAAAGGGTTAAATATGTTTTTACGAATTTCTCAATATCTCTTAGGCACGATGAAATATCGCCTTGGTTTTTGCTTGCAAATGTTACTCATACGAATGTTTAAGAACCGATTTAGGATTGTTAGAAATTCCACCCCTAAGGGGGTGTAAAAGGGTTAAATATGTTTTTACGTATTTCTCAATATCTCTTAGGCACGATGAGATATCGCATTGGTTTTTGCTTGCAAATGTTACTCATACAAATATTTAAAAACTAATCTCAAGAATTTTAGAAATTCTACCCCTAAAGGGGTGTAAAAGGGTTAAATATATTTTTACGTATTTCTCAATATCTTTTAGGCACGATGAGATATCGCCTTGGTTTCTGCTTGCAAATGTTACTCATACAAATTTTGAAAAATAAATGTCAGGATTTTTAGAAGTTCTACCTTTAAGGGGGTGTAAAAGGGTTAAATATGTTTTTACGTATTTCTCAATATCTCTTAGGCACGATGAGATATTGGCTAGGTTTTTACTTGCAAATGTTACCTATACAAATGTAAACAACCAATTTCAGGATTTTCAAAAATTCCACCCCTAAAAGGGTGTAAAACTGTTACATATGTTTTTACGTATTTGTCAATATCTCTTAGGCACGATGAGATATTGGCTTGGTTTTTACTTGCAAATGTTACCCATACAAATGTGAACAACCAATTTCAGGATTTTCAAAAATTCCACCCCTAAGGGGTTGTAAAAAGGTAAAATATGTTTTCACGTATTTCTCCATATCTCTTAGGCACGTTGAGATATCGCCTTGGTTTTCGCTTGCAAATGTTACTCATACAAATGTTTAAAAACTTGATTCAGGATTCTTGGAAATTCCACCCTTAAGGGGGTGTAAAAGGGTTAAATATGTTTTTACGTATTTCTCAATATCTTTTATGCACGATGAGATATCGCGTTGGTTTTTGTTTGCAAATGTTACCCATACAAAAATTAAATATCAATTTCAGGGTTTTTAGAAATTCCAATCATAAGGGGGTCTAAAAGGGTTAAATATGTTTTTACGTATTTCTCAATATTTCTTAGGTTCGATGAGATATCGCATTGTTTTCTGCTTGCAAATATTATTCATACAAAGTTTAAATACCAATTTCAGGATTCAAAAAAATTCCACCTCTAAGGTGGTCTAAAAGGGTTAAATATATTTTTACGTATTTCTCAAAATCTCTTAGGCACGATGAGATATCGCGTTGGTTTTTGCTGGCAAATGTTACTCATACAAATATTTGAAAACTAATCTCAAGAATTTTAGAAATTCTACCCTTAGAGGGGTGTAAAAGGGTTAAATATGTTTTTACGTATTTCTCAATATCTTTTAGGCACGATGAGATATCGGCTTGGTTTCTGCTTGCAAATGTTACTCATACAAATTTTTAAAAATGAATTCCAGGATTTCCAGAAATTCCACCCCTAAGGGGGTGTAAAAGGGTAAAATATGTTTCTACGTATTTCTCAATATCTCTTAGGCACGATGAGATATCGCCTTAGTCTTTGCTTAGAAATGTTACTCATACAAATGTTTAAAAACTGATTTGAGAATTTTTAGAAATTCCACCCTTAAGGGGGTGTAAAAAGGTTAAATATGTTTTTACGTATTTCTCAATATCTCTTAGGCACGATGAGATATCGCATTATTTTCTGCTTGCAAATATTACTCGTACAAAGTTTAAATACCAATTTCAGGATTTTTAAAAATTCCACCCCTAAGGGGGTGTAAAAAGGTAAAATATGTTTTTACGTTTTTTTCCATAACTCTTAGGCACGATGAGATATCGCGTTGGTTTTCGCTTGCAAATGTTACTCATACGAATGTTTAAGAACCGATTTAGGATTGTTAGAAATTCCACCCCTAAGGGGGTGTAAAAGGGTTAAATATGTTTTTACGTATTTCTCAATATCTCTTAGGCACGATGAGATATCGCATTGGTTTTTGCTTGCAAATGTTACTCATACAAATATTTAAAAACTAATCTCAAGAATTTTAGAAATTCTACCCCTAAAGGGGTGTAAAAGGGTTAAATATATTTTTACGTATTTCTCAATATCTTTTAGGCACGATGAGATATCGCCTTGGTTTCTGCTTGCAAATGTTACTCATACAAATTTTGAAAAATAAATGTCAGGATTTTTAGAAGTTCTACCTTTAAGGGGGTGTAAAAGGGTTAAATATGTTTTTACGTATTTCTCAATATCTCTTAGGCACGATGAGATATTGGCTAGGTTTTTACTTGCAAATGTTACCTATACAAATGTAAACAACCAATTTCAGGATTTTCAAAAATTCCACCCCTAAAAGGGTGTAAAACTGTTACATATGTTTTTACGTATTTGTCAATATCTCTTAGGCACGATGAGATATTGGCTTGGTTTTTACTTGCAAATGTTACCCATACAAATGTGAACAACCAATTTCAGGATTTTCAAAAATTCCACCCCTAAGGGGTTGTAAAAAGGTAAAATATGTTTTCACGTATTTCTCCATATCTCTTAGGCACGTTGAGATATCGCCTTGGTTTTCGCTTGCAAATGTTACTCATACAAATGTTTAAAAACTTGATTCAGGATTCTTGGAAATTCCACCCTTAAGGGGGTGTAAAAGGGTTAAATATGTTTTTACGTATTTCTCAATATCTTTTATGCACGATGAGATATCGCGTTGGTTTTTGTTTGCAAATGTTACCCATACAAAAATTAAATATCAATTTCAGGGTTTTTAGAAATTCCAATCATAAGGGGGTCTAAAAGGGTTAAATATGTTTTTACGTATTTCTCAATATTTCTTAGGTTCGATGAGATATCGCATTGTTTTCTGCTTGCAAATATTATTCATACAAAGTTTAAATACCAATTTCAGGATTCAAAAAAATTCCACCTCTAAGGTGGTCTAAAAGGGTTAAATATATTTTTACGTATTTCTCAAAATCTCTTAGGCACGATGAGATATCGCGTTGGTTTTTGCTGGCAAATGTTACTCATACAAATATTTGAAAACTAATCTCAAGAATTTTAGAAATTCTACCCTTAGAGGGGTGTAAAAGGGTTAAATATGTTTTTACGTATTTCTCAATATCTTTTAGGCACGATGAGATATCGGCTTGGTTTCTGCTTGCAAATGTTACTCATACAAATTTTTAAAAATGAATTCCAGGATTTCCAGAAATTCCACCCCTAAGGGGGTGTAAAAGGGTAAAATATGTTTCTACGTATTTCTCAATATCTCTTAGGCACGATGAGATATCGCCTTAGTCTTTGCTTAGAAATGTTACTCATACAAATGTTTAAAAACTGATTTGAGAATTTTTAGAAATTCCACCCTTAAGGGGGTGTAAAAAGGTTAAATATGTTTTTACGTATTTCTCAATATCTCTTAGGCACGATGAGATATCGCATTATTTTCTGCTTGCAAATATTACTCGTACAAAGTTTAAATACCAATTTCAGGATTTTTAAAAATTCCACCCCTAAGGGGGTGTAAAAAGGTAAAATATGTTTTTACGTTTTTTTCCATAACTCTTAGGCACGATGAGATATCGCGTTGGTTTTCGCTTGCAAATGTTACTCATACAAATGTTTAAAAACTTATTTCAGAATTTTTAGGAATTCAACCTCTAAGGGGGTGTAAGAGGGTTAAATATGTGTTTACGTGTTTCTCAATATCTCTTAGGCACGATCTGATATCGAATTGGTTTCTGCTTGCAAATATTACTCATACAAACGTTTAAAAACTGATCTCGGGATTTTAAAAAATTCTACCCCTAAGGAGGTGTAAAAAAGTTAAATATGCTTTTACGTATTTCTTAATATCTCTTAGGCACGATGAGATATCGCATTGTTTTCTGCTTGCAAATATTACTCATACAAAGTTTAAATACCAATTTCAGGATTTTTAAAAATTCCACCCATAAGGGGGTCTAAAAGGGTTAAATATGTTTTTACGTATTTCTCAATATCTCTTAGGCACGATGAGATATCGCGTTGGTTTTTGCTTGCAAATGTTAATCATACAAATGTTTAAAAACCGATTTCAGGATTTTTGGAAATTCTACCCCTAGAAGGGTGAAAAAAAGTTAAATATGTTTTTACGTATTTTTCAATATCTCTTAGGCACGATGAGATATCGCCTTGGTTTTTGTTTGCAAATTTTACTCATACAGAATTTAAATACCAATTTCAGGATTTTCAAAAATTCCACCCCTAAGGGGGTCTAAAAAAGTTAAATATGTTTATTCATATTTCTCAATATCTCTTAGGCACGATGAGATATCGCCTTGGTTTTTGTTTGCAAATGTTACTCATACAAAAATTAAATATCAATTTCAGGACTTTTTAAAATTCCACCCATAAGGGGGTCTAAAAGGGTTAAATATGTTTTTACGTATTTCTCAATATTCCTTAGGCACGATGAGATATCGCATTGTTTTCTGCTTGCAAATATTATTCATACAAAGTTTAAATACCAATTTCAGGATTCAAAAAAATTCCACTTCTAAGGTGGTCTAAAAGGGTTAAATATATTTTTACCTATTTCTCAATATCTCTTAGGCACGATGAGATATCGCGTTGGTTTTTGCTTGCAAATGTTACTCATACAAATATTTAAAAACTAATCTCAAGAATTTTAGAAATTCTACCCCTAGAGGGGTGTAAAAGGGGTAAATATGTTTTGACGTATTTCTCAATATCTTTTAGGCACGATGAGATATCGCCTTGGTTTCTGCTTGCAAATGTTACTCATACAAATTTTTAAAAACTGATTTCAGGATTTTTAGAAATTCTACCCCTAGAGGGGTGTAGAAGGGTTAAATATGTTTTTACGTATTTTTCAATATCGCTTAGGCACGATGAGATATCGCGTTGGTTTCTGCTTAAAAATGTTACTCATACAAATGTTTGAATACCAATTTCACGATTTTAGAAATTTCTACCCCTAGGAGGGTGTAAAAGGGTTACATATGTTTTTACGTATTTCTCAATATCTTTTAGGCACGATAAGATATCGCCTTCGTTTCTGCTTGCAAATGTTACTCATACAAATTTTTAAAAATAAATGTCAAGATTTTTAGAAATTCCACTTTTAAGGGGGTGTAAAAGGGTTAAATATGTTTTTACGTATTTCTCAATATCTCTTAGGCACGCTGAGATATTGGCTTGGTTTTCGATTGCAAATGTTACTCATACAAATGTTTAAAAACCTATTCCAGGATTTTTGGAAATTCTACCCCTAGAGGGGTGAAAAAGAGTTAATTATGTTTTTACGTATTTTTCAATATCTCTTAGGCACGATGAGATATCACGTTGGTTTTTGCTTGCAAATGTTACTCATACAAATGTTTGGAAACCTATTTCAGGATTTTTGGAAATTCTACCCCTAGAAGGGTGAAAAAGAGTCAAATTTGTTTTTACGTATTTCTCAATATCTCTTAGGCACGATGAGATATCGCCTTGGTTTTTGTTTGCAAATGTTACCCATACAAAAATTAAATATCAATTTCAGGATTTTTAAAAATTCCACCCATAAGGGGGTCTAAAAGGGTTAAATATGTTTTTACGAATTTCTCAATATCTCTTAGGCACGATGAAATATCGCCTTGGTTTTTGCTTGCAAATGTTACTCATACGAATGTTTAAAAACCGATTTAGGATTGTTAGAAATTCTACCCCCAAGGGGGTGTAAAAGGGTTAATATGTTTTTACGTAATTCTCAATATCTCTTAGGCACGATGAGATATCGCATTGTTTTCTGCTTGCAAATATTATTCATACAAAGTTTAAATACCAATTTCAGGATTTAAAAAAATTCCACCCCTAAGGGGGTCTAAAAGGGTTAAATATATTTTTACGTATTTCTCAATATCTCTTAGGCACGATGAGATATCGCGTTGGTTTTTGCTTGCAAATGTTAGTCATACAAATGTTAAGAAACCTATTTCAGGATTTTTGGAAATTCTACCCCTAGAAGGGTGAAAAAGCGTTAATATGTTTTTACGTAATTCTCAATATCTCTTAGGCACGATGAGATATCGCATTGTTTTCTGCTTGCAAATATTATTCATACAAAGTTTAAATACCAATTTCAGGATTTTTAAAAATTCCACCCCTAAGGGGGTCTAAAAGGGTTAAACATGTTTTTACATATTTCTCAATATCTCTTAGGCACGATGAGATATCGCCTTGGTTTTTGTTTGCAAATGTTACTCATACAAATATTTGAAAACTAATCTCAAGAATTTTAGAAATTCTACCCTTAGAGGGGTGTAAAAGGGTTAAATATGTTTTTACGTATTTCTCAATATCTTTTAGGCACGATGAGATATCGGCTTGGTTTCTGCTTGCAAATGTTACTCATACAAATTTTTAAAAATGAATTCCAGGATTTCCAGAAATTCCACCCCTAAGGGGGTGTAAAAAGGTTAAATATGTTTTTACGTATTTCTCAATATCTCTTAGGCACGATGAGATATCGCATTATTTTCTGCTTGCAAATATTACTCGTACAAAGTTTAAATACCAACTTCAGGATTTTTAAAAATTCCACCCTTAAGGGGGTGTAAAAAGGTAAAATATGTTTTTACGTTTTTTTCCATAACTCTTAGGCACGATGAGATATCGCCTTGGTTTTCGCTTGCAAATGTTACTCATACAAATGTTTAAAAACTTATTTCAGAATTTTTAGGAATTCAACTTCTAAGGGGGTGTAAGAGGGTTAAATATGTGTTTACGTGTTTCTCAATATCTCTTAGGCACGATCTGATATCGAATTGGTTTCCGCTTGCAAATATTACTCATACAAACGTTTAAAAACTGATCTCGGGATTTTAAAAAATTCTACCCCTAAGGAGGTGTAAAAAAGTTAAATATGCTTTTACGTATTTCTTAATATCTCTTAGGCACGATGAGATATCGCATTGTTTTCTGCTTGCAAATATTACTCATACAAAGTTTAAATACCAATTTCAGGATTTTTAAAAATTCCACCCATAAGGGGGTCTAAAAGGGTTAAATATGTTTTTACGTATTTCTCAATATCTCTTAGGCACGATGAGATATCGCGTTGGTTTTTGCTTGCAAATGTTAATCATACAAATGTTTAAAAACCGATTTCAGGATTTTTGGAAATTCTACCCCTAGAAGGGTGAAAAAGAGTTAAATATGTTTTTACGTATTTTTCAATATCTCTTAGGCACGATGAGATATCGCCTTGGTTTTTGTTTGCAAATTTTACTCATACAGAATTTAAATACCAATTTCAGGATTTTCAAAAATTCCACCCCTAAGGGGGTCTAAAAAAGTTAAATATGTTTATACATATTTCTCAATATCTCTTAGGCACGATGAGATATCGCCTTGGTTTTTGTTTGCAAATGTTACTCATACAAAAATTAAATATCAATTTCAGGACTTTTTAAAATTCCACCCATAAGGGGGTCTAAAAGGGTTAAATATGTTTTTCCGTATTTCTCAATATCTCTTAGGCACGATGAGATATCGCATTGTTTTCTGCTTGCAAATATTATTCATACAAAGTTTAAATACCAATTTCAGGATTTAAAAAAATTCCACCCCTAAGGGGGTCTAAAAGGGTTAAATATATTTTTACGTATTTCTCAATATCTCTTAGGCACGATGAGATATCGCGTTGGTTTTTGCTTGCAAATGTTAGTCATACAAATGTTAAGAAACCTATTTCAGGATTTTTGGAAATTCTACCCCTAGAAGGGTGAAAAAGCGTTAATATGTTTTTACGTAATTCTCAATATCTCTTAGGCACGATGAGATATCGCATTGTTTTCTGCTTGCAAATATTATTCATACAAAGTTTAAATACCAATTTCAGGATTTTTAAAAATTCCACCCCTAAGGGGGTCTAAAAGGGTTAAATATGTTTTTACATATTTCTCAATATCTCTTAGGCACGATGAAATATCGCCTTGGTTTTTGTTTGCAAATGTTACTCATACAAAAATTAAATATCAATTTCAGGACTTTTTAAAATTCCACACATAAGGGGGTCTAAAAGGGTTAAATATGTTTTAACGTATTTCTCAATATCTCTTAGGCACGATGAGATATCGCCTTGGTTTTCGTTTGCAATTGTTATTCATGCAAATCTTTAAAAACTGATTTCAGGATTTTTAGAAATTCTACCCCTAGAGGGGTGTAAAAGGGTTAAATATGTTTTTACGTAGTTTTCAATATCGCTTAGGCACGATGAGATATCGCGTTGGTTTCTGCTTGAAAATGTTACTCATACAAATGTTTAAATACCAATTTTACGATTTTAGAAAATTCTACCCCTAGGGGGGTGTAAAAGGGTTACATATGTTTTTACGTATTTCTCAATATCTTTTAGGCACGATGAGATATCGCCTTCGTTTCTGCTTGCAAATGTTACTCATACAAATTTTTAAAAATAAATGTCAGGATTTTTAGAAATTCAGCTTTTAAGGGGGTGTAAAAGGGTTAAATATGTTTTTACGTATTTCTCAATATCTCTTAGGCACGATGAGACATTGGCTTGGTTTTCGTTTGCAAATGTTACTCATACAAATGTTTAAAAACCTTTTTCAGGATTTTTGGAAATTCTACCCCTAGAGGGGTGAAAAAGAGTTAATTATGTTTTTACGTATTTTTCAATATCTCTTAGGCACGATGAGATATCGCGTTGGTTTTTGCTTGCAAATGTTACTCATACAAATGTTTAAAAACCTATTTCAGGATGTTTGGAAATTCTACCTCTAGAAGGGTGAAAAAGAGTTAAATATGTTTTTACGTATTTCTTAATATCTCTTAGGCACGATGAGATATCGCCTTGGTTTTTGTTTGCAAATGTTACCCATACAAAAATTAAATATCAATTTCAGAATTTTTAGAAATTCCAATCATAAGGGGGTCTAAAAGGGTTAAATATGTTTTTACGAATTTCTCAATATCTCTTAGGCACGATGAAATATCGCCTTGGTTTTTGTTTGCAAATGTTACCCATACAAAAATTAAATATCAATTTCAGGATTTTTAAAAATTCCACCCATAAGGGGGTCTAAAAGGGTTAAATATGTTTTTACGAATTTCTCAATATCTCTTAGGCACGATGAAATATCGCCTTGGTTTTTGCTTGCAAATGTTACTCATACGAATGTTTAAAAACCGATTTAGGATTGTTAGAAATTCTACCTCTAAGGGGGTGTAAAAGGGTAAATATGTTTTTACGTAATTCTCAATATCTCTTAGGCACGATGAGATATCGCATTGTTTACTGCTTGCAAATATTATTCATACAAAGTTTAAATACCAATTTCAGAATTAAAAAAAATTCCACCCCTAAGGGGGTCTAAAAGGGTTAAATATATTTTTACGTATTTCTCAATATCTCTTAGGCACGATGAGATATCGCGTTGGTTTTTGCTTGCAAATGTTAGTCATACAAATGTTAAGAAACCTATTTCAGGATTTTTGGAAATTCTACCCCTAGAGGGGTGAAAAAGAGTTGATTATGTTTTTACGTATTTTTCAATATCTCTTAGGCACGATGAGATATCGCGTTGGTTTTTGCTTGCAAATGTTACTCATACAAATGTTTAAAAACCTATTTCAGGATGTTTGGAAATTCTACCTCTAGAAGGGTTAAAAAGAGTTAAATATGTTTTTACGTATTTCTTAATATCTCTTAGGCACGATGAGATATCGCCTTGGTTTTTGTTTGCAAATGTTACCCATACAAAAATTAAATATCAATTTCAGAATTTTTAGAAATTCCAATCATAAGGGGGTCTAAAAGGGTTAAATATGTTTTTACGAATTTCTCAATATCTCTTAGGCACGATGAAATATCGCCTTGGTTTTTGCTTGCAAATGTTACTCATACGAATGTTTAAGAACCGATTTAGGATTGTTAGAAATTCCACCCCTAAGCGGGTGTAAAAGGGTTAAATATGTTTTTACGTATTTCTCAATATCTCTTAGGCACGATGAGATATCGCGTTGGTTTTTGCTTGCAAATGTTACTCATACAAATATTTAAAAACTAATCTCAAGAGTTTTAGAAATTCTACCCCTAAAGGGGTGTAAAAGGGTTAATCATATTTTTACGTATTTCTCAATATCTTTTAGGCACGATGAGATATCGCCTTGGTTTCTGCTTGCAAATGTTACTCATACAAATTTTGAAAAATAAATGTCAGGATTTTTAGAAGTTCTACCTTTAAGGGGGTGTAAAAGGGTTAAATATGTTTTTACGTATTTCTCAATATCTCTTAGGCACGATGAGATATTGGCTAGGTTTTTACTTGCAAATGTTACCTATACAAATGTAAACAACCAATTTCAGGATTTTCAAAAATTCCACCCCTAAAAGGGTGTAAAACTGTTAAATATCTTTTTACGTATTTGTCAATATCTCTTAGGCACGATGAGATATTGGCTTGGTTTTTACTTGCAAATGTTACCCATACAAATGTGAACAACCAATTTCAGGATTTTCAAAAATTCCACCCCTAAGGGGTTGTAAAAAGGTAAAATATGTTTTCACGTATTTCTCCATATCTCTTAGGCACGTTGAGATATCGCCTTGGTTTTCGCTTGCAAATGTTACTCATACAAATGTTTAAAAACTTGATTCAGGATTTTTGGAAATTCCACCCCTAAGGGGGTGTAAAAGGGTTAAATATGTTTTTACGTATTTCTCAATATCTTTTATGCACGATGAGATATCGCGTTGGTTTTTGTTTGCAAATGTTACCCATACAAAAATTAAATATCAATTTCAGGGTTTTTAGAAATTCCAATCATAAGGGGGTCTAAAAGGGTTAAATATGTTTTTACGTATTTCTCAATATTTCTTAGGCTCGATGAGATATCGCATTGTTTTCTGCTTGCAAATATTACTCATACAAAGTTTAAATACCAATTTCAGGATTCAAAAAAATTCCACCTCTAAGGTGGTCTAAAAGGGTTAAATATATTTTTACGTATTTCTCAAAATCTCTTAGGCACGATGAGATATCGCGTTGGTTTTTGCTGGCAAATGTTACTCATACAAATATTTGAAAACTAATCTCAAGAATTTTAGAAATTCTACCCTTAGAGGGGTGTAAAAGGGTTAAATATGTTTTTACGTATTTCTCAATATCTTTTAGGCACGATAAGATATCGGCTTGGTTTCTGCTTGCAAATGTTACTCATACAAATTTTTAAAAATGAATTCCAGGATTTCCAGAAATTCCACCCCTAAGGGGGTGTAAAAAGGTTAAATATGTTTTTACGTATTTTTCAATATTTCTTAGGCACGATGAGATATCGCATTATTTTCTGCTTGCAAATATTACTCGTACAAAGTTTAAATACCAACTTCAGGATTTTTAAAAATTCCACCCCTAAGGGGGTGTAAAAAGGTAAAATATGTTTTTACGTTTTTTTCCATAACTCTTAGGCACGATGAGATATCGCCTTGGTTTTCGCTTGCAAATGTTACTCATACAAATGTTTAAAAACTTATTTCAGAATTTTTAGGAATTCAACTTCTAAGGGGGTGTAAGAGGGTTAAATATGTGTTTACGTGTTTCTCAATATCTCTTAGGCACGATCTGATATCAAATTGGTTTCCGCTTGCAAATATTACTCATACAAACGTTTAAAAACTGATCTCGGGATTTTAAAAAATTCTACCCCTAAGGAGGTGTAAAAAAGTTAAATATGCTTTTACGTATTTCTTAATATCTCTTAGGCACGATGACATATCGCATTGTTTTCTGCTTGCAAATATTACTCATACAAAGTTTAAATACCAATTTCAGGATTTTTAAAAATTCCACCCATAAGGGGGTCTAAAAGGGTTAAATATGTTTTTACGTATTTCTCAATATCTCTTAGGCACGATGAGATATCGCGTTGGTTTTTGCTTGCAAATGTTAATCATACAAATGTTTAAAAACCGATTTCAGGATTTTTGGAAATTCTACCCCTAGAAGGGTGAAAAAGAGTTAAATATGTTTTTACGTATTTTTCAATATCTCTTAGGCACGATGAGATATCGCCTTGGTTTTTGTTTGCAAATTTTACTCATACAGAATTTAAATACCAATTTCAGGATTTTCAAAAATTCCACCCCTAAGGGTGTCTAAAAAAGTTAAATATGTTTATACATATTTCTCAATATCTCTTAGGCACGATGAGATATCGCCTTGGTTTTTGTTTGCAAATGTTACTCATACAAAAATTAAATATCAATTTCAGGACTTTTTAAAATTCCACCCATAAGGGGGTCTAAAAGGGTTAAATATGTTTTTCCGTATTGCTCAATATTCCTTAGGCACGATGAGATATCGCATTGTTTTCTGCTTGCAAATATTATTCATACAAAGTTTAAATACCAATTTCAGGATTCAAAAAAATTCCACTTCTAAGGTGGTCTAAAAGGGTTAAATATATTTTTACCTATTTCTCAATATCTCTTAGGCACGATGAGATATCGCGTTGGTTTTTGCTTGCAAATGTTACTCATACAAATATTTAAAAACTAATCTCAAGAATTTTAGAAATTCTACCCCTAGAAGGGTGTAAAAGGGGTAAATATGTTTTGACGTATTTCTCAATATCTTTTAGGCACGATGAGATATCGCCTTGGTTTCTGCTTGCAAATGTTACTCATACAAATTTTCAAAAACTGATTTCAGGATTTTTAGAAATTCTACCCCTAGAGGGGTGTAGAAGGGTTAAAT
The DNA here is from genome assembly GCA_963942595.1 of Cylloceria caligata. Taxonomy (NCBI): domain Eukaryota; kingdom Metazoa; phylum Arthropoda; class Insecta; order Hymenoptera; family Ichneumonidae; genus Cylloceria; species Cylloceria caligata. The sequence continues at coordinate 23,709,994 of OZ012708.1, read as the reverse complement.
ATGTTTTTACGTATTTTTCAATATCGCTTAGGCACGATGAGATATCGCGTTGGTTTCTGCTTAAAAATGTTACTCATACAAATGTTTAAATACCAATTTCACGATTTTAGAAAATTCTACCCCTAGGAGGGTGTAAAAGGGTTACATATGTTTTTACGTATTTCTCAATATCTTTTAGGCACGATAAGATATCGCCTTCGTTTCTGCTTGCAAATGTTACTCATACAAATTTTTAAAAATAAATGTCAAGATTTTTAGAAATTCCACTTTTAAGGGGGTGTAAAAGGGTTAAATATGTTTTTACGTATTTCTCAATATCTCTTAGGCACGATGAGATATTGGCTTGGTTTTCGATTGCAAATGTTACTCATACAAATGTTTAAAAACCTATTTCAGGATTTTTGGAAATTCTACCCCTGGAGGGGTGAAAAAGAGTTAATTATGTTTTTACGTATTTTTCAATATCTCTTAGGCACGATGAGATATCACGTTGGTTTTTGCTTGCAAATGTTACTCATACAAATGTTTGAAAACCTATTTCAGGATTTTTGGAAATTCTACCCCTAGAAGGGTGAAAAAGAGTCAAATTTGTTTTTACGTATTTCTCAATATCTCTTAGGCACGATGAGATATCGCCTTGGTTTTTGTTTGCAAATGTTACCCATACAAAAATTAAATATCAATTTCAGGATTTTTAAAAATTCCACCCATAAGGGGGTCTAAAAGGGTTAAATATGTTTTTACGAATTTCTCAATATCTCTTAGGCACGATGAAATATCGCCTTGGTTTTTGCTTGCAAATGTTACTCATACGAATGTTTAAAAACCGATTTAGGATTGTTAGAAATTCTACCCCTAAGGGGGTGTAAAAGGGTAAATATGTTTTTACGTAATACTCAATATCTCTTAGGCACGATGAGATATCGCATTGTTTACTGCTTGCAAATATTATTCATACAAAGTTCAAATACCAATTTCAGAATTAAAAAAAATTCCACCCCTAAGGGGGTCTAAAAGGGTTAAATATATTTTTACGTATTTCTCAATATCTCTTAGGCACAATGAGATATCGCGTTGGTTTTTGCTTGCAAATGTTACTCATACAAATGTTAAGAAACCTATTTCAGGATTTTTGGAAATTCTACCCCTAGAAGGGTGAAAAAGCGTTAATATGTTTTTACGTAATTCTCAATATCTCTTAGGCACGATGAGATATCGCATTGTTTTCTGCTTGCAAATAGTATTCATACAAAGTTTAAATACCAATTTCAGGATTTTTAAAAATTCCACCCCTAAGGGGGTCTAAAAGGGTTAAATATGTTTTTACATATTTCTCAATATCTCTTAGGCACGATGAGATATCGCCTTGGTTTTTGTTTGCAAATGTTACTCATACAAAACTAAATATCAATTTCAGGACTTTTTAAAATTCCACACATAAGGGGGTCTAAAAGGGTTAAATATGTTTTAACGTATTTCTCAATATCTCTTAGGCACGATGAGATATCGCCTTGGTTTTCGTTTGCAATTGTTATTCATGCAAATGTTTAAAAACTGATTTCAGGATTTTTAGAAATTCTACCCCTAGAGGGGTGTAAAAGGGTTAAATATGTTTTTACGTAGTTTTCAATATCGCTTAGGCACGATGAGATATCGCGTTGGTTTCTGCTTGAAAATGTTACTCATACAAATGTTTAAATACCAATTTTACGATTTTAGAAAATTCTACCCCTAGGGGGGTGTAAAAGGGTTACATATGTTTTTACGTATTTCTCAATATCTTTTAGGCACGATGAGATATCGCCCTCGTTTCTGCTTGCAAATGTTACTCATACAAATTTTTAAAAATAAATGTCAGGATTTTTAGAAATTCAACTTTTAAGGGGGTGTAAAAGGGTTAAATATGTTTTTACGAATTTCTCAATATCTCTTAGGCACGATGAAATATCGCCTTGGTTTTTGCTTGCAAATGTTACTCATACGAATGTTTAAGAACCGATTTAGGATTGTTAGAAATTCCACCCCTAAGGGGGTGTAAAAGGGTTAAATATGTTTTTCCGTATTTCTCAATATCTCTTAGGCACGATGAGATATCGCATTGGTTTTTGCTTGCAAATGTTACTCATACAAATATTTAAAAACTAATCTCAAGAATTTTAGAAATTCTACCCCTAAAGGGGTGTAAAAGGGTTAAATATATTTTTACGTATTTCTCAATATCTTTTAGGCACGATGAGATATCGCCTTGGTTTCTGCTTGCAAATGTTACTCATACAAATTTTGAAAAATAAATGTCAGGATTTTTAGAAGTTCTACCTTTAAGGGGGTGTAAAAGGGTTAAATATGTTTTTACGTATTTCTCAATATCTCTTAGGCACGATGAGATATTGGCTAGGTTTTTACTTGCAAATGTTACCTATACAAATGTAAACAACCAATTTCAGGATTTTCAAAAATTCCACCCCTAAAAGGGTGTAAAACTGTTAAATATGTTTTTACGTATTTGTCAATATCTCTTAGGCACGATGAGATATTGGCTTGGTTTTTACTTGCAAATGTTACCCATACAAATGTGAACAACCAATTTCAGGATTTTCAAAAATTCCACCCCTAAGGGGTTGTAAAAAGGTAAAATATGTTTTCACGTATTTCTCCATATCTCTTAGGCACGTTGAGATATCGCCTTGGTTTTCGCTTGCAAATGTTACTCATACAAATGTTTAAAAACTTGATTCAGGATTTTTGGAAATTCCACCCTTAAGGGGGTGTAAAAGGGTTAAATATGTTTTTACGTATTTCTCAATATCTTTTATGCACGATGAGATATCGCGTTGGTTTTTGTTTGCAAATGTTACCCATACAAAAATTAAATATCAATTTCAGGGTTTTTAGAAATTCCAATCATAAGGGGGTCTAAAAGGGTTAAATATGTTTTTACGTATTTCTCAATATTTCTTAGGCTCGATGAGATATCGCATTGTTTTCTGCTTGCAAATATTATTCATACAAAGTTTAAATACCAATTTCAGGATTCAAAAAAATTCCACCTCTAAGGTGGTCTAAAAGGGTTAAATATATTTTTACGTATTTCTCAAAATCTCTTAGGCACGATGAGATATCGCGTTGGTTTTTGCTGGCAAATGTTACTCATACAAATATTTAAAAACTAATCTCAAGAATTTTAGAAATTCTACCCTTAGAGGGGTGTAAAAGGGTTAAATATGTTTTTACGTATTTCTCAATATATTTTAGGCACGATGAGATATCGGCTTGGTTTCTGCTTGCAAATGTTACTCATACAAATTTTTAAAAATGAATTCCAGGATTTCCAGAAATTCTACCCCTAAGGGGGTGTAAAAGGGTAAAATATGTTTCTACGTATTTCTCAATATCTCTTAGGCACGATGAGATATCGCCTTAGTCTTTGCTTGCAAATGTTACTCATACAAATGTTTAAAAACTGATTTGAGAATTTTTAAAAATTCCACCCTTAAGGGGGTGTAAAAAGGTTAAATATGTTTTTACGTATTTCTCAATATCTCTTAGGCACGATGAGATATCGCATTATTTTCTGCTTGCAAATATTACTCGTACAAAGTTTAAATACCAATTTCAGGATTCTTAAAAATTCCACCCCTAAGGGGGTGTAAAAAGGTAAAATATGTTTTTACGTTTTTTTCCATAACTCTTAGGCACGATGAGATATCGCCTTGGTTTTCGCTTGCAAATGTTACTCATACAAATGTTTAAAAACTTATTTCAGAATTTTTAGGAATTCAACCTCTAAGGGGGTGTAAGAGGGTTAAATATGTGTTTACGTGTTTCTCAATATCTCTTAGGCACGATCTGATATCGAATTGGTTTCTGCTTGCAAATATTACTCATACAAACGTTTAAAAACTGATCTCGGGATTTTAAAAAATTCTACCCCTAAGGAGGTGTGAAAAAGATAAATATGCTTTTACGTATTTCTTAATATCTCTTAGGCACGATGAGATATCGCATTGTTTTCTGCTTGCAAATATTACTCATACAAAGTTTAAATACCAATTTCAGGATTTTTAAAAATTCCACCCATAAGGGGGTCTAAAAGGGTTAAATATGTTTTTACGTATTTCTCAATATCTCTTAGGCACGATGAGATATCGCGTTGGTTTTTGCTTGCAAATGTTAATCATACAAATGTTTAAAAACCGATTTCAGGATTTTTGGAAATTCTACCCCTAGAAGGGTGAAAAAGAGTTAAATATGTTTTTACGTATTTTTCAATATCTCTTAGGCACGATGAGATATCGCCTCGGTTTTTGTTTGCAAATTTTACTCATACAGAATTTAAATACCAATTTCAGGATTTTTAAAAATTCCACCCCTAAGGGGGTCTAAAAAAGTTAAATATGTTTATACATATTTCTCAATATCTCTTAGGCACGATGAGATATCGCCTTGGTTTTTGTTTGCAAATGTTACTCATACAAAAATTAAATATCAATTTCAGGACTTTTTAAAATTCCACCCATAAGGGGGTCTAAAAGGGTTAAATATGTTTTTACGTATTTCTCAATATTCCTTAGGCACGATGAGATATCGCATTGTTTTCTGCTTGCAAATATTATTCATACAAAGTTTAAATACCAATTTCAGGATTCAAAAAAATTCCACTTCTAAGGTGGTCTAAAAGGGTTAAATATATTTTTACCTATTTCTCAATATCTCTTAGGCACGATGAGATATCGCGTTGGTTTTTGCTTGCAAATGTTACTCATACAAATATTTAAAAACTAATCTCAAGAATTTTAGAAATTCTACCCCTAGAGGGGTGTAAAAGGGGTAAATATGTTTTGACGTATTTCTCAATATCTTTCAGGCACGATGAGATATCGCCTTGGTTTCTGCTTGCAAATGTTACTCATACAAATTTTTAAAAACTGATTTCAGGATTTTTAGAAATTCTACCCCTAGAGGGGTGTAGAAGGGTTAAATATGTTTTTACGTATTTTTCAATATCGCTTAGGCACGATGAGATATCGCGTTGGTTTCTGCTTAAAAATGTTACTCATACAAATGTTTAAATACCAATTTCACGATTTTAGAAAATTCTACCCCTAGGAGGGTGTAAAAGGGTTAATATGTTTTTACGTAATTCTCAATATCTCTTAGGCACGATGAGATATCGCGTTGGTTTTTGCTTGCAAATGTTAGTCATACAAATGTTAAGAAACCTATTTCAGGATTTTTGGAAATTCTACCCCTAGAAGGGTGAAAAAGCGTTAATATGTTTTTACGTAATTCTCAATATCTCTTAGGCACGATGAGATATCGCCTTGGTTTCTGCTTGCAAATGTTACTCATACAAATTTTGAAAAATAAATGTCAGGATTTTTAGAAATTCAGCTTTTAAGGGGGTGTAAAAGGTTAAATATGTTTTTACGTATTTCTCAATATCTCTTAGGCACGATGAGACATTGGCTTGGTTTTCGTTTGCAAATGTTACTCATACAAATGTTTAAAAACCTAATTCAGGATTTTTGGAAATTCTACCCCTAGAGGGGTGAAAAAGAGTTAATTATGTTTTTACGTATTTTTCAATATCTCTTAGGCACGATGAGATATCACGTTGGTTTTTGCTTGCAAATGTTACTCATACAAATGTTTGGAAACCTATTTCAGGATTTTTGGAAATTCTACCCCTAGAAGGGTGAAAAAGAGTCAAATTTGTTTTTACGTATTTCTCAATATCTCTTAGGCACGATGAGATATCGCCTTGGTTTTTGTTTGCAAATGTTACCCATACAAAAATTAAATATCAATTTCAGGATTTTTAAAAATTCCACCCATAAGGGGGTCTAAAAGGGTTAAATATGTTTTTACGAATTTCTCAATATCTCTTAGGCACGATGAAATATCGCCTTGGTTTTTGCTTGCAAATTTTACTTATACGAATGTTTAAAAACCGATTTAGGATTGTTAGAAATTCTACCCCTAAGGGGGTGTAAAAGGGTTAATATGTTTTTACGTAATTCTCAATATCTCTTAGGCACGATGAGATATCGCATTGTTTTCTGCTTGCAAATATTATTCATACAAAGTTTAAATACCAATTTCAGGATTTAAAAAAATTCCACCCCTAAGGGGGTCTAAAAGGGTTAAATATATTTTTACGTATTTCTCAATATCTCTTAGGCACGATGAGATATCGCGTTGGTTTTTGCTTGCAAATGTTAGTCATACAAATGTTAAGAAACCTATTTCAGGATTTTTGGAAATTCTACCCCTAGAAGGGTGAAAAAGCGTTAATATGTTTTTACGTAATTCTCAATATCTCTTAGGCACGATGAGATATCGCATTGTTTTCTGCTTGCAAATATTATTCATACAAAGTTTAAATACCAATTTCAGGATTTTTAAAAATTCCACCCCTAAGGGGGTCTAAAAGGGTTAAATATGTTTATACATATTTCTCAATATCTCTTAGGCACGATGAGATATCGCCTTGGTTTTTGTTTGCAAATGTTACTCATACAAAAATTAAATATAAATTTCAGGACTTTTTAAAATTCCACACATAAGGGGGTCTAAAAGGGTTAAATATGTTTTAACGTATTTCTCAATATCTCTTAGGCACGATGAGATATCGCCTTGGTTTTCGTTTGCAATTGTTATTCATGCAAATGTTTAAAAACTGATTTCAGGATTTTTAGAAATTCTACCCCTAGAGGGGTGTAAAAGGGTTAAATATGTTTTTACGTAGTTTTCAATATCGCTTAGGCACGATGAGATATCGCGTTGGTTTCTGCTTGAAAATGTTACTCATACAAATGTTTAAATACCAATTTTACGATTTTAGAAAATTCTACCCCTAGGGGGGTGTAAAAGGGTTACATATGTTTTTACGTATTTCTCAATATCTTTTAGGCACGATGAGATATCGCCTTCGTTTCTGCTTGCAAATGTTACTCATACAAATTTTTAAAAATAAATGTCAGGATTTCCAGAAATTCAGCTTTTAAGGGGGTGTAAAAGGGTTAAATATGTTTTTACGTATTTCTCAATATCTCTTAGGCACGATGAGACATTGGCTTGGTTTTCGTTTGCAAATGTTACTCATAAAAATGTTTAAAAACCTATTTCAGGATTTTTGGAAATTCTACCCCTAGAGGGGTGAAAAAGAGTTAATTATGTTTTTACGTATTTTTCAATATCTCTTAGGCACGATGAGATATCGCGTTGGTTTTTGCTTGCAAATGTTACTCATACAAATGTTTGGAAACCTATTTCAGGATTTTTGGAAATTCTACCCCTAGAAGGGTGAAAAAGAGTCAAATTTGTTTTTACGTATTTCTCAATATCTCTTAGGCACGATGAGATATCGCCTCGGTTTTTGTTTGCAAATGTTACCCATACAAAAGTTAAATATCAATTTCAGGATTTTTAAAAATTCCACCCATAAGGGGATCTAAAAGGGTTAAATATGTTTTTACGAATTTCTCAATATCTCTTAGGCACGATGAAATATCGCCTTGGTTTTTGCTTGCAAATGTTACTCATACGAATGTTTAAAAACCGATTTAGGATTGTTAGAAATTCTACCCCTAAGAAGGTGTAAAAGGGTTAATATGTTTTTACGTAATTCTCAATATCTCTTAGGCACGATGAGATATCGCATTGTTTTCTGCTTGCAAATATTATTCATACAAAGTTTAAATACCAATTTCAGGATTTAAAAAAATTCCACCCCTAAGGGGGTCTAAAAGGGTTAAATATATTTTTACGTATTTCTCAATATCTCTTAGGCACGATGAGATATCGCGTTGGTTTTTGCTTGCAAATGTTAGTCATACAAATGTTAAGAAACCTATTTCAGGATTTTTGGAAATTCTACCCCTAGAAGGGTGAAAAAGCGTTAATATGTTTTTACGTAATTCTCAATATCTCTTAGGCACGATGAGATATCGCATTGTTTTCTGCTTGCAAATATTATTCATACAAAGTTTAAATACCAATTTCAGGATTTTTAAAAATTCCACCCCTAAGGGGGTCTAAAAGGGTTAAATATGTTTTTACATATTTCTCAATATCTCTTAGGCACGATGAGATATCGCCTTGGTTTTTGTTTGCAAATGTTACTCATACAAAAATTAAATATCAATTTCAGGACTTTTTAAAATTCCACACATAAGGGGGTCTAAAAGGGTTAAATATGTTTTAACGTATTTCTCAATATCTCTTAGGCACGATGAGATATCGCCTTGGTTTTCGTTTGCAATTGTTATTCATGCAAATGTTTAAAAACTGATTTCAGGATTTTTAGAAATTCTACCCCTAGAGGGGTGTAAAAGGGTTAAATATATTTTTACGTAGTTTTCAATATCGCTTAGGCACGATGAGATATCGCGTTGGTTTCTGCTTGAAAATGTTACTCATACAAATGTTTAAATACCAATTTTACGATTTTAGAAAATTCTACCCCTAGGGGGGTGTAAAAGGGTTACATATGTTTTTACGTATTTCTCAATATCTTTTAGGCACGATGAGATATCGCCTTCGTTTCTGCTTGCAAATGTTACTCATACAAATTTTTAAAAATAAATGTCAGGATTTTTAGAAATTCAGCTTTTAAGGGGGTGTAAAAGGGTTAAATATGTTTTTACGTATTTCTCAAAATCTCTTAGGCACGATGAGACATTGGCTTGGTTTTCGTTTGCAAATGTTACTCATACAAATGTTTAAAAACCTATTTCAGGATTTTTGGAAATTCTACCCCTAGAGGGGTGAAAAAGAGTTGATTATGTTTTTACGTATTTTTCAATATCTCTTAGGCACGATGAGATATCGCGTTGGTTTTTGCTTGCAAATGTTACTCATACAAATGTTTAAAAACCTATTTCAGGATGTTTGGAAATTCTACCTCTAGAAGGGTTAAAAAGAGTTAAATATGTTTTTACGTATTTCTTAATATCTCTTAGGCACGATGAGATATCGCCTTGGTTTTTGTTTGCAAATGTTACCCATACAAAAATTAAATATCAATTTCAGAATTTTTAGAAATTCCAATCATAAGGGGGTCTAAAAGGGTTAAATATGTTTTTACGAATTTCTCAATATCTCTTAGGCACGATGAAATATCGCCTTGGTTTTTGCTTGCAAATGTTACTCATACGAATGTTTAAGAACCGATTTAGGATTGTTAGAAATTCCACCCCTAAGCGGGTGTAAAAGGGTTAAATATGTTTTTACGTATTTCTCAATATCTCTTAGGCACGATGAGATATCGCGTTGGTTTTTGCTTGCAAATGTTACTCATACAAATATTTAAAAACTAATCTCAAGAGTTTTAGAAATTCTACCCCTAAAGGGGTGTAAAAGGGTTAATCATATTTTTACGTATTTCTCAATATCTTTTAGGCACGATGAGATATCGCCTTGGTTTCTGCTTGCAAATGTTACTCATACAAATTTTGAAAAATAAATGTCAGGATTTTTAGAAGTTCTACCTTTAAGGGGGTGTAAAAGGGTTAAATATGTTTTTACGTATTTCTCAATATCTCATAGGCACGATGAGATATTGGCTAGGTTTTTACTTGCAAATGTTACCTATACAAATGTAAACAACCAATTTCAGGATTTTCAAAAATTCCACCCCTAAAAGGGTGTAAAACTGTTAAATATCTTTTTACGTATTTGTCAATATCTCTTAGGCACGATGAGATATTGGCTTGGTTTTTACTTGCAAATGTTACCCATACAAATGTGAACAACCAATTTCAGGATTTTCAAAAATTCCACCCCTAAGGGGTTGTAAAAAGGTAAAATATGTTTTCACGTATTTCTCCATATCTCTTAGGCACGTTGAGATATCGCCTTGGTTTTCGCTTGCAAATGTTACTCATACAAATGTTTAAAAACTTGATTCAGGATTTTTGGAAATTCCACCCCTAAGGGGGTGTAAAAGGGTTAAATATGTTTTTACGTATTTCTCAATATCTTTTATGCACGATGAGATATCGCGTTGGTTTTTGTTTGCAAATGTTACCCATACAAAAATTAAATATCAATTTCAGGGTTTTTAGAAATTCCAATCATAAGGGGGTCTAAAAGGGTTAAATATGTTTTTACGTATTTCTCAATATTTCTTAGGCTCGATGAGATATCGCATTGTTTTCTGCTTGCAAATATTACTCATACAAAGTTTAAATACCAATTTCAGGATTCAAAAAAATTGCACCTCTAAGGTGGTCTAAAAGGGTTAAATATATTTTTACGTATTTCTCAAAATCTCTTAGGCACGATGAGATATCGCGTTGGTTTTTGCTGGCAAATGTTACTCATACAAATATTTGAAAACTAATCTCAAGAATTTTAGAAATTCTACCCTTAGAGGGGTGTAAAAGGGTTAAATATGTTTTTACGTATTTCTCAATATCTTTTAGGCACGATGAGATATCGGCTTGGTTTCTGCTTGCAAATGTTACTCATACAAATTTTTAAAAATGAATTCCAGGATTTCCAGAAATTCCACCCCTAAGGGGGTGTAAAAAGGTTAAATATGTTTTTACGTATTTTTCAATATCTCTTAGGCACGATGAGATATCGCATTATTTTCTGCTTGCAAATATTACTCGTACAAAGTTTAAATACCAACTTCAGGATTTTTAAAAATTCCACCCCTAAGGGGGTGTAAGAAGGTAAAATATGTTTTTACGTTTTTTTCCATAACTCTTAGGCACGATGAGATATCGCCTTGGTTTTCGCTTGCAAATGTTACTCATACAAATGTTTAAAAACTTATTTCAGAATTTTTAGGAATTCAACTTCTAAGGGGGTGTAAGAGGGTTAAATATGTGTTTACGTGTTTCTCAATATCTCTTAGGCACGATCTGATATCAAATTGGTTTCCGCTTGCAAATATTACTCATACAAACGTTTAAAAACTGATCTCGGGATTTTAAAAAATTCTACCCCTAAGGAGGTGTAAAAAAGTTAAATATGCTTTTACGTATTTCTTAATATCTCTTAGGCACGATGAGATATCGCATTGTTTTCTGCTTGCAAATATTACTCATACAAAGTTTAAATACCAATTTCAGGATTTTTAAAAATTCCACCCATAAGGGGGTCTAAAAGGGTTAAATATGTTTTTACGTATTTCTCAATATCTCTTAGGCACGATGAGATATCGCGTTGGTTTTTGCTTGCAAATGTTAATCATACAAATGTTTAAAAACCGATTTCAGGATTTTTGGAAATTCTACCCCTAGAAGGGTGAAAAAGAGTTAAATATGTTTTTACGTATTTTTCAATATCTCTTAGGCACGATGAGATATCGCCTTGGTTTTTGTTTGCAAATTTTACTCATACAGAATTTAAATACCAATTTCAAGATTTTCAAAAATTCCACCCCTAAGGGGGTCTAAAAAAGTTAAATATGTTTATACATATTTCTCAATATCTCTTAGGCACGATGAGATATCGCCTTGGTTTTTGTTTGCAAATGTTACTCATACAAAAATTAAATATCAATTTCAGGACTTTTTAAAATTCCACCCATAAGGGGGTCTAAAAGGGTTAAATATGTTTTTCCGTATTGCTCAATATTCCTTAGGCACGATGAGATATCGCATTGTTTTCTGCTTGCAAATATTATTCATACAAAGTTTAAATACCAATTTCAGGATTCAAAAAAATTCCACTTCTAAGGTGGTCTAAAAGGGTTAAATATATTTTTACCTATTTCTCAATATCTCTTAGGCACGATGAGATATCGCGTTGGTTTTTGCTTGCAAATGTTACTCATACAAATATTTAAAAACTAATCTCAAGAATTTTAGAAATTCTACCCCTAGAAGGGTGTAAAAGGGGTAAATATATTTTGACGTATTTCTCAATATCTTTTAGGCACGATGAGATATCGCCTTGGTTTCTGCTTGCAAATGTTACTCATACAAATTTTCAAAAACTGATTTCAGGATTTTTAGAAATTCTACCCCTAGAGGGGTGTAGAAGGGTTAAATATGTTTTTACGTATTTTTCAATATCGCTTAGGCACGATGAGATATCGCGTTGGTTTCTGCTTAAAAATGTTACTCATACAAATGTTTAAATACCAATTTCACGATTTTAGAAAATTCTACCCCTAGGAGGGTGTAAAAGGGTTACATATGTTTTTACGTATTTCTCAATATCTTTTAGGCACGATAAGATATCGCCTTCGTTTCTGCTTGCAAATGTTACTCATACAAATTTTTAAAAATAAATGTCAAGATTTTTAGAAATTCCACTTTTAAGGGGGTGTAAAAGGGTTAAATATGTTTTTACGTATTTCTCAATATCTCTTAGGCACGATGAGATATTGGCTTGGTTTTCGATTGCAAATGTTACTCATACAAATGTTTAAAAACCTATTTCAGAATTTTTGGAAATTCTACCCCTGGAGGGGTGAAAAAGAGTTAATTATGTTTTTACGTATTTTTCAATATCTCTTAGGCACGATGAGATATCACGTTGGTTTTTGCTTGCAAATGTTACTCATACAAATGTTTGAAAACCTATTTCAGGATTTTTGGAAATTCTACCCCTAGAAGGGTGAAAAAGAGTCAAATTTGTTTTTACGTATTTCTCAATATCTCTTAGGCACGATGAGATATCGCCTTGGTTTTTGTTTGCAAATGTTACCCATACAAAAATTAAATATCAATTTCAGGATTTTTAAAAATTCCACCCATAAGGGGGTCTAAAAGGGTTAAATATGTTTTTACGAATTTCTCAATATCTCTTAGGCACGATGAAATATCGCCTTGGTTTTTGCTTGCAAATGTTACTCATACGAATGTTTAAAAACCGATTTAGGATTCTTAGAAATTCTACCCCTAAGGGGGTAAAAGGGTAAATATGTTTTTACGTAATTCTCAATATCTCTTAGGCACGATGAGATATCGCATTGTTTACTGCTTGCAAATATTATTCATACAAAGTTCAAATACCAATTTCAGAATTAAAAAAAATTCCACCCCTAAGGGGGTCTAAAAGGGTTAAATATATTTTTACGTATTTCTCAATATCTCTTAGGCACAATGAGATATCGCGTTGGTTTTTGCTTGCAAATGTTACTCATACAAATGTTAAGAAACCTATTTCAGGATTTTTGGAAATTCTACCCCTAGAAGGGTGAAAAAGCGTTAATATGTTTTTACGTAATTCTCAATATCTCTTAGGCACGATGAGATATCGCATTGTTTTCTGCTTGCAAATAGTATTCATACAAAGTTTAAATACCAATTTCAGGATTTTTAAAAATTCCACCCCTAAGGGGGTCTAAAAGGGTTAAATATGTTTTTACATATTTCTCAATATCTCTTAGGCACGATGAGATATCGCCTTGGTTTTTGTTTGCAAATGTTACTCATACAAAACTAAATATCAATTTCAGGACTTTTTAAAATTCCACACATAAGGGGGTCTAAAAGGGTTAAATATGTTTTAACGTATTTCTCAATATCTCTTAGGCACGATGAGATATCGCCTTGGTTTTCGTTTGCAATTGTTATTCATGCAAATGTTTAAAAACTGATTTCAGGATTTTTAGAAATTCTACCCCTAGAGGGGTGTAAAAGGGTTAAATATGTTTTTACGTAGTTTTCAATATCGCTTAGGCACGATGAGATATCGCGTTGGTTTCTGCTTGAAAATGTTACTCATACAAATGTTTAAATACCAATTTTACGATTTTAGAAAATTCTACCCCTAGGGGGGTGTAAAAGGGTTACATATGTTTTTACGTATTTCTCAATATCTTTTAGGCACGATGAGATATCGCCTTCGTTTCTGCTTGCAAATGTTACTCATACAAATTTTTAAAAATAAATGTCAGGATTTTTAGAAATTCAACTTTTAAGGGGGTGTAAAAGGGTTAAATATGTTTTTACGAATTTCTCAATATCTCTTAGGCACGATGAAATATCGCCTTGGTTTTTGCTTGCAAATGTTACTCATACGAATGTTTAAGAACCGATTTAGAATTGTTAGAAATTCCACCCCTAAGGGGGTGTAAAAGGGTTAAATATGTTTTTACGTATTTCTCAATATCTCTTAGGCACGATGAGATATCGCATTGGTTTTTGCTTGCAAATGTTACTCATACAAATATTTAAAAACTAATCTCAAGAATTTTAGAAATTCTACCCCTAAAGGGGTGTAAAAGGGTTAAATATATTTTTACGTATTTCTCAATATCTTTTAGGCACGATGAGATATCGCCTTGGTTTCTGCTTGCAAATGTTACTCATACAAATTTTGAAAAATAAATGTCAGGATTTTTAGAAGTTCTACCTTTAAGGGGGTGTAAAAGGGTTAAATATGTTTTTACGTATTTCTCAATATCTCTTAGGCACGATGAGATATTGGCTAGGTTTTTACTTGCAAATGTTACCTATACAAATGTAAACAACCAATTTCAGGATTTTCAAAAATTCCACCCCTAAAAGGGTGTAAAACTGTTAAATATGTTTTTACGTATTTGTCAATATCTCTTAGGCACGATGAGATATTGGCTTGGTTTTTACTTGCAAATGTTACCCATACAAATGTGAACAACCAATTTCAGGATTTTCAAAAATTCCACCCCTAAGGGGTTGTAAAAAGGTAAAATATGTTTTCACGTATTTCTCCATATCTCTTAGGCACGTTGAGATATCGCCTTGGTTTTCGCTTGCAAATGTTACTCATACAAATGTTTAAAAACTTGATTCAGGATTTTTGGAAATTCCACCCTTAAGGGGGTGTAAAAGGGTTAAATATGTTTTTACGTATTTCTCAATATCTTTTATGCACGATGAGATATCGCGTTGGTTTTTGTTTGCAAATGTTACCCATACAAAAATTAAATATCAATTTCAGGGTTTTTAGAAATTCCAATCATAAGGGGGTCTAAAAGGGTTAAATATGTTTTTACGTATTTCTCAATATTTCTTAGGCTCGATGAGATATCGCATTGTTTTCTGCTTGCAAATATTATTCATACAAAGTTTAAATACCAATTTCAGGATTCAAAAAAATTCCACCTCTAAGGTGGTCTAAAAGGGTTAAATATATTTTTACGTATTTCTCAAAATCTCTTAGGCACGATGAGATATCGCGTTGGTTTTTGCTGGCAAATGTTACTCATACAAATATTTAAAAACTAATCTCAAGAATTTTAGAAATTCTACCCTTAGAGGGGTGTAAAAGGGTTAAATATGTTTTTACGTATTTCTCAATATATTTTAGGCACGATGAGATATCGGCTTGGTTTCTGCTTGCAAATGTTACTCATACAAATTTTTAAAAATGAATTCCAGGATTTCCAGAAATTCTACCCCTAAGGGGGTGTAAAAGGGTAAAATATGTTTCTACGTATTTCTCAATATCTCTTAGGCACGATGAGATATCGCCTTAGTCTTTGCTTGCAAATGTTACTCATACAAATGTTTAAAAACTGATTTGAGAATTTTTAAAAATTCCACCCTTAAGGGGGTGTAAAAAGGTTAAATATGTTTTTACGTATTTCTCAATATCTCTTAGGCACGATGAGATATCGCATTATTTTCTGCTTGCAAATATTACTCGTACAAAGTTTAAATACCAATTTCAGGATTCTTAAAAATTCCACCCCTAAGGGGGTGTAAAAAGGTAAAATATGTTTTTACGTTTTTTTCCATAACTCTTAGGCACGATGAGATATCGCCTTGGTTTTCGCTTGCAAATGTTACTCATACAAATGTTTAAAAACTTATTTCAGAATTTTTAGGAATTCAACCTCTAAGGGGGTGTAAGAGGGTTAAATATGTGTTTACGTGTTTCTCAATATCTCTTAGGCACGATCTGATATCGAATTGGTTTCTGCTTGCAAATATTACTCATACAAACGTTTAAAAACTGATCTCGGGATTTTAAAAAATTCTACCCCTAAGGAGGTGTGAAAAAGTTAAATATGCTTTTACGTATTTCTTAATATCTCTTAGGCACGATGAGATATCGCATTGTTTTCTGCTTGCAAATATTACTCATACAAAGTTTAAATACCAATTTCAGGATTTTTAAAAATTCCACCCATAAGGGGGTCTAAAAGGGTTAAATATGTTTTTACGTATTTCTCAATATCTCTTAGGCACGATGAGATATCGCGTTGGTTTTTGCTTGCAAATGTTAATCATACAAATGTTTAAAAACCGATTTCAGGATTTTTGGAAATTCTACCCCTAGAAGGGTGAAAAAGAGTTAAATATGTTTTTACGTATTTTTCAATATCTCTTAGGCACGATGAGATATCGCCTTGGTTTTTGTTTGCAAATTTTACTCATACAGAATTTAAATACCAATTTCAGGATTTTTAAAAATTCCACCCCTAAGGGGGTCTAAAAAAGTTAAATATGTTTATACATATTTCTCAATATCTCTTAGGCACGATGAGATATCGCCTTGGTTTTTGTTTGCAAATGTTACTCATACAAAAATTAAATATCAATTTCAGGACTTTTTAAAATTCCACCCATAAGGGGGTCTAAAAGGGTTAAATATGTTTTTACGTATTTCTCAATATTCCTTAGGCACGATGAGATATCGCATTGTTTTCTGCTTGCAAATATTATTCATACAAAGTTTAAATACCAATTTCAGGATTCAAAAAAATTCCACTTCTAAGGTGGTCTAAAAGGGTTAAATATATTTTTACCTATTTCTCAATATCTCTTAGGCACGATGAGATATCGCGTTGGTTTTTGCTTGCAAATGTTACTCATACAAATATTTAAAAACTAATCTCAAGAATTTTAGAAATTCTACCCCTAGAGGGGTGTAAAAGGGGTAAATATGTTTTGACGTATTTCTCAATATCTTTCAGGCACGATGAGATATCGCCTTGGTTTCTGCTTGCAAATGTTACTCATACAAATTTTTAAAAACTGATTTCAGGATTTTTAGAAATTCTACCCCTAGAGGGGTGTAGAAGGGTTAAATATGTTTTTACGTATTTTTCAATATCGCTTAGGCACGATGAGATATCGCGTTGGTTTCTGCTTAAAAATGTTACTCATACAAATGTTTAAATACCAATTTCACGATTTTAGAAAATTCTACCCCTAGGAGGGTGTAAAAGGGTTAATATGTTTTTACGTAATTCTCAATATCTCTTAGGCACGATGAGATATCGCGTTGGTTTTTGCTTGCAAATGTTAGTCATACAAATGTTAAGAAACCTATTTCAGGATTTTTGGAAATTCTACCCCTAGAAGGGTGAAAAAGCGTTAATATGTTTTTACGTAATTCTCAATATCTCTTAGGCACGATGAGATATCGCCTTGGTTTCTGCTTGCAAATGTTACTCATACAAATTTTGAAAAATAAATGTCAGGATTTTTAGAAATTCAGCTTTTAAGGGGGTGTAAAAGGTTAAATATGTTTTTACGTATTTCTCAATATCTCTTAGGCACGATGAGACATTGGCTTGGTTTTCGTTTGCAAATGTTACTCATACAAATGTTTAAAAACCTAATTCAGGATTTTTGGAAATTCTACCCCTAGAGGGGTGAAAAAGAGTTAATTATGTTTTTACGTATTTTTCAATATCTCTTAGGCACGATGAGATATCACGTTGGTTTTTGCTTGCAAATGTTACTCATACAAATGTTTGGAAACCTATTTCAGGATTTTTGGAAATTCTACCCCTAGAAGGGTGAAAAAGAGTCAAATTTGTTTTTACGTATTTCTCAATATCTCTTAGGCACGATGAGATATCGCCTTGGTTTTTGTTTGCAAATGTTACCCATACAAAAATTAAATATCAATTTCAGGATTTTTAAAAATTCCACCCATAAGGGGGTCTAAAAGGGTTAAATATGTTTTTACGAATTTCTCAATATCTCTTAGGCACGATGAAATATCGCCTTGGTTTTTGCTTGCAAATTTTACTTATACGAATGTTTAAAAACCGATTTAGGATTGTTAGAAATTCTACCCCTAAGGGGGTGTAAAAGGGTTAATATGTTTTTACGTAATTCTCAATATCTCTTAGGCACGATGAGATATCGCATTGTTTTCTCCTTGCAAATATTATTCATACAAAGTTTAAATACCAATTTCAGGATTTAAAAAAATTCCACCCCTAAGGGGGTCTAAAAGGGTTAAATATATTTTTACGTATTTCTCAATATCTCTTAGGCACGATGAGATATCGCGTTGGTTTTTGCTTGCAAATGTTAGTCATACAAATGTTAAGAAACCTATTTCAGGATTTTTGGAAATTCTACCCCTAGAAGGGTGAAAAAGCGTTAATATGTTTTTACGTAATTCTCAATATCTCTTAGGCACGATGAGATATCGCATTGTTTTCTGCTTGCAAATATTATTCATACAAAGTTTAAATACCAATTTCAGGATTTTTAAAAATTCCACCCCTAAGGGGGTCTAAAAGGGTTAAATATGTTTATACATATTTCTCAATATCTCTTAGGCACGATGAGATATCGCCTTGGTTTTTGTTTGCAAATGTTACTCATACAAAAATTAAATATAAATTTCAGGACTTTTTAAAATTCCACACATAAGGGGGTCTAAAAGGGTTAAATATGTTTTAACGTATTTCTCAATATCTCTTAGGCACGATGAGATATCGCCTTGGTTTTCGTTTGCAATTGTTATTCATGCAAATGTTTAAAAACTGATTTCAGGATTTTTAGAAATTCTACCCCTAGAGGGGTGTAAAAGGGTTAAATATGTTTTTACGTAGTTTTCAATATCGCTTAGGCACGATGAGATATCGCGTTGGTTTCTGCTTGAAAATGTTACTCATACAAATGTTTAAATACCAATTTTACGATTTTAGAAAATTCTACCCCTAGGGGGGTGTAAAAGGGTTACATATGTTTTTACGTATTTCTCAATATCTTTTAGGCACGATGAGATATCGCCTTCGTTTCTGCTTGCAAATGTTACTCATACAAATTTTTAAAAATAAATGTCAGGATTTTCAGAAATTCAGCTTTTAAGGGGGTGTAAAAGGGTTAAATATGTTTTTACGTATTTCTCAATATCTCTTAGGCACGATGAGACATTGGCTTGGTTTTCGTTTGCAAATGTTACTCATAAAAATGTTTAAAAACCTATTTCAGGATTTTTGGAAATTCTACCCCTAGAGGGGTGAAAAAGAGTTAATTATGTTTTTACGTATTTTTCAATATCTCTTAGGCACGATGAGATATCGCGTTGGTTTTTGCTTGCAAATGTTACTCATACAAATGTTTGGAAACCTATTTCAGGATTTTTGGAAATTCTACCCCTAGAAGGGTGAAAAAGAGTCAAATTTGTTTTTACGTATTTCTCAATATCTCTTAGGCACGATGAGATATCGCCTCGGTTTTTGTTTGCAAATGTTACCCATACAAAAGTTAAATATCAATTTCAGGATTTTTAAAAATTCCACCCATAAGGGGATCTAAAAGGGTTAAATATGTTTTTACGAATTTCTCAATATCTCTTAGGCACGATGAAATATCGCCTTGGTTTTTGCTTGCAAATGTTACTCATACGAATGTTTAAAAACCGATTTAGGATTGTTAGAAATTCTACCCCTAAGAAGGTGTAAAAGGGTTAATATGTTTTTACGTAATTCTCAATATCTCTTAGGCACGATGAGATATCGCATTGTTTTCTGCTTGCAAATATTATTCATACAAAGTTTAAATACCAATTTCAGGATTTAAAAAAATTCCACCCCTAAGGGGGTCTAAAAGGGTTAAATATATTTTTACGTATTTCTCAATATCTCTTAGGCACGATGAGATATCGCGTTGGTTTTTGCTTGCAAATGTTAGTCATACAAATGTTAAGAAACCTATTTCAGGATTTTTGGAAATTCTACCCTTAGAAGGGTGAAAAAGCGTTAATATGTTTTTACGTAATTCTCAATATCTCTTAGGCACGATGAGATATCGCATTGTTTTCTGCTTGCAAATATTATTCATACAAAGTTTAAATACCAATTTCAGGATTTTTAAAAATTCCACCCCTAAGGGGGTCTAAAAGGGTTAAATATGTTTTTACATATTTCTCAATATCTCTTAGGCACGATGAGATATCGCCTTGGTTTTTGTTTGCAAATGTTACTCATACAAAAATTAAATATCAATTTCAGGACTTTTTAAAATTCCACACATAAGGGGGTCTAAAAGGGTTAAATATGTTTTAACGTATTTCTCAATATCTCTTAGGCACGATGAGATATCGCCTTGGTTTTCGTTTGCAATTGTTATTCATGCAAATGTTTAAAAACTGATTTCAGGATTTTTAGAAATTCTACCCCTAGAGGGGTGTAAAAGGGTTAAATATATTTTTACGTAGTTTTCAATATCGCTTAGGCACGATGAGATATCGCGTTGGTTTCTGCTTGAAAATGTTACTCATACAAATGTTTAAATACCAATTTTACGATTTTAGAAAATTCTACCCCTAGGGGGGTGTAAAAGGGTTACATATGTTTTTACGTATTTCTCAATATCTTTTAGGCACGATGAGATATCGCCTTCGTTTCTGCTTGCAAATGTTACTCATACAAATTTTTAAAAATAAATGTCAGGATTTTTAGAAATTCAGCTTTTAAGGGGGTGTAAAAGGGTTAAATATGTTTTTACGTATTTCTCAAAATCTCTTAGGCACGATGAGACATTGGCTTGGTTTTCGTTTGCAAATGTTACTCATACAAATGTTTAAAAACCTATTTCAGGATTTTTGGAAATTCTACCCCTAGAGGGGTGAAAAAGAGTTGATTATGTTTTTACGTATTTTTCAATATCTCTTAGGCACGATGAGATATCGCGTTGGTTTTTGCTTGCAAATGTTACTCATACAAATGTTTAAAAACCTATTTCAGGATGTTTGGAAATTCTACCTCTAGAAGGGTTAAAAAGAGTTAAATATGTTTTTACGTATTTCTTAATATCTCTTAGGCACGATGAGATATCGCCTTGGTTTTTGTTTGCAAATGTTACCCATACAAAAATTAAATATCAATTTCAGAATTTTTAGAAATTCCAATCATAAGGGGGTCTAAAAGGGTTAAATATGTTTTTACGAATTTCTCAATATCTCTTAGGCACGATGAAATATCGCCTTGGTTTTTGCTTGCAAATGTTACTCATACGAATGTTTAAGAACCGATTTAGAATTGTTAGAAATTCCACCCCTAAGGGGGTGTAAAAGGGTTAAATATGTTTTTACGTATTTCTCAATATCTCTTAGGCACGATGAGATATCGCATTGGTTTTTGCTTGCAAATGTTACTCATACAAATATTTAAAAACTAATCTCAAGAATTTTAGAAATTCTACCCCTAAAGGGGTGTAAAAGGGTTAAATATATTTTTACGTATTTCTCAATATCTTTTAGGCACGATGAGATATCGCCTTGGTTTCTGCTTGCAAATGTTACTCATACAAATTTTGAAAAATAAATGTCAGGATTTTTAGAAGTTCTACCTTTAAGGGGGTGTAAAAGGGTTAAATATGTTTTTACGTATTTCTCAATATCTCTTAGGCACGATGAGATATTGGCTAGGTTTTTACTTGCAAATGTTACCTATACAAATGTAAACAACCAATTTCAGGATTTTCAAAAATTCCACCCCTAAAAGGGTGTAAAACTGTTAAATATGTTTTTACGTATTTGTCAATATCTCTTAGGCACGATGAGATATTGGCTTGGTTTTTACTTGCAAATGTTACCCATACAAATGTGAACAACCAATTTCAGGATTTTCAAAAATTCCACCCCTAAGGGGTTGTAAAAAGGTAAAATATGTTTTCACGTATTTCTCCATATCTCTTAGGCACGTTGAGATATCGCCTTGGTTTTCGCTTGCAAATGTTACTCATACAAATGTTTAAAAACTTGATTCAGGATTTTTGGAAATTCCACCCTTAAGGGGGTGTAAAAGGGTTAAATATGTTTTTACGTATTTCTCAATATCTTTTATGCACGATGAGATATCGCGTTGGTTTTTGTTTGCAAATGTTACCCATACAAAAATTAAATATCAATTTCAGGGTTTTTAGAAATTCCAATCATAAGGGGGTCTAAAAGGGTTAAATATGTTTTTACGTATTTCTCAATATTTCTTAGGCTCGATGAGATATCGCATTGTTTTCTGCTTGCAAATATTATTCATACAAAGTTTAAATACCAATTTCAGGATTCAAAAAAATTCCACCTCTAAAGTGGTCTAAAAGGGTTAAATATATTTTTACGTATTTCTCAAAATCTCTTAGGCACGATGAGATATCGCGTTGGTTTTTGCTGGCAAATGTTACTCATACAAATATTTGAAAACTAATCTCAAGAATTTTAGAAATTCTACCCTTAGAGGGGTGTAAAAGGGTTAAATATGTTTTTACGTATTTCTCAATATATTTTAGGCACGATGAGATATCGGCTTGGTTTCTGCTTGCAAATGTTACTCATACAAATTTTTAAAAATGAATTCCAGGATTTTCAGAAATTCTACCCCTAAGGGGGTGTAAAAGGGTAAAATATGTTTCTACGTATTTCTCAATATCTCTTAGGCACGATGAGATATCGCCTTAGTCTTTGCTTGCAAATGTTACTCATACAAATGTTTAAAAACTGATTTGAGAATTTTTAAAAATTCCACCCTTAAGGGGGTGTAAAAAGGTTAAATATGTTTTTACGTATTTCTCAATATCTCTTAGGCACGATGAGATATCGCATTATTTTCTGCTTGCAAATATTACTCGTACAAAGTTTAAATACCAATTTCAGGATTTTTAAAAATTCCACCCCTAAGGGGGTGTAAAAAGGTAAAATATGTTTTTACGTTTTTTTCCATAACTCTTAGGCACGATGAGATATCGCCTTGGTTTTCGCTTGCAAATGTTACTCATACAAATGTTTAAAAACTTATTTCAGAATTTTTAGGAATTCAACCTCTAAGGGGGTGTAAAAGGGTTAAATATGTGTTTACGTGTTTCTCAATATCTCTTAGGCACGATCTGATATCGAATTGGTTTCTGCTTGCAAATATTACTCATACAAACGTTTAAAAACTGATCTCGGGATTTTAAAAAATTCTACCCCTAAGGAGGTGTGAAAAAGTTATATATGCTTTTACGTATTTCTTAATATCTCTTAGGCACGATGAGATATCGCATTGTTTTCTGCTTGCAAATATTACTCATACAAAGTTTAAATACCAATTTCAGGATTTTTAAAAATTCCACCCATAAGGGGGTCTAAAAGGGTTAAATATGTTTTTACGTATTTCTCAATATCTCTTAGGCACGATGAGATATCGCGTTGGTTTTTGCTTGCAAATGTTAATCATACAAATGTTTAAAAACCGATTTCAGGATTTTTGGAAATTCTACCCCTAGAAGGGTGAAAAAGAGTTAAATATGTTTTTACGTATTTTTCAATATCTCTTAGGCACGATGAGATATCGCCTTGGTTTTTGTTTGCAAATTTTACTCATACAGAATTTAAATACCAATTTCAGGATTTTCAAAAATTCCACCCCTAAGGGGGTCTAAAAAAGTTAAATATGTTTATACATATTTCTCAATATCTCTTAGGCACGATGAGATATCGCCTTGGTTTTTGTTTGCAAATGTTACTCATACAAAAATTAAATATCAATTTCAGGACTTTTTAAAATTCCACCCATAAGGGGGTCTAAAAGGGTTAAATATGTTTTTACGTATTTCTCAATATTCCTTAGGCACGATGAGATATCGCATTGTTTTCTGCTTGCAAATATTATTCATACAAAGTTTAAATACCAATTTCAGGATTCAAAAAAATTCCACTTCTAAGGTGGTCTAAAAGGGTTAAATATATTTTTACCTATTTCTCAATATCTCTTAGGCACGATGAGATATCGCGTTGGTTTTTGCTTGCAAATGTTACTCATACAAATATTTAAAAACTAATCTCAAGAATTTTAGAAATTCTACCCCTAGAGGGGTGTAAAAGGGGTAAATATGTTTTGACGTATTTCTCAATATCTTTCAGGCACGATGAGATATCGCCTTGGTTTCTGCTTGCAAATGTTACTCATACAAATTTTTAAAAACTGATTTCAGGATTTTTAGAAATTCCACCCCTAGAGGGGTGTAGAAGGGTTAAATATGTTTTTACGTATTTTTCAATATCGCTTAGGCACGATGAGATATCGCGTTGGTTTCTGCTTAAAAATGTTACTCATACAAATGTTTAAATACCAATTTCACGATTTTAGAAAATTCTACCCCTAGGAGGGTGTAAAAGGGTTAATATGTTTTTACGTAATTCTCAATATCTCTTAGGCACGATGAGATATCGCGTTGGTTTTTGCTTGCAAATGTTAGTCATACAAATGTTAAGAAACCTATTTCAGGATTTTTGGAAATTCTACCCCTAGAAGGGTGAAAAAGCGTTAATATGTTTTTACGTAATTCTCAATATCTCTTAGGCAGGATGAGATATCGCCTTGGTTTCTGCTTGCAAATGTTACTCATACAAATTTTGAAAAATTAATGTCAGGATTTTTAGAAGTTCTACCTTTAAGGGGGTGTAAAAGGGTTAAATATGTTTTTACGTATTTCTCAATATCTCTTAGGCACGATGAGATATTGGCTAGGTTTTTACTTGCAAATGTTACCTATACAAATGTAAACAACCAATTTCAGGATTTTCAAAAATTCCACCCCTAAAAGGGTGTAAAACTGTTAAATATCTTTTTACGTATTTGTCAATATCTCTTAGGCACGATGAGATATTGGCTTGGTTTTTACTTGCAAACGTTACCCATACAAATGTGAACAACCAATTTCCGGATTTTCAAAAATTCCACCCCTAAGGGGTTGTAAAAAGGTAAAATATGTTTTCACGTATTTCTCCATATCTCTTAGGCACGTTGAGATATCGCCTTGGTTTTCGCTTGCAAATGTTACTCATACAAATGTTTAAAAACTTGATTCAGGATTTTTGGAAATTCCACCCCTAAGGGGGTGTAAAAGGGTTAAATATGTTTTTACGTATTTCTCAATATCTTTTATGCACGATGAGATATCGCGTTGGTTTTTGTTTGCAAATGGTACCCATACAAAAATTAAATATCAATTTCAGGGTTTTTAGAAATTCCAATCATAAGGGGGTCTAAAAGGGTTAAATATGTTTTTACGTATTTCTCAATATTTCTTAGGCTCGATGAGATATCGCATTGTTTTCTGCTTGCAAATATTACTCATACAAAGTTTAAATACCAATTTCAGGATTCAAAAAATTCCACCTCTAAGGTGGTCTAAAAGGGTTAAATATATTTTTCCGTATTTTTCAAAATCTTTTAGGCACGATGAGATATCGCGTTGGTTTTTGCTGGCAAATGTTACTCATACAAATATTTGAAAACTAATCTCAAGAATTTTAGAAATTCTACCCTTAGAGGGGTGTAAAAGGGTTAAATATGTTTTTACGTATTTTTCAATATCTTTTAGGCACGATGAGATATCGGCTTGGTTTCTGCTTGCAAATGTTACTCATACAAATTTTTAAAAATGAATTCCAGGATTTCCAGAAATTCCACCCCTAAGGGGGTGTAAAAAGGTTAAATATGTTTTTACGTATTTCTCAATATCTCTTGGGCACGATGAGATATCGCATTATTTTCTGCTTGCAAATATTACTCGTACAAAGTTTAAATACCAACTTTAGGATTTTTAAAAATTCCACCCCTAAGGGGGTGTAAAAAGGTAAAATATGTTTTTACGTTTTTTTCCATAACTCTTAGGCACGATGAGATATCGCCTTGGTTTTCGCTTGCAAATGTTACTCATACAAATGTTTAAAAACTTATTTCAGAATTTTTAGGAATTCAACTTCTAAGGGGGTGTAAGAGGGTTAAATATGTGTTTACGTGTTTCTCAATATCTCTTAGGCACGATCTGATATCGAATTGGTTTCCGCTTGCAAATATTACTCATACAAACGTTTAAAAACTGATCTCGGGATTTTAAAAAATTCTACCCCTAAGGAGGTGTAAAAAAGTTAAATATGCTTTTACGTATTTCTTAATATCTCTTAGGCACGATGAGATATCGCATTGTTTTCTGCTTGCAAATATTACTCATACAAAGTTTAAATACCAATTTCAGGATTTTTAAAAATTCCACCCATAAGGGGGTCTAAAAGGGTTAAATATGTTTTTACGTATTTCTCAATATCTCTTAGGCACGATGAGATATCGCGTTGGTTTTTGCTTGCAAATGTTAATCATACAAATGTTTAAAAACCGATTTCAGGATTTTTGGAAATTCTACCCCTAGAAGGGTGAAAAAGAGTTAAATATGTTTTTACGTATTTTTCAATATCTCTTAGGCACGATGAGATATCGGCTTGGTTTTTGTTTGCAAATTTTACTCATACAGAATTTAAATACCAATTTCAGGATTTTCAAAAATTCCACCCCTAAGGGGGTCTAAAAAAGTTAAATATGTTTATACATATTTCTCAATATCTCTTAGGCACGATGAGATATCGCCTTGGTTTTTGTTTGCAAATGTTACTCATACAAAAATTAAATATCAATTTCAGGACTTTTTAAAATTCCACCCATAAGGGGGTCTAAAAGGGTTAAATATGTTTTTCCGTATTTCTCAATATTCCTTAGGCACGATGAGATATCGCATTGTTTTCTGCTTGCAAATATTATTCATACAAAGTTTAAATACCAATTTCAGGATTCAAAAAAATTCCACTTCTAAGGTGGTCTAAAAGGGTTAAATATATTTTTACCTATTTCTCAAAATCTCTTAGGCACGATGAGATATCGCGTTGGTTTTTGCTTGCAAATGTTACTCATACAAATATTTAAAAACTAATCTCAAGAATTTTAGAAATTCTACCCCTAGAGGGGTGTAAAAGGGGTAAATACTTTTTGACGTATTTCTCAATATCTTTTAGGCACGATGAGATATCGCCTTGGTTTCTGCTTGCAAATGTTACTCATACAAATTTTTAAAAACTGATTTCAGGATTTTTAGAAATTCTACCCCTAGAGGGGTGTAGAAGGGTTAAATATGTTTTTACGTATTTTTCAATATCGCTTAGGCACGATGAGATATCGCGTTGGTTTCTGCTTAAAAATGTTACTCATACAAATGTTTAAATACCAATTTCACGATTTTAGAAAATTCTACCCCTAGGAGGGTGTAAAAGGGTTACATATGTTTTTACGTATTTCTCAATATCTTTTAGGCACGATAAGATATCGCCTTCGTTTCTGCTTGCAAATGTTACTCATACAAATTTTTAAAAATAAATGTCAAGATTTTTAGAAATTCCACTTTTAAGGGGGTGTAAAAGGGTTAAATATGTTTTTACGTATTTCTCAATATCTCTTAGGCACGATGAGATATTGGCTTGGTTTTCGATTGCAAATGTTACTCATACAAATGTTTAAAAACCTATTTCAGGATTTTTGGAAATTCTACCCCTGGAGGGGTGAAAAAGAGTTAATTATGTTTTTACGTATTTTTCAATATCTCTTAGGCACGATGAGATATCACGTTGGTTTTTGCTTGCAAATGTTACTCATACAAATGTTTGAAAACCTATTTCAGGATTTTTGGAAATTCTACCCCTAGAAGGGTGAAAAAGAGTCAAATTTGTTTTTACGTATTTCTCAATATCTCTTAGGCACGATGAGATATCGCCTTGGTTTTTGTTTGCAAATGTTACCCATACAAAAATTAAATATCAATTTCAGGATTTTTAAAAATTCCACCCATAAGGGGGTCTAAAAGGGTTAAATATGTTTTTACGAATTTCTCAATATCTCTTAGGCACGATGAAATATCGCCTTGGTTTTTGCTTGCAAATGTTACTCATACGAATGTTTAAAAACCGATTTAGGATTGTTAGAAATTCTACCCCTAAGGGGGTGTAAAAGGGTTAATATGTTTTTACGTAATTCTCAATATCTCTTAGGCACGATGAGATATCGCATTGTTTTCTGCTTGCAAATATTATTCATACAAAGTTTAAATACCAATTTCAGGATTTAAAAAAATTCCACCCCTAAGGGGGTCTAAAAGGGTTAAATATATTTTTACGTATTTCTCAATATCTCTTAGGCACGATGAGATATCGCGTTGGTTTTTGCTTGCAAATGTTAGTCATACAAATGTTAAGAAACCTATTTCAGGATTTTTGGAAATTCTACCCCTAGAAGGGTGAAAAAGCGTTAATATGTTTTTACGTAATTCTCAATATCTCTTAGGCACGATGAGATATCGCATTGTTTTCTGCTTGCAAATATTATTCATACAAAGTTTAAATACCAATTTCAGGATTTTTAAAAATTCCACCCCTAAGGGGGTCTAAAAGGGTTAAATATGTTTTTACATATTTCTCAATATCTCTTAGGCACGATGAGATATCGCCTTGGTTTTTGTTTGCAAATGTTACTCATACAAAAATTAAATATCAATTTCAGGACTTTTTAAAATTCCACACATAAGGGGGTCTAAAAGGGTTAAATATGTTTTAACGTATTTCTCAATATCTCTTAGGCACGATGAGATATCGCCTTGGTTTTCGTTTGCAATTGTTATTCATGCAAATCTTTAAAAACTGATTTCAGGATTTTTAGAAATTCTACCCCTAGAGGGGTGTAAAAGGGTTAAATATGTTTTTACGTAGTTTTCAATATCGCTTAGGCACGATGAGATATCGCGTTGGTTTCTGCTTGAAAATGTTACTCATACAAATGTTTAAATACCAATTTTACGATTTTAGAAAATTCTACCCCTAGGGGGGTGTAAAAGGGTTACATATGTTTTTACGTATTTCTCAATATCTTTTAGGCACGATGAGATATCGCCTTCGTTTCTGCTTGCAAATGTTACTCATACAAATTTTTAAAAATAAATGTCAGGATTTTTAGAAATTCAGCTTTTAAGGGGGTGTAAAAGGGTTAAATATGTTTTTACGTATTTCTCAATATCTCTTAGGCACGATGAGACATTGGGTTGGTTTTCGTTTGCAAATGTTACTCATACAAATGTTTAAAAACCTTTTTCAGGATTTTTGGAATTTCTACCCCTAGAGGGGTGAAAAAGAGTTAATTATGTTTTTACGTATTTTTCAATATCTCTTAGGCACGATGAGATATCGCGTTGGTTTTTGCTTGCAAATGTTACTCATACAAATGTTTAAAAACCTATTTCAGGATGTTTGGAAATTCTACCTCTAGAAGGGTGAAAAAGAGTTAAATATGTTTTTACGTATTTCTTAATATCTCTTAGGCACGATGAGATATCGCCTTGGTTTTTGTTTGCAAATGTTACCCATACAAAAATTAAATATCAATTTCAGAATTTTTAGAAATTCCAATCATAAGGGGGTCTAAAAGGGTTAAAAATGTTTTTACGAATTTCTCAATATCTCTTAGGCACGATGAAATATCGCCTTGGTTTTTGCTTGCAAATGTTACTCATACGAATGTTTAAGAACCGATTTAGGATTGTTAGAAATTCCACCCCTAAGCGGGTGTAAAAGGGTTAAATATGTTTTTACGTATTTCTCAATATCTCTTAGGCACGATGAGATATCGCGTTGGTTTTTGCTTGCAAATGTTACTCATACAAATATTTAAAAACTAATCTCAAGAATTTTGGAAATTCTACCCCTAAAGGGGTGTAAAAGGGTTAAATATATTTTTACGTATTTCTCAATATCTTTTAGGCACGATGAGATATCGCCTTGGTTTCTGCTTGCAAATGTTACTCATACAAATTTTGAAAAATAAATGTCAGGATTTTTAGAAGTTCTACCTTTAAGGGGGTGTAAAAGGGTTAAATATGTTTTTACGTATTTCTCAATATCTCTTAGGCACGATGAGATATTGGCTAGGTTTTTACTTGCATATGTTACCTATACAAATGTAAACAACCAATTTCAGGATTTTCAAAAATTCCACCCCTAAAAGGGTGTAAAACTGTTAAATATCTTTTTACGTATTTGTCAATATCTCTTAGGCACGATGAGATATTGGCTTGGTTTTTACTTGCAAATGTTACCCATACAAATGTGAACAACCAATTTCCGGATTTTCAAAAATTCCACCCCTAAGGGGTTGTAAAAAGGTAAAATATGTTTTCACGTATTTCTCCATATCTCTTAGGCACGTTGAGATATCGCCTTGGTTTTCGCTTGCAAATGTTACTCATACAAATGTTTAAAAACTTGATTCAGGATTTTTGGAAATTCCACCCCTAAGGGGGTGTAAAAGGGTTAAATATGTTTTTACGTATTTCTCAATATCTTTTATGCACGATGAGATATCGCGTTGGTTTTTGTTTGCAAATGTTACCCATACAAAAATTAAATATCAATTTCAGGGTTTTTAGAAATTCCAATCATAAGGGGGTCTAAAAGGGTTAAATATGTTTTTACGTATTTCTCAATATTTCTTAGGCTCGATGAGATATCGCATTTTTTTCTGCTTGCAAATATTATTCATACAAAGTTTGAATACCAATTTCAGGATTCAAAAAAATTCCACCTCTAAGGTGGTCTAAAAGGGTTAAATATATTTTTACGTATTTCTCAAAATCTCTTAGGCACGATGAGATATCGCGTTGGTTTTTGCTGGCAAATGTTACTTATACAAATATTTGAAAACTAATCTCAAGAATTTTAGAAATTCTACCCTTAGAGGGGTGTAAAAGGGTTAAATATGTTTTTACGTATTTCTCAATATCTTTTAGGCACGATGAGATATCGGCTTGGTTTCTGCTTGCAAATGTTACTCATACAAATTTTTAAAAATGAATTCCAAGATTTCCAGAAATTCCACCCCTAAGGGGGTGTAAAAAGGTTAAATATGTTTTTACGTATTTCTCAATATCTCTTAGGCACGATGAGATATCGCATTATTTTCTGCTTGCAAATATTACTCGTACAAAGTTTAAATACCAACTTCAGGATTTTTGAAAATTCCACCTCTAAGGGGGTGTAAAAAGGTAAAATATGTTTTTACGTTTTTTTCCATAACTCTTAGGCACGATGAGATATCGCCTTGGTTTTCGCTTGCAAATGTTACTCATACAAATGTTTAAAAACTTATTTCAGAATTTTTAGGAATTCAACTTCTAAGGGGGTGTAAGAGGGTTAAATATGTGTTTACGTGTTTCTCAATATCTCTTAGGCACGATCTGATATCGAATTGGTTTCCGCTTGCAAATATTACTCATACAAACGTTTAAAAACTGATCTCGGGATTTTAAAAAATTCCACCCCTAAGGAGGTGTAAAAAAGTTAAATATGCTTTTACGTATTTCTTAATATCTCTTAGGCACGATGAGATATCGCATTGTTTTCTGCTTGCAAATATTATTCATCCAAAGTTTAAATACCAATTTCAGGATTTTTAAAAATTCCACTCCTAAGGGGGTCTAAAAGGGTTAAATATGTTTTTACATATTTCTCAATATCTCTTAGGCACGATGAGATATCGCCTTGGTTTTTGTTTGCAAATGTTACTCATACAAAAATTAAATATCAATTTCAGGACTTTTTAAAATTCCACACATAAGGGGGTCTAAAAGGGTTAAATATGTTTTAACGTATTTCTCAATATCTCTTAGGCACGATGAGATATCGCCTTGGTTTTCGTTTGCAATTGTTATTCATGCAAATGTTTAAAAACTGATTTCAGGATTTTTAGAAATTCTACCCCTAGAGGGGTGTAAAAGGGTTAAATATGTTTTTACGTAGTTTTCAATATCGCTTAGGCACGATGAGATATCGCGTTGGTTTCTGCTTGAAAATGTTACTCATACAAATGTTTAAATACGAATTTTACGATTTTAGAAAATTCTACCCCTAGGGGGGTGTAAAAGGGTTACATATGTTTTTACGTATTTCTCAATATCTTTTAGGCACGATGAGATATCGCCTTCGTTTCTGCTTGCAAATGTTACTCATACAAATTTTTAAAAATAAATGTCAGGATTTTTAGAAATTCAGCTTTTAAGGGGGTGTAAAAGGGTTAAATATGTTTTTACGTATTTCTCAATATCTCTTAGGCACGATGAGACATTGGCTTGGTTTTCGTTTGCGAATGTTACTCATACAAATGTTTAAAAACCTATTTCAGGATTTTTGGAAATTCTACCCCTAGAGGGGTGAAAAAGAGTTAATTATGTTTTTACGTATTTTTCAATATCTCTTAGGCACGATGAGATATCGCGTTGGTTTTTGCTTGCAAATGTTACTCATACAAATGTTTGGAAACCTATTTCAGGATTTTTGGAAATTCTACCCCTAGAAGGGTGAAAAAGAGTCAAATTTGTTTTTACGTATTTCTCAATATCTCTTAGGCACGATGAGATATCGCCTTGGTTTTTGTTTGCAAATGTTACCCATACAAAAATTTAAAAACTAATCTCAAGAATTTTAGAAATTCTACCCCTAAAGGGGTGTAAAAGGGTTAAATATATTTTTACGTATTTCTCAATATCTTTTAGGCACGATGAGATATCGCCTTGGTTTCTGCTTGCAAATGTTACTCATACAAATTTTGAAAAATAAATGTCAGGATTTTTAGAAGTTCTACCTTTAAGGGGGTGTAAAAGGGTTAAATATGTTTTTACGTATTTCTCAATATCTCTTAGGCACGATGAGATATTGGCTAGGTTTTTACTTGCAAATGTTACCTATACAAATGTAAACAACCAATTTCAGGATTTTCAAAAATTCCACCCCTAAAAGGGTGTAAAACTGTTAAATATGTTTTTACGTATTTGTCAATATCTCTTAGGCACGATGAGATATTGGCTTGGTTTTTACTTGCAAATGTTACCCATACAAATGTGAACAACCAATTTCAGGATTTTCAAAAATTCCACCCCTAAGGGGTTGTAAAAAGGTAAAATATGTTTTCACGTATTTCTCCATATCTCTTAGGCACGTTGAGATATCGCCTTGGTTTTCGCTTGCAAATGTTACTCATACAAATGTTTAAAAACTTGATTCAGGATTTTTGGAAATTCCACCCTTAAGGGGGTGTAAAAGGGTTAAATATGTTTTTACGTATTTCTCAATATCTTTTATGCACGATGAGATATCGCGTTGGTTTTTGTTTGCAAATGTTACCCATACAAAAATTAAATATCAATTTCAGGGTTTTTAGAAATTCCAATCATAAGGGGGTCTAAAAGGGTTAAATATGTTTTTACGTATTTCTCAATATTTCTTAGGCTCGATGAGATATCGCATTGTTTTCTGCTTGCAAATATTATTCATACAAAGTTTAAATACCAATTTCAGGATTCAAAAAAATTCCACCTCTAAAGTGGTCTAAAAGGGTTAAATATATTTTTACGTATTTCTCAAAATCTCTTAGGCACGATGAGATATCGCGTTGGTTTTTGCTGGCAAATGTTACTCATACAAATATTTGAAAACTAATCTCAAGAATTTTAGAAATTCTACCCTTAGAGGGGTGTAAAAGGGTTAAATATGTTTTTACGTATTTCTCAATATATTTTAGGCACGATGAGATATCGGCTTGGTTTCTGCTTGCAAATGTTACTCATACAAATTTTTAAAAATGAATTCCAGGATTTTCAGAAATTCTACCCCTAAGGGGGTGTAAAAGGGTAAAATATGTTTCTACGTATTTCTCAATATCTCTTAGGCACGATGAGATATCGCCTTAGTCTTTGCTTGCAAATGTTACTCATACAAATGTTTAAAAACTGATTTGAGAATTTTTAAAAATTCCACCCTTAAGGGGGTGTAAAAAGGTTAAATATGTTTTTACGTATTTCTCAATATCTCTTAGGCACGATGAGATATCGCATTATTTTCTGCTTGCAAATATTACTCGTACAAAGTTTAAATACCAATTTCAGGATTTTTAAAAATTCCACCCCTAAGGGGGTGTAAAAAGGTAAAATATGTTTTTACGTTTTTTTCCATAACTCTTAGGCACGATGAGATATCGCCTTGGTTTTCGCTTGCAAATGTTACTCATACAAATGTTTAAAAACTTATTTCAGAATTTTTAGGAATTCAACCTCTAAGGGGGTGTAAAAGGGTTAAATATGTGTTTACGTGTTTCTCAATATCTCTTAGGCACGATCTGATATCGAATTGGTTTCTGCTTGCAAATATTACTCATACAAACGTTTAAAAACTGATCTCGGGATTTTAAAAAATTCTACCCCTAAGGAGGTGTGAAAAAGTTATATATGCTTTTACGTATTTCTTAATATCTCTTAGGCACGATGAGATATCGCATTGTTTTCTGCTTGCAAATATTACTCATACAAAGTTTAAATACCAATTTCAGGATTTTTAAAAATTCCACCCATAAGGGGGTCTAAAAGGGTTAAATATGTTTTTACGTATTTCTCAATATCTCTTAGGCACGATGAGATATCGCGTTGGTTTTTGCTTGCAAATGTTAATCATACAAATGTTTAAAAACCGATTTCAGGATTTTTGGAAATTCTACCCCTAGAAGGGTGAAAAAGAGTTAAATATGTTTTTACGTATTTTTCAATATCTCTTAGGCACGATGAGATATCGCCTTGGTTTTTGTTTGCAAATTTTACTCATACAGAATTTAAATACCAATTTCAGGATTTTCAAAAATTCCACCCCTAAGGGGGTCTAAAAAAGTTAAATATGTTTATACATATTTCTCAATATCTCTTAGGCACGATGAGATATCGCCTTGGTTTTTGTTTGCAAATGTTACTCATACAAAAATTAAATATCAATTTCAGGACTTTTTAAAATTCCACCCATAAGGGGGTCTAAAAGGGTTAAATATGTTTTTACGTATTTCTCAATATTCCTTAGGCACGATGAGATATCGCATTGTTTTCTGCTTGCAAATATTATTCATACAAAGTTTAAATACCAATTTCAGGATTCAAAAAAATTCCACTTCTAAGGTGGTCTAAAAGGGTTAAATATATTTTTACCTATTTCTCAATATCTCTTAGGCACGATGAGATATCGCGTTGGTTTTTGCTTGCAAATGTTACTCATACAAATATTTAAAAACTAATCTCAAGAATTTTAGAAATTCTACCCCTAGAGGGGTGTAAAAGGGGTAAATATGTTTTGACGTATTTCTCAATATCTTTCAGGCACGATGAGATATCGCCTTGGTTTCTGCTTGCAAATGTTACTCATACAAATTTTTAAAAACTGATTTCAGGATTTTTAGAAATTCCACCCCTAGAGGGGTGTAGAAGGGTTAAATATGTTTTTACGTATTTTTCAATATCGCTTAGGCACGATGAGATATCGCGTTGGTTTCTGCTTAAAAATGTTACTCATACAAATGTTTAAATACCAATTTCACGATTTTAGAAAATTCTACCCCTAGGAGGGTGTAAAAGGGTTAATATGTTTTTACGTAATTCTCAATATCTCTTAGGCACGATGAGATATCGCGTTGGTTTTTGCTTGCAAATGTTAGTCATACAAATGTTAAGAAACCTATTTCAGGATTTTTGGAAATTCTACCCCTAGAAGGGTGAAAAAGCGTTAATATGTTTTTACGTAATTCTCAATATCTCTTAGGCAGGATGAGATATCGCCTTGGTTTCTGCTTGCAAATGTTACTCATACAAATTTTGAAAAATTAATGTCAGGATTTTTAGAAGTTCTACCTTTAAGGGGGTGTAAAAGGGTTAAATATGTTTTTACGTATTTCTCAATATCTCTTAGGCACGATGAGATATTGGCTAGGTTTTTACTTGCAAATGTTACCTATACAAATGTAAACAACCAATTTCAGGATTTTCAAAAATTCCACCCCTAAAAGGGTGTAAAACTGTTAAATATCTTTTTACGTATTTGTCAATATCTCTTAGGCACGATGAGATATTGGCTTGGTTTTTACTTGCAAACGTTACCCATACAAATGTGAACAACCAATTTCCGGATTTTCAAAAATTCCACCCCTAAGGGGTTGTAAAAAGGTAAAATATGTTTTCACGTATTTCTCCATATCTCTTAGGCACGTTGAGATATCGCCTTGGTTTTCGCTTGCAAATGTTACTCATACAAATGTTTAAAAACTTGATTCAGGATTTTTGGAAATTCCACCCCTAAGGGGGTGTAAAAGGGTTAAATATGTTTTTACGTATTTCTCAATATCTTTTATGCACGATGAGATATCGCGTTGGTTTTTGTTTGCAAATGGTACCCATACAAAAATTAAATATCAATTTCAGGGTTTTTAGAAATTCCAATCATAAGGGGGTCTAAAAGGGTTAAATATGTTTTTACGTATTTCTCAATATTTCTTAGGCTCGATGAGATATCGCATTGTTTTCTGCTTGCAAATATTACTCATACAAAGTTTAAATACCAATTTCAGGATTCAAAAAATTCCACCTCTAAGGTGGTCTAAAAGGGTTAAATATATTTTTCCGTATTTTTCAAAATCTTTTAGGCACGATGAGATATCGCGTTGGTTTTTGCTGGCAAATGTTACTCATACAAATATTTGAAAACTAATCTCAAGAATTTTAGAAATTCTACCCTTAGAGGGGTGTAAAAGGGTTAAATATGTTTTTACGTATTTTTCAATATCTTTTAGGCACGATGAGATATCGGCTTGGTTTCTGCTTGCAAATGTTACTCATACAAATTTTTAAAAATGAATTCCAGGATTTCCAGAAATTCCACCCCTAAGGGGGTGTAAAAAGGTTAAATATGTTTTTACGTATTTCTCAATATCTCTTGGGCACGATGAGATATCGCATTATTTTCTGCTTGCAAATATTACTCGTACAAAGTTTAAATACCAACTTTAGGATTTTTAAAAATTCCACCCCTAAGGGGGTGTAAAAAGGTAAAATATGTTTTTACGTTTTTTTCCATAACTCTTAGGCACGATGAGATATCGCCTTGGTTTTCGCTTGCAAATGTTACTCATACAAATGTTTAAAAACTTATTTCAGAATTTTTAGGAATTCAACTTCTAAGGGGGTGTAAGAGGGTTAAATATGTGTTTACGTGTTTCTCAATATCTCTTAGGCACGATCTGATATCGAATTGGTTTCCGCTTGCAAATATTACTCATACAAACGTTTAAAAACTGATCTCGGGATTTTAAAAAATTCTACCCCTAAGGAGGTGTAAAAAAGTTAAATATGCTTTTACGTATTTCTTAATATCTCTTAGGCACGATGAGATATCGCATTGTTTTCTGCTTGCAAATATTACTCATACAAAGTTTAAATACCAATTTCAGGATTTTTAAAAATTCCACCCATAAGGGGGTCTAAAAGGGTTAAATATGTTTTTACGTATTTCTCAATATCTCTTAGGCACGATGAGATATCGCGTTGGTTTTTGCTTGCAAATGTTAATCATACAAATGTTTAAAAACCGATTTCAGGATTTTTGGAAATTCTACCCCTAGAAGGGTGAAAAAGAGTTAAATATGTTTTTACGTATTTTTCAATATCTCTTAGGCACGATGAGATATCGGCTTGGTTTTTGTTTGCAAATTTTACTCATACAGAATTTAAATACCAATTTCAGGATTTTCAAAAATTCCACCCCTAAGGGGGTCTAAAAAAGTTAAATATGTTTATACATATTTCTCAATATCTCTTAGGCACGATGAGATATCGCCTTGGTTTTTGTTTGCAAATGTTACTCATACAAAAATTAAATATCAATTTCAGGACTTTTTAAAATTCCACCCATAAGGGGGTCTAAAAGGGTTAAATATGTTTTTCCGTATTTCTCAATATTCCTTAGGCACGATGAGATATCGCATTGTTTTCTGCTTGCAAATATTATTCATACAAAGTTTAAATACCAATTTCAGGATTCAAAAAAATTCCACTTCTAAGGTGGTCTAAAAGGGTTAAATATATTTTTACCTATTTCTCAAAATCTCTTAGGCACGATGAGATATCGCGTTGGTTTTTGCTTGCAAATGTTACTCATACAAATATTTAAAAACTAATCTCAAGAATTTTAGAAATTCTACCCCTAGAGGGGTGTAAAAGGGGTAAATACTTTTTGACGTATTTCTCAATATCTTTTAGGCACGATGAGATATCGCCTTGGTTTCTGCTTGCAAATGTTACTCATACAAATTTTTAAAAACTGATTTCAGGATTTTTAGAAATTCTACCCCTAGAGGGGTGTAGAAGGGTTAAATATGTTTTTACGTATTTTTCAATATCGCTTAGGCACGATGAGATATCGCGTTGGTTTCTGCTTAAAAATGTTACTCATACAAATGTTTAAATACCAATTTCACGATTTTAGAAAATTCTACCCCTAGGAGGGTGTAAAAGGGTTACATATGTTTTTACGTATTTCTCAATATCTTTTAGGCACGATAAGATATCGCCTTCGTTTCTGCTTGCAAATGTTACTCATACAAATTTTTAAAAATAAATGTCAAGATTTTTAGAAATTCCACTTTTAAGGGGGTGTAAAAGGGTTAAATATGTTTTTACGTATTTCTCAATATCTCTTAGGCACGATGAGATATTGGCTTGGTTTTCGATTGCAAATGTTACTCATACAAATGTTTAAAAACCTATTTCAGGATTTTTGGAAATTCTACCCCTGGAGGGGTGAAAAAGAGTTAATTATGTTTTTACGTATTTTTCAATATCTCTTAGGCACGATGAGATATCACGTTGGTTTTTGCTTGCAAATGTTACTCATACAAATGTTTGAAAACCTATTTCAGGATTTTTGGAAATTCTACCCCTAGAAGGGTGAAAAAGAGTCAAATTTGTTTTTACGTATTTCTCAATATCTCTTAGGCACGATGAGATATCGCCTTGGTTTTTGTTTGCAAATGTTACCCATACAAAAATTAAATATCAATTTCAGGATTTTTAAAAATTCCACCCATAAGGGGGTCTAAAAGGGTTAAATATGTTTTTACGAATTTCTCAATATCTCTTAGGCACGATGAAATATCGCCTTGGTTTTTGCTTGCAAATGTTACTCATACGAATGTTTAAAAACCGATTTAGGATTGTTAGAAATTCTACCCCTAAGGGGGTGTAAAAGGGTTAATATGTTTTTACGTAATTCTCAATATCTCTTAGGCACGATGAGATATCGCATTGTTTTCTGCTTGCAAATATTATTCATACAAAGTTTAAATACCAATTTCAGGATTTAAAAAAATTCCACCCCTAAGGGGGTCTAAAAGGGTTAAATATATTTTTACGTATTTCTCAATATCTCTTAGGCACGATGAGATATCGCGTTGGTTTTTGCTTGCAAATGTTAGTCATACAAATGTTAAGAAACCTATTTCAGGATTTTTGGAAATTCTACCCCTAGAAGGGTGAAAAAGCGTTAATATGTTTTTACGTAATTCTCAATATCTCTTAGGCACGATGAGATATCGCATTGTTTTCTGCTTGCAAATATTATTCATACAAAGTTTAAATACCAATTTCAGGATTTTTAAAAATTCCACCCCTAAGGGGGTCTAAAAGGGTTAAATATGTTTTTACATATTTCTCAATATCTCTTAGGCACGATGAGATATCGCCTTGGTTTTTGTTTGCAAATGTTACTCATACAAAAATTAAATATCAATTTCAGGACTTTTTAAAATTCCACACATAAGGGGGTCTAAAAGGGTTAAATATGTTTTAACGTATTTCTCAATATCTCTTAGGCACGATGAGATATCGCCTTGGTTTTCGTTTGCAATTGTTATTCATGCAAATCTTTAAAAACTGATTTCAGGATTTTTAGAAATTCTACCCCTAGAGGGGTGTAAAAGGGTTAAATATGTTTTTACGTAGTTTTCAATATCGCTTAGGCACGATGAGATATCGCGTTGGTTTCTGCTTGAAAATGTTACTCATACAAATGTTTAAATACCAATTTTACGATTTTAGAAAATTCTACCCCTAGGGGGGTGTAAAAGGGTTACATATGTTTTTACGTATTTCTCAATATCTTTTAGGCACGATGAGATATCGCCTTCGTTTCTGCTTGCAAATGTTACTCATACAAATTTTTAAAAATAAATGTCAGGATTTTTAGAAATTCAGCTTTTAAGGGGGTGTAAAAGGGTTAAATATGTTTTTACGTATTTCTCAATATCTCTTAGGCACGATGAGACATTGGGTTGGTTTTCGTTTGCAAATGTTACTCATACAAATGTTTAAAAACCTTTTTCAGGATTTTTGGAAATTCTACCCCTAGAGGGGTGAAAAAGAGTTAATTATGTTTTTACGTATTTTTCAATATCTCTTAGGCACGATGAGATATCGCGTTGGTTTTTGCTTGCAAATGTTACTCATACAAATGTTTAAAAACCTATTTCAGGATGTTTGGAAATTCTACCTCTAGAAGGGTGAAAAAGAGTTAAATATGTTTTTACGTATTTCTTAATATCTCTTAGGCACGATGAGATATCGCCTTGGTTTTTGTTTGCAAATGTTACCCATACAAAAATTAAATATCAATTTCAGAATTTTTAGAAATTCCAATCATAAGGGGGTCTAAAAGGGTTAAAAATGTTTTTACGAATTTCTCAATATCTCTTAGGCACGATGAAATATCGCCTTGGTTTTTGCTTGCAAATGTTACTCATACGAATGTTTAAGAACCGATTTAGGATTGTTAGAAATTCCACCCCTAAGCGGGTGTAAAAGGGTTAAATATGTTTTTACGTATTTCTCAATATCTCTTAGGCACGATGAGATATCGCGTTGGTTTTTGCTTGCAAATGTTACTCATACAAATATTTAAAAACTAATCTCAAGAATTTTGGAAATTCTACCCCTAAAGGGGTGTAAAAGGGTTAAATATATTTTTACGTATTTCTCAATATCTTTTAGGCACGATGAGATATCGCCTTGGTTTCTGCTTGCAAATGTTACTCATACAAATTTTGAAAAATAAATGTCAGGATTTTTAGAAGTTCTACCTTTAAGGGGGTGTAAAAGGGTTAAATATGTTTTTACGTATTTCTCAATATCTCTTAGGCACGATGAGATATTGGCTAGGTTTTTACTTGCATATGTTACCTATACAAATGTAAACAACCAATTTCAGGATTTTCAAAAATTCCACCCCTAAAAGGGTGTAAAACTGTTAAATATCTTTTTACGTATTTGTCAATATCTCTTAGGCACGATGAGATATTGGCTTGGTTTTTACTTGCAAATGTTACCCATACAAATGTGAACAACCAATTTCCGGATTTTCAAAAATTCCACCCCTAAGGGGTTGTAAAAAGGTAAAATATGTTTTCACGTATTTCTCCATATCTCTTAGGCACGTTGAGATATCGCCTTGGTTTTCGCTTGCAAATGTTACTCATACAAATGTTTAAAAACTTGATTCAGGATTTTTGGAAATTCCACCCCTAAGGGGGTGTAAAAGGGTTAAATATGTTTTTACGTATTTCTCAATATCTTTTATGCACGATGAGATATCGCGTTGGTTTTTGTTTGCAAATGTTACCCATACAAAAATTAAATATCAATTTCAGGGTTTTTAGAAATTCCAATCATAAGGGGGTCTAAAAGGGTTAAATATGTTTTTACGTATTTCTCAATATTTCTTAGGCTCGATGAGATATCGCATTTTTTTCTGCTTGCAAATATTATTCATACAAAGTTTGAATACCAATTTCAGGATTCAAAAAAATTCCACCTCTAAGGTGGTCTAAAAGGGTTAAATATATTTTTACGTATTTCTCAAAATCTCTTAGGCACGATGAGATATCGCGTTGGTTTTTGCTGGCAAATGTTACTTATACAAATATTTGAAAACTAATCTCAAGAATTTTAGAAATTCTACCCTTAGAGGGGTGTAAAAGGGTTAAATATGTTTTTACGTATTTCTCAATATCTTTTAGGCACGATGAGATATCGGCTTGGTTTCTGCTTGCAAATGTTACTCATACAAATTTTTAAAAATGAATTCCAGGATTTCCAGAAATTCCACCCCTAAGGGGGTGTAAAAAGGTTAAATATGTTTTTACGTATTTCTCAATATCTCTTAGGCACGATGAGATATCGCATTATTTTCTGCTTGCAAATATTACTCGTACAAAGTTTAAATACCAACTTCAGGATTTTTGAAAATTCCACCCCTAAGGGGGTGTAAAAAGGTAAAATATGTTTTTACGTTTTTTTCCATAACTCTTAGGCACGATGAGATATCGCCTTGGTTTTCGCTTGCAAATGTTACTCATACAAATGTTTAAAAACTTATTTCAGAATTTTTAGGAATTCAACTTCTAAGGGGGTGTAAGAGGGTTAAATATGTGTTTACGTGTTTCTCAATATCTCTTAGGCACGATCTGATATCGAATTGGTTTCCGCTTGCAAATATTACTCATACAAACGTTTAAAAACTGATCTCGGGATTTTAAAAAATTCCACCCCTAAGGAGGTGTAAAAAAGTTAAATATGCTTTTACGTATTTCTTAATATCTCTTAGGCACGATGAGATATCGCATTGTTTTCTGCTTGCAAATATTATTCATCCAAAGTTTAAATACCAATTTCAGGATTTTTAAAAATTCCACTCCTAAGGGGGTCTAAAAGGGTTAAATATGTTTTTACATATTTCTCAATATCTCTTAGGCACGATGAGATATCGCCTTGGTTTTTGTTTGCAAATGTTACTCATACAAAAATTAAATATCAATTTCAGGACTTTTTAAAATTCCACACATAAGGGGGTCTAAAAGGGTTAAATATGTTTTAACGTATTTCTCAATATCTCTTAGGCACGATGAGATATCGCCTTGGTTTTCGTTTGCAATTGTTATTCATGCAAATGTTTAAAAACTGATTTCAGGATTTTTAGAAATTCTACCCCTAGAGGGGTGTAAAAGGGTTAAATATGTTTTTACGTAGTTTTCAATATCGCTTAGGCACGATGAGATATCGCGTTGGTTTCTGCTTGAAAATGTTACTCATACAAATGTTTAAATACGAATTTTACGATTTTAGAAAATTCTACCCCTAGGGGGGTGTAAAAGGGTTACATATGTTTTTACGTATTTCTCAATATCTTTTAGGCACGATGAGATATCGCCTTCGTTTCTGCTTGCAAATGTTACTCATACAAATTTTTAAAAATAAATGTCAGGATTTTTAGAAATTCAGCTTTTAAGGGGGTGTAAAAGGGTTAAATATGTTTTTACGTATTTCTCAATATCTCTTAGGCACGATGAGACATTGGCTTGGTTTTCGTTTGCGAATGTTACTCATACAAATGTTTAAAAACCTATTTCAGGATTTTTGGAAATTCTACCCCTAGAGGGGTGAAAAAGAGTTAATTATGTTTTTACGTATTTTTCAATATCTCTTAGGCACGATGAGATATCGCGTTGGTTTTTGCTTGCAAATGTTACTCATACAAATGTTTGGAAACCTATTTCAGGATTTTTGGAAATTCTACCCCTAGAAGGGTGAAAAAGAGTCAAATTTGTTTTTACGTATTTCTCAATATCTCTTAGGCACGATGAGATATCGCCTTGGTTTTTGTTTGCAAATGTTACCCATACAAAAATTAAATATCAATTTCAGGATTTTTAAAAATTCCACCCATAAGGGGGTCTAAAAGGGTTAAATATGTTTTTACGAATTTCTCAATATCTCTTAGGCACGATGAAATATCGCCTTGGTTTTTGCTTGCAAATGTTACTCATACGAATGTTTAAAAACCGATTTAGGATTGTTAGAAATTCTACCCCTAAGGGGGTGTAAAAGGGTTAATATGTTTTTACGTAATTCTCAATATCTCTTAGGCACGATGAGATATCGCATTGTTTTCTGCTTGCAAATATTATTCATACAAAGTTTAAATACCAATTTCAGGATTTAAAAAAATTCCACCCCTAAGGGGGTCTAAAAGGGTTAAATATATTTTTACGTATTTCTCAATATCTCTTAGGCACGATGAGATATCGCGTTGGTTTTTGCTTGCAAATGTTAGTCATACAAATGTTAAGAAACCTATTTCAGGATTTTTGGAAATTCTACCCCTAGAAGGGTGAAAAAGCTTTAATATGTTTTTACGTAATTCTCAATATCTCTTAGGCACGATGAGATATCGCCTTGGTTTTTGTTTGCAAATGTTACTCATACAAAAATTAAATATCAATTTCAGGACTTTTTAAAATTCCACACATAAGGGGGTCTAAAAGGGTTAAATATGTTTTAACGTATTTCTCAATATCTCTTAGGCACGATGAGATATCGCCTTGGTTTTCGTTTGCAATTGTTATTCATGCAAATGTTTAAAAACTGATTTCAGGATTTTTAGAAATTCTACCCCTAGAGGGGTGTAAAAGGGTTAAATATGTTTTTACGTAGTTTTCAATATCGCTTAGGCACGATGAGATATCGCGTTGGTTTCTGCTTGAAAATGTTACTCATACAAATGTTTAAATACCAATTTTACGATTTTAGAAAATTCTACCCCTAGGGGGGTGTAAAAGGGTTACATATGTTTTTACGTATTTCT
Organism: Cylloceria caligata; assembly: GCA_963942595.1. Lineage (NCBI taxonomy): Eukaryota > Metazoa > Arthropoda > Insecta > Hymenoptera > Ichneumonidae > Cylloceria > Cylloceria caligata. The sequence goes on along the minus strand of OZ012708.1, from coordinate 23,665,453 downwards.
CAATATCTTTTAGGCACGATGAGATATCGCCTTCGTTTCTGCTTGCAAATGTTACTCATACAAATTTTTAAAAATAAATGTCAGGATTTTTAGAAATTCAGCTTTTAAGGGGGTGTAAAAGGGTTATATATGTTTTTACGTATTTCTCAATATCTCTTAGGCACGATGAGATATTGGCTTGGTTTTCGTTTGCAAATGTTACTCATACAAATGTTTAAAAACCTATTTCAGGATTTTTGGAAATTCTACCCCTAGAGGGGTGAAAAAGAGTTAATTATATTTTTACGTATTTTTCAATATCTCTTAGGCACGATGAGATATCGCGTTGGTTTTTGCTTGCAAATGTTACTCATACAAATGTTTAAAAACCTATTTCAGGATGTTCGGAAATTCTACCCCTAGAAGGGTGAAAAAGAGTTAAATATGTTTTTACGTATTTCTTAATATCTCTTAGGCACGATGAGATATCGCCTTGGTTTTTGTTTGCAAATGTTACCCATACAAAAATTGAATATCAATTTCAGAATTTTCAGAAATTCCAATCATAAGGGGGTCTAAAAGGGTTAAATATGTTTTTACGAATTTCTCAATATCTCTTAGGCACGATGAAATATCGCCTTGGTTTTTGCTTGCAAATGTTACTCATACGAATGTTTAAGAACCGATTTAGGATTGTTAGAATTTCCACCCCTAAGGGGGTGTAAAAGGGTTAAATATGTTTTTACGTATTTCTCAATATCTCTTAGGCACGATGAGATATCGCATTGGTTTTTGCTTGCAAATGTTACTCATACAAATATTTAAAAACTAATCTCAAGAATTTTAGAAATTCTACCCCTAAAGGGGTGTAAAAGGGTTAAATATATTTTTACGTATTTCTCAATATCTTTTAGGCACGATGAGATATCGCCTTGGTTTCTGCTTGCAAATGTTACTCATACAAATTTTGAAAAATAAATGTCAGGATTTTTAGAAGTTCTACCTTTAAGGGGGTGTAAAAGGGTTAAATATGTTTTTACGTATTTCTCAATATCTCTTAGGCACGATGAGATATTGGCTAGGTTTTTACTTGCAAATGTTACCTATACAAATGTAAACAACCAATTTCAGGATTTTCAAAAATTCCACCCCTAAAAGGGTGTAAAACTGTTACATATGTTTTTACGTATTTGTCAATATCTCTTAGGCACGATGAGATATTGGCTTGGTTTTTACTTGCAAATGTTACCCATACAAATGTGAACAACCAATTTCAGGATTTTCAAAAATTCCACCCCTAAGGGGTTGTAAAAAGGTAAAATATGTTTTCACGTATTTCTCCATATCTCTTAGGCACGTTGAGATATCGCCTTGGTTTTCGCTTGCAAATGTTACTCATACAAATGTTTAAAAACTTGATTCAGGATTCTTGGAAATTCCACCCTTAAGGGGGTGTAAAAGGGTTAAATATGTTTTTACGTATTTCTCAATATCTTTTATGCACGATGAGATATCGCGTTGGTTTTTGTTTGCAAATGTTACCCATACAAAAATTAAATATCAATTTCAGGGTTTTTAGAAATTCCAATCATAAGGGGGTCTAAAAGGGTTAAATATGTTTTTACGTATTTCTCAATATCTCTTAGGCACGATGAGATATCGCGTTGGTTTTTGCTGGCAAATGTTACTCATACAAATATTTGAAAACTAATCTCAAGAATTTTAGAAATTCTACCCTTAGAGGGGTGTAAAAGGGTTAAATATGTTTTTACGTATTTCTCAATATCTTTTAGGCACGATGAGATATCGGCTTGGTTTCTGCTTGCAAATGTTACTCATACAAATTTTTAAAAATGAATTCCAGGATTTCCAGAAATTCCACCCCTAAGGGGGTGTAAAAGGGTAAAATATGTTTCTACGTATTTCTCAATATCTCTTAGGCACGATGAGATATCGCCTTAGTCTTTGCTTAGAAATGTTACTCATACAAATGTTTAAAAACTGATTTGAGAATTTTTAGAAATTCCACCCTTAAGGGGGTGTAAAAAGGTTAAATATGTTTTTACGTATTTCTCAATATCTCTTAGGCACGATGAGATATCGCATTATTTTCTGCTTGCAAATATTACTCGTACAAAGTTTAAATACCAATTTCAGGATTTTTAAAAATTCCACCCCTAAGGGGGTGTAAAAAGGTAAAATATGTTTTTACGTTTTTTTCCATAACTCTTAGGCACGATGAGATATCGCGTTGGTTTTCGCTTGCAAATGTTACTCATACAAATGTTTAAAAACTTATTTCAGAATTTTTAGGAATTCAACCTCTAAGGGGGTGTAAGAGGGTTAAATATGTGTTTACGTGTTTCTCAATATCTCTTAGGCACGATCTGATATCGAATTGGTTTCTGCTTGCAAATATTACTCATACAAACGTTTAAAAACTGATCTCGGGATTTTAAAAAATTCTACCCCTAAGGAGGTGTAAAAAAGTTAAATATGCTTTTACGTATTTCTTAATATCTCTTAGGCACGATGAGATATCGCATTGTTTTCTGCTTGCAAATATTACTCATACAAAGTTTAAATACCAATTTCAGGATTTTTAAAAATTCCACCCATAAGGGGGTCTAAAAGGGTTAAATATGTTTTTACGTATTTCTCAATATCTCTTAGGCACGATGAGATATCGCGTTGGTTTTTGCTTGCAAATGTTAATCATACAAATGTTTAAAAACCGATTTCAGGATTTTTGGAAATTCTACCCCTAGAAGGGTGAAAAAAAGTTAAATATGTTTTTACGTATTTTTCAATATCTCTTAGGCACGATGAGATATCGCCTTGGTTTTTGTTTGCAAATTTTACTCATACAGAATTTAAATACCAATTTCAGGATTTTCAAAAATTCCACCCCTAAGGGGGTCTAAAAAAGTTAAATATGTTTATTCATATTTCTCAATATCTCTTAGGCACGATGAGATATCGCCTTGGTTTTTGTTTGCAAATGTTACTCATACAAAAATTAAATATCAATTTCAGGACTTTTTAAAATTCCACCCATAAGGGGGTCTAAAAGGGTTAAATATGTTTTTACGTATTTCTCAATATTCCTTAGGCACGATGAGATATCGCATTGTTTTCTGCTTGCAAATATTATTCATACAAAGTTTAAATACCAATTTCAGGATTCAAAAAAATTCCACTTCTAAGGTGGTCTAAAAGGGTTAAATATATTTTTACCTATTTCTCAATATCTCTTAGGCACGATGAGATATCGCGTTGGTTTTTGCTTGCAAATGTTACTCATACAAATATTTAAAAACTAATCTCAAGAATTTTAGAAATTCTACCCCTAGAGGGGTGTAAAAGGGGTAAATATGTTTTGACGTATTTCTCAATATCTTTTAGGCACGATGAGATATCGCCTTGGTTTCTGCTTGCAAATGTTACTCATACAAATTTTTAAAAACTGATTTCAGGATTTTTAGAAATTCTACCCCTAGAGGGGTGTAGAAGGGTTAAATATGTTTTTACGTATTTTTCAATATCGCTTAGGCACGATGAGATATCGCGTTGGTTTCTGCTTAAAAATGTTACTCATACAAATGTTTGAATACCAATTTCACGATTTTAGAAATTTCTACCCCTAGGAGGGTGTAAAAGGGTTACATATGTTTTTACGTATTTCTCAATATCTTTTAGGCACGATAAGATATCGCCTTCGTTTCTGCTTGCAAATGTTACTCATACAAATTTTTAAAAATAAATGTCAAGATTTTTAGAAATTCCACTTTTAAGGGGGTGTAAAAGGGTTAAATATGTTTTTACGTATTTCTCAATATCTCTTAGGCACGCTGAGATATTGGCTTGGTTTTCGATTGCAAATGTTACTCATACAAATGTTTAAAAACCTATTTCAGGATTTTTGGAAATTCTACCCCTAGAGGGGTGAAAAAGAGTTAATTATGTTTTTACGTATTTTTCAATATCTCTTAGGCACGATGAGATATCACGTTGGTTTTTGCTTGCAAATGTTACTCATACAAATGTTTGGAAACCTATTTCAGGATTTTTGGAAATTCTACCCCTAGAAGGGTGAAAAAGAGTCAAATTTGTTTTTACGTATTTCTCAATATCTCTTAGGCACGATGAGATATCGCCTTGGTTTTTGTTTGCAAATGTTACCCATACAAAAATTAAATATCAATTTCAGGATTTTTAAAAATTCCACCCATAAGGGGGTCTAAAAGGGTTAAATATGTTTTTACGAATTTCTCAATATCTCTTAGGCACGATGAAATATCGCCTTGGTTTTTGCTTGCAAATGTTACTCATACGAATGTTTAAAAACCGATTTAGGATTGTTAGAAATTCTACCCCCAAGGGGGTGTAAAAGGGTTAATATGTTTTTACGTAATTCTCAATATCTCTTAGGCACGATGAGATATCGCATTGTTTTCTGCTTGCAAATATTATTCATACAAAGTTTAAATACCAATTTCAGGATTTAAAAAAATTCCACCCCTAAGGGGGTCTAAAAGGGTTAAATATATTTTTACGTATTTCTCAATATCTCTTAGGCACGATGAGATATCGCGTTGGTTTTTGCTTGCAAATGTTAGTCATACAAATGTTAAGAAACCTATTTCAGGATTTTTGGAAATTCTACCCCTAGAAGGGTGAAAAAGCGTTAATATGTTTTTACGTAATTCTCAATATCTCTTAGGCACGATGAGATATCGCATTGTTTTCTGCTTGCAAATATTATTCATACAAAGTTTAAATACCAATTTCAGGATTTTTAAAAATTCCACCCCTAAGGGGGTCTAAAAGGGTTAAACATGTTTTTACATATTTCTCAATATCTCTTAGGCACGATGAGATATCGCCTTGGTTTTTGTTTGCAAATGTTACTCATACAAATATTTGAAAACTAATCTCAAGAATTTTAGAAATTCTACCCTTAGAGGGGTGTAAAAGGGTTAAATATGTTTTTACGTATTTCTCAATATCTTTTAGGCACGATGAGATATCGGCTTGGTTTCTGCTTGCAAATGTTACTCATACAAATTTTTAAAAATGAATTCCAGGATTTCCAGAAATTCCACCCCTAAGGGGGTGTAAAAAGGTTAAATATGTTTTTACGTATTTCTCAATATCTCTTAGGCACGATGAGATATCGCATTATTTTCTGCTTGCAAATATTACTCGTACAAAGTTTAAATACCAACTTCAGGATTTTTAAAAATTCCACCCTTAAGGGGGTGTAAAAAGGTAAAATATGTTTTTACGTTTTTTTCCATAACTCTTAGGCACGATGAGATATCGCCTTGGTTTTCGCTTGCAAATGTTACTCATACAAATGTTTAAAAACTTATTTCAGAATTTTTAGGAATTCAACTTCTAAGGGGGTGTAAGATGGTTAAATATGTGTTTACGTGTTTCTCAATATCTCTTAGGCACGATCTGATATCGAATTGGTTTCCGCTTGCAAATATTACTCATACAAACGTTTAAAAACTGATCTCGGGATTTTAAAAAATTCTACCCCTAAGGAGGTGTAAAAAAGTTAAATATGCTTTTACGTATTTCTTAATATCTCTTAGGCACGATGAGATATCGCATTGTTTTCTGCTTGCAAATATTACTCATACAAAGTTTAAATACCAATTTCAGGATTTTTAAAAATTCCACCCATAAGGGGGTCTAAAAGGGTTAAATATGTTTTTACGTATTTCTCAATATCTCTTAGGCACGATGAGATATCGCGTTGGTTTTTGCTTGCAAATGTTAATCATACAAATGTTTAAAAACCGATTTCAGGATTTTTGGAAATTCTACCCCTAGAAGGGTGAAAAAGAGTTAAATATGTTTTTACGTATTTTTCAATATCTCTTAGGCACGATGAGATATCGCCTTGGTTTTTGTTTGCAAATTTTACTCATACAGAATTTAAATACCAATTTCAGGATTTTCAAAAATTCCACCCCTAAGGGGGTCTAAAAAAGTTAAATATGTTTATACATATTTCTCAATATCTCTTAGGCACGATGAGATATCGCCTTGGTTTTTGTTTGCAAATGTTACTCATACAAAAATTAAATATCAATTTCAGGACTTTTTAAAATTCCACCCATAAGGGGGTCTAAAAGGGTTAAATATGTTTTTCCGTATTTCTCAATATCTCTTAGGCACGATGAGATATCGCATTGTTTTCTGCTTGCAAATATTATTCATACAAAGTTTAAATACCAATTTCAGGATTTAAAAAAATTCCACCCCTAAGGGGGTCTAAAAGGGTTAAATATATTTTTACGTATTTCTCAATATCTCTTAGGCACGATGAGATATCGCGTTGGTTTTTGCTTGCAAATGTTAGTCATACAAATGTTAAGAAACCTATTTCAGGATTTTTGGAAATTCTACCCCTAGAAGGGTGAAAAAGCGTTAATATGTTTTTACGTAATTCTCAATATCTCTTAGGCACGATGAGATATCGCATTGTTTTCTGCTTGCAAATATTATTCATACAAAGTTTAAATACCAATTTCAGGATTTTTAAAAATTCCACCCCTAAGGGGGTCTAAAAGGGTTAAATATGTTTTTACATATTTCTCAATATCTCTTAGGCACGATGAAATATCGCCTTGGTTTTTGTTTGCAAATGTTACTCATACAAAAATTAAATATCAATTTCAGGACTTTTTAAAATTCCACACATAAGGGGGTCTAAAAGGGTTAAATATGTTTTAACGTATTTCTCAATATCTCTTAGGCACGATGAGATATCGCCTTGGTTTTCGTTTGCAATTGTTATTCATGCAAATCTTTAAAAACTGATTTCAGGATTTTTAGAAATTCTACCCCTAGAGGGGTGTAAAAGGGTTAAATATGTTTTTACGTAGTTTTCAATATCGCTTAGGCACGATGAGATATCGCGTTGGTTTCTGCTTGAAAATGTTACTCATACAAATGTTTAAATACCAATTTTACGATTTTAGAAAATTCTACCCCTAGGGGGGTGTAAAAGGGTTACATATGTTTTTACGTATTTCTCAATATCTTTTAGGCACGATGAGATATCGCCTTCGTTTCTGCTTGCAAATGTTACTCATACAAATTTTTAAAAATAAATGTCAGGATTTTTAGAAATTCAGCTTTTAAGGGGGTGTAAAAGGGTTAAATATGTTTTTACGTATTTCTCAATATCTCTTAGGCACGATGAGACATTGGCTTGGTTTTCGTTTGCAAATGTTACTCATACAAATGTTTAAAAACCTTTTTCAGGATTTTTGGAAATTCTACCCCTAGAGGGGTGAAAAAGAGTTAATTATGTTTTTACGTATTTTTCAATATCTCTTAGGCACGATGAGATATCGCGTTGGTTTTTGCTTGCAAATGTTACTCATACAAATGTTTAAAAACCTATTTCAGGATGTTTGGAAATTCTACCTCTAGAAGGGTGAAAAAGAGTTAAATATGTTTTTACGTATTTCTTAATATCTCTTAGGCACGATGAGATATCGCCTTGGTTTTTGTTTGCAAATGTTACCCATACAAAAATTAAATATCAATTTCAGAATTTTTAGAAATTCCAATCATAAGGGGGTCTAAAAGGGTTAAATATGTTTTTACGAATTTCTCAATATCTCTTAGGCACGATGAAATATCGCCTTGGTTTTTGTTTGCAAATGTTACCCATACAAAAATTAAATATCAATTTCAGGATTTTTAAAAATTCCACCCATAAGGGGGTCTAAAAGGGTTAAATATGTTTTTACGAATTTCTCAATATCTCTTAGGCACGATGAAATATCGCCTTGGTTTTTGCTTGCAAATGTTACTCATACGAATGTTTAAAAACCGATTTAGGATTGTTAGAAATTCTACCTCTAAGGGGGTGTAAAAGGGTAAATATGTTTTTACGTAATTCTCAATATCTCTTAGGCACGATGAGATATCGCATTGTTTACTGCTTGCAAATATTATTCATACAAAGTTTAAATACCAATTTCAGAATTAAAAAAAATTCCACCCCTAAGGGGGTCTAAAAGGGTTAAATATATTTTTACGTATTTCTCAATATCTCTTAGGCACGATGAGATATCGCGTTGGTTTTTGCTTGCAAATGTTAGTCATACAAATGTTAAGAAACCTATTTCAGGATTTTTGGAAATTCTACCCCTAGAAGGGTGAAAAAGCGTTAATATGTTTTTACGTAATTCTCAATATCTCTTAGGCACGATGAGATATCGCATTGTTTTCTGCTTGCAAATATTATTCATACAAAGTTTAAATACCAATTTCAGGATTTTTAAAAATTCCACTCCTAAGGGGGTCCAAAAGGGTTAAATATGTTTTTACATATTTCTCAATATCTCTTAGGCACGATGAGATATCGCCTTGGTTTTTGTTTGCAAATGTTACTCATACAAAAATTAAATATCAATTTCAGGACTTTTTAAAATTCCACACATAAGGGGGTCTAAAAGGGTTAAATATGTTTTAACGTATTTCTCAATATCTCTTAGGCACGATGAGATATCGCCTTGGTTTTCATTTGCAATTGTTATTCATGCAAATGTTTAAAAACTGATTTCAGGATTTTTAGAAATTCTACCCCTAGAGGGGTGTAAAAGGGTTAAATATGTTTTTACGTAGTTTTCAATATCGCTTAGGCACGATGAGATATCGCGTTGGTTTCTGCTTGAAAATGTTACTCATACAAATGTTTAAATACCAATTTTACGATTTTAGAAAATTCTACCCCTAGGGGGGTGTAAAAGGGTTACATATGTTTTTACGTATTTCTCAATATCTTTTAGGCACGATGAGATATCGCCTTCGTTTCTGCTTGCAAATGTTACTCATACAAATTTTTAAAAATAAATGTCAGGATTTTTAGAAATTCAGCTTTTAAGGGGGTGTAAAAGGGTTAAATATGTTTTTACGTATTTCTCAATATCTCTTAGGCACGATGAGACATTGGCTTGGTTTTCGTTTGCAAATGTTACTCATACAAATGTTTAAAAACCTAATTCAGGATTTTTGGAAATTCTACCCCTAGAGGGGTGAAAAAGAGTTAATTATGTTTTTACGTATTTTTCAATATCTCTTAGGCACGATGAGATATCACGTTGGTTTTTGCTTGCAAATGTTACTCATACAAATGTTTGGAAACCTATTTCAGGATTTTTGGAAATTCTACCCCTAGAAGGGTGAAAAAGAGTCAAATTTGTTTTTACGTATTTCTCAATATCTCTTAGGCACGATGAGATATCGCCTTGGTTTTTGTTTGCAAATGTTACCCATACAAAAATTAAATATCAATTTCAGGATTTTTAAAAATTCCACCCATAAGGGGGTCTAAAAGGGTTAAATATGTTTTTACGAATTTCTCAATATCTCTTAGGCACGATGAAATATCGCCTTGGTTTTTGCTTGCAAATGTTACTCATACGAATGTTTAAAAACCGATTTAGGATTGTTAGAAATTCTACCCCTAAGGGGGTGTAAAAGGGTTAATATGTTTTTACGTAATTCTCAATATCTCTTAGGCACGATGAGATATCGCATTGTTTTCTGCTTGCAAATATTATTCATACAAAGTTTAAATACCAATTTCAGGATTTAAAAAAATTCCACCCCTAAGGGGGTCTAAAAGGGTTAAATATATTTTTACGTATTTCTCAATATCTCTTAGGCACGATGAGATATCGCGTTGGTTTTTGCTTGCAAATGTTAGTCATACAAATGTTAAGAAACCTATTTCAGGATTTTTGGAAATTCTACCCCTAGAAGGGTGAAAAAGCGTTAATATGTTTTTACGTAATTCTCAATATCTCTTAGGCACGATGAGATATCGCATTGTTTTCTGCTTGCAAATATTATTCATACAAAGTTTAAATACCAATTTCAGGATTTTTAAAAATTCCACCCCTAAGGGGGTCTAAAAGGGTTAAATATGTTTTTACATATTTCTCAATATCTCTTAGGCACGATGAGATATCGCCTTGGTTTTTGTTTGCAAATGTTACTCATACAAAAATTAAATATCAATTTCAGGACTTTTTAAAATTCCACACATAAGGGGGTCTAAAAGGGTTAAATATGTTTTAACGTATTTCTCAATATCTCTTAGGCACGATGAGATATCGCCTTGGTTTTCGTTTGCAATTGTTATTCATGCAAATCTTTAAAAACTGATTTCAGGATTTTTAGAAATTCTACCCCTAGAGGGGTGTAAAAGGGTTAAATATGTTTTTACGTAGTTTTCAATATCGCTTAGGCACGATGAGATATCGCGTTGGTTTCTGCTTGAAAATGTTACTCATACAAATGTTTAAATACCAATTTTACGATTTTAGAAAATTCTACCCCTAGGGGGGTGTAAAAGGGTTACATATGTTTTTACGTATTTCTCAATATCTTTTAGGCACGATGAGATATCGCCTTCGTTTCTGCTTGCAAATGTTACTCATACAAATTTTTAAAAATAAATGTCAGGATTTTTAGAAATTCAGCTTTTAAGGGGGTGTAAAAGGGTTAAATATGTTTTTACGTATTTCTCAATATCTCTTAGGCACGATGAGATATCGCATTGTTTTCTGCTTGCAAATATTATTCATACAAAGTTTAAATACCAATTTCAGGATTTAAAAAAATTTCACCCATAAGGGGGTCTAAAAGGGTTAAATATATTTTTACATATTTCTCAATATCTCTTAGGCACGATGAGATATCGCCTTGGTTTTTGTTTGCAAATGTTACTCATACAAAAATTAAATATCAATTTCAGGACTTTTTAAAATTCCACACATAAGGGGGTCTAAAAGGGTTAAATATGTTTTAACGTATTTCTCAATATCTCTTAGGCACGATGAGATATCGCCTTGGTTTTCGTTTGCAATTGTTATTCATGCAAATGTTTAAAAACTGATTTCAGGATTTTTAGAAATTCTACCCCTAGAGGGGTGTAAAAGGGTTAAATATGTTTTTACGTAGTTTTCAATATCGCTTAGGCACGATGAGATATCGCATTGTTTTCTGCTTGCAAATATTATTCATACAAAGTTTAAATACCAATTTCAGGATTTAAAAAAATTCCACCCATAAGGGGGTCTAAAAGGGTTAAATATATTTTTACATATTTCTCAATATCTCTTAGGCACGATGAGATATCGCATTGTTTTCTGCTTGCAAATATTATTCATACAAAGTTTAAATACCAATTTCAGGATTTAAAAAAATTCCACCCATAAGGGGGTCTAAAAGGGTTAAATATATTTTTACATATTTCTCAATATCTCTTAGGCACGATGAGATATCGCCTTGGTTTTTGTTTGCAAATGTTACTCATACAAAAATTAAATATCTATTTCAGGACTTTTTAAAATTCCACACATAAGGGGGTCTAAAAGGGTTAAATATGTTTTTACGTATTTCTCAATATCTCTTAGGCACGATGAGATATCGCCTTGGTTTTCGTTTGCAATTGTTATTCATGCAAATGTTTAAAAACTGATTTCAGGATTTTTAGAAATTCTACCCCTAGAGGGGTGTAAAAGGGTTAAATATGTTTTTACGTAGTTTTCAATATCGCTTAGGCACGATGAGATATCGCGTTGGTTTCTGCTTGAAAATGTTACTCATACAAATGTTTAAATACGAATTTTACGATTTTAGAAAATTCTACCCCTAGGGGGGTGTAAAAGGGTTACATATGTTTTTACGTATTTCTCAATATCTTTTAGGCACGATGAGATATCGCCTTCGTTTCTGCTTGCAAATGTTACTCATACAAATTTTTAAAAATAAATGTCAGGATTTTTAGAAATTCAGCTTTTAAGGGGGTGTAAAAGGGTTAAATATGTTTTTACGTATTTCTCAATATCTCTTAGGCACGATGAGACATTGGCTTGGTTTTCGTTTGCGAATGTTACTCATACAAATGTTTAAAAACCTATTTCAGGATTTTTGGAAATTCTACCCCTAGAGGGGTGAAAAAGAGTTAATTATGTTTTTACGTATTTTTCAATATCTCTTAGGCACGATGAGATATCGCGTTGGTTTTTGCTTGCAAATGTTACTCATACAAATGTTTGGAAACCTATTTCAGGATTTTTGGAAATTCTACCCCTAGAAGGGTGAAAAAGAGTCAAATTTGTTTTTACGTATTTCTCAATATCTCTTAGGCACGATGAGATATCGCCTTGGTTTTTGTTTGCAAATGTTACCCATACAAAAATTAAATATCAATTTCAGGATTTTTAAAAATTCCACCCATAAGGGGGTCTAAAAGGGTTAAATATGTTTTTACGAATTTCTCAATATCTCTTAGGCACGATGAAATATCGCCTTGGTTTTTGCTTGCAAATGTTACTCATACGAATGTTTAAAAACCGATTTAGGATTGTTAGAAATTCTACCCCTAAGGGGGTGTAAAAGGGTTAATATGTTTTTACGTAATTCTCAATATCTCTTAGGCACGATGAGATATCGCATTGTTTTCTGCTTGCAAATATTATTCATACAAAGTTTAAATACCAATTTCAGGATTTAAAAAAATTCCACCCCTAAGGGGGTCTAAAAGGGTTAAATATATTTTTACGTATTTCTCAATATCTCTTAGGCACGATGAGATATCGCGTTGGTTTTTGCTTGCAAATGTTAGTCATACAAATGTTAAGAAACCTATTTCAGGATTTTTGGAAATTCTACCCCTAGAAGGGTGAAAAAGCGTTAATATGTTTTTACGTAATTCTCAATATCTCTTAGGCACGATGAGATATCGCATTGTTTTCTGCTTGCAAATATTATTCATACAAAGTTTAAATACCAATTTCAGGATTTTTAAAAATTCCACCCCTAAGGGGGTCTAAAAGGGTTAAATATGTTTTTACATATTTCTCAATATCTCTTAGGCACGATGAGATATCGCCTTGGTTTTTGTTTGCAAATGTTACTCATACAAAAATTAAATATCAATTTCAGGACTTTTTAAAATTCCACACATAAGGGGGTCTAAAAGGGTTAAATATGTTTTAACGTATTTCTCAATATCTCTTAGGCACGATGAGATATCGCCTTGGTTTTCGTTTGCAATTGTTATTCATGCAAATCTTTAAAAACTGATTTCAGGATTTTTAGAAATTCTACCCCTAGAGGGGTGTAAAAGGGTTAAATATGTTTTTACGTAGTTTTCAATATCGCTTAGGCACGATGAGATATCGCGTTGGTTTCTGCTTGAAAATGTTACTCATACAAATGTTTAAATACCAATTTTACGATTTTAGAAAATTCTACCCCTAGGGGGGTGTAAAAGGGTTACATATGTTTTTACGTATTTCTCAATATCTTTTAGGCACGATGAGATATCGCCTTCGTTTCTGCTTGCAAATGTTACTCATACAAATTTTTAAAAATAAATGTCAGGATTTTTAGAAATTCAGCTTTTAAGGGGGTGTAAAAGGGTTAAATATGTTTTTACGTATTTCTCAATATTTCTTAGGCACGATGAGACATTGGCTTGGTTTTCGTTTGCAAATGTTACTCATACAAATGTTTAAAAACCTTTTTCAGGATTTTTGGAAATTCTACCCCTAGAGGGGTGAAAAAGAGTTAATTATGTTTTTACGTATTTTTCAATATCTCTTAGGCACGATGAGATATCGCGTTGGTTTTTGCTTGCAAATGTTACTCATACAAATGTTTAAAAACCTATTTCAGGATGTTTGGAAATTCTACCTCTAGAAGGGTGAAAAAGAGTTAAATATGTTTTTACGTATTTCTTAATATCTCTTAGGCACGATGAGATATCGCCTTGGTTTTTGTTTGCAAATGTTACCCATACAAAAATTAAATATCAATTTCAGAATTTTTAGAAATTCCAATCATAAGGGGGTCTAAAAGGGTTAAATATGTTTTTACGAATTTCTCAATATCTCTTAGGCACGATGAAATATCGCCTTGGTTTTTGTTTGCAAATGTTACCCATACAAAAATTAAATATCAATTTCAGGATTTTTAAAAATTCCACCCATAAGGGGGTCTAAAAGGGTTAAATATGTTTTTACGAATTTCTCAATATCTCTTAGGCACGATGAAATATCGCCTTGGTTTTTGCTTGCAAATGTTACTCATACGAATGTTTAAAAACCGATTTAGGATTGTTAGAAATTCTACCTCTAAGGGGGTGTAAAAGGGTAAATATGTTTTTACGTAATTCTCAATATCTCTTAGGCACGATGAGATATCGCATTGTTTACTGCTTGCAAATATTATTCATACAAAGTTTAAATACCAATTTCAGAATTAAAAAAAATTCCACCCCTAAGGGGGTCTAAAAGGGTTAAATATATTTTTACGTATTTCTCAATATCTCTTAGGCACGATGAGATATCGCGTTGGTTTTTGCTTGCAAATGTTAGTCATACAAATGTTAAGAAACCTATTTCAGGATTTTTGGAAATTCTACCCCTAGAAGGGTGAAAAAGCGTTAATATGTTTTTACGTAATTCTCAATATCTCTTAGGCACGATGAGATATCGCATTGTTTTCTGCTTGCAAATGTTACTCATACAAATTTTTAAAAATAAATGTCAGGATTTTTAGAAATTCAGCTTTTAAGGGGGTGTAAAAGGGTTAAATATGTTTTTACGTATTTCTCAATATCTCTTAGGCACGATGAGACATTGGCTTGGTTTTCGTTTGCAAATGTTACTCATACAAATGTTTAAAAACCTAATTCAGGATTTTTGGAAATTCTACCCCTAGAGGGGTGAAAAAGAGTTAATTATGTTTTTACGTATTTTTCAATATCTCTTAGGCACGATGAGATATCACGTTGGTTTTTGCTTGCAAATGTTACTCATACAAATGTTTGGAAACCTATTTCAGGATTTTTGGAAATTCTACCCCTAGAAGGGTGAAAAAGAGTCAAATTTGTTTTTACGTATTTCTCAATATCTCTTAGGCACGATGAGATATCGCCTTGGTTTTTGTTTGCAAATGTTACCCATACAAAAATTAAATATCAATTTCAGGATTTTTAAAAATTCCACCCATAAGGGGGTCTAAAAGGGTTAAATATGTTTTTACGAATTTCTCAATATCTCTTAGGCACGATGAAATATCGCCTTGGTTTTTGCTTGCAAATGTTACTCATACGAATGTTTAAAAACCGATTTAGGATTGTTAGAAATTCTACCCCTAAGGGGGTGTAAAAGGGTTAATATGTTTTTACGTAATTCTCAATATCTCTTAGGCACGATGAGATATCGCATTGTTTTCTGCTTGCAAATATTATTCATACAAAGTTTAAATACCAATTTCAGGATTTAAAAAAATTCCACCCCTAAGGGGGTCTAAAAGGGTTAAATATATTTTTACGTATTTCTCAATATCTCTTAGGCACGATGAGATATCGCGTTGGTTTTTGCTTGCAAATGTTAGTCATACAAATGTTAAGAAACCTATTTCAGGATTTTTGGAAATTCTACCCCTAGAAGGGTGAAAAAGCGTTAATATGTTTTTACGTAATTCTCAATATCTCTTAGGCACGATGAGATATCGCATTGTTTTCTGCTTGCAAATATTATTCATACAAAGTTTAAATACCAATTTCAGGATTTAAAAAAATTCCACCCATAAGGGGGTCTAAAAGGGTTAAATATATTTTTACATATTTCTCAATATCTCTTAGGCACGATGAGATATCGCCTTGGTTTTTGTTTGCAAATGTTACTCATACAAAAATTAAATATCAATTTCAGGACTTTTTAAAATTCCACACATAAGGGGGTCTAAAAGGGTTAAATATGTTTTTACGTATTTCTCAATATCTCTTAGGCACGATGAGATATCGCATTATTTTCTGCTTGCAAATATTACTCGTACAAAGTTTAAATACCAACTTCAGGATTTTTGAAAATTCCACCCCTAAGGGGGTGTAAAAAGGTAAAATATGTTTTTACGTTTTTTTCCATAACTCTTAGGCACGATGAGATATCGCCTTGGTTTTCGCTTGCAAATGTTACTCATACAAATGTTTAAAAACTTATTTCAGAATTTTTAGGAATTCAACTTCTAAGGGGGTGTAAGAGGGTTAAATATGTGTTTACGTGTTTCTCAATATCTCTTAGGCACGATCTGATATCGAATTGGTTTCAGCTTGCAAATATTACTCATACAAACGTTTAAAAACTGATCTCGGGATTTTAAAAAATTCCACCCCTAAGGAGGTGTAAAAAAGTTAAATATGCTTTTACGTATTTCTTAATATCTCTTAGGCACGATGAGATATCGCATTGTTTTCTGCTTGCAAATATTATTCATCCAAAGTTTAAATACCAATTTCAGGATTTTTAAAAATTCCACTCCTAAGGGGGTCTAAAAGGGTTAAATATGTTTTTACATATTTCTCAATATCTCTTAGGCACGATGAGATATCGCCTTGGTTTTTGTTTGCAAATGTTACTCATACAAAAATTAAATATCAATTTCAGGACTTTTTAAAATTCCACACATAAGGGGGTCTAAAAGGGTTAAATATGTTTTAACGTATTTCTCAATATCTCTTAGGCACGATGAGATATCGCCTTGGTTTTCGTTTGCAATTGTTATTCATGCAAATGTTTAAAAACTGATTTCAGGATTTTTAGAAATTCTACCCCTAGAGGGGTGTAAAAGGGTTAAATATGTTTTTACGTAGTTTTCAATATCGCTAAGGCACGATGAGATATCGCGTTGGTTTCTGCTTGAAAATGTTACTCATACAAATGTTTAAATACCAATTTTACGATTTTAGAAAATTCTACCCCTAGGGGGGTGTAAAAGGGTTACATATGTTTTTACGTATTTCTCAATATCTTTTAGGCACGATGAGATATCGCCTTCGTTTCTGCTTGCAAATGTTACTCATACAAATTTTTAAAAATAAATGTCAGGATTTTTAGAAATTCAGCTTTTAAGGGGGTGTAAAAGGGTTAAATATGTTTTTACGTATTTCTCAATATCTCTTAGGCACGATGAGACATTGGCTTGGTTTTCGTTTGCAAATGTTACTCATACAAATGTTTAAAAACCTTTTTCAGGATTTTTGGAAATTCTACCCCTAGAGGGGTGAAAAAGAGTTAATTATGTTTTTACGTATTTTTCAATATCTCTTAGGCACGATGAGATATCGCGTTGGTTTTTGCTTGCAAATGTTACTCATACAAATGTTTAAAAACCTATTTCAGGATGTTTGGAAATTCTACCTCTAGAAGGGTGAAAAAGAGTTAAATATGTTTTTACGTATTTCTTAATATCTCTTAGGCACGATGAGATATCGCCTTGGTTTTTGTTTGCAAATGTTACCCATACAAAAATTAAATATCAATTTCAGAATTTTTAGAAATTCCAATCATAAGGGGGTCTAAAAGGGTTAAATATGTTTTTACGAATTTCTCAATATCTCTTAGGCACGATGAAATATCGCCTTGGTTTTTGCTTGCAAATTTTACTTATACGAATGTTTAAAAACCGATTTAGGATTGTTAGAAATTCTACCCCTAAGGGGGTGTAAAAGGGTTAATATGTTTTTACGTAATTCTCAATATCTCTTAGGCACGATGAGATATCGCATTGTTTTCTGCTTGCAAATATTATTCATAC
Source organism: Cylloceria caligata (assembly GCA_963942595.1). Lineage (NCBI taxonomy): Eukaryota > Metazoa > Arthropoda > Insecta > Hymenoptera > Ichneumonidae > Cylloceria > Cylloceria caligata. The sequence goes on along the minus strand of OZ012708.1, from coordinate 23,647,822 downwards.
AAAGTTTAAATACCAATTTCAGGATTTAAAAAAATTCCACCCATAAGGGGGTCTAAAAGGGTTAAATATATTTTTACATATTTCTCAATATCTCTTAGGCACGATGAGATATCGCCTTGGTTTTTGTTTGCAAATGTTACTCATACAAAAATTAAATATCAATTTCAGGACTTTTTAAAATTCCACACATAAGGGGGTCTAAAAGGGTTAAATATGTTTTAACGTATTTCTCAATATCTCTTAGGCACGATGAGATATCGCCTTGGTTTTCGTTTGCAATTGTTATTCATGCAAATGTTTAAAAACTGATTTCAGGATTTTTAGAAATTCTACCCCTAGAGGGGTGTAAAAGGGTTAAATATGTTTTTACGTAGTTTTCAATATCGCTTAGGCACGATGAGATATCGCGTTGGTTTCTGCTTGAAAATGTTACTCATACAAATGTTTAAATACCAATTTTACGATTTTAGAAAATTCTACCCCTAGGGGGGTGTAAAAGGGTTACATATGTTTTTACGTATTTCTCAATATCTTTTAGGCACGATGAGATATCGCCTTCGTTTCTGCTTGCAAATGTTACTCATACAAATTTTTAAAAATAAATGTCAGGATTTTTAGAAATTCAGCTTTTAAGGGGGTGTAAAAGGGTTAAATATGTTTTTACGTATTTCTCAATATCTCTTAGGCACGATGAGATATTGGCTTGGTTTTCGTTTGCAAATGTTACTCATACAAATGTTTAAAAACCTATTTCAGGATTTTTGGAAATTCTACCCCTAGAGGGGTGAAAAAGAGTTAATTATATTTTTACGTATTTTTCAATATCTCTTAGGCACGATGAGATATCGCGTTGGTTTTTGCTTGCAAATGTTACTCATACAAATGTTTAAAAACCTATTTCAGGATGTTCGGAAATTCTACCCCTAGAAGGGTGAAAAAGAGTTAAATATGTTTTTACGTATTTCTTAATATCTCTTAGGCACGATGAGATATCGCCTTGGTTTTTGTTTGCAAATGTTACCCATACAAAAATTGAATATCAATTTCAGAATTTTCAGAAATTCCAATCATAAGGGGGTCTAAAAGGGTTAAATATGTTTTTACGAATTTCTCAATATCTCTTAGGCACGATGAAATATCGCCTTGGTTTTTGCTTGCAAATGTTACTCATACGAATGTTTAAGAACCGATTTAGGATTGTTAGAAATTCCACCCCTAAGGGGGTGTAAAAGGGTTAAATATGTTTTTACGTATTTCTCAATATCTCTTAGGCACGATGAGATATCGCATTGGTTTTTGCTTGCAAATGTTACTCATACAAATATTTAAAAACTAATCTCAAGAATTTTAGAAATTCTACCCCTAAAGGGGTGTAAAAGGGTTAAATATATTTTTACGTATTTCTCAATATCTTTTAGGCACGATGAGATATCGCCTTGGTTTCTGCTTGCAAATGTTACTCATACAAATTTTGAAAAATAAATGTCAGGATTTTTAGAAGTTCTACCTTTAAGGGGGTGTAAAAGGGTTAAATATGTTTTTACGTATTTCTCAATATCTCTTAGGCACGATGAGATATTGGCTAGGTTTTTACTTGCAAATGTTACCTATACAAATGTAAACAACCAATTTCAGGATTTTCAAAAATTCCACCCCTAAAAGGGTGTAAAACTGTTACATATGTTTTTACGTATTTGTCAATATCTCTTAGGCACGATGAGATATTGGCTTGGTTTTTACTTGCAAATGTTACCCATACAAATGTGAACAACCAATTTCAGGATTTTCAAAAATTCCACCCCTAAGGGGTTGTAAAAAGGTAAAATATGTTTTCACGTATTTCTCCATATCTCTTAGGCACGTTGAGATATCGCCTTGGTTTTCGCTTGCAAATGTTACTCATACAAATGTTTAAAAACTTGATTCAGGATTCTTGGAAATTCCACCCTTAAGGGGGTGTAAAAGGGTTAAATATGTTTTTACGTATTTCTCAATATCTTTTATGCACGATGAGATATCGCGTTGGTTTTTGTTTGCAAATGTTACCCATACAAAAATTAAATATCAATTTCAGGGTTTTTAGAAATTCCAATCATAAGGGGGTCTAAAAGGGTTAAATATGTTTTTACGTATTTCTCAATATTTCTTAGGTTCGATGAGATATCGCATTGTTTTCTGCTTGCAAATATTATTCATACAAAGTTTAAATACCAATTTCAGGATTCAAAAAAATTCCACCTCTAAGGTGGTCTAAAAGGGTTAAATATATTTTTACGTATTTCTCAAAATCTCTTAGGCACGATGAGATATCGCGTTGGTTTTTGCTGGCAAATGTTACTCATACAAATATTTGAAAACTAATCTCAAGAATTTTAGAAATTCTACCCTTAGAGGGGTGTAAAAGGGTTAAATATGTTTTTACGTATTTCTCAATATCTTTTAGGCACGATGAGATATCGGCTTGGTTTCTGCTTGCAAATGTTACTCATACAAATTTTTAAAAATGAATTCCAGGATTTCCAGAAATTCCACCCCTAAGGGGGTGTAAAAGGGTAAAATATGTTTCTACGTATTTCTCAATATCTCTTAGGCACGATGAGATATCGCCTTAGTCTTTGCTTAGAAATGTTACTCATACAAATGTTTAAAAACTGATTTGAGAATTTTTAGAAATTCCACCCTTAAGGGGGTGTAAAAAGGTTAAATATGTTTTTACGTATTTCTCAATATCTCTTAGGCACGATGAGATATCGCATTATTTTCTGCTTGCAAATATTACTCGTACAAAGTTTAAATACCAATTTCAGGATTTTTAAAAATTCCACCCCTAAGGGGGTGTAAAAAGGTAAAATATGTTTTTACGTTTTTTTCCATAACTCTTAGGCACGATGAGATATCGCGTTGGTTTTCGCTTGCAAATGTTACTCATACAAATGTTTAAAAACTTATTTTAGAATTTTTAGGAATTCAACCTCTAAGGGGGTGTAAGAGGGTTAAATATGTGTTTACGTGTTTCTCAATATCTCTTAGGCACGATCTGATATCGAATTGGTTTCTGCTTGCAAATATTACTCATACAAACGTTTAAAAACTGATCTCGGGATTTTAAAAAATTCTACCCCTAAGGAGGTGTAAAAAAGTTAAATATGCTTTTACGTATTTCTTAATATCTCTTAGGCACGATGAGATATCGCATTGTTTTCTGCTTGCAAATATTACTCATACAAAGTTTAAATACCAATTTCAGGATTTTTAAAAATTCCACCCATAAGGGGGTCTAAAAGGGTTAAATATGTTTTTACGTATTTCTCAATATCTCTTAGGCACGATGAGATATCGCGTTGGTTTTTGCTTGCAAATGTTAATCATACAAATGTTTAAAAACCGATTTCAGGATTTTTGGAAATTCTACCCCTAGAAGGGTGAAAAAAAGTTAAATATGTTTTTACGTATTTTTCAATATCTCTTAGGCACGATGAGATATCGCCTTGGTTTTTGTTTGCAAATTTTACTCATACAGAATTTAAATACCAATTTCAGGATTTTCAAAAATTCCACCCCTAAGGGGGTCTAAAAAAGTTAAATATGTTTATTCATATTTCTCAATATCTCTTAGGCACGATGAGATATCGCCTTGGTTTTTGTTTGCAAATGTTACTCATACAAAAATTAAATATCAATTTCAGGACTTTTTAAAATTCCACCCATAAGGGGGTCTAAAAGGGTTAAATATGTTTTTACGTATTTCTCAATATTCCTTAGGCACGATGAGATATCGCATTGTTTTCTGCTTGCAAATATTATTCATACAAAGTTTAAATACCAATTTCAGGATTCAAAAAAATTCCACTTCTAAGGTGGTCTAAAAGGGTTAAATATATTTTTACCTATTTCTCAATATCTCTTAGGCACGATGAGATATCGCGTTGGTTTTTGCTTGCAAATGTTACTCATACAAATATTTAAAAACTAATCTCAAGAATTTTAGAAATTCTACCCCTAGAGGGGTGTAAAAGGGGTAAATATGTTTTGACGTATTTCTCAATATCTTTTAGGCACGATGAGATATCGCCTTGGTTTCTGCTTGCAAATGTTACTCATACAAATTTTTAAAAACTGATTTCAGGATTTTTAGAAATTCTACCCCTAGAGGGGTGTAGAAGGGTTAAATATGTTTTTACGTATTTTTCAATATCGCTTAGGCACGATGAGATATCGCGTTGGTTTCTGCTTAAAAATGTTACTCATACAAATGTTTGAATACCAATTTCACGATTTTAGAAATTTCTACCCCTAGGAGGGTGTAAAAGGGTTACATATGTTTTTACGTATTTCTCAATATCTTTTAGGCACGATAAGATATCGCCTTCGTTTCTGCTTGCAAATGTTACTCATACAAATTTTTAAAAATAAATGTCAAGATTTTTAGAAATTCCACTTTTAAGGGGGTGTAAAAGGGTTAAATATGTTTTTACGTATTTCTCAATATCTCTTAGGCACGCTGAGATATTGGCTTGGTTTTCGATTGCAAATGTTACTCATACAAATGTTTAAAAACCTATTTCAGGATTTTTGGAAATTCTACCCCTAGAGGGGTGAAAAAGAGTTAATTATGTTTTTACGTATTTTTCAATATCTCTTAGGCACGATGAGATATCACGTTGGTTTTTGCTTGCAAATGTTACTCATACAAATGTTTGGAAACCTATTTCAGGATTTTTGGAAATTCTACCCCTAGAAGGGTGAAAAAGAGTCAAATTTGTTTTTACGTATTTCTCAATATCTCTTAGGCACGATGAGATATCGCCTTGGTTTTTGTTTGCAAATGTTACCCATACAAAAATTAAATATCAATTTCAGGATTTTTAAAAATTTCACCCATAAGGGGGTCTAAAAGGGTTAAATATGTTTTTACGAATTTCTCAATATCTCTTAGGCACGATGAAATATCGCCTTGGTTTTTGCTTGCAAATGTTACTCATACGAATGTTTAAAAACCGATTTAGGATTGTTAGAAATTCTACCCCCAAGGGGGTGTAAAAGGGTTAATATGTTTTTACGTAATTCTCAATATCTCTTAGGCACGATGAGATATCGCATTGTTTTCTGCTTGCAAATATTATTCATACAAAGTTTAAATACCAATTTCAGGATTTAAAAAAATTCCACCCCTAAGGGGGTCTAAAAGGGTTAAATATATTTTTACGTATTTCTCAATATCTCTTAGGCACGATGAGATATCGCGTTGGTTTTTGCTTGCAAATGTTAGTCATACAAATGTTAAGAAACCTATTTCAGGATTTTTGGAAATTCTACCCCTAGAAGGGTGAAAAAGCGTTAATATGTTTTTACGTAATTCTCAATATCTCTTAGGCACGATGAGATATCGCATTGTTTTCTGCTTGCAAATATTATTCATACAAAGTTTAAATACCAATTTCAGGATTTTTAAAAATTCCACCCCTAAGGGGGTCTAAAAGGGTTAAATATGTTTTTACATATTTCTCAATATCTCTTAGGCACGATGAGATATCGCCTTGGTTTTTGTTTGCAAATGTTACTCATACAAATATTTGAAAACTAATCTCAAGAATTTTAGAAATTCTACCCTTAGAGGGGTGTAAAAGGGTTAAATATGTTTTTACGTATTTCTCAATATCTTTTAGGCACGATGAGATATCGGCTTGGTTTCTGCTTGCAAATGTTACTCATACAAATTTTTAAAAATGAATTCCAGGATTTCCAGAAATTCCACCCCTAAGGGGGTGTAAAAAGGTTAAATATGTTTTTACGTATTTCTCAATATCTCTTAGGCACGATGAGATATCGCATTATTTTCTGCTTGCAAATATTACTCGTACAAAGTTTAAATACCAACTTCAGGATTTTTAAAAATTCCACCCTTAAGGGGGTGTAAAAAGGTAAAATATGTTTTTACGTTTTTTTCCATAACTCTTAGGCACGATGAGATATCGCCTTGGTTTTCGCTTGCAAATGTTACTCATACAAATGTTTAAAAACTTATTTCAGAATTTTTAGGAATTCAACTTCTAAGGGGGTGTAAGAGGGTTAAATATGTGTTTACGTGTTTCTCAATATCTCTTAGGCACGATCTGATATCGAATTGGTTTCCGCTTGCAAATATTACTCATACAAACGTTTAAAAACTGATCTCGGGATTTTAAAAAATTCTACCCCTAAGGAGGTGTAAAAAAGTTAAATATGCTTTTACGTATTTCTTAATATCTCTTAGGCACGATGAGATATCGCATTGTTTTCTGCTTGCAAATATTACTCATACAAAGTTTAAATACCAATTTCAGGATTTTTAAAAATTCCACCCATAAGGGGGTCTAAAAGGGTTAAATATGTTTTTACGTATTTCTCAATATCTCTTAGGCACGATGAGATATCGCGTTGGTTTTTGCTTGCAAATGTTAATCATACAAATGTTTAAAAACCGATTTCAGGATTTTTGGAAATTCTACCCCTAGAAGGGTGAAAAAGAGTTAAATATGTTTTTACGTATTTTTCAATATCTCTTAGGCACGATGAGATATCGCCTTGGTTTTTGTTTGCAAATTTTACTCATACAGAATTTAAATACCAATTTCAGGATTTTCAAAAATTCCACCCCTAAGGGGGTCTAAAAAAGTTAAATATGTTTATACATATTTCTCAATATCTCTTAGGCACGATGAGATATCGCCTTGGTTTTTGTTTGCAAATGTTACTCATACAAAAATTAAATATCAATTTCAGGACTTTTTAAAATTCCACCCATAAGGGGGTCTAAAAGGGTTAAATATGTTTTTCCGCATTTCTCAATATCTCTTAGGCACGATGAGATATCGCATTGTTTTCTGCTTGCAAATATTATTCATACAAAGTTTAAATACCAATTTCAGGATTTAAAAAAATTCCACCCCTAAGGGGGTCTAAAAGGGTTAAATATATTTTTACGTATTTCTCAATATCTCTTAGGCACGATGAGATATCGCGTTGGTTTTTGCTTGCAAATGTTAGTCATACAAATGTTAAGAAACCTATTTCAGGATTTTTGGAAATTCTACCCCTAGAAGGGTGAAAAAGCGTTAATATGTTTTTACGTAATTCTCAATATCTCTTAGGCACGATGAGATATCGCATTGTTTTCTGCTTGCAAATATTATTCATACAAAGTTTAAATACCAATTTCAGGATTTTTAAAAATTCCACCCCTAAGGGGGTCTAAAAGGGTTAAATATGTTTTTACATATTTCTCAATATCTCTTAGGCACGATGAAATATCGCCTTGGTTTTTGTTTGCAAATGTTACTCATACAAAAATTAAATATCAATTTCAGGACTTTTTAAAATTCCACACATAAGGGGGTCTAAAAGGGTTAAATATGTTTTAACGTATTTCTCAATATCTCTTAGGCACGATGAGATATCGCCTTGGTTTTCGTTTGCAATTGTTATTCATGCAAATCTTTAAAAACTGATTTCAGGATTTTTAGAAATTCTACCCCTAGAGGGGTGTAAAAGGGTTAAATATGTTTTTACGTAGTTTTCAATATCGCTTAGGCACGATGAGATATCGCGTTGGTTTCTGCTTGAAAATGTTACTCATACAAATGTTTAAATACCAATTTTACGATTTTAGAAAATTCTACCCCTAGGGGGGTGTAAAAGGGTTACATATGTTTTTACGTATTTCTCAATATCTTTTAGGCACGATGAGATATCGCCTTCGTTTCTGCTTGCAAATGTTACTCATACAAATTTTTAAAAATAAATGTCAGGATTTTTAGAAATTCAGCTTTTAAGGGGGTGTAAAAGGGTTAAATATGTTTTTACGTATTTCTCAATATCTCTTAGGCACGATGAGACATTGGCTTGGTTTTCGTTTGCAAATGTTACTCATACAAATGTTTAAAAACCTTTTTCAGGATTTTTGGAAATTCTACCCCTAGAGGGGTGAAAAAGAGTTAATTATGTTTTTACGTATTTTTCTATATCTCTTAGGCACGATGAGATATCGCGTTGGTTTTTGCTTGCAAATGTTACTCATACAAATGTTTAAAAACCTATTTCAGGATGTTTGGAAATTCTACCTCTAGAAGGGTGAAAAAGAGTTAAATATGTTTTTACGTATTTCTTAATATCTCTTAGGCACGATGAGATATCGCCTTGGTTTTTGTTTGCAAATGTTACCCATACAAAAATTAAATATCAATTTCAGAATTTTTAGAAATTCCAATCATAAGGGGGTCTAAAAGGGTTAAATATGTTTTTACGAATTTCTCAATATCTCTTAGGCACGATGAAATATCGCCTTGGTTTTTGTTTGCAAATGTTACCCATACAAAAATTAAATATCAATTTCAGGATTTTTAAAAATTCCACCCATAAGGGGGTCTAAAAGGGTTAAATATGTTTTTACGAATTTCTCAATATCTCTTAGGCACGATGAAATATCGCCTTGGTTTTTGCTTGCAAATGTTACTCATACGAATGTTTAAAAACCGATTTAGGATTGTTAGAAATTCTACCTCTAAGGGGGTGTAAAAGGGTAAATATGTTTTTACGTAATTCTCAATATCTCTTAGGCACGATGAGATATCGCATTGTTTACTGCTTGCAAATATTATTCATACAAAGTTTAAATACCAATTTCAGAATTAAAAAAAATTCCACCCCTAAGGGGGTCTAAAAGGGTTAAATATATTTTTACGTATTTCTCAATATCTCTTAGGCACGATGAGATATCGCGTTGGTTTTTGCTTGCAAATGTTAGTCATACAAATGTTAAGAAACCTATTTCAGGATTTTTGGAAATTCTACCCCTAGAAGGGTGAAAAAGCGTTAATATGTTTTTACGTAATTCTCAATATCTCTTAGGCACGATGAGATATCGCATTGTTTTCTGCTTGCAAATATTATTCATACAAAGTTTAAATACCAATTTCAGGATTTTTAAAAATTCCACTCCTAAGGGGGTCTAAAAGGGTTAAATATGTTTTTACATATTTCTCAATATCTCTTAGGCACGATGAGATATCGCCTTGGTTTTTGTTTGCAAATGTTACTCATACAAAAATTAAATATCAATTTCAGGACTTTTTAAAATTCCACACATAAGGGGGTCTAAAAGGGTTAAATATGTTTTAACGTATTTCTCAATATCTCTTAGGCACGATGAGATATCGCCTTGGTTTTCATTTGCAATTGTTATTCATGCAAATGTTTAAAAACTGATTTCAGGATTTTTAGAAATTCTACCCCTAGAGGGGTGTAAAAGGGTTAAATATGTTTTTACGTAGTTTTCAATATCGCTTAGGCACGATGAGATATCGCGTTGGTTTCTGCTTGAAAATGTTACTCATACAAATGTTTAAATACCAATTTTACGATTTTAGAAAATTCTACCCCTAGGGGGGTGTAAAAGGGTTACATATGTTTTTACGTATTTCTCAATATCTTTTAGGCACGATGAGATATCGCCTTCGTTTCTGCTTGCAAATGTTACTCATACAAATTTTTAAAAATAAATGTCAGGATTTTTAGAAATTCAGCTTTTAAGGGGGTGTAAAAGGGTTAAATATGTTTTTACGTATTTCTCAATATCTCTTAGGCACGATGAGACATTGGCTTGGTTTTCGTTTGCAAATGTTACTCATACAAATGTTTAAAAACCTAATTCAGGATTTTTGGAAATTCTACCCCTAGAGGGGTGAAAAAGAGTTAATTATGTTTTTACGTATTTTTCAATATCTCTTAGGCACGATGAGATATCACGTTGGTTTTTGCTTGCAAATGTTACTCATACAAATGTTTGGAAACCTATTTCAGGATTTTTGGAAATTCTACCCCTAGAAGGGTGAAAAAGAGTCAAATTTGTTTTTACGTATTTCTCAATATCTCTTAGGCACGATGAGATATCGCCTTGGTTTTTGTTTGCAAATGTTACCCATACAAAAATTAAATATCAATTTCAGGATTTTTAAAAATTCCACCCATAAGGGGGTCTAAAAGGGTTAAATATGTTTTTACGAATTTCTCAATATCTCTTAGGCACGATGAAATATCGCCTTGGTTTTTGCTTGCAAATGTTACTCATACGAATGTTTAAAAACCGATTTAGGATTGTTAGAAATTCTACCCCTAAGGGGGTGTAAAAGGGTTAATATGTTTTTACGTAATTCTCAATATCTCTTAGGCACGATGAGATATCGCATTGTTTTCTGCTTGCAAATATTATTCATACAAAGTTTAAATACCAATTTCAGGATTTAAAAAAATTCCACCCCTAAGGGGGTCTAAAAGGGTTAAATATATTTTTACGTATTTCTCAATATCTCTTAGGCACGATGAGATATCGCGTTGGTTTTTGCTTGCAAATGTTAGTCATACAAATGTTAAGAAACCTATTTCAGGATTTTTGGAAATTCTACCCCTAGAAGGGTGAAAAAGCGTTAATATGTTTTTACGTAATTCTCAATATCTCTTAGGCACGATGAGATATCGCATTGTTTTCTGCTTGCAAATATTATTCATACAAAGTTTAAATACCAATTTCAGGATTTTTAAAAATTCCACCCCTAAGGGGGTCTAAAAGGGTTAAATATGTTTTTACATATTTCTCAATATCTCTTAGGCACGATGAGATATCGCCTTGGTTTTTGTTTGCAAATGTTACTCATACAAAAATTAAATATCAATTTCAGGACTTTTTAAAATTCCACACATAAGGGGGTCTAAAAGGGTTAAATATGTTTTAACGTATTTCTCAATATCTCTTAGGCACGATGAGATATCGCCTTGGTTTTCGTTTGCAATTGTTATTCATGCAAATCTTTAAAAACTGATTTCAGGATTTTTAGAAATTCTACCCCTAGAGGGGTGTAAAAGGGTTAAATATGTTTTTACGTAGTTTTCAATATCGCTTAGGCACGATGAGATATCGCGTTGGTTTCTGCTTGAAAATGTTACTCATACAAATGTTTAAATACCAATTTTACGATTTTAGAAAATTCTACCCCTAGGGGGGTGTAAAAGGGTTACATATGTTTTTACGTATTTCTCAATATCTTTTAGGCACGATGAGATATCGCCTTCGTTTCTGCTTGCAAATGTTACTCATACAAATTTTTAAAAATAAATGTCAGGATTTTTAGAAATTCAGCTTTTAAGGGGGTGTAAAAGGGTTAAATATGTTTTTACGTATTTCTCAATATCTCTTAGGCACGATGAGACATTGGCTTGGTTTTCGTTTGCAAATGTTACTCATACAAATGTTTAAAAACCTTTTTCAGGATTTTTGGAAATTCTACCCCTAGAGGGGTGAAAAAGAGTTAATTATGTTTTTACGTATTTTTCAATATCTCTTAGGCACGATGAGATATCGCGTTGGTTTTTGCTTGCAAATGTTACTCATACAAATGTTTAAAAACCTATTTCAGGATGTTTGGAAATTCTACCTCTAGAAGGGTGAAAAAGAGTTAAATATGTTTTTACGTATTTCTTAATATCTCTTAGGCACGATGAGATATCGCCTTGGTTTTTGTTTGCAAATGTTACCCATACAAAAATTAAATATCAATTTCAGAATTTTTAGAAATTCCAATCATAAGGGGGTCTAAAAGGGTTAAATATGTTTTTACGAATTTCTCAATATCTCTTAGGCACGATGAAATATCGCCTTGGTTTTTGTTTGCAAATGTTACCCATACAAAAATTAAATATCAATTTCAGGATTTTTAAAAATTCCACCCATAAGGGGGTCTAAAAGGGTTAAATATGTTTTTACGAATTTCTCAATATCTCTTAGGCACGATGAAATATCGCCTTGGTTTTTGCTTGCAAATGTTACTCATACGAATGTTTAAAAACCGATTTAGGATTGTTAGAAATTCTACCTCTAAGGGGGTGTAAAAGGGTAAATATGTTTTTACGTAATTCTCAATATCTCTTAGGCACGATGAGATATCGCATTGTTTACTGCTTGCAAATATTATTCATACAAAGTTTAAATACCAATTTCAGAATTAAAAAAAATTCCACCCCTAAGGGGGTCTAAAAGGGTTAAATATATTTTTACGTATTTCTCAATATCTCTTAGGCACGATGAGATATCGCGTTGGTTTTTGCTTGCAAATGTTAGTCATACAAATGTTAAGAAACCTATTTCAGGATTTTTGGAAATTCTACCCCTAGAAGGGTGAAAAAGCGTTAATATGTTTTTACGTAATTCTCAATATCTCTTAGGCACGATGAGATATCGCATTGTTTTCTGCTTGCAAATATTATTCATACAAAGTTTAAATACCAATTTCAGGATTTTTAAAAATTCCAATCATAAGGGGGTCTAAAAGGGTTAAATATGTTTTTACGAATTTCTCAATATCTCTTAGGCACGATGAAATATCGCCTTGGTTTTTGCTTGCAAATGTTACTCATACGAATGTTTAAGAACCGATTTAGGATTGTTAGAAATTCCACCCCTAAGCGGGTGTAAAAGGGTTAAATATGTTTTTACGTATTTCTCAATATCTCTTAGGCACGATGAGATATCGCGTTGGTTTTTGCTTGCAAATGTTACTCATACAAATATTTAAAAACTAATCTCAAGAATTTTAGAAATTCTACCCCTAAAGGGGTGTAAAAGGGTTAAATATATTTTTACGTATTTCTCAATATCTTTTAGGCACGATGAGATATCGCCTTGGTTTCTGCTTGCAAATGTTACTCATACAAATTTTGAAAAATAAATGTCAGGATTTTTAGAAGTTCTACCTTTAAGGGGGTGTAAAAGGGTTAAATATGTTTTTACGTATTTCTCAATATCTCTTAGGCACGATGAGATATTGGCTAGGTTTTTACTTGCATATGTTACCTATACAAATGTAAACAACCAATTTCAGGATTTTCAAAAATTCCACCCCTAAAAGGGTGTAAAACTGTTAAATATCTTTTTACGTATTTGTCAATATCTCTTAGGCACGATGAGATATTGGCTTGGTTTTTACTTGCAAATGTTACCCATACAAATGTGAACAACCAATTTCCGGATTTTCAAAAATTCCACCCCTAAGGGGTTGTAAAAAGGTAAAATATGTTTTCACGTATTTCTCCATATCTCTTAGGCACGTTGAGATATCGCCTTGGTTTTCGCTTGCAAATGTTACTCATACAAATGTTTAAAAACTTGATTCAGGATTTTTGGAAATTCCACCCCTAAGGGGGTGTAAAAGGGTTAAATATGTTTTTACGTATTTCTCAATATCTTTTATGCACGATGAGATATCGCGTTGGTTTTTGTTTGCAAATGTTACCCATACAAAAATTAAATATCAATTTCAGGGTTTTTAGAAATTCCAATCATAAGGGGGTCTAAAAGGGTTAAATATGTTTTTACGTATTTCTCAATATTTCTTAGGCTCGATGAGATATCGCATTTTTTTCTGCTTGCAAATATTACTCATACAAAGTTTGAATACCAATTTCAGGATTCAAAAAAATTCCACCTCTAAGGTGGTCTAAAAGGGTTAAATATATTTTTACGTATTTCTCAAAATCTCTTAGGCACGATGAGATATCGCGTTGGTTTTTGCTGGCAAATGTTACTTATACAAATATTTGAAAACTAATCTTAAGAATTTTAGAAATTCTACCCTTAGAGGGGTGTAAAAGGGTTAAATATGTTTTTACGTATTTCTCAATATCTTTTAGGCACGATGAGATATCGGCTTGGTTTCTGCTTGCAAATGTTACTCATACAAATTTTTAAAAATGAATTCCAGGATTTCCAGAAATTCCACCCCTAAGGGGGTGTAAAAAGGTTAAATATGTTTTTACGTATTTCTCAATATCTCTTAGGCACGATGAGATATCGCATTATTTTCTGCTTGCAAATATTACTCGTACAAAGTTTAAATACCAACTTCAGGATTTTTGAAAATTCCACCCCTAAGGGGGTGTAAAAAGGTAAAATATGTTTTTACGTTTTTTTCCATAACTCTTAGGCACGATGAGATATCGCCTTGGTTTTCGCTTGCAAATGTTACTCATACAAATGTTTAAAAACTTATTTCAGAATTTTTAGGAATTCAACTTCTAAGGGGGTGTAAGAGGGTTAAATATGTGTTTACGTGTTTCTCAATATCTCTTAGGCACGATCTGATATCGAATTGGTTTCCGCTTGCAAATATTACTCATACAAACGTTTAAAAACTGATCTCGGGATTTTAAAAAATTCTACCCCTAAGGAGGTGTAAAAAAGTTAAATATGCTTTTACGTATTTCTTAATATCTCTTAGGCACGATGAGATATCGCATTGTTTTCTGCTTGCAAATATTATTCATCCAAAGTTTAAATACCAATTTCAGGATTTTTAAAAATTCCACTCCTAAGGGGGTCTAAAAGGGTTAAATATGTTTTTACATATTTCTCAATATCTCTTAGGCACGATGAGATATCGCCTTGGTTTTTGTTTGCAAATGTTACTCATACAAAAATTAAATATCAATTTCAGGACTTTTTAAAATTCCACACATAAGGGGGTCTAAAAGGGTTAAATATGTTTTAACGTATTTCTCAATATCTCTTAGGCACGATGAGATATCGCCTTGGTTTTCGTTTGCAATTGTTATTCATGCAAATGTTTAAAAACTGATTTCAGGATTTTTAGAAATTCTACCCCTAGAGGGGTGTAAAAGGGTTAAATATGTTTTTACGTAGTTTTCAATATCGCTTAGGCACGATGAGATATCGCGTTGGTTTCTGCTTGAAAATGTTACTCATACAAATGTTTAAATACGAATTTTACGATTTTAGAAAATTCTACCCCTAGGGGGGTGTAAAAGGGTTACATATGTTTTTACGTATTTCTCAATATCTTTTAGGCACGATGAGATATCGCCTTCGTTTCTGCTTGCAAATGTTACTCATACAAATTTTTAAAAATAAATGTCAGGATTTTTAGAAATTCAGCTTTTAAGGGGGTGTAAAAGGGTTAAATATGTTTTTACGTATTTCTCAATATCTCTTAGGCACGATGAGACATTGGCTTGGTTTTCGTTTGCGAATGTTACTCATACAAATGTTTAAAAACCTATTTCAGGATTTTTGGAAATTCTACCCCTAGAGGGGTGAAAAAGAGTTAATTATGTTTTTACGTATTTTTCAATATCTCTTAGGCACGATGAGATATCGCGTTGGTTTTTGCTTGCAAATGTTACTCATACAAATGTTTGGAAACCTATTTCAGGATTTTTGGAAATTCTACCCCTAGAAGGGTGAAAAAGAGTCAAATTTGTTTTTACGTATTTCTCAATATCTCTTAGGCACGATGAGATATCGCCTTGGTTTTTGTTTGCAAATGTTACCCATACAAAAATTAAATATCAATTTCAGGATTTTTAAAAATTCCACCCATAAGGGGGTCTAAAAGGGTTAAATATGTTTTTACGAATTTCTCAATATCTCTTAGGCACGATGAAATATCGCCTTGGTTTTTGCTTGCAAATGTTACTCATACGAATGTTTAAAAACCGATTTAGGATTGTTAGAAATTCTACCCCTAAGGGGGTGTAAAAGGGTTAATATGTTTTTACGTAATTCTCAATATCTCTTAGGCACGATGAGATATCGCATTGTTTTCTGCTTGCAAATATTATTCATACAAAGTTTAAATACCAATTTCAGGATTTAAAAAAATTCCACCCCTAAGGGGGTCTAAAAGGGTTAAATATATTTTTACGTATTTCTCAATATCTCTTAGGCACGATGAGATATCGCGTTGGTTTTTGCTTGCAAATGTTAGTCATACAAATGTTAAGAAACCTATTTCAGGATTTTTGGAAATTCTACCCCTAGAAGGGTGAAAAAGCTTTAATATGTTTTTACGTAATTCTCAATATCTCTTAGGCACGATGAGATATCGCATTGTTTTCTGCTTGCAAATATTATTCATACAAAGTTTAAATACCAATTTCAGGATTTTTAAAAATTCCACCCCTAAGGGGGTCTAAAAGGGTTAAATATGTTTTTACATATTTCTCAATATCTCTTAGGCACGATGAGATATCGCCTTGGTTTTTGTTTGCAAATGTTACTCATACAAAAATTAAATATCAATTTCAGGACTTTTTAAAATTCCACACATAAGGGGGTCTAAAAGGGTTAAATATGTTTTAACGTATTTCTCAATATCTCTTAGGCACGATGAGATATCGCCTTGGTTTTCGTTTGCAATTGTTATTCATGCAAATGTTTAAAAACTGATTTCAGGATTTTTAGAAATTCTACCCCTAGAGGGGTGTAAAAGGGTTAAATATGTTTTTACGTAGTTTTCAATATCGCTTAGGCACGATGAGATATCGCGTTGGTTTCTGCTTGAAAATGTTACTCATACAAATGTTTAAATACCAATTTTACGATTTTAGAAAATTCTACCCCTAGGGGGGTGTAAAAGGGTTACATATGTTTTTACGTATTTCTCAATATCTTTTAGGCACGATGAGATATCGCCTTCGTTTCTGCTTGCAAATGTTACTCATACAAATTTTTAAAAATAAATGTCAGGATTTTCAGAAATTCAGCTTTTAAGGGGGTGTAAAAGGGTTAAATATGTTTTTACGTATTTCTCAATATCTCTTAGGCACGATGAGACATTGGCTTGGTTTTCGCTTGCAAATGTTAGTCATACAAATGTTAAGAAACCTATTTCAGGATTTTTGGAAATTCTACCCCTAGAAGGGTGAAAAAGCGTTAATATGTTTTTACGTAATTCTCAATATCTCTTAGGCACGATGAGATATCGCATTGTTTTCTGCTTGCAAATATTATTCATACAAAGTTTAAATACCAATTTCAGGATTTTTAAAAATTCCAATCATAAGGGGGTCTAAAAGGGTTAAATATGTTTTTACGAATTTCTCAATATCTCTTAGGCACGATGAAATATCGCCTTGGTTTTTGCTTGCAAATGTTACTCATACGAATGTTTAAGAACCGATTTAGGATTGTTAGAAATTCCACCCCTAAGCGGGTGTAAAAGGGTTAAATATGTTTTTACGTATTTCTCAATATCTCTTAGGCACGATGAGATATCGCGTTGGTTTTTGCTTGCAAATGTTACTCATACAAATATTTAAAAACTAATCTCAAGAATTTTAGAAATTCTACCCCTAAAGGGGTGTAAAAGGGTTAAATATATTTTTACGTATTTCTCAATATCTTTTAGGCACGATGAGATATCGCCTTGGTTTCTGCTTGCAAATGTTACTCATACAAATTTTGAAAAATAAATGTCAGGATTTTTAGAAGTTCTACCTTTAAGGGGGTGTAAAAGGGTTAAATATGTTTTTACGTATTTCTCAATATCTCTTAGGCACGATGAGATATTGGCTAGGTTTTTACTTGCATATGTTACCTATACAAATGTAAACAACCAATTTCAGGATTTTCAAAAATTCCACCCCTAAAAGGGTGTAAAACTGTTAAATATCTTTTTACGTATTTGTCAATATCTCTTAGGCACGATGAGATATTGGCTTGGTTTTTACTTGCAAATGTTACCCATACAAATGTGAACAACCAATTTCCGGATTTTCAAAAATTCCACCCCTAAGGGGTTGTAAAAAGGTAAAATATGTTTTCACGTATTTCTCCATATCTCTTAGGCACGTTGAGATATCGCCTTGGTTTTCGCTTGCAAATGTTACTCATACAAATGTTTAAAAACTTGATTCAGAATTTTTGGAAATTCCACCCCTAAGGGGGTGTAAAAGGGTTAAATATGTTTTTACGTATTTCTCAATATCTTTTATGCACGATGAGATATCGCGTTGGTTTTTGTTTGCAAATGTTACCCATACAAAAATTAAATATCAATTTCAGGGTTTTTAGAAATTCCAATCATAAGGGGGTCTAAAAGGGTTAAATATGTTTTTACGTATTTCTCAATATTTCTTAGGCTCGATGAGATATCGCATTTTTTTCTGCTTGCAAATATTACTCATACAAAGTTTGAATACCAATTTCAGGATTCAAAAAAATTCCACCTCTAAGGTGGTCTAAAAGGGTTAAATATATTTTTACGTATTTCTCAAAATCTCTTAGGCACGATGAGATATCGCGTTGGTTTTTGCTGGCAAATGTTACTTATACAAATATTTGAAAACTAATCTTAAGAATTTTAGAAATTCTACCCTTAGAGGGGTGTAAAAGGGTTAAATATGTTTTTACGTATTTCTCAATATCTTTTAGGCACGATGAGATATCGGCTTGGTTTCTGCTTGCAAATGTTACTCATACAAATTTTTAAAAATGAATTCCAGGATTTCCAGAAATTCCACCCCTAAGGGGGTGTAAAAAGGTTAAATATGTTTTTACGTATTTCTCAATATCTCTTAGGCACGATGAGATATCGCATTATTTTCTGCTTGCAAATATTACTCGTACAAAGTTTAAATACCAACTTCAGGATTTTTGAAAATTCCACCCCTAAGGGGGTGTAAAAAGGTAAAATATGTTTTTACGTTTTTTTCCATAACTCTTAGGCACGATGAGATATCGCCTTGGTTTTCGCTTGCAAATGTTACTCATACAAATGTTTAAAAACTTATTTCAGAATTTTTAGGAATTCAACTTCTAAGGGGGTGTAAGAGGGTTAAATATGTGTTTACGTGTTTCTCAATATCTCTTAGGCACGATCTGATATCGAATTGGTTTCCGCTTGCAAATATTACTCATACAAACGTTTAAAAACTGATCTCGGGATTTTAAAAAATTCTACCCCTAAGGAGGTGTAAAAAAGTTAAATATGCTTTTACGTATTTCTTAATATCTCTTAGGCACGATGAGATATCGCATTGTTTTCTGCTTGCAAATATTATTCATCCAAAGTTTAAATACCAATTTCAGGATTTTTAAAAATTCCACTCCTAAGGGGGTCTAAAAGGGTTAAATATGTTTTTACATATTTCTCAATATCTCTTAGGCACGATGAGATATCGCCTTGGTTTTTGTTTGCAAATGTTACTCATACAAAAATTAAATATCAATTTCAGGACTTTTTAAAATTCCACACATAAGGGGGTCTAAAAGGGTTAAATATGTTTTAACGTATTTCTCAATATCTCTTAGGCACGATGAGATATCGCCTTGGTTTTCGTTTGCAATTGTTATTCATGCAAATGTTTAAAAACTGATTTCAGGATTTTTAGAAATTCTACCCCTAGAGGGGTGTAAAAGGGTTAAATATGTTTTTACGTAGTTTTCAATATCGCTTAGGCACGATGAGATATCGCGTTGGTTTCTGCTTGAAAATGTTACTCATACAAATGTTTAAATACGAATTTTACGATTTTAGAAAATTCTACCCCTAGGGGGGTGTAAAAGGGTTACATATGTTTTTACGTATTTCTCAATATCTTTTAGGCACGATGAGATATCGCCTTCGTTTCTGCTTGCAAATGTTACTCATACAAATTTTTAAAAATAAATGTCAGGATTTTTAGAAATTCAGCTTTTAAGGGGGTGTAAAAGGGTTAAATATGTTTTTACGTATTTCTCAATATCTCTTAGGCACGATGAGACATTGGCTTGGTTTTCGTTTGCGAATGTTAC
Organism: Cylloceria caligata; assembly: GCA_963942595.1. Classification (NCBI taxonomy): domain Eukaryota; kingdom Metazoa; phylum Arthropoda; class Insecta; order Hymenoptera; family Ichneumonidae; genus Cylloceria; species Cylloceria caligata. The sequence goes on along the minus strand of OZ012708.1, from coordinate 23,628,204 downwards.
TCATACAAATGTTTAAAAACCTATTTCAGGATTTTTGGAAATTCTACCCCTAGAGGGGTGAAAAAGAGTTAATTATGTTTTTACGTATTTTTCAATATCTCTTAGGCACGATGAGATATCGCGTTGGTTTTTGCTTGCAAATGTTACTCATACAAATGTTTGGAAACCTATTTCAGGATTTTTGGAAATTCTACCCCTAGAAGGGTGAAAAAGAGTCAAATTTGTTTTTACGTATTTCTCAATATCTCTTAGGCACGATGAGATATCGCCTTGGTTTTTGTTTGCAAATGTTACCCATACAAAAATTAAATATCAATTCAGGATTTTTAAAAATTCCACCCATAAGGGGGTCTAAAAGGGTTAAATATGTTTTTACGAATTTCTCAATATCTCTTAGGCACGATGAAATATCGCCTTGGTTTTTGCTTGCAAATGTTACTCATACGAATGTTTAAAAACCGATTTAGGATTGTTAGAAATTCTACCCCTAAGGGGGTGTAAAAGGGTTAATATGTTTTTACGTAATTCTCAATATCTCTTAGGCACGATGAGATATCGCATTGTTTTCTGCTTGCAAATATTATTCATACAAAGTTTAAATACCAATTTCAGGATTTAAAAAAATTCCACCCCTAAGGGGGTCTAAAAGGGTTAAATATATTTTTACGTATTTCTCAATATCTCTTAGGCACGATGAGATATCGCGTTGGTTTTTGCTTGCAAATGTTAGTCATACAAATGTTAAGAAACCTATTTCAGGATTTTTGGAAATTCTACCCCTAGAAGGGTGAAAAAGCTTTAATATGTTTTTACGTAATTCTCAATATCTCTTAGGCACGATGAGATATCGCATTGTTTTCTGCTTGCAAATATTATTCATACAAAGTTTAAATACCAATTTCAGGATTTTTAAAAATTCCACCCCTAAGGGGGTCTAAAAGGGTTAAATATGTTTTTACATATTTCTCAATATCTCTTAGGCACGATGAGATATCGCCTTGGTTTTTGTTTGCAAATGTTACTCATACAAAAATTAAATATCAATTTCAGGACTTTTTAAAATTCCACACATAAGGGGGTCTAAAAGGGTTAAATATGTTTTAACGTATTTCTCAATATCTCTTAGGCACGATGAGATATCGCCTTGGTTTTCGTTTGCAATTGTTATTCATGCAAATGTTTAAAAACTGATTTCAGGATTTTTAGAAATTCTACCCCTAGAGGGGTGTAAAAGGGTTAAATATGTTTTTACGTAGTTTTCAATATCGCTAAGGCACGATGAGATATCGCGTTGGTTTCTGCTTGAAAATGTTACTCATACAAATGTTTAAATACCAATTTTACGATTTTAGAAAATTCTACCCCTAGGGGGGTGTAAAAGGGTTACATATGTTTTTACGTATTTCTCAATATCTTTTAGGCACGATGAGATATCGCCTTCGTTTCTGCTTGCAAATGTTACTCATACAAATTTTTAAAAATAAATGTCAGGATTTTTGGAAATTCAGCTTTTAAGGGGGTGTAAAAGGGTTAAATATGTTTTTACGTATTTCTCAATATCTCTTAGGCACGATGAGACATTGGCTTGGTTTTCGTTTGCAAATGTTACTCATACAAATGTTTAAAAACCTTTTTCAGGATTTTTGGAAATTCTACCCCTAGAGGGGTGAAAAAGAGTTAATTATGTTTTTACGTATTTTTCAATATCTCTTAGGCACGATGAGATATCGCGTTGGTTTTTGCTTGCAAATGTTACTCATACAAATGTTTAAAAACCTATTTCAGGATGTTTGGAAATTCTACCTCTAGAAGGGTGAAAAAGAGTTAAATATGTTTTTACGTATTTCTTAATATCTCTTAGGCACGATGAGATATCGCCTTGGTTTTTGTTTGCAAATGTTACCCATACAAAAATTAAATATCAATTTCAGAATTTTTAGAAATTCCAATCATAAGGGGGTCTAAAAGGGTTAAATATGTTTTTACGAATTTCTCAATATCTCTTAGGCACGATGAAATATCGCCTTGGTTTTTGCTTGCAAATGTTACTCATACGAATGTTTAAGAACCGATTTAGGATTGTTAGAAATTCCACCCCTAAGCGGGTGTAAAAGGGTTAAATATGTTTTTACGTATTTCTCAATATCTCTTAGGCACGATGAGATATCGCGTTGGTTTTTGCTTGCAAATGTTACTCATACAAATATTTAAAAACTAATCTCAAGAATTTTAGAAATTCTACCCCTAAAGGGGTGTAAAAGGGTTAAATATATTTTTACGTATTTCTCAATATCTTTTAGGCACGATGAGATATCGCGTTGGTTTTTGCTTGCAAATGTTAGTCATACGAATGTTAAGAAACCTATTTCAGGATTTTTGGAAATTCTACCCCTAGAAGGGTGAAAAAGCGTTAATATGTTTTTACGTAATTCTCAATATCTCTTAGGCACGATGAGATATCGCATTGTTTTCTGCTTGCAAATATTATTCATACAAAGTTTAAATACCAATTTCAGGATTTTTAAAAATTCCACCCCTAAGGGGGTCTAAAAGGGTTAAATATGTTTTTACATATTTCTCAATATCTCTTAGGCACGATGAGATATCGCCTTGGTTTTTGTTTGCAAATGTTACTCATACAAAAATTAAATATCAATTTCAGGACTTTTTAAAATTCCACACATAAGGGGGTCTAAAAGGGTTAAATATGTTTTAACGTATTTCTCAATATCTCTTAGGCACGATGAGATATCGCCTTGGTTTTCGTTTGCAATTGTTATTCATGCAAATGTTTAAAAACTGATTTCAGGATTTTTAGAAATTCTACCCCTAGAGGGGTGTAAAAGGGTTAAATATGTTTTTACGTAGTTTTCAATATCGCTTAGGCACGATGAGATATCGCGTTGGTTTCTGCTTGAAAATGTTACTCATACAAATGTTTGAATACCAATTTTACGATTTTAGAAAATTCTACCCCTAGGGGGGTGTAAAAGGGTTACATATGTTTTTACGTATTTCTCAATATCTTTTAGGCACGATGAGATATCGCCTTCGTTTCTGCTTGCAAATGTTACTCATACAAATTTTTAAAAATAAATGTCAGGATTTTTAGAAATTCAGCTTTTAAGGGGGTGTAAAAGGGTTAAATATGTTTTTACGTATTTCTCAATATCTCTTAGGCACGATGAGATATTGGCTTGGTTTTCGTTTGCAAATGTTACTCATACAAATGTTTAAAAACCTATTTCAGGATTTTTGGAAATTCTACCCCTAGAGGGGTGAAAAAGAGTTAATTATATTTTTACGTATTTTTCAATATCTCTTAGGCACGATGAGATATCGCGTTGGTTTTTGCTTGCAAATGTTACTCATACAAATGTTTAAAAACCTATTTCAGGATGTTCGGAAATTCTACCCCTAGAAGGGTGAAAAAGAGTTAAATATGTTTTTACGTATTTCTTAATATCTCTTAGGCACGATGAGATATCGCCTTGGTTTTTGTTTGCAAATGTTACCCATACAAAAATTGAATATCAATTTCAGAATTTTTAGAAATTCCAATCATAAGGGGGTCTAAAAGGGTTAAATATGTTTTTACGAATTTCTCAATATCTCTTAGGCACGATGAAATATCGCCTTGGTTTTTGCTTGCAAATGTTACTCATACGAATGTTTAAGAACCGATTTAGGATTGTTAGAAATTCCACCCCTAAGGGGGTGTAAAAGGGTTAAATATGTTTTTACGTATTTCTCAATATCTCTTAGGCACGATGAGATATCGCATTGGTTTTTGCTTGCAAATGTTACTCATACAAATATTTAAAAACTAATCTCAAGAATTTTAGAAATTCTACCCCTAAAGGGGTGTAAAAGGGTTAAATATATTTTTACGTATTTCTCAATATCTTTTAGGCACGATGAGATATCGCCTTGGTTTCTGCTTGCAAATGTTACTCATACAAATTTTGAAAAATAAATGTCAGGATTTTTAGAAGTTCTACCTTTAAGGGGGTGTAAAAGGGTTAAATATGTTTTTACGTATTTCTCAATATCTCTTAGGCACGATGAGATATTGGCTAGGTTTTTACTTGCAAATGTTACCTATACAAATGTAAACAACCAATTTCAGGATTTTCAAAAATTCCACCCCTAAAAGGGTGTAAAACTGTTACATATGTTTTTACGTATTTGTCAATATCTCTTAGGCACGATGAGATATTGGCTTGGTTTTTACTTGCAAATGTTACCCATACAAATGTGAACAACCAATTTCAGGATTTTCAAAAATTCCACCCCTAAGGGGTTGTAAAAAGGTAAAATATGTTTTCACGTATTTCTCCATATCTCTTAGGCACGTTGAGATATCGCCTTGGTTTTCGCTTGCAAATGTTACTCATACAAATGTTTAAAAACTTGATTCAGGATTCTTGGAAATTCCACCCTTAAGGGGGTGTAAAAGGGTTAAATATGTTTTTACGTATTTCTCAATATCTTTTATGCACGATGAGATATCGCGTTGGTTTTTGTTTGCAAATGTTACCCATACAAAAATTAAATATCAATTTCAGGGTTTTTAGAAATTCCAATCATAAGGGGGTCTAAAAGGGTTAAATATGTTTTTACGTATTTCTCAATATTTCTTAGGTTCGATGAGATATCGCATTGTTTTCTGCTTGCAAATATTATTCATACAAAGTTTAAATACCAATTTCAGGATTCAAAAAAATTCCACCTCTAAGGTGGTCTAAAAGGGTTAAATATATTTTTACGTATTTCTCAAAATCTCTTAGGCACGATGAGATATCGCGTTGGTTTTTGCTGGCAAATGTTACTCATACAAATATTTGAAAACTAATCTCAAGAATTTTAGAAATTCTACCCTTAGAGGGGTGTAAAAGGGTTAAATATATTTTTACGTATTTCTCAATATCTTTTAGGCACGATGAGATATCGGCTTGGTTTCTGCTTGCAAATGTTACTCATACAAATTTTTAAAAATGAATTCCAGGATTTCCAGAAATTCCACCCCTAAGGGGGTGTAAAAGGGTAAAATATGTTTCTACGTATTTCTCAATATCTCTTAGGCACGATGAGATATCGCCTTAGTCTTTGCTTAGAAATGTTACTCATACAAATGTTTAAAAACTGATTTGAGAATTTTTAGAAATTCCACCCTTAAGGGGGTGTAAAAAGGTTAAATATGTTTTTACGTATTTCTCAATATCTCTTAGGCACGATGAGATATCGCATTATTTTCTGCTTGCAAATATTACTCGTACAAAGTTTAAATACCAATTTCAGGATTTTTAAAAATTCCACCCCTAAGGGGGTGTAAAAAGGTAAAATATGTTTTTACGTTTTTTTCCATAACTCTTAGGCACGATGAGATATCGCGTTGGTTTTCGCTTGCAAATGTTACTCATACAAATGTTTAAAAACTTATTTCAGAATTTTTAGGAATTCAACCTCTAAGGGGGTGTAAGAGGGTTAAATATGTGTTTACGTGTTTCTCAATATCTCTTAGGCACGATCTGATATCGAATTGGTTTCTGCTTGCAAATATTACTCATACAAACGTTTAAAAACTGATCTCGGGATTTTAAAAAATTCTACCCCTAAGGAGGTGTAAAAAAGTTAAATATGCTTTTACGTATTTCTTAATATCTCTTAGGCACGATGAGATATCGCATTGTTTTCTGCTTGCAAATATTACTCATACAAAGTTTAAATACCAATTTCAGGATTTTTAAAAATTCCACCCATAAGGGGGTCTAAAAGGGTTAAATATGTTTTTACGTATTTCTCAATATCTCTTAGGCACGATGAGATATCGCGTTGGTTTTTGCTTGCAAATGTTAATCATACAAATGTTTAAAAACCGATTTCAGGATTTTTGGAAATTCTACCCCTAGAAGGGTGAAAAAAAGTTAAATATGTTTTTACGTATTTTTCAATATCTCTTAGGCACGATGAGATATCGCCTTGGTTTTTGTTTGCAAATTTTACTCATACAGAATTTAAATACCAATTTCAGGATTTTCAAAAATTCCACCCCTAAGGGGGTCTAAAAAAGTTAAATATGTTTATTCATATTTCTCAATATCTCTTAGGCACGATGAGATATCGCCTTGGTTTTTGTTTGCAAATGTTACTCATACAAAAATTAAATATCAATTTCAGGACTTTTTAAAATTCCACCCATAAGGGGGTCTAAAAGGGTTAAATATGTTTTTACGTATTTCTCAATATTCCTTAGGCACGATGAGATATCGCATTGTTTTCTGCTTGCAAATATTATTCATACAAAGTTTAAATACCAATTTCAGGATTCAAAAAAATTCCACTTCTAAGGTGGTCTAAAAGGGTTAAATATATTTTTACCTATTTCTCAATATCTCTTAGGCACGATGAGATATCGCGTTGGTTTTTGCTTGCAAATGTTACTCATACAAATATTTAAAAACTAATCTCAAGAATTTTAGAAATTCTACCCCTAGAGGGGTGTAAAAGGGGTAAATATGTTTTGACGTATTTCTCAATATCTTTTAGGCACGATGAGATATCGCCTTGGTTTCTGCTTGCAAATGTTACTCATACAAATTTTTAAAAACTGATTTCAGGATTTTTAGAAATTCTACCCCTAGAGGGGTGTAGAAGGGTTAAATATGTTTTTACGTATTTTTCAATATCGCTTAGGCACGATGAGATATCGCGTTGGTTTCTGCTTAAAAATGTTACTCATACAAATGTTTGAATACCAATTTCACGATTTTAGAAATTTCTACCCCTAGGAGGGTGTAAAAGGGTTACATATGTTTTTACGTATTTCTCAATATCTTTTAGGCACGATAAGATATCGCCTTCGTTTCTGCTTGCAAATGTTACTCATACAAATTTTTAAAAATAAATGTCAAGATTTTTAGAAATTCCACTTTTAAGGGGGTGTAAAAGGGTTAAATATGTTTTTACGTATTTCTCAATATCTCTTAGGCACGCTGAGATATTGGCTTGGTTTTCGATTGCAAATGTTACTCATACAAATGTTTAAAAACCTATTTCAGGATTTTTGGAAATTCTACCCCTAGAGGGGTGAAAAAGAGTTAATTATGTTTTTACGTATTTTTCAATATCTCTTAGGCACGATGAGATATCACGTTGGTTTTTGCTTGCAAATGTTACTCATACAAATGTTTGGAAACCTATTTCAGGATTTTTGGAAATTCTACCCCTAGAAGGGTGAAAAAGAGTCAAATTTGTTTTTACGTATTTCTCAATATCTCTTAGGCACGATGAGATATCGCCTTGGTTTTTGTTTGCAAATGTTACCCATACAAAAATTAAATATCAATTTCAGGATTTTTAAAAATTCCACCCATAAGGGGGTCTAAAAGGGTTAAATATGTTTTTACGAATTTCTCAATATCTCTTAGGCACGATGAAATATCGCCTTGGTTTTTGCTTGCAAATGTTACTCATACGAATGTTTAAAAACCGATTTAGGATTGTTAGAAATTCTACCCCCAAGGGGGTGTAAAAGGGTTAATATGTTTTTACGTAATTCTCAATATCTCTTAGGCACGATGAGATATCGCATTGTTTTCTGCTTGCAAATATTATTCATACAAAGTTTAAATACCAATTTCAGGATTTAAAAAAATTCCACCCCTAAGGGGGTCTAAAAGGGTTAAATATATTTTTACGTATTTCTCAATATCTCTTAGGCACGATGAGATATCGCGTTGGTTTTTGCTTGCAAATGTTAGTCATACAAATGTTAAGAAACCTATTTCAGGATTTTTGGAAATTCTACCCCTAGAAGGGTGAAAAAGCGTTAATATGTTTTTACGTAATTCTCAATATCTCTTAGGCACGATGAGATATCGCATTGTTTTCTGCTTGCAAATATTATTCATACAAAGTTTAAATACCAATTTCAGGATTTTTAAAAATTCCACCCCTAAGGGGGTCTAAAAGGGTTAAATATGTTTTTACATATTTCTCAATATCTCTTAGGCACGATGAGATATCGCCTTGGTTTTTGTTTGCAAATGTTACTCATACAAATATTTGAAAACTAATCTCAAGAATTTTAGAAATTCTACCCTTAGAGGGGTGTAAAAGGGTTAAATATGTTTTTACGTATTTCTCAATATCTTTTAGGCACGATGAGATATCGGCTTGGTTTCTGCTTGCAAATGTTACTCATACAAATTTTTAAAAATGAATTCCAGGATTTCCAGAAATTCCACCCCTAAGGGGGTGTAAAAAGGTTAAATATGTTTTTACGTATTTCTCAATATCTCTTAGGCACGATGAGATATCGCATTATTTTCTGCTTGCAAATATTACTCGTACAAAGTTTAAATACCAACTTCAGGATTTTTAAAAATTCCACCCTTAAGGGGGTGTAAAAAGGTAAAATATGTTTTTACGTTCTTTTCCATAACTCTTAGGCACGATGAGATATCGCCTTGGTTTTCGCTTGCAAATGTTACTCATACAAATGTTTAAAAACTTATTTCAGAATTTTTAGGAATTCAACTTCTAAGGGGGTGTAAGAGGGTTAAATATGTGTTTACGTGTTTCTCAATATCTCTTAGGCACGATCTGATATCGAATTGGTTTCCGCTTGCAAATATTACTCATACAAACGTTTAAAAACTGATCTCGGGATTTTAAAAAATTCTACCCCTAAGGAGGTGTAAAAAAGTTAAATATGCTTTTACGTATTTCTTAATATCTCTTAGGCACGATGAGATATCGCATTGTTTTCTGCTTGCAAATATTACTCATACAAAGTTTAAATACCAATTTCAGGATTTTTAAAAATTCCACCCATAAGGGGGTCTAAAAGGGTTAAATATGTTTTTACGTATTTCTCAATATCTCTTAGGCACGATGAGATATCGCGTTGGTTTTTGCTTGCAAATGTTAATCATACAAATGTTTAAAAACCGATTTCAGGATTTTTGGAAATTCTACCCCTAGAAGGGTGAAAAAGAGTTAAATATGTTTTTACGTATTTTTCAATATCTCTTAGGCACGATGAGATATCGCCTTGGTTTTTGTTTGCAAATTTTACTCATACAGAATTTAAATACCAATTTCAGGATTTTCAAAAATTCCACCCCTAAGGGGGTCTAAAAAAGTTAAATATGTTTATACATATTTCTCAATATCTCTTAGGCACGATGAGATATCGCCTTGGTTTTTGTTTGCAAATGTTACTCATACAAAAATTAAATATCAATTTCAGGACTTTTTAAAATTCCACCCATAAGGGGGTCTAAAAGGGTTAAATATGTTTTTCCGTATTTCTCAATATCTCTTAGGCACGATGAGATATCGCATTGTTTTCTGCTTGCAAATATTATTCATACAAAGTTTAAATACCAATTTCAGGATTTAAAAAAATTCCACCCCTAAGGGGGTCTAAAAGGGTTAAATATATTTTTACGTATTTCTCAATATCTCTTAGGCACGATGAGATATCGCGTTGGTTTTTGCTTGCAAATGTTAGTCATACAAATGTTAAGAAACCTATTTCAGGATTTTTGGAAATTCTACCCCTAGAAGGGTGAAAAAGCGTTAATATGTTTTTACGTAATTCTCAATATCTCTTAGGCACGATGAGATATCGCATTGTTTTCTGCTTGCAAATATTATTCATACAAAGTTTAAATACCAATTTCAGGATTTTTAAAAATTCCACCCCTAAGGGGGTCTAAAAGGGTTAAATATGTTTTTACATATTTCTCAATATCTCTTAGGCACGATGAAATATCGCCTTGGTTTTTGTTTGCAAATGTTACTCATACAAAAATTAAATATCAATTTCAGGACTTTTTAAAATTCCACACATAAGGGGGTCTAAAAGGGTTAAATATGTTTTAACGTATTTCTCAATATCTCTTAGGCACGATGAGATATCGCCTTGGTTTTCGTTTGCAATTGTTATTCATGCAAATCTTTAAAAACTGATTTCAGGATTTTTAGAAATTCTACCCCTAGAGGGGTGTAAAAGGGTTAAATATGTTTTTACGTAGTTTTCAATATCGCTTAGGCACGATGAGATATCGCGTTGGTTTCTGCTTGAAAATGTTACTCATACAAATGTTTAAATACCAATTTTACGATTTTAGAAAATTCTACCCCTAGGGGGGTGTAAAAGGGTTACATATGTTTTTACGTATTTCTCAATATCTTTTAGGCACGATGAGATATCGCCTTCGTTTCTGCTTGCAAATGTTACTCATACAAATTTTTAAAAATAAATGTCAGGATTTTTAGAAATTCAGCTTTTAAGGGGGTGTAAAAGGGTTAAATATGTTTTTACGTATTTCTCAATATCTCTTAGGCACGATGAGACATTGGCTTGGTTTTCGTTTGCAAATGTTACTCATACAAATGTTTAAAAACCTTTTTCAGGATTTTTGGAAATTCTACCCCTAGAGGGGTGAAAAAGAGTTAATTATGTTTTTACGTATTTTTCAATATCTCTTAGGCACGATGAGATATCGCGTTGGTTTTTGCTTGCAAATGTTACTCATACAAATGTTTAAAAACCTATTTCAGGATGTTTGGAAATTCTACCTCTAGAAGGGTGAAAAAGAGTTAAATATGTTTTTACGTATTTCTTAATATCTCTTAGGCACGATGAGATATCGCCTTGGTTTTTGTTTGCAAATGTTACCCATACAAAAATTAAATATCAATTTCAGAATTTTTAGAAATTCCAATCATAAGGGGGTCTAAAAGGGTTAAATATGTTTTTACGAATTTCTCAATATCTCTTAGGCACGATGAAATATCGCCTTGGTTTTTGTTTGCAAATGTTACCCATACAAAAATTAAATATCAATTTCAGGATTTTTAAAAATTCCACCCATAAGGGGGTCTAAAAGGGTTAAATATGTTTTTACGAATTTCTCAATATCTCTTAGGCACGATGAAATATCGCCTTGGTTTTTGCTTGCAAATGTTACTCATACGAATGTTTAAAAACCGATTTAGGATTGTTAGAAATTCTACCTCTAAGGGGGTGTAAAAGGGTAAATATGTTTTTACGTAATTCTCAATATCTCTTAGGCACGATGAGATATCGCATTGTTTACTGCTTGCAAATATTATTCATACAAAGTTTAAATACCAATTTCAGAATTAAAAAAAATTCCACCCCTAAGGGGGTCTAAAAGGGTTAAATATATTTTTACGTATTTCTCAATATCTCTTAGGCACGATGAGATATCGCGTTGGTTTTTGCTTGCAAATGTTAGTCATACAAATGTTAAGAAACCTATTTCAGGATTTTTGGAAATTCTACCCCTAGAAGGGTGAAAAAGCGTTAATATGTTTTTACGTAATTCTCAATATCTCTTAGGCACGATGAGATATCGCATTGTTTTCTGCTTGCAAATATTATTCATACAAAGTTTAAATACCAATTTCAGGATTTTTAAAAATTCCACTCCTAAGGGGGTCTAAAAGGGTTAAATATGTTTTTACATATTTCTCAATATCTCTTAGGCACGATGAGATATCGCCTTGGTTTTTGTTTGCAAATGTTACTCATACAAAAATTAAATATCAATTTCAGGACTTTTTAAAATTCCACACATAAGGGGGTCTAAAAGGGTTAAATATGTTTTAACGTATTTCTCAATATCTCTTAGGCACGATGAGATATCGCCTTGGTTTTCATTTGCAATTGTTATTCATGCAAATGTTTAAAAACTGATTTCAGGATTTTTAGAAATTCTACCCCTAGAGGGATGTAAAAGGGTTAAATATGTTTTTACGTAGTTTTCAATATCGCTTAGGCACGATGAGATATCGCGTTGGTTTCTGCTTGAAAATGTTACTCATACAAATGTTTAAATACCAATTTTACGATTTTAGAAAATTCTACCCCTAGGGGGGTGTAAAAGGGTTACATATGTTTTTACGTATTTCTCAATATCTTTTAGGCACGATGAGATATCGCCTTCGTTTCTGCTTGCAAATGTTACTCATACAAATTTTTAAAAATAAATGTCAGGATTTTTAGAAATTCAGCTTTTAAGGGGGTGTAAAAGGGTTAAATATGTTTTTACGTATTTCTCAATATCTCTTAGGCACGATGAGACATTGGCTTGGTTTTCGTTTGCAAATGTTACTCATACAAATGTTTAAAAACCTAATTCAGGATTTTTGGAAATTCTACCCCTAGAGGGGTGAAAAAGAGTTAATTATGTTTTTACGTATTTTTCAATATCTCTTAGGCACGATGAGATATCACGTTGGTTTTTGCTTGCAAATGTTACTCATACAAATGTTTGGAAACCTATTTCAGGATTTTTGGAAATTCTACCCCTAGAAGGGTGAAAAAGAGTCAAATTTGTTTTTACGTATTTCTCAATATCTCTTAGGCACGATGAGATATCGCCTTGGTTTTTGTTTGCAAATGTTACCCATACAAAAATTAAATATCAATTTCAGGATTTTTAAAAATTCCACCCATAAGGGGGTCTAAAAGGGTTAAATATGTTTTTACGAATTTCTCAATATCTCTTAGGCACGATGAAATATCGCCTTGGTTTTTGCTTGCAAATGTTACTCATACGAATGTTTAAAAACCGATTTAGGATTGTTAGAAATTCTACCCCTAAGGGGGTGTAAAAGGGTTAATATGTTTTTACGTAATTCTCAATATCTCTTAGGCACGATGAGATATCGCATTGTTTTCTGCTTGCAAATATTATTCATACAAAGTTTAAATACCAATTTCAGGATTTAAAAAAATTCCACCCCTAAGGGGGTCTAAAAGGGTTAAATATATTTTTACGTATTTCTCAATATCTCTTAGGCACGATGAGATATCGCGTTGGTTTTTGCTTGCAAATGTTAGTCATACAAATGTTAAGAAACCTATTTCAGGATTTTTGGAAATTCTACCCCTAGAAGGGTGAAAAAGCGTTAATATGTTTTTACGTAATTCTCAATATCTCTTAGGCACGATGAGATATCGCATTGTTTTCTGCTTGCAAATATTATTCATACAAAGTTTAAATACCAATTTCAGGATTTTTAAAAATTCCACCCCTAAGGGGGTCTAAAAGGGTTAAATATGTTTTTACATATTTCTCAATATCTCTTAGGCACGATGAGATATCGCCTTGGTTTTTGTTTGCAAATGTTACTCATACAAAAATTAAATATCAATTTCAGGACTTTTTAAAATTCCACACATAAGGGGGTCTAAAAGGGTTAAATATGTTTTAACGTATTTCTCAATATCTCTTAGGCACGATGAGATATCGCCTTGGTTTTCGTTTGCAATTGTTATTCATGCAAATCTTTAAAAACTGATTTCAGGATTTTTAGAAATTCTACCCCTAGAGGGGTGTAAAAGGTTAAATATGTTTTTACGTAGTTTTCAATATCGCTTAGGCACGATGAGATATCGCGTTGGTTTCTGCTTGAAAATGTTACTCATACAAATGTTTAAATACCAATTTTACGATTTTAGAAAATTCTACCCCTAGGGGGGTGTAAAAGGGTTACATATGTTTTTACGTATTTCTCAATATCTTTTAGGCACGATGAGATATCGCCTTCGTTTCTGCTTGCAAATGTTACTCATACAAATTTTTAAAAATAAATGTCAGGATTTTTAGAAATTCGGCTTTTAAGGGGGTGTAAAAGGGTTAAATATGTTTTTACGTATTTCTCAATATCTCTTAGGCACGATGAGACATTGGCTTGGTTTTCGTTTGCAAATGTTACTCATACAAATGTTTAAAAACCTTTTTCAGGATTTTTGGAAATTCTACCCCTAGAGGGGTGAAAAAGAGTTAATTATGTTTTTACGTATTTTTCAATATCTCTTAGGCACGATGAGATATCGCGTTGGTTTTTGCTTGCAAATGTTACTCATACAAATGTTTAAAAACCTATTTCAGGATGTTTGGAAATTCTACCTCTAGAAGGGTGAAAAAGAGTTAAATATGTTTTTACGTATTTCTTAATATCTCTTAGGCACGATGAGATATCGCCTTGGTTTTTGTTTGCAAATGTTACCCATACAAAAATTAAATATCAATTTCAGAATTTTTAGAAATTCCAATCATAAGGGGGTCTAAAAGGGTTAAATATGTTTTTACGAATTTCTCAATATCTCTTAGGCACGATGAAATATCGCCTTGGTTTTTGCTTGCAAATGTTACTCATACGAATGTTTAAGAACCGATTTAGGATTGTTAGAAATTCCACCCCTAAGCGGGTGTAAAAGGGTTAAATATGTTTTTACGTATTTCTCAATATCTCTTAGGCACGATGAGATATCGCGTTGGTTTTTGCTTGCAAATGTTACTCATACAAATATTTAAAAACTAATCTCAAGAATTTTAGAAATTCTACCCCTAAAGGGGTGTAAAAGGGTTAAATATATTTTTACGTATTTCTCAATATCTTTTAGGCACGATGAGATATCGCCTTGGTTTCTGCTTGCAAATGTTACTCATACAAATTTTGAAAAATAAATGTCAGGATTTTTAGAAGTTCTACCTTTAAGGGGGTGTAAAAGGGTTAAATATGTTTTTACGTATTTCTCAATATCTCTTAGGCACGATGAGATATTGGCTAGGTTTTTACTTGCATATGTTACCTATACAAATGTAAACAACCAATTTCAGGATTTTCAAAAATTCCACCCCTAAAAGGGTGTAAAACTGTTAAATATCTTTTTACGTATTTGTCAATATCTCTTAGGCACGATGAGATATTGGCTTGGTTTTTACTTGCAAATGTTACCCATACAAATGTGAACAACCAATTTCCGGATTTTCAAAAATTCCACCCCTAAGGGGTTGTAAAAAGGTAAAATTTGTTTTCACGTATTTCTCCATATCTCTTAGGCACGTTGAGATATCGCCTTGGTTTTCGCTTGCAAATGTTACTCATACAAATGTTTAAAAACTTGATTCAGGATTTTTGGAAATTCCACCCCTAAGGGGGTGTAAAAGGGTTAAATATGTTTTTACGTATTTCTCAATATCTTTTATGCACGATGAGATATCGCGTTGGTTTTTGTTTGCAAATGTTACCCATACAAAAATTAAATATCAATTTCAGAGTTTTTAGAAATTCCAATCATAAGGGGGTCTAAAAGGGTTAAATATGTTTTTACGTATTTCTCAATATTTCTTAGGCTCGATGAGATATCGCATTGTTTTCTGCTTGCAAATATTACTCATACAAAGTTTGAATACCAATTTCAGGATTCAAAAAAATTCCACCTCTAAGGTGGTCTAAAAGGGTTAAATATATTTTTACGTATTTCTCAAAATCTCTTAGGCACGATGAGATATCGCGTTGGTTTTTGCTGGCAAATGTTACTTATACAAATATTTGAAAACTAATCTCAAGAATTTTAGAAATTCTACCCTTAGAGGGGTGTAAAAGGGTTTAATATGTTTTTACGTATTTCTCAATATCTTTTAGGCACGATGAGATATCGGCTTGGTTTCTGCTTGCAAATGTTACTCATACAAATTTTTAAAAATGAATTCCAGGATTTCCAGAAATTCCACCCCTAAGGGGGTGTAAAAAGGTTAAATATGTTTTTACGTATTTCTCAATATCTCTTAGGCACGATGAGATATCGCATTATTTTCTGCTTGCAAATATTACTCGTACAAAGTTTAAATACCAACTTCAGGATTTTTGAAAATTCCACCCCTAAGGGGGTGTAAAAAGGTAAAATATGTTTTTACGTTTTTTTCCATAACTCTTAGGCACGATGAGATATCGCCTTGGTTTTCGCTTGCAAATGTTACTCATACAAATGTTTAAAAACTTATTTCAGAATTTTTAGGAATTCAACTTCTAAGGGGGTGTAAGAGGGTTAAATATGTGTTTACGTGTTTCTCAATATCTCTTAGGCACGATCTGATATCGAATTGGTTTCCGCTTGCAAATATTACTCATACAAACGTTTAAAAACTGATCTCGGGATTTTAAAAAATTCTACCCCTAAGGAGGTGTAAAAAAGTTAAATATGCTTTTACGTATTTCTTAATATCTCTTAGGCACGATGAGATATCGCATTGTTTTCTGCTTGCAAATATTATTCATACAAAGTTTAAATACCAATTTCAGGATTTTTAAAAATTCCACTCCTAAGGGGGTCTAAAAGGGTTAAATATGTTTTTACATATTTCTCAATATCTCTTAGGCACGATGAGATATCGCCTTGGTTTTTGTTTGCAAATGTTACTCATACAAAAATTAAATATCAATTTCAGGACTTTTTAAAATTCCACACATAAGGGGGTCTAAAAGGGTTAAATATGTTTTAACGTATTTCTCAATATCTCTTAGGCACGATGAGATATCGCCTTGGTTTTCGTTTGCAATTGTTATTCATGCAAATGTTTAAAAACTGATTTCAGGATTTTTAGAAATTCTACCCCTAGAGGGGTGTAAAAGGGTTAAATATGTTTTTACGTAGTTTTCAATATCGCTTAGGCACGATGAGATATCGCGTTGGTTTCTGCTTGAAAATGTTACTCATACAAATGTTTAAATACCAATTTTACGATTTTAGAAAATTCTACCCCTAGGGGGGTGTAAAAGGGTTACATATGTTTTTACGTATTTCTCAATATCTTTTAGGCACGATGAGATATCGCCTTCGTTTCTGCTTGCAAATGTTACTCATACAAATTTTTAAAAATAAATGTCAGGATTTTTAGAAATTCAGCTTTTAAGGGGGTGTAAAAGGGTTAAATATGTTTTTACGTATTTCTCAATATCTCTTAGGCACGATGAGACATTGGCTTGGTTTTCGTTTGCGAATGTTACTCATACAAATGTTTAAAAACCTATTTCAGGATTTTTGGAAATTCTACCCCTAGAGGGGTGAAAAAGAGTTAATTATGTTTTTACGTATTTTTCAATATCTCTTAGGCACGATGAGATATCGCGTTGGTTTTTGCTTGCAAATGTTACTCATACAAATGTTTGGAAACCTATTTCAGGATTTTTGGAAATTCTACCCCTAGAAGGGTGAAAAAGAGTCAAATTTGTTTTTACGTATTTCTCAATATCTCTTAGGCACGATGAGATATCGCCTTGGTTTTTGTTTGCAAATGTTACCCATACAAAAATTAAATATCAATTTCAGGATTTTTTAAAATTCCACCCATAAGGGGGTCTAAAAGGGTTAAATATGTTTTTACGAATTTCTCAATATCTCTTAGGCACGATGAAATATCGCCTTGGTTTTTGCTTGCAAATGTTACTCATACGAATGTTTAAAAACCGATTTAGGATTGTTAGAAATTCTACCCCTAAGGGGGTGTAAAAGGGTTAATATGTTTTTACGTAATTCTCAATATCTCTTAGGCACGATGAGATATCGCATTGTTTTCTGCTTGCAAATATTATTCATACAAAGTTTAAATACCAATTTCAGGATTTAAAAAAATTCCACCCCTAAGGGGGTCTAAAAGGGTTAAATATATTTTTACGTATTTCTCAATATCTCTTAGGCACGATGAGATATCGCGTTGGTTTTTGCTTGCAAATGTTAGTCATACAAATGTTAAGAAACCTATTTCAGGATTTTTGGAAATTCTACCCCTAGAAGGGTGAAAAAGCTTTAATATGTTTTTACGTAATTCTCAATATCTCTTAGGCACGATGAGATATCGCATTGTTTTCTGCTTGCAAATATTATTCATACAAAGTTTAAATACCAATTTCAGGATTTTTAAGAATTCCACCCCTAAGGGGGTCTAAAAGGGTTAAATATGTTTTTACATATTTCTCAATATCTCTTAGGCACGATGAGATATCGCCTTGGTTTTTGTTTGCAAATGTTACTCATACAAAAATTAAATATCAATTTCAGGACTTTTTAAAATTCCACACATAAGGGGGTCTAAAAGGGTTAAATATGTTTTAACGTATTTCTCAATATCTCTTAGGCACGATGAGATATCGCCTTGGTTTTCGTTTGCAATTGTTATTCATGCAAATGTTTAAAAACTGATTTCAGGATTTTTAGAAATTCTACCCCTAGAGGGGTGTAAAAGGGTTAAATATGTTTTTACGTAGTTTTCAATATCGCTAAGGCACGATGAGATATCGCGTTGGTTTCTGCTTGAAAATGTTACTCATACAAATGTTTAAATACCAATTTTACGATTTTAGAAAATTCTACCCCTAGGGGGGTGTAAAAGGGTTACATATGTTTTTACGTATTTCTCAATATCTTTTAGGCACGATGAGATATCGCCTTCGTTTCTGCTTGCAAATGTTACTCATACAAATTTTTAAAAATAAATGTCAGGATTTTTAGAAATTCAGCTTTTAAGGGGGTGTAAAAGGGTTAAATATGTTTTTACGTATTTCTCAATATCTCTTAGGCACGATGAGACATTGGCTTGGTTTTCGTTTGCAAATGTTACTCATACAAATGTTTAAAAACCTTTTTCAGGATTTTTGGAAATTCTACCCCTAGAGGGGTGAAAAAGAGTTAATTATGTTTTTACGTATTTTTCAATATCTCTTAGGCACGATGAGATATCGCGTTGGTTTTTGCTTGCAAATGTTACTCATACAAATGTTTAAAAACCTATTTCAGGATGTTTGGAAATTCTACCTCTAGAAGGGTGAAAAAGAGTTAAATATGTTTTTACGTATTTCTTAATATCTCTTAGGCACGATGAGATATCGCCTTGGTTTTTGTTTGCAAATGTTACCCATACAAAAATTAAATATCAATTTCAGAATTTTTAGAAATTCCAATCATAAGGGGGTCTAAAAGGGTTAAATATGTTTTTACGAATTTCTCAATATCTCTTAGGCACGATGAAATATCGCCTTGGTTTTTGCTTGCAAATGTTACTCATACGAATGTTTAAGAACCGATTTAGGATTGTTAGAAATTCCACCCCTAAGCGGGTGTAAAAGGGTTAAATATGTTTTTACGTATTTCTCAATATCTCTTAGGCACGATGAGATATCGCGTTGGTTTTTGCTTGCAAATGTTACTCATACAAATATTTAAAAACTAATCTCAAGAATTTTAGAAATTCTACCCCTAAAGGGGTGTAAAAGGGTTAAATATATTTTTACGTATTTCTCAATATCTTTTAGGCACGATGAGATATCGCGTTGGTTTTTGCTTGCAAATGTTAGTCATACGAATGTTAAGAAACCTATTTCAGGATTTTTGGAAATTCTACCCCTAGAAGGGTGAAAAAGCGTTAATATGTTTTTACGTAATTCTCAATATCTCTTAGGCACGATGAGATATCGCATTGTTTTCTGCTTGCAAATATTATTCATACAAAGTTTAAATACCAATTTCAGGATTTTTAAAAATTCCACCCCTAAGGGGGTCTAAAAGGGTTAAATATGTTTTTACATATTTCTCAATATCTCTTAGGCACGATGAGATATCGCCTTGGTTTTTGTTTGCAAATGTTACTCATACAAAAATTAAATATCAATTTCAGGACTTTTTAAAATTCCACACATAAGGGGGTCTAAAAGGGTTAAATATGTTTTAACGTATTTCTCAATATCTCTTAGGCACGATGAGATATCGCCTTGGTTTTCGTTTGCAATTGTTATTCATGCAAATGTTTAAAAACTGATTTCAGGATTTTTAGAAATTCTACCCCTAGAGGGGTGTAAAAGGGTTAAATATGTTTTTACGTAGTTTTCAATATCGCTTAGGCACGATGAGATATCGCGTTGGTTTCTGCTTGAAAATGTTACTCATACAAATGTTTAAATACCAATTTTACGATTTTAGAAAATTCTACCCCTAGGGGGGTGTAAAAGGGTTACATATGTTTTTACGTATTTCTCAATATCTTTTAGGCACGATGAGATATCGCCTTCGTTTCTGCTTGCAAATGTTACTCATACAAATTTTTAAAAATAAATGTCAGGATTTTTAGAAATTCAGCTTTTAAGGGGGTGTAAAAGGGTTAAATATGTTTTTACGTATTTCTCAATATCTCTTAGGCACGATGAGATATTGGCTTGGTTTTCGTTTGCAAATGTTACTCATACAAATGTTTAAAAACCTATTTCAGGATTTTTGGAAATTCTACCCCTAGAGGGGTGAAAAAGAGTTAATTATATTTTTACGTATTTTTCAATATCTCTTAGGCACGATGAGATATCGCGTTGGTTTTTGCTTGCAAATGTTACTCATACAAATGTTTAAAAACCTATTTCAGGATGTTCGGAAATTCTACCCCTAGAAGGGTGAAAAAGAGTTAAATATGTTTTTACGTATTTCTTAATATCTCTTAGGCACGATGAGATATCGCCTTGGTTTTTGTTTGCAAATGTTACCCATACAAAAATTGAATATCAATTTCAGAATTTTTAGAAATTCCAATCATAAGGGGGTCTAAAAGGGTTAAATATGTTTTTACGAATTTCTCAATATCTCTTAGGCACGATGAAATATCGCCTTGGTTTTTGCTTGCAAATGTTACTCATACGAATGTTTAAGAACCGATTTAGGATTGTTAGAAATTCCACCCCTAAGGGGGTGTAAAAGGGTTAAATATGTTTTTACGTATTTCTCAATATCTCTTAGGCACGATGAGATATCGCATTGGTTTTTGCTTGCAAATGTTACTCATACAAATATTTAAAAACTAATCTCAAGAATTTTAGAAATTCTACCCCTAAAGGGGTGTAAAAGGGTTAAATATATTTTTACGTATTTCTCAATATCTTTTATGCACGATGAGATATCGCGTTGGTTTTTGTTTGCAAATGTTACCCATACAAAAATTAAATATCAATTTCAGGGTTTTTAGAAATTCCAATCATAAGGGGGTCTAAAAGGGTTAAATATGTTTTTACGTATTTCTCAATATTTCTTAGGTTCGATGAGATATCGCATTGTTTTCTGCTTGCAAATATTATTCATACAAAGTTTAAATACCAATTTCAGGATTCAAAAAAATTCCACCTCTAAGGTGGTCTAAAAGGGTTAAATATATTTTTACGTATTTCTCAAAATCTCTTAGGCACGATGAGATATCGCGTTGGTTTTTGCTGGCAAATGTTACTCATACAAATATTTGAAAACTAATCTCAAGAATTTTAGAAATTCTACCCTTAGAGGGGTGTAAAAGGGTTAAATATGTTTTTACGTATTTCTCAATATCTTTTAGGCACGATGAGATATCGGCTTGGTTTCTGCTTGCAAATGTTACTCATACAAATTTTTAAAAATGAATTCCAGGATTTCCAGAAATTCCACCCATAAGGGAGTGTAAAAGGGTAAAATATGTTTCTACGTATTTCTCAATATCTCTTAGGCACGATGAGATATCGCCTTAGTCTTTGCTTAGAAATGTTACTCATACAAATGTTTAAAAACTGATTTGAGAATTTTTAGAAATTCCACCCTTAAGGGGGTGTAAAAAGGTTAAATATGTTTTTACGTATTTCTCAATATCTCTTAGGCACGATGAGATATCGCATTATTTTCTGCTTGCAAATATTACTCGTACAAAGTTTAAATACCAATTTCAGGATTTTTAAAAATTCCACCCCTAAGGGGGTGTAAAAAGGTAAAATATGTTTTTACGTTTTTTTCCATAACTCTTAGGCACGATGAGATATCGCCTTGGTTTTCGCTTGCAAATGTTACTCATACAAATGTTTAAAAACTTATTTCAGAATTTTTAGGAATTCAACCTCTAAGGGGGTGTAAGAGGGTTAAATATGTGTTTACGTGTTTCTCAATATCTCTTAGGCACGATCTGATATCGAATTGGTTTCTGCTTGCAAATATTACTCATACAAACGTTTAAAAACTGATCTCGGGATTTTAAAAAATTCTACCCCTAAGGAGGTGTAAAAAAGTTAAATATGCTTTTACGTATTTCTTAATATCTCTTAGGCACGATGAGATATCGCATTGTTTTCTGCTTGCAAATATTACTCATACAAAGTTTAAATACCAATTTCAGGATTTTTAAAAATTCCACCCATAAGGGGGTCTAAAAGGGTTAAATATGTTTTTACGTATTTCTCAATATCTCTTAGGCACGATGAGATATCGCGTTGGTTTTTGCTTGCAAATGTTAATCATACAAATGTTTAAAAACCGATTTCAGGATTTTTGGAAATTCTACCCCTAGAAGGGTGAAAAAAAGTTAAATATGTTTTTACGTATTTTTCAATATCTCTTAGGCACGATGAGATATCGCCTTGGTTTTTGTTTGCAAATTTACTCATACAGAATTTAAATACCAATTTCAGGATTTTCAAAAATTCCACCCCTAAGGGGGTCTAAAAAAGTTAAATATGTTTATTCATATTTCTCAATATCTCTTAGGCACGATGAGATATCGCCTTGGTTTTTGTTTGCAAATGTTACTCATACAAAAATTAAATATCAATTTCAGGACTTTTTAAAATTCCACCCATAAGGGGGTCTAAAAGGGTTAAATATGTTTTTACGTATTTCTCAATATTCCTTAGGCACGATGAGATATCGCATTGTTTTCTGCTTGCAAATATTATTCATACAAAGTTTAAATACCAATTTCAGGATTCAAAAAAATTCCACTTCTAAGGTGGTCTAAAAGGGTTAAATATATTTTTACCTATTTCTCAATATCTCTTAGGCACGATGAGATATCGCGTTGGTTTTTGCTTGCAAATGTTACTCATACAAATATTTAAAAACTAATCTCAAGAATTTTAGAAATTCTACCCCTAGAGGGGTGTAAAAGGGGTAAATATGTTTTGACGTATTTCTCAATATCTTTTAGGCACGATGAGATATCGCCTTGGTTTCTGCTTGCAAATGTTACTCATACAAATTTTTAAAAACTGATTTCAGGATTTTTAGAAATTCTACCCCTAGAGGGGTGTAGAAGGGTTAAATATGTTTTTACGTATTTTTCAATATCGCTTAGGCACGATGAGATATCGCGTTGGTTTCTGCTTAAAAATGTTACTCATACAAATGTTTAAATACTAATTTCACGATTTTAGAAAATTCTACCCCTAGGAGGGTGTAAAAGGGTTACATATGTTTTTACGTATTTCTCAATATCTTTTAGGCACGATAAGATATCGCCTTCGTTTCTGCTTGCAAATGTTACTCATACAAATTTTTAAAAATAAATGTCAAGATTTTTAGAAATTCCACTTTTAAGGGGGTGTAAAAGGGTTAAATATGTTTTTACGTATTTCTCAATATCTCTTAGGCACGCTGAGATATTGGCTTGGTTTTCGATTGCAAATGTTACTCATACAAATGTTTAAAAACCTATTTCAGGATTTTTGGAAATTCTACCCCTAGAGGGGTGAAAAAGAGTTAATTATGTTTTTACGTATTTTTCAATATCTCTTAGGCACGATGAGATATCACGTTGGTTTTTGCTTGCAAATGTTACTCATACAAATGTTTGGAAACCTATTTCAGGATTTTTGGAAATTCTACCCCTAGAAGGGTGAAAAAGAGTCAAATTTGTTTTTACGTATTTCTCAATATCTCTTAGGCACGATGAGATATCGCCTTGGTTTTTGTTTGCAAATGTTACCCATACAAAAATTAAATATCAATTTCAGGATTTTTAAAAATTCCACCCATAAGGGGGTCTAAAAGGGTTAAATATGTTTTTACGAATTTCTCAATATCTCTTAGGCACGATGAAATATCGCCTTGGTTTTTGCTTGCAAATGTTACTCATACGAATGTTTAAAAACCGATTTAGGATTGTTAGAAATTCTACCCCCAAGGGGGTGTAAAAGGGTTAATATGTTTTTACGTAATTCTCAATATCTCTTAGGCACGATGAGATATCGCATTGTTTTCTGCTTGCAAATATTATTCATACAAAGTTTAAATACCAATTTCAGGATTTAAAAAAATTCCACCCCTAAGGGGGTCTAAAAGGGTTAAATATATTTTTACGTATTTCTCAATATCTCTTAGGCACGATGAGATATCGCGTTGGTTTTTGCTTGCAAATGTTAGTCATACAAATGTTAAGAAACCTATTTCAGGATTTTTGGAAATTCTACCCCTAGAAGGGTGAAAAAGCGTTAATATGTTTTTACGTAATTCTCAATATCTCTTAGGCACGATGAGATATCGCATTGTTTTCTGCTTGCAAATATTATTCATACAAAGTTTAAATACCAATTTCAGGATTTTTAAAAATTCCACCCCTAAGGGGGTCTAAAAGGGTTAAATATGTTTTTACATATTTCTCAATATCTCTTAGGCACGATGAGATATCGCCTTGGTTTTTGTTTGCAAATGTTACTCATACAAATATTTGAAAACTAATCTCAAGAATTTTAGAAATTCTACCCTTAGAGGGGTGTAAAAGGGTTAAATATGTTTTTACGTATTTCTCAATATCTTTTAGGCACGATGAGATATCGGCTTGGTTTCTGCTTGCAAATGTTACTCATACAAATTTTTAAAAATGAATTCCAGGATTTCCAGAAATTCCACCCCTAAGGGGGTGTAAAAAGGTTAAATATGTTTTTACGTATTTCTCAATATCTCTTAGGCACGATGAGATATCGCATTATTTTCTGCTTGCAAATATTACTCGTACAAAGTTTAAATACCAACTTCAGGATTTTTAAAAATTCCACCCTTAAGGGGGTGTAAAAAGGTAAAATATGTTTTTACGTTTTTTTCCATAACTCTTAGGCACGATGAGATATCGCCTTGGTTTTCGCTTGCAAATGTTACTCATACAAATGTTTAAAAACTTATTTCAGAATTTTTAGGAATTCAACTTCTAAGGGGGTGTAAGAGGGTTAAATATGTGTTTACGTGTTTCTCAATATCTCTTAGGCACGATCTGATATCGAATTGGTTTCCGCTTGCAAATATTACTCATACAAACGTTTAAAAACTGATCTCGGGATTTTAAAAAATTCTACCCCTAAGGAGGTGTAAAAAAGTTAAATATGCTTTTACGTATTTCTTAATATCTCTTAGGCACGATGAGATATCGCATTGTTTTCTGCTTGCAAATATTACTCATACAAAGTTTAAATACCAATTTCAGGATTTTTAAAAATTCCACCCATAAGGGGGTCTAAAAGGGTTAAATATGTTTTTACGTATTTCTCAATATCTCTTAGGCACGATGAGATATCGCGTTGGTTTTTGCTTGCAAATGTTAATCATACAAATGTTTAAAAACCGATTTCAGGATTTTTGGAAATTCTACCCCTAGAAGGGTGAAAAAGAGTTAAATATGTTTTTACGTATTTTTCAATATCTCTTAGGCACGATGAGATATCGCCTTGGTTTTTGTTTGCAAATTTTACTCATACAGAATTTAAATACCAATTTCAGGATTTTCAAAAATTCCACCCCTAAGGGGGTCTAAAAAAGTTAAATATGTTTATACATATTTCTCAATATCTCTTAGGCACGATGAGATATCGCCTTGGTTTTTGTTTGCAAATGTTACTCATACAAAAATTAAATATCAATTTCAGGACTTTTTAAAATTCCACCCATAAGGGGGTCTAAAAGGGTTAAATATGTTTTTCCGTATTTCTCAATATCTCTTAGGCACGATGAGATATCGCTTTGTTTTCTGCTTGCAAATATTATTCATACAAAGTTTAAATACCAATTTCAGGATTTAAAAAAATTCCACCCCTAAGGGGGTCTAAAAGGGTTAAATATATTTTTACGTATTTCTCAATATCTCTTAGGCACGATGAGATATCGCGTTGGTTTTTGCTTGCAAATGTTAGTCATACAAATGTTAAGAAACCTATTTCAGGATTTTTGGAAATTCTACCCCTAGAAGGGTGAAAAAGCGTTAATATGTTTTTACGTAATTCTCAATATCTCTTAGGCACGATGAGATATCGCATTGTTTTCTGCTTGCAAATATTATTCATACAAAGTTTAAATACCAATTTCAGGATTTTTAAAAATTCCACCCCTAAGGGGGTCTAAAAGGGTTAAATATGTTTTTACATATTTCTCAATATCTCTTAGGCACGATGAGATATCGCCTTGGTTTTTGTTTGCAAATGTTACTCATACAAAAATTAAATATCAATTTCAGGACTTTTTAAAATTCCACACATAAGGGGGTCTAAAAGGGTTAAATATGTTTTAACGTATTTCTCAATATCTCTTAGGCACGATGAGATATCGCCTTGGTTTTCGTTTGCAATTGTTATTCATGCAAATCTTTAAAAACTGATTTCAGGATTTTTAGAAATTCTACCCCTAGAGGGGTGTAAAAGGGTTAAATATGTTTTTACGTAGTTTTCAATATCGCTTAGGCACGATGAGATATCGCGTTGGTTTCTGCTTGAAAATGTTACTCATACAAATGTTTAAATACCAATTTTACGATTTTAGAAAATTCTACCCCTAGGGGGGTGTAAAAGGGTTACATATGTTTTTACGTATTTCTCAATATCTTTTAGGCACGATGAGATATCGCCTTCGTTTCTGCTTGCAAATGTTACTCATACAAATTTTTAAAAATAAATGTCAGGATTTTTAGAAATTCAGCTTTTAAGGGGGTGTAAAAGGGTTAAATATGTTTTTACGTATTTCTCAATATCTCTTAGGCACGATGAGACATTGGCTTGGTTTTCGTTTGCAAATGTTACTCATACAAATGTTTAAAAACCTTTTTCAGGATTTTTGGAAATTCTACCCCTAGAGGGGTGAAAAAGAGTTAATTATGTTTTTACGTATTTTTCAATATCTCTTAGGCACGATGAGATATCGCGTTGGTTTTTGCTTGCAAATGTTACTCATACAAATGTTTAAAAACCTATTTCAGGATGTTTGGAAATTCTACCTCTAGAAGGGTGAAAAAGAGTTAAATATGTTTTTACGTATTTCTTAATATCTCTTAGGCACGATGAGATATCGCCTTGGTTTTTGTTTGCAAATGTTACCCATACAAAAATTAAATATCAATTTCAGAATTTTTAGAAATTCCAATCATAAGGGGGTCTAAAAGGGTTAAATATGTTTTTACGAATTTCTCAATATCTCTTAGGCACGATGAAATATCGCCTTGGTTTTTGCTTGCAAATGTTACTCATACGAATGTTTAAGAACCGATTTAGGATTGTTAGAAATTCCACCCCTAAGCGGGTGTAAAAGGGTTAAATATGTTTTTACGTATTTCTCAATATCTCTTAGGCACGATGAGATATCGCGTTGGTTTTTGCTTGCAAATGTTACTCATACAAATATTTAAAAACTAATCTCAAGAATTTTAGAAATTCTACCCCTAAAGGGGTGTAAAAGGGTTAAATATATTTTTACGTATTTCTCAATATCTTTTAGGCACGATGAGATATCGCCTTGGTTTCTGCTTGCAAATGTTACTCATACAAATTTTGAAAAATAAATGTCAGGATTTTTAGAAGTTCTACCTTTAAGGGGGTGAAAAAGGGTTAAATATGTTTTTACGTATTTCTCAATATCTCTTAGGCACGATGAGATATTGGCTAGGTTTTTACTTGCATATGTTACCTATACAAATGTAAACAACCAATTTCAGGATTTTCAAAAATTCCACCCCTAAAAGGGTGTAAAACTGTTAAATATCTTTTTACGTATTTGTCAATATCTCTTAGGCACGATGAGATATTGGCTTGGTTTTTACTTGCAAATGTTACCCATACAAATGTAAACAACCAATTTCCGGATTTTCAAAAATTCCACCCCTAAGGGGTTGTAAAAAGGTAAAATATGTTTTCACGTATTTCTCCATATCTCTTAGGCACGTTGAGATATCGCCTTGGTTTTCGCTTGCAAATGTTACTCATACAAATGTTTAAAAACTTGATTCAGGATTTTTGGAAATTCCACCCCTAAGGGGGTGTAAAAGGGTTAAATATGTTTTTACGTATTTCTCAATATCTTTTATGCACGATGAGATATCGCGTTGGTTTTTGTTTGCAAATGTTACCCATACAAAAATTAAATATCAATTTCAGGGTTTTTAGAAATTCCAATCATAAGGGGGTCTAAAAGGGTTAAATATGTTTTTACGTATTTCTCAATATTTCTTAGGCTCGATGAGATATCGCATTGTTTTCTGCTTGCAAATATTACTCATACAAAGTTTGAATACCAATTTCAGGATTCAAAAAAATTCCACCTCTAAGGTGGTCTAAAAGGGTTAAATATATTTTTACGTATTTCTCAAAATCTCTTAGGCACGATGAGATATCGCGTTGGTTTTTGCTGGCAAATGTTACTTATACAAATATTTGAAAACTAATCTCAAGAATTTTAGAAATTCTACCCTTAGAGGGGTGTAAAAGGGTTAAATATGTTTTTACGTATTTCTCAATATCTTTTAGGCACGATGAGATATCGGCTTGGTTTCTGCTTGCAAATGTTACTCATACAAATTTTTAAAAATGAATTCCAGGATTTCCAGAAATTCCACCCCTAAGGGGGTGTAAAAAGGTTAAATATGTTTTTACGTATTTCTCAATATCTCTTAGGCACGATGAGATATCGCATTATTTTCTGCTTGCAAATATTACTCGTACAAAGTTTAAATACCAACTTCAGGATTTTTGAAAATTCCACCCCTAAGGGGGTGTAAAAAGGTAAAATATGTTTTTACGTTTTTTTCCATAACTCTTAGGCACGATGAGATATCGCCTTGGTTTTCGCTTGCAAATGTTACTCATACAAATGTTTAAAAACTTATTTCAGAATTTTTAGGAATTCAACTTCTAAGGGGGTGTAAAAGGGGTTAAATATGTGTTTACGTGTTTCTCAATATCTCTTAGGCACGATCTGATATCGAATTGGTTTCCGCTTGCAAATATTACTCATACAAACGTTTAAAAACTGATCTCGGGATTTTAAAAAATTCTACCCCTAAGGAGGTGTAAAAAAGTTAAATATGCTTTTACGTATTTCTTAATATCTCTTAGGCACGATGAGATATCGCATTGTTTTCTGCTTGCAAATATTATTCATACAAAGTTTAAATACCAATTTCAGGATTTTTAAAAATTCCACTCCTAAGGGGGTCTAAAGGGGTTAAATATGTTTTTACATATTTCTCAATATCTCTTAGGCACGATGAGATATCGCCTTGGTTTTTGTTTGCAAATGTTACTCATACAAAAATTAAATATCAATTTCAGGACTTTTTAAAATTCCACACATAAGGGGGTCTAAAAGGGTTAAATATGTTTTAACGTATTTCTCAATATCTCTTAGGCACGATGAGATATCGCCTTGGTTTTCGTTTGCAATTGTTATTCATGCAAATGTTTAAAAACTGATTTCAGGATTTTTAGAAATTCTACCCCTAGAGGGGTGTAAAAGGGTTAAATATGTTTTTACGTAGTTTTCAATATCGCTTAGGCACGATGAGATATCGCGTTGGTTTCTGCTTGAAAATGTTACTCATACAAATGTTTAAATACCAATTTTACGATTTTAGAAAATTCTACCCCTAGGGGGGTGTAAAAGGGTTACATATGTTTTTACGTATTTCTCAATATCTTTTAGGCACGATAAGATATCGCCTTCGTTTCTGCTTGCAAATGTTACTCATACAAATTTTTAAAAATAAATGTCAAGATTTTTAGAAATTCCACTTTTAAGGGGGTGTAAAAGGGTTAAATATGTTTTTACGTATTTCTCAATATCTCTTAGGCACGATGAGATATTGGCTTGGTTTTCGATTGCAAATGTTACTCATACAAATGTTTAAAAACCTATTTCAGGATTTTTGGAAATTCTACCCCTAGAGGGGTGAAAAAGAGTTAATTATGTTTTTACGTATTTTTCAATATCTCTTAGGCACGATGAGATATCACGTTGGTTTTTGCTTGCAAATGTTACTCATACAAATGTTTGGAAACCTATTTCAGGATTTTTGGAAAATCTACCCCTAGAAGGGTGAAAAAGAGTCAAATTTGTTTTTACGTATTTCTCAATATCTCTTAGGCACGATGAGATATCGCCTTGGTTTTTGTTTGCAAATGTTACCCATACAAAAATTAAATATCAATTTCAGGATTTTAAAAAATTCCACCCATAAGGGGGTCTAAAAGGGTTAAATATGTTTTTACGAATTTCTCAATATCTCTTAGGCACGATGAAATATCGCCTTGGTTTTTGCTTGCAAATGTTACTCATACGAATGTTCAAAAACCGATTTAGGATTGTTAGAAATTCTACCCCTAAGGGGGTGTAAAAGGGTTAATATGTTTTTACGTAATTCTCAATATCTCTTAGGCACGATGAGATATCGCATTGTTTTCTGCTTGCAAATATTATTCATACAAAGTTTAAATACCAATTTCAGGATTTAAAAAAATTCCACCCCTAAGGGGGTCTAAAAGGGTTAAATATATTTTTACGTATTTCTCAATATCTCTTAGGCACGATGAGATATCGCGTTGGTTTTTGCTTGCAAATGTTAGTCCTACAAATGTTAAGAAACCTATTTCAGGATTTTTGGAAATTCTACCCCTAGAAGGGTGAAAAAGCGTTAATATGTTTTTACGTAATTCTCAATATCTCTTAGGCACGATGAGATATCGCATTGTTTTCTGCTTGCAAATATTATTCATACAAAGTTTAAATACCAATTTCAGGATTTTTAAAAATTCCACCCCTAAGGGGGTCTAAAAGGGTTAAATATGTTTTTACATATTTCTCAATATCTCTTAGGCACGATGAGATATCGCCTTGGTTTTTGTTTGCAAATGTTACTCATACAAAAATTAAATATCAATTTCAGGACTTTTTAAAATTCCACACATAAGGGGGTCTAAAAGGGTTAAATATGTTTTAACGTATTTCTCAATATCTCTTAGGCACGATGAGATATCGCCTTGGTTTTCGTTTGCAATTGTTATTCATGCAAATCTTTAAAAACTGATTTCAGGATTTTTAGAAATTCTACCCCTAGAGGGGTGTAAAAGGGTTAAATATGTTTTTACGTAGTTTTCAATATCGCTTAGGCACGATGAGATATCGCGTTGGTTTCTGCTTGAAAATGTTACTCATACAAATGTTTAAATACCAATTTTACGATTTTAGAAAATTCTACCCCTAGGGGGGTGTAAAAGGGTTACATATGTTTTTACGTATTTCTCAATATCTTTTAGGCACGATGAGATATCGCCTTCGTTTCTGCTTGCAAATGTTACTCATACAAATTTTTAAAAATAAATGTCAGGATTTTTAGAAATTCAGCTTTTAAGGGGGTGTAAAAGGGTTAAATATGTTTTTACGTATTTCTCAATATCTCTTAGGCACGATGAGACATTGGCTTGGTTTTCGTTTGCAAATGTTACTCATACAAATGTTTAAAAACCTTTTTCAGGATTTTTGGAAATTCTACCCCTAGAGGGGTGAAAAAGAGTTAATTATGTTTTTACGTATTTTTCAATATCTCTTAGGCACGATGAGATATCGCGTTGGTTTTTGCTTGCAAATGTTACTCATACAAATGTTTAAAAACCTATTTCAGGATGTTTGGAAATTCTACCTCTAGAAGGGTGAAAAAGAGTTAAATATGTTTTTACGTATTTCTTAATATCTCTTAGGCACGATGAGATATCGCCTTGGTTTTTGTTTGCAAATGTTACCCATACAAAAATTAAATATCAATTTCAGAATTTTTAGAAATTCCAATCATAAGGGGGTCTAAAAGGGTTAAATATGTTTTTACGAATTTCTCAATATCTCTTAGGCACGATGAAATATCGCCTTGGTTTTTGCTTGCAAATGTTACTCATACGAATGTTTAAGAACCGATTTAGGATTGTTAGAAATTCCACCCCTAAGCGGGTGTAAAAGGGTTAAATATGTTTTTACGTATTTCTCAATATCTCTTAGGCACGATGAGATATCGCGTTGGTTTTTGCTTGCAAATGTTACTCATACAAATATTTAAAAACTAATCTCAAGAATTTTAGAAATTCTACCCCTAAAGGGGTGTAAAAGGGTTAAATATATTTTTACGTATTTCTCAATATCTTTTAGGCACGATGAGATATCGCCTTGGTTTCTGCTTGCAAATGTTACTCATACAAATTTTGAAAAATAAATGTCAGGATTTTTAGAAGTTCTACCTTTAAGGGGGTGTAAAAGGGTTAAATATGTTTTTACGTATTTCTCAATATCTCTTAGGCACGATGAGATATTGGCTAGGTTTTTACTTGCATATGTTACCTATACAAATGTAAACAACCAATTTCAGGATTTTCAAAAATTCCACCCCTAAAAGGGTGTAAAACTGTTAAATATCTTTTTACGTATTTGTCAATATCTCTTAGGCACGATGAGATATTGGCTTGGTTTTTACTTGCAAATGTTACCCATACAAATGTGAACAACCAATTTCCGGATTTTCAAAAATTCCACCCCTAAGGGGTTGTAAAAAGGTAAAATATGTTTTCACGTATTTCTCCATATCTCTTAGGCACGTTGAGATATCGCCTTGGTTTTCGCTTGCAAATGTTACTCATACAAATGTTTGAAAACTTGATTCAGGATTTTTGGAAATTCCACCCCTAAGGGGGTGTAAAAGGGTTAAATATGTTTTTACGTATTTCTCAATATCTTTTATGCACGATGAGATATCGCGTTGGTTTTTGTTTGCAAATGTTACCCATACAAAAATTAAATATCAATTTCAGGGTTTTTAGAAATTCCAATCATAAGGGGGTCTAAAAGGGTTAAATATGTTTTTACGTATTTCTCAATATTTCTTAGGCTCGATGAGATATCGCATTGTTTTCTGCTTGCAAATATTACTCATACAAAGTTTGAATACCAATTTCAGGATTCAAAAAAATTCCACCTCTAAGGTGGTCTAAAAGGGTTAAATATATTTTTACGTATTTCTCAAAATCTCTTAGGCACGATGAGATATCGCGTTGGTTTTTGCTGGCAAATGTTACTTATACAAATATTTGAAAACTAATCTCAAGAATTTTAGAAATTCTACCCTTAGAGGGGTGTAAAAGGGTTAAATATGTTTTTACGTATTTCTCAATATCTTTTAGGCACGATGAGATATCGGCTTGGTTTCTGCTTGCAAATGTTACTCATACAAATTTTTAAAAATGAATTCCAGGATTTCCAGAAATTCCACCCCTAAGGGGGTGTAAAAAGGTTAAATATGTTTTTACGTATTTCTCAATATCTCTTAGGCACGATGAGATATCGCATTATTTTCTGCTTGCAAATATTACTCGTACAAAGTTTAAATACCAACTTCAGGATTTTTGAAAATTCCACCCCTAAGGGGGTGTAAAAAGGTAAAATATGTTTTTACGTTTTTTTCCATAACTCTTAGGCACGATGAGATATCGCCTTGGTTTTCGCTTGCAAATGTTACTCATACAAATGTTTAAAAACTTATTTCAGAATTTTTAGGAATTCAACTTCTAAGGGGGTGTAAGAGGGTTAAATATGTGTTTACGTGTTTCTCAATATCTCTTAGGCACGATCTGATATCGAATTGGTTTCCGCTTGCAAATATTACTCATACAAACGTTTAAAAACTGATCTCGGGATTTTAAAAAATTCTACCCCTAAGGAGGTGTAAAAAAGTTAAATATGCTTTTACGTATTTCTTAATATCTCTTAGGCACGATGAGATATCGCATTGTTTTCTGCTTGCAAATATTATTCATACAAAGTTTAAATACCAATTTCAGGATTTTTAAAAATTCCACTCCTAAGGGGGTCTAAAAGGGTTAAATATGTTTTTACATATTTCTCAATATCTCTTAGGCACGATGAGATATCGCCTTGGTTTTTGTTTGCAAATGTTACTCATACAAAAATTAAATATCAATTTCAGGACTTTTTAAAATTCCACACATAAGGGGGTCTAAAAGGGTTAAATATGTTTTAACGTATTTCTCAATATCTCTTAGGCACGATGAGATATCGCCTTGGTTTTCGTTTGCAATTGTTATTCATGCAAATGTTTAAAAACTGATTTCAGGATTTTTAGAAATTCTACCCCTAGAGGGGTGTAAAAGGGTTAAATATGTTTTTACGTAGTTTTCAATATCGCTTAGGCACGATGAGATATCGCGTTGGTTTCTGCTTGAAAATGTTACTCATACAAATGTTTAAATACCAATTTTACGATTTTAGAAAATTCTACCCCTAGGGGGGTGTAAAAGGGTTACATATGTTTTTACGTATTTCTCAATATCTTTTAGGCACGATGAGATATCGCCTTCGTTTCTGCTTGCAAATGTTACTCATACAAATTTTTAAAAATAAATGTCAGGATTTTTAGAAATTCAGCTTTTAAGGGGGTGTAAAAGGGTTAAATATGTTTTTACGTATTTCTTAATATCTCTTAGGCACGATGAGACATTGGCTTGGTTTTCGTTTGCGAATGTTACTCATACAAATGTTTAAAAACCTATTTCAGGATTTTTGGAAATTCTACCCCTAGAGGGGTGAAAAAGAGTTAATTATGTTTTTACGTATTTTTCAATATCTCTTAGGCACGATGAGATATCGCGTTGGTTTTTGCTTGCAAATGTTACTCATACAAATGTTTGGAAACCTATTTCAGGATTTTTGGAAATTCTACCCCTAGAAGGGTGAAAAAGAGTCAAATTTGTTTTTACGTATTTCTCAATATCTCTAAGGCACGATGAGATATCGCCTTGGTTTTTGTTTGCAAATGTTACCCATACAAAAATTAAATATCAATTTCAGGATTTTTAAAAATTCCACCCATAAGGGGGTCTAAAAGGGTTAAATATGTTTTTACGAATTTCTCAATATCTCTTAGGCACGATGAAATATCGCCTTGGTTTTTGCTTGCAAATGTTACTC
Organism: Cylloceria caligata; assembly: GCA_963942595.1. Lineage (NCBI taxonomy): Eukaryota > Metazoa > Arthropoda > Insecta > Hymenoptera > Ichneumonidae > Cylloceria > Cylloceria caligata. The sequence continues at coordinate 23,593,340 of OZ012708.1, read as the reverse complement.
ATACGAATGTTTAAAAACCGATTTAGGATTGTTAGAAATTCTACCCCTAAGGGGGTGTAAAAGGGTTAATATGTTTTTACGTAATTCTCAATATCTCTTAGGCACGATGAGATATCGCATTGTTTTCTGCTTGCAAATATTATTCATACAAAGTTTAAATACCAATTTCAGGATTTAAAAAAATTCCACCCCTAAGGGGGTCTAAAAGGGTTAAATATATTTTTACGTATTTCTCAATATCTCTTAGGCACGATGAGATATCGCGTTGGTTTTTGCTTGCAAATGTTAGTCATACAAATGTTAAGAAACCTATTTCAGGATTTTTGGAAATTCTACCCCTAGAAGGGTGAAAAAGCTTTAATATGTTTTTACGTAATTCTCAATATCTCTTAGGCACGATGAGATATCGCATTGTTTTCTGCTTGCAAATATTATTCATACAAAGTTTAAATACCAATTTCAGGATTTTTAAAAATTCCACCCCTAAGGGGGTCTAAAAGGGTTAAATATGTTTTTACATATTTCTCAATATCTCTTAGGCACGATGAGATATCGCCTTGGTTTTTGTTTGCAAATGTTACTCATACAAAAATTAAATATCAATTTCAGGACTTTTTAAAATTCCACACATAAGGGGGTCTAAAAGGGTTAAATATGTTTTAACGTATTTCTCAATATCTCTTAGGCACGATGAGATATCGCCTTGGTTTTCGTTTGCAATTGTTATTCATGCAAATGTTTAAAAACTGATTTCAGGATTTTTAGAAATTCTACCCCTAGAGGGGTGTAAGAGGGTTAAATATGTTTTTACGTAGTTTTCAATATCGCTAAGGCACGATGAGATATCGCGTTGGTTTCTGCTTGAAAATGTTACTCATACAAATGTTTAAATACCAATTTTACGATTTTAGAAAATTCTACCCCTAGGGGGGTGTAAAAGGGTTACATATGTTTTTACGTATTTCTCAATATCTTTTAGGCACGATGAGATATCGCCTTCGTTTCTGCTTGCAAATGTTACTCATACAAATTTTTAAAAATAAATGTCAGGATTTTTAGAAATTCAGCTTTTAAGGGGGTGTAAAAGGGTTAAATATGTTTTTACGTATTTCTCAATATCTCTTAGGCACGATGAGACATTGGCTTGGTTTTCGTTTGCAAATGTTACTCATACAAATGTTTAAAAACCTTTTTCAGGATTTTTGGAAATTCTACCCCTAGAGGGGTGAAAAAGAGTTAATTATGTTTTTACGTATTTTTCAATATCTCTTAGGCACGATGAGATATCGCGTTGGTTTTTGCTTGCAAATGTTACTCATACAAATGTTTAAAAACCTATTTCAGGATGTTTGGAACCTCTACCTCTAGAAGGGTGAAAAAGAGTTAAATATGTTTTTACGTATTTCTTAATATCTCTTAGGCACGATGAGATATCGCCTTGGTTTTTGTTTGCAAATGTTACCCATACAAAAATTAAATATCAATTTCAGAATTTTTAGAAATTCCAATCATAAGGGGGTCTAAAAGGGTTAAATATGTTTTTACGAATTTCTCAATATCTCTTAGGCACGATGAAATATCGCCTTGGTTTTTGCTTGCAAATGTTACTCATACGAATGTTTAAGAACCGATTTAGGATTGTTAGAAATTCCACCCCTAAGCGGGTGTAAAAGGGTTAAATATGTTTTTACGTATTTCTCAATATCTCTTAGGCACGATGAGATATCGCGTTGGTTTTTGCTTGCAAATGTTACTCATACAAATATTTAAAAACTAATCTCAAGAATTTTAGAAATTCTACCCCTAAAGGGGTGTAAAAGGGTTAAATATATTTTTACGTATTTCTCAATATCTTTTAGGCACGATGAGATATCGCGTTGGTTTTTGCTTGCAAATGTTAGTCATACGAATGTTAAGAAACCTATTTCAGGATTTTTGGAAATTCTACCCCTAGAAGGGTGAAAAAGCGTTAATATGTTTTTACGTAATTCTCAATATCTCTTAGGCACGATGAGATATCGCATTGTTTTCTGCTTGCAAATATTATTCATACAAAGTTTAAATACCAATTTCAGGATTTTTAAAAATTCCACCCCTAAGGGGGTCTAAAAGGGTTAAATATGTTTTTACATATTTCTCAATATCTCTTAGGCACGATGAGATATCGCCTTGGTTTTTGTTTGCAAATGTTACTCATACAAAAATTAAATATCAATTTCAGGACTTTTTAAAATTCCACACATAAGGGGGTCTAAAAGGGTTAAATATGTTTTAACGTATTTCTCAATATCTCTTAGGCACGATGAGATATCGCCTTGGTTTTCGTTTGCAATTGTTATTCATGCAAATGTTTAAAAACTGATTTCAGGATTTTTAGAAATTCTACCCCTAGAGGGGTGTAAAAGGGTTAAATATGTTTTTACGTAGTTTTCAATATCGCTTAGGCACGATGAGATATCGCGTTGGTTTCTGCTTGAAAATGTTACTCATACAAATGTTTAAATACCAATTTTACGATTTTAGAAAATTCTACCCCTAGGGGGGTGTAAAAGGGTTACATATGTTTTTACGTATTTCTCAATATCTTTTAGGCACGATGAGATATCGCCTTCGTTTCTGCTTGCAAATGTTACTCATACAAATTTTTAAAAATAAATGTCAGGATTTTTAGAAATTCAGCTTTTAAGGGGGTGTAAAAGGGTTAAATATGTTTTTACGTATTTCTCAATATCTCTTAGGCACGATGAGATATTGGCTTGGTTTTCGTTTGCAAATGTTACTCATACAAATGTTTAAAAACCTATTTCAGGATTTTTGGAAATTCTACCCCTAGAGGGGTGAAAAAGAGTTAATTATATTTTTACGTATTTTTCAATATCTCTTAGGCACGATGAGATATTGCGTTGGTTTTTGCTTGCAAATGTTACTCATACAAATGTTTAAAAACCTATTTCAGGATGTTCGGAAATTCTACCCCTAGAAGGGTGAAAAAGAGTTAAATATGTTTTTACGTATTTCTTGATATCTCTTAGGCACGATGAGATATCGCCTTGGTTTTTGTTTGCAAATGTTACCCATACAAAAATTGAATATCAATTTCAGAATTTTTAGAAATTCCAATCATAAGGGGGTCTAAAAGGGTTAAATATGTTTTTACGAATTTCTCAATATCTCTTAGGCACGATGAAATATCGCCTTGGTTTTTGCTTGCAAATGTTACTCATACGAATGTTTAAGAACCGATTTAGGATTGTTAGAAATTCCACCCCTAAGGGGGTGTAAAAGGGTTAAATATGTTTTTACGTATTTCTCAATATCTCTTAGGCACGATGAGATATCGCATTGGTTTTTGCTTGCAAATGTTACTCATACAAATATTTAAAAACTAATCTCAAGAATTTTAGAAATTCTACCCCTAAAGGGGTGTAAAAGGGTTAAATATATTTTTACGTATTTCTCAATATCTTTTAGGCACGATGAGATATCGCCTTGGTTTCTGCTTGCAAATGTTACTCATACAAATTTTGAAAAATAAATGTCAGGATTTTTAGAAGTTCTACCTTTAAGGGGGTGTAAAAGGGTTAAATATGTTTTTACGTATTTCTCAATATCTCTTAGGCACGATGAGATATTGGTTAGGTTTTTACTTGCAAATGTTACCTATACAAATGTGAACAACCAATTTCAGGTTTTTCAAAAATTCCACCCCTAAAAGGGTGTAAAACTGTTACATATGTTTTTACGTATTTGTCAATATCCCTTAGGCACGATGAGATATTGGCTTGGTTTTTACTTGCAAATGTTACCCATACAAATGTGAACAACCAATTTCAGGATTTTCAAAAATTCCACCCCTAAGGGGTTGTAAAAAGGTAAAATATGTTTTCACGTATTTCTCCATATCTCTTAGGCACGTTGAGATATCGCCTTGGTTTTCGCTTGCAAATGTTACTCATACAAATGTTTAAAAACTTGATTCAGGATTCTTGGAAATTCCACCCTTAAGGGGGTGTAAAAGGGTTAAATATGTTTTTACGTATTTCTCAATATCTTTTATGCACGATGAGATATCGCGTTGGTTTTTGTTTGCAAATGTTACCCATACAAAAATTAAATATCAATTTCAGGGTTTTTAGAAATTCCAATCATAAGGGGGTCTAAAAGGGTTAAATATGTTTTTACGTATTTCTCAATATTTCTTAGGTTCGATGAGATATCGCATTGTTTTCTGCTTGCAAATATTATTCATACAAAGTTTAAATACCAATTTCAGGATTCAAAAAAATTCCACCTCTAAGGTGGTCTAAAAGGGTTAAATATATTTTTACGTATTTCTCAAAATCTCTTAGGCACGATGAGATATCGCGTTGGTTTTTGCTGGCAAATGTTACTCATACAAATATTTGAAAACTAATCTCAAGAATTTTAGAAATTCTACCCTTAGAGGGGTGTAAAAGGGTTAAATATGTTTTTACGTATTTCTCAATATCTTTTAGGCACGATGAGATATCGGCTTGGTTTCTGCTTGCAAATGTTACTCATACAAATTTTTAAAAATGAATTCCAGGATTTCCAGAAATTCCACCCCTAAGGGGGTGTAAAAGGGTAAAATATGTTTCTACGTATTTCTCAATATCTCTTAGGCACGATGAGATATCGCCTTAGTCTTTGCTTAGAAATGTTACTCATACAAATGTTTAAAAACTGATTTGAGAATTTTTAGAAATTCCACCCTTAAGGGGGTGTAAAAAGGTTAAATATGTTTTTACGTATTTCTCAATATCTCTTAGGCACGATGAGATATCGCATTATTTTCTGCTTGCAAATATTACTCGTACAAAGTTTAAATACCAATTTCAGGATTTTTAAAAATTCCACCCCTAAGGGGGTGTAAAAAGGTAAAATATGTTTTTACGTTTTTTTCCATAACTCTTAGGCACGATGAGATATCGCCTTGGTTTTCGCTTGCAAATGTTACTCATACAAATGTTTAAAAACTTATTTCAGAATTTTTAGGAATTCAACCTCTAAGGGGGTGTAAGAGGGTTAAATATGTGTTTACGTGTTTCTCAATATCTCTTAGGCACGATCTGATATCGAATTGGTTTCTGCTTGCAAATATTACTCATACAAACGTTTAAAAACTGATCTCGGGATTTTAAAAAATTCTACCCCTAAGGAGGTGTAAAAAAGTTAAATATGCTTTTACGTATTTCTTAATATCTCTTAGGCACGATGAGATATCGCATTGTTTTCTGCTTGCAAATATTACTCATACAAAGTTTAAATACCAATTTCAGGATTTTTAAAAATTCCACCCATAAGGGGGTCTAAAAGGGTTAAATATGTTTTTACGTATTTCTCAATATCTCTTAGGCACGATGAGATATCGCGTTGGTTTTTGCTTGCAAATGTTAATCATACAAATGTTTAAAAACCGATTTCAGGATTTTTGGAAATTCTACCCCTAGAAGGGTGAAAAAAAGTTAAATATGTTTTTACGTATTTTTCAATATCTCTTAGGCACGATGAGATATCGCCTTGGTTTTTGTTTGCAAATTTTACTCATACAGAATTTAAATACCAATTTCAGGATTTTCAAAAATTCCACCCCTAAGGGGGTCTAAAAAAGTTAAATATGTTTATTCATATTTCTCAATATCTCTTAGGCACGATGAGATATCGCCTTGGTTTTTGTTTGCAAATGTTACTCATACAAAAATTAAATATCAATTTCAGGACTTTTTAAAATTCCACCCATAAGGGGGTCTAAAAGGGTTAAATATGTTTTTACGTATTTCTCAATATTCCTTAGGCACGATGAGATATCGCATTGTTTTCTGCTTGCAAATATTATTCATACAAAGTTTAAATACCAATTTCAGGATTCAAAAAAATTCCACTTCTAAGGTGGTCTAAAAGGGTTAAATATATTTTTACCTATTTCTCAATATCTCTTAGGCACGATGAGATATCGCGTTGGTTTTTGCTTGCAAATGTTACTCATACAAATATTTAAAAACTAATCTCAAGAATTTTAGAAATTCTACCCCTAGAGGGGTGTAAAAGGGGTAAATATGTTTTGACGTATTTCTCAATATCTTTCAGGCACGATGAGATATCGCCTTGGTTTCTGCTTGCAAATGTTACTCATACAAATTTTTAAAAACTGATTTCAGGATTTTTAGAAATTCTACCCCTAGAGGGGTGTAGAAGGGTTAAATATGTTTTTACGTATTTTTCAATATCGCTTAGGCACGATGAGATATCGCGTTGGTTTCTGCTTAAAAATGTTACTCATACAAATGTTTAAATACCAATTTCACGATTTTAGAAAATTCTACCCCTAGGAGGGTGTAAAAGGGTTACATATGTTTTTACGTATTTCTCAATATCTTTTAGGCACGATAAGATATCGCCTTCGTTTCTGCTTGCAAATGTTACTCATACAAATTTTTAAAAATAAATGTCAAGATTTTTAGAAATTCCACTTTTAAGGGGGTGTAAAAGGGTTAAATATGTTTTTACGTATTTCTCAATATCTCTTAGGCACGATGAGATATTGGCTTGGTTTTCGATTGCAAATGTTACTCATACAAATGTTTAAAAACCTATTTCAGGATTTTTGGAAATTCTACCCCTAGAGGGGTGAAAAAGAGTTAATTATGTTTTTACGTATTTTTCAATATCTCTTAGGCACGATGAGATATCACGTTGGTTTTTGCTTGCAAATGTTACTCATACAAATGTTCGGAAACCTATTTCAGGATTTTTGGAAATTCTACCCCTAGAAGGGTGAAAAAGAGTCAAATTTGTTTTTACGTATTTCTCAATATCTCTTAGGCACGATGAGATATCGCCTTGGTTTTTGTTTGCAAATGTTACCCATACAAAAATTAAATATCAATTTCAGGATTTTTAAAAATTCCACCCATAAGGGGGTCTAAAAGGGTTAAATATGTTTTTACGAATTTCTCAATATCTCTTAGGCACGATGAAATATCGCCTTGGTTTTTGCTTGCAAATGTTACTCATACGAATGTTTAAAAACCGATTTAGGATTGTTAGAAATTCTACCCCCAAGGGGGTGTAAAAGGGTTAATATGTTTTTACGTAATTCTCAATATCTCTTAGGCACGATGAGATATCGCATTGTTTTCTGCTTGCAAATATTATTCATACAAAGTTTAAATACCAATTTCAGGATTTAAAAAAATTCCACCCCTAAGGGGGTCTAAAAGGGTTAAATATATTTTTACGTATTTCTCAATATCTCTTAGGCACGATGAGATATCGCGTTGGTTTTTGCTTGCAAATGTTAGTCATACAAATGTTAAGAAACCTATTTCAGGATTTTTGGAAATTCTACCCCTAGAAGGGTGAAAAAGCGTTAATATGTTTTTACGTAATTCTCAATATCTCTTAGGCACGATGAGATATCGCATTGTTTTCTGCTTGCAAATATTATTCATACAAAGTTTAAATACCAATTTCAGGATTTTTAAAAATTCCACCCCTAAGGGGGTCTAAAAGGGTTAAATATGTTTTTACATATTTCTCAATATCTCTTAGGCACGATGAGATATCGCCTTGGTTTTTGTTTGCAAATGTTACTCATACAAATATTTGAAAACTAATCTCAAGAATTTTAGAAATTCTACCCTTAGAGGGGTGTAAAAGGGTTAAATATGTTTTTACGTATTTCTCAATATCTTTTAGGCACGATGAGATATCGGCTTGGTTTCTGCTTGCAAATGTTACTCATACAAATTTTTAAAAATGAATTCCAGGATTTCCAGAAATTCCACCCCTAAGGGGGTGTAAAAAGGTTAAATATGTTTTTACGTATTTCTCAATATCTCTTAGGCACGATGAGATATCGCATTATTTTCTGCTTGCAAATATTACTCGTACAAAGTTTAAATACCAACTTCAGGATTTTCAAAAATTCCACCCTTAAGGGGGTGTAAAAAGGTAAAATATGTTTTTACGTTTTTTTCCATAACTCTTAGGCACGATGAGATATCGCCTTGGTTTTCGCTTGCAAATGTTACTCATACAAATGTTTAAAAACTTATTTCAGAATTTTTAGGAATTCAACTTCTAAGGGGGTGTAAGAGGGTTAAATATGTGTTTACGTGTTTCTCAATATCTCTTAGGCACGATCTGATATCGAATTGGTTTCCGCTTGCAAATATTACTCATACAAACGTTTAAAAACTGATCTCGGGATTTTAAAAAATTCTACCCCTAAGGAGGTGTAAAAAAGTTAAATATGCTTTTACGTATTTCTTAATATCTCTTAGGCACGATGAGATATCGCATTGTTTTCTGCTTGCAAATATTACTCATACAAAGTTTAAATACCAATTTCAGGATTTTTAAAAATTCCACCCATAAGGGGGTCTAAAAGGGTTAAATATGTTTTTACGTATTTCTCAATATCTCTTAGGCACGATGAGATATCGCGTTGGTTTTTGCTTGCAAATGTTAATCATACAAATGTTTAAAAACCGATTTCAGGATTTTTGGAAATTCTACCCCTAGAAGGGTGAAAAAGAGTTAAATATGTTTTTACGTATTTTTCAATATCTCTTAGGCACGATGAGATATCGCCTTGGTTTTTGTTTGCAAATTTTACTCATACAGAATTTAAATACCAATTTCAGGATTTTCAAAAATTCCACCCCTAAGGGGGTCTAAAAAAGTTAAATATGTTTATACATATTTCTCAATATCTCTTAGGCACGATGAGATATCGCCTTGGTTTTTGTTTGCAAATGTTACTCATACAAAAATTAAATATCAATTTCAGGACTTTTTAAAATTCCACCCATAAGGGGGTCTAAAAGGGTTAAATATGTTTTTCCGTATTTCTCAATATTCCTTAGGCACGATGAGATATCGCATTGTTTTCTGCTTGCAAATATTATTCATACAAAGTTTAAATACCAATTTCAGGATTCAAAAAAATTCCACTTCTAAGGTGGTCTAAAAGGGTTAAATATATTTTTACCTATTTCTCAATATCTCTTAGGCACGATGAGATATCGCGTTGGTTTTTGCTTGCAAATGTTACTCATACAAATATTTAAAAACTAATCTCAAGAATTTTAGAAATTCTACCCCTAGAGGGGTGTAAAAGGGGTAAATATGTTTTGACGTATTTCTCAATATCTTTTAGGCACGATGAGATATCGCCTTGGTTTCTGCTTGCAAATGTTACTCATACAAATTTTTAAAAACTGATTTCAGGATTTTTAGAAATTCTACCCCTAGAGGGGTGTAGAAGGGTTAAATATGTTTTTACGTATTTTTCAATATCGCTTAGGCACGATGAGATATCGCGTTGGTTTCTGCTTAAAAATGTTACTCATACAAATGTTTAAATACCAATTTCACGATTTTAGAAAATTCTACCCCTAGGAGGGTGTAAAAGGGTTACATATGTTTTTACGTATTTCTCAATATCTTTTAGGCACGATAAGATATCGCCTTCGTTTCTGCTTGCAAATGTTACTCATACAAATTTTTAAAAATAAATGTCAAGATTTTTAGAAATTCCACTTTTAAGGGGGTGTAAAAGGGTTAAATATGTTTTTACGTATTTCTCAATATCTCTTAGGCACGATGAGATATTGGCTTGGTTTTCGATTGCAAATGTTACTCATACAAATGTTTAAAAACCTATTTCAGGATTTTTGGAAATTCTACCCCTGGAGGGGTGAAAAAGAGTTAATTATGTTTTTACGTATTTTTCAATATCTCTTAGGCACGATGAGATATCACGTTGGTTTTTGCTTGCAAATGTTACTCATACAAATGTTTGAAAACCTATTTCAGGATTTTTGGAAATTCTACCCCTAGAAGGGTGAAAAAGAGTCAAATTTGTTTTTACGTATTTCTCAATATCTCTTAGGCACGATGAGATATCGCCTTGGTTTTTGTTTGCAAATGTTACCCATACAAAAATTAAATATCAATTTCAGGATTTTTAAAAATTCCACCCATAAGGGGGTCTAAAAGGGTTAAATATGTTTTTACGAATTTCTCAATATCTCTTAGGCACGATGAAATATCGCCTTGGTTTTTGCTTGCAAATGTTACTCATACGAATGTTTAAAAACCGATTTAGGATTGTTAGAAATTCTACCCCTAAGGGGGTGTAAAAGGGTAAATATGTTTTTACGTAATTCTCACTATCTCTTAGGCACGATGAGATATCGCATTGTTTACTGCTTGCAAATATTATTCATACAAAGTTTAAATACCAATTTCAGAATTAAAAAAAATTCCACCCCTAAGGGGGTCTAAAAGGGTTAAATATATTTTTACGTATTTCTCAATATCTCTTAGGCACGATGAGATATCGCGTTGGTTTTTGCTTGCAAATGTTACTCATACAAATGTTAAGAAACCTATTTCAGGATTTTTGGAAATTCTACCCCTAGAAGGGTGAAAAAGCGTTAATATGTTTTTACGTAATTCTCAATATCTCTTAGGCACGATGAGATATCGCATTGTTTTCTGCTTGCAAATAGTATTCATACAAAGTTTAAATACCAATTTCAGGATTTTTAAAAATTCCACCCCTAAGGGGGTCTAAAAGGGTTAAATATGTTTTTACATATTTCTCAATATCTCTTAGGCACGATGAGATATCGCCTTGGTTTTTGTTTGCAAATGTTACCCATACAAAAATTAAATATCAATTTCAGGACTTTTCAAAATTCCACACATAAGGGGGTCTAAAAGGGTTAAATATGTTTTAACGTATTTCTCAATATCTCTTAGGCACGATGAGATATCGCCTTGGTTTTCGTTTGCAATTGTTATTCATGCAAATGTTTAAAAACTGATTTCAGGATTTTTAGAAAGTCTACCCCTAGAGGGGTGTAAAAGGGTTAAATATGTTTTTACGTAGTTTTCAATATCGCTTAGGCACGATGAGATATCGCGTTGGTTTCTGCTTGAAAATGTTACTCATACAAATGTTTAAATACCAATTTTACGATTTTAGAAAATTCTACCCCTAGGGGGGTGTAAAAGGGTTACATATGTTTTTACGTATTTCTCAATATCTTTTAGGCACGATGAGATATCGCCTTCGTTTCTGCTTGCAAATGTTACTCATACAAATTTTTAAAAATAAATGTCAGGATTTTTAGAAATTCAGCTTTTAAGGGGGTGTAAAAGGGTTAAATATGTTTTTACGTATTTCTCAATATCTCTTAGGCACGATGAGATATTGGCTTGGTTTTCGTTTGCAAATGTTACTCATACAAATGTTTAAAAACCTATTTCAGGATTTTTGGAAATTCTACCCCTAGAGGGGTGAAAAAGAGTTAATTATATTTTTACGTATTTTTCAATATCTCTTAGGCACGATGAGATATCGCGTTGGTTTTTGCTTGCAAATGTTACTCATACAAATGTTTAAAAACCTATTTCAGGATGTTCGGAAATTCTACCCCTAGAAGGGTGAAAAAGAGTTAAATATGTTTTTACGTATTTCTTAATATCTCTTAGGCACGATGAGATATCGCCTTGGTTTTTGTTTGCAAATGTTACCCATACAAAAATTAAATATCAATTTCAGAATTTTTAGAAATTCCAATCATAAGGGGGTCTAAAAGGGTTAAATATGTTTTTACGAATTTCTCAATATCTCTTAGGCACGATGAAATATCGCCTTGGTTTTTGCTTGCAAATGTTACTCATACGAATGTTTAAGAACCGATTTAGGATTGTTAGAAATTCCACCCCTAAGGGGGTGTAAAAGGGTTAAATATGTTTTTACGTATTTCTCAATATCTCTTAGGCACGATGAGATATCGCATTGGTTTTTGCTTGCAAATGTTACTCATACAAATATTTAAAAACTAGTCTCAAGAATTTTAGAAATTCTACCCCTAAAGGGGTGTAAAAGGGTTAAATATATTTTTACGTATTTCTCAATATCTTTTAGGCACGATGAGATATCGCCTTGGTTTCTGCTTGCAAATGTTACTCATACAAATTTTGAGAAATAAATGTCAGGATTTTTAGAAGTTCTACCTTTAAGGGGGTGTAAAAGGGTTAAATATGTTTTTACGTATTTCTCAATATCTCTTAGGCACGATGAGATATTGGCTAGGTTTTTACTTGCAAATGTTACCTATACAAATGTAAACAACCAATTTCAGGATTTTCAAAAATTCCACCCCTAAAAGGGTGTAAAACTGTTAAATATGTTTTTACGTATTTGTCAATATCTCTTAGGCACGATGAGATATTGGCTTGGTTTTTACTTGCAAATGTTACCCATACAAATGTGAACAACCAATTTCAGGATTTTCAAAAATTCCACCCCTAAGGGGTTGTAAAAAGGTAAAATATGTTTTCACGTATTTCTCCATATCTCTTAGGCACGTTGAGATATCGCCTTGGTTTTCGCTTGCAAATGTTACTCATACAAATGTTTAAAAACTTGATTCAGGATTTTTGGAAATTCCACCCCTAAGGGGGTGTAAAAGGGTTAAATATGTTTTTACGTATTTCTCAATATCTTTTATGCACGATGAGATATCGCGTTGGTTTTTGTTTGCAAATGTTACCCATACAAAAATTAAATATCAATTTCAGGGTTTTTAGAAATTCCAATCATAAGGGGGTCTAAAAGGGTTAAATATGTTTTTACGTATTTCTCTATATTTCTTAGGCTCGATGAGATATCGCATTGTTTTCTGCTTGCAAATATTACTCATACAAAGTTTAAATACCAATTTCAGGATTCAAAAAAATTCCACCTCTAAGGTGGTCTAAAAGGGTTAAATATATTTTTACGTATTTCTCAAAATCTCTTAGGCACGATGAGATATCGCGTTGGTTTTTGCTGGCAAATGTTACTCATACAAATATTTGAAAACTAATCTCAAGAATTTTAGAAATTCTACCCTTAGAGGGGTGTAAAAGGGTTAAATATGTTTTTACGTATTTCTCAATATCTTTTAGGCACGATGAGATATCGGCTTGGTTTCTGCTTGCAAATGTTACTCATACAAATTTTTTAAAATGAATTCCAGGATTTCCAGAAATTCCACCCCTAAGGGGGTGTAAAAAGGTTAAATATGTTTTTACGTATTTCTCAATATCTCTTAGGCACGATGAGATATCGCATTATTTTCTGCTTGCAAATATTACTCGTACAAAGTTTAAATACCAACTTCAGGATTTTTAAAAATTCCACCCCTAAGGGGGTGTAAAAAGGTAAAATATGTTTTTACGTTTTTTTCCATAACTCTTAGGCACGATGAGATATCGCCTTGGTTTTCGCTTGCAAATGTTACTCATACAAATGTTTAAAAACTTATTTCAGAATTTTTAGGAATTCAACTTCTAAGGGGGTGTAAGAGGGTTAAATATGTGTTTAGGTGTTTCTCAATATCTCTTAGGCACGATCTGATATCGAATTGGTTTCCGCTTGCAAATATTACTCATACAAACGTTTAAAAACTGATCTCGGGATTTTAAAAAATTCTACCCCTAAGGAGGTGTAAAAAAGTTAAATATGCTTTTACGTATTTCTTAATATCTCTTAGGCACGATGAGATATCGCATTGTTTTCTGCTTGCAAATATTACTCATACAAAGTTTAAATACCAATTTCAGGATTTAAAAAAATTCCACCCCTAAGGGGGTCTAAAAGGGTTAAATATATTTTTACGTATTTCTCAATATCTCTTAGGCACGATGAGATATCGCGTTGGTTTTTGCTTGCAAATGTTACTCATACAAATGTTAAGAAACCTATTTCAGGATTTTTGGAAATTCTACCCCTAGAAGGGTGAAAAAGCGTTAATATGTTTTTACGTAATTCTCAATATCTCTTAGGCACGATGAGATATCGCATTGTTTTCTGCTTGCAAATATTATTCATACAAAGTTTAAATACCAATTTCAGGATTTTTAAAAATTCCACCCCTAAGGGGGTCTAAAAGGGTTAAATATGTTTTTACATATTTCTCAATATCTCTTAGGCACGATGAGATATCGCGTTGGTTTTTGCTTGCAAATGTTACTCATACAAATAATTAAAAACTAATCTCAAGAATTTTAGAAATTCTACCCCTAGAGGGGTGTAAAAGGGGTAAATATGTTTTGACGTATTTCTCAATATCTTTTAGGCACGATGAGATATCGCCTTGGTTTCTGCTTGCAAATGTTACTCATACAAATTTTAAAAAACTGATTTCAGGATTTTTAGAAATTCTACCCCTAGAGGGGTGTAGAAGGGTTAAATATGTTTTTACGTATTTTTCAATATCGCTTAGGCACGATGAGATATCGCGTTGGTTTCTGCTTAAAAATGTTACTCATACAAATGTTTAAATACAAATTTCACGATTTTAGAAAATTCTACCCCTAGGGGGGTGTAAAAGGGTTACATATGTTTTTACGTATTTCTCAATATCTTTTAGGCACGATGAGATATCGCCTTCGTTTCTGCTTGCAAATGTTACTCATACAAATTTTTAAAAATAAATGTCAGGATTTTTAGAAATTCAGCTTTTAAGGGGGTGTAAAAGGGTTAAATATGTTTTTACGTATTTCACAATATCTCTTAGGCACGATGAGATATTGGCTTGGTTTTCGTTTGCAAATGTTACTCATACAAATGTTTAAAAACCTATTTCAGGATTTTTGGAAATTCTACCCCTAGAGGGGTGAAAAAGAGTTAATTATGTTTTTACGTAATTCTCAATATTTCTTAGGCACGATGAGATATCGCATTGTTTTCTGCTTGCAAATATTATTCATACAAAGTTTAAATACCAATTTCAGGATTTAAAAAAATTTACCCCTAAGGGGGTCTAAAAGGGTTAAATATATTTTTACGTATTTCTCAATATCTCTTAGGCACGATGAGATATCGCGTTGGTTTTTGCTTGCAAATGTTACTCATACAAATGTTAAGAAACCTATTTCAGGATTTTTGGAAATTCTACCCCTAGAAGGGTGAAAAAGCGTTAATATGTTTTTACGTAATTCTCAATATCTCTTAGGCACGATGAGATATCGCATTGTTTTCTGCTTGCAAATATTATTCATACAAAGTTTAAATACCAATTTCAGGATTTTTAAAAATTCCACCCCTAAGGGGGTTTAAAAGGGTCAAATATGTTTTTACATATTTCTCAATATCTCTTAGGCACGATGAGATATCGCGTTGGTTTTTGCTTGCAAATGTTACTCATACAAATATTTAAAAACTAATCTCAAGAATTTTAGAAATTCTACCCCTAGAGGGGTGTAAAAGGGTTAAATATGTTTTTACGTAGTTTTCAATATCGCTTAGGCACGATGAGATATCGCGTTGGTTTCTGCTTGAAAATGTTACTCATACAAATGTTTAAATACCAATTTTACGATTTTAGAAAATTCTACCCCTAGGGGGGTGTAAACGGGTTACATATGTTTTTACGTATTTCTCAATATCTTTTAGGCACGATGAGATATCGCCTTCGTTTCTGCTTGCAAATGTTACTTATACAAATTTTTAAAAATAAATGTCAGGATTTTCAGAAATTCAGCTTTTAAGGGGGTGTAAAAGGGTTAAATATGTTTTTACGTATTTCTCAATATCTCTTAGGAACGATGAGATATTGGCTTGGTTTTCGTTTGCAAATGTTACTCATACAAATGTTTAAAAACCTATTTCAGGATTTTTGGAAATTCTACCCCTAGAGGGGTGAAAAAGAGTTAATTATGTTTTTACGTATTTTTCAATATCTCTTAGGCACGATGAGATATCGCGTTGGTTTTTGTTTGCAAATGTTACCCATACAAAAATTAAATATCAATTTCAGGGTTTTTAGAAATTCCAATCATAAGGGGGTCTAAAAGGGTTAAATATGTTTTTACGTATTTCTCAATATTTCTTAGGCTCGATGAGATATCGCATTGTTTTCTGCTTGCAAATATTATTCATACAAAGTTTAAATACCAATTTCAGGATTCAAAAAAATTCCACCTCTAAGGTGGTCTAAAAGGGTTAAATATATTTTTACGTATTTCTCAAAATCTCTTAGGCACGATGAGATATCGCGTTGGTTTTTGCTGGCAAATGTTACTCATACAAATATTTGAAAACTAATCTCAAGAATTTTAGAAATTCTACCCTTAGAGGGGTGTAAAAGGGTTAAATATGTTTTTACGTATTTCTCAATATCTTTTAGGCACGATGAGATATCGGCTTGGTTTCTGCTTGCAAATGTTACTCATACAAATTTTAAAAAATGAATTCCAGGATTTCCAGAAATTCCACCCCTAAGGGGGTGTAAAAGGGTAAAATATGTTTCTACGTATTTCTCAATATCTCTTAGGCACGATGAGATATCGCCTTAGTCTTTGCTTGCAAATGTTACTCATACAAATGTTTAAAAACTGATTTGAGAATTTTTAGAAATTCCACCCTTAAGGGGGTGTAAAAAGGTTAAATATGTTTTTACGTATTTCTCAATATCTCTTAGGCACGATGAGATATCGCATTATTTTCTGCTTGCAAATAATACTCGTACAAAGTTTAAATACCAATTTCAGGATTTTTAAAAATTCCACCCCTAAGGGGGTGTAAAAAGGTAAAATATGTTTTTACCTTTTTTTCCATAACTCTTAGGCACGATGAGATATCGCCTTGGTTTTCGCTTGCAAATGTTACTCATACAAATGTTTAAAAACTTATTTCAGAATTTTTAGGAATTCAACCTCTAAGGGGGTGTAAGAGGGTTAAATATGTGTTTACGTGTTTCTCAATATCTCTTAGGCACGATCTGATATCGAATTGGTTTCTGCTTGCAAATATTACTCATACAAACGTTTAAAAACTGATCTCGGGATTTTAAAAAATTCTACCCCTAAGGAGGTGTAAAAAAGTTAAATATGCTTTTACGTATTTCTTAATATCTCTTAGGCACGATGAGATATCGCATTGTTTTCTGCTTGCAAATATTACTCATACAAAGTTTAAATACCAATTTCAGGATTTTTAAAAATTCCACCCATAAGGGGGTCTAAAAGGGTTAAATATGTTTTTACGTATTTCTCAATATCTCTTAGGCACGATGAGATATCGCGTTGGTTTTTGCTTGCAAATGTTAATCATACAAATGTTTAAAAACCGATTTCAGGATTTTTGGAAATTCTACCCCTAGAAGGGTGAAAAAGAGTTAAATATGTTTTTACGTATTTTTCAATATCTCTTAGGCACGATGAGATATCGCCTTGGTTTTTGTTTGCAAATTTTACTCATACAGAATTTAAATACCAATTTCAGGATTTTCAAAAATTCCACCCCTAAGGGGGTCTAAAAAAGTTAAATATGTTTATACATATTTCTCAATATCTCTTAGGCACGATGAGATATCGCCTTGGTCTTTGTTTGCAAATGTTACTCATACAAAAATTAAATATCAATTTCAGGACTTTTTAAAATTCCACCCATAAGGGGGTCTAAAAGGGTTAAATATGTTTTTACGTATTTCTAAATATTCCTTAGGCACGATGAGATATCGCATTGTTTTCTGCTTGCAAATATTATTCATACAAAGTTTAAATACCAATTTCAGGATTCAAAAAAATTCCACTTCTAAGGTGGTCTAAAAGGGGTAAATATGTTTTGACGTATTTCTCAATATCTTTTAGGCACGATGAGATATCGCCTTGGTTTCTGCTTGCAAATGTTATTCATACAAATTTTAAAAAACCGATTTCAGGATTTTTAGAAATTCTACCCCTAGAGGGGTGTAGAAGGGTTAAATATGTTTTTACGTATTTTTCAATATCGCTTAGGCACGATGAGATATCGCGTTGGTTTCTGCTTAAAAATGTTACTCATACAAATGTTTAAATACCAATTTCACGATTTTAGAAAATTCTACCCCTAGGAGGGTGTAAAAGGGTTACATATGTTTTTACGTATTTCTCAATATCTTTTAGGCACGATAAGATATCGCCTTCGTTTCTGCTTGCAAATGTTACTCATACAAATTTTTAAAAATAAATGTCAAGATTTTTAGAAATTCCACTTTTAAGGGGGTGTAAAAGGGTTAAATATGTTTTTACGTATTTCTCAATATCTCTTAGGCACGATGAGATATTGGCTTGGTTTTCGATTGCAAATGTTACTCATACAAATGTTTAAAAACCTATTTCAGGATTTTTGGAAATTCTACCCCTAGAGGGGTGAAAAAGAGTTAATTATGTTTTTACGTATTTTTCAATATCTCTTAGGCACGATGAGATATCACGTTGGTTTTTGCTTGCAAATGTTACTCATACAAATGTTTGGAAACCTATTTCAGGATTTTTGGAAAATCTACCCCTAGAAGGGTGAAAAAGAGTCAAATTTGTTTTTACGTATTTCTCAATATCTCTTAGGCACGATGAGATATCGCCTTGGTTTTTGTTTGCAAATGTTACCCATACAAAAATTAAATATCAATTTCAGGATTTTTAAAAATTCCACCCATAAGGGGGTCTAAAAGGGTTAAATATGTTTTTACGAATTTCTCAATATCTCTTAGGCACGATGAAATATCGCCTTGGTTTTTGCTTGCAAATGTTACTCATACGAATGTTCAAAAACCGATTTAGGATTGTTAGAAATTCTACCCCTAAGGGGGTGTAAAAGGGTTAATATGTTTTTACGTAATTCTCAATATCTCTTAGGCACGATGAGATATCGCATTGTTTTCTGCTTGCAAATATTATTCATACAAAGTTTAAATACCAATTTCAGGATTTAAAAAAATTCCACCCCTAAGGGGGTCTAAAAGGGTTAAATATATTTTTACGTATTTCTCAATATCTCTTAGGCACGATGAGATATCGCGTTGGTTTTTGCTTGCAAATGTTAGTCCTACAAATGTTAAGAAACCTATTTCAGGATTTTTGGAAATTCTACCCCTAGAAGGGTGAAAAAGCGTTAATATGTTTTTACGTAATTCTCAATATCTCTTAGGCACGATGAGATATCGCATTGTTTTCTGCTTGCAAATATTATTCATACAAAGTTTAAATACCAATTTCAGGATTTTTAAAAATTCCACCCCTAAGGGGGTCTAAAAGGGTTAAATATGTTTTTACATATTTCTCAATATCTCTTAGGCACGATGAGATATCGCCTTGGTTTTTGTTTGCAAATGTTACTCATACAAAAATTAAATATCAATTTCAGGACTTTTTAAAATTCCACACATAAGGGGGTCTAAAAGGGTTAAATATGTTTTAACGTATTTCTCAATATCTCTTAGGCACGATGAGATATCGCCTTGGTTTTCGTTTGCAATTGTTATTCATGCAAATGTTTAAAAACTGATTTCAGGATTTTTAGAAATTCTACCCCTAGAGGGGTGTAAAAGGGTTAAATATGTTTTTACGTAGTTTTCAATATCGCTTAGGCACGATGAGATATCGCGTTGGTTTCTGCTTGAAAATGTTACTCATACAAATGTTTAAATACCAATTTTACGATTTTAGAAAATTCTACCCCTAGGGGGGTGTAAAAGGGTTACATATGTTTTTACGTATTTCTCAATATCTTTTAGGCACGATGAGATATCGCCTTCGTTTCTGCTTGCAAATGTTACTCATACAAATTTTTAAAAATAAATGTCAGGATTTTTAGAAATTCAGCTTTTAAGGGGGTGTAAAAGGGTTAAATATGTTTTTACGTATTTCTCAATATCTCTTAGGCACGATGAGATATTGGCTTGGTTTTCGTTTGCAAATGTTACTCATACAAATGTTTAAAAACCTATTTCAGGATTTTTGGAAATTCTACCCCTAGAGGGGTGAAAAAGAGTTAATTATGTTTTTACGTATTTTTCAATATCTCTTAGGCACGATGAGATATCGCCTTGGTTTTTGTTTGCAAATATTACCCATACAAAAATTAAATATCAATTTCAGAATTTTTAGAAATTCCAATCATAAGGGGGTCTAAAAGGGTTAAATATGTTTTTACGTATTTCTCAATATCTCTTAGGCACGATGAGATATTGGCTAGGTTTTTACTTGCAAATGTTACCCATACAAATGTAAACAACCAATTTCAGGATTTTCAAAAATTCCACCCCTAAATGGGTGTAAAACTGTTAAATATGTTTTTACGTATTTGTCAATATCTCTTAGGCACGATGAGATATTGGCTTGGTTTTTACTTGCAAATGTTACCCATACAAATGTGAACAACCAATTTCAGGATTTTCAAAAATTCCACCCCTAAGGGGTTGTAAAAAGGTAAAATATGTTTTCACGTATTTCTCCATATCTCTTAGGCACGTTGAGATACCGCCTTGGTTTTCGCTTGCAAATGTTACTCATACAAATGTTTAAAAACTTGATTCAGGATTTTTGGAAATTCCACCCCTAAGGGGGTGTAAAAGGGTTAAATATATTTTTACGTATTTCTCAATATCTTTTATGCACGATGAGATATCGCGTTGGTTTCTGCTTGAAAATGTTACTTATACAAATGTTTAAATACCAATTTCAGGATTTTAGAAAATTCTACCCCTGGGGGGGTGTAAAAGGGTTACATATGTTTTTACGTATTTCTTAATATCTTTTAGGCACGATGAGATAACGCCTTGGTTTCTGCTTGCAAATGTTACTCATACAAATTTTTGAAAAAAAAATAACAGGATTTTTAGAAATTCCACTCCTAAAGGGGTGTAAAAGGGTTAAATATGTTTTTACGTATTTCTCAATACCTCTTAGACACGATGAGATATAGCCTTGGATTTTGTTTGGAAATGTTACTCATACAAATGTTTAAAAACTGATTTGAGGGTTTTTAGAAATTCCACCCTTAAGGGGGTGTAAAAAAGTTAA
The DNA here is from genome assembly GCA_963942595.1 of Cylloceria caligata. Lineage (NCBI taxonomy): Eukaryota > Metazoa > Arthropoda > Insecta > Hymenoptera > Ichneumonidae > Cylloceria > Cylloceria caligata. Next base: position 23,572,466 of record OZ012708.1, on the reverse strand, counting down.
ATATGTTTTTACGTATTTCTCAATATCGCTCAGGCACGATGAGATATTGCCTTAGTTTTCGTTTGCAAATGTTACTCATACAAATGTTTAAAAACCTATTTCAGGAATTTTGGAAATTCTACCCCCAGAGGGGTGAAAAAGAGTTAATTATGTTTTTACGTATTTTTCAATATCTCTTAGGCACGATGAGATATCGCGTTGGTTTTTGCTTGCAAATGTTACTGATATACAGTGAGTAACTTTAATATTCGGACACTGTGAGATTTTTATTCTATTACGTCATAACTTTATTTCTAACAAAAGAAACAAACAGGTAATTAAGTATTATAATAACACATATTCTTAGTAAGCACTAGCGTAAATTTTATTTACATAACTTACAACAGCTGCTGAATAATATGGTTTAAATAAAAAAATGTCCGATTTTCGCGTTACTTTAATATTCGGACACTTGGCAATACAGCACCTTTTTTCAATATTCAAGCCGAGTTACAATGTATTGTGAATACAATGTTTGCTTACAAACATTGTCAACAGTTCGACGATACAAGTTTAAGCCTTGTTTCATCAGTTATTCGTCGATAATCACTCAAGGAACTTCTATAATGCCACGCAAAGTTAATACTAGTTTTGATATACGACAACTTGTCATTTATCACAACGCTAAAGGCAAATCGTATAGAGCAATTGCTGCCCTGCTCAACATCAATAAGAGTACAGTAGCAGATATCGTCAATCGGTTTAAACGTGAGGACCGTATAGACTCTATACCCCAAAAAGGCCAACCAAAGAAGTTAGATGTGCGTGATGAGAGAAAATTAATAAGGAAAATAAAGAAGGATCCTACGCTCAGTGCTCTAAAATTGGCAACAGAGCTCTTGAACGAGACTGGAAAAACCGTAAACCCTCAAACGATCCGCAGAGCGTTAAAAAATGCCGGCTATAATGGAAGAGTGGCTAGAAAGAAACCGTATGTGAGTGAAAAGAATCGAAGGAAGAGATTGGATTATGCTAAAGAATTTATTTTGAAAGACGAAACATGGTGGTATGACGTTATCTTTACTGACGAGAGTAAATTTAACATTTTTGGGTCAGATGGACGAAGGATGGTATGGCGGAAGAAAAATGAAGAATTTAAATTTAAAAATCTTAGGCCGACCGTAAAGCACGGAGGTGGAAGTGTAATGGTCTGGGGGTGTATATCCACATTTGGACCGGGTGAACTAGTTTTTATTGAAAATATTATGGACAAATATGTGTACATGAACATATTAAAAAACAATTTACACAAAAGTGCGACGAAAATGGGGATTTTAAACACGTTTAAGTTTTACCAGGATAATGATCCGAAACATAAGGCACGCATTATACAGGAATATTTGCTGTACAATTGCCCAAAACTTTTACAACCACCACCTCAATCACCTGATCTCAACCCCATTGAAAATGTATGGGATCAACTAGAGCGGCGAATTAGAAAAACACCAATATCTTCAAAACAAATGTTAAAAAATCGATTAAAAGAAGAATGGAACAGTTTGAGTATTGAATACTTAAAAAAAATTAATAACAATATACCACAATGTTTGCAAGAAGTAATACAGCAGAATGGCTACCCAACGAGATATTAAAACGCATATTAGAAGTAAAAAATTAGCCTAAAAATGCCAAGTTTCTAAAAGTGTCCGAATATTAAAGTAACGTCAAAATTGGACATTTTTTTATTTAAACCGTATCATTTAACAACTATTGTAAGTTATGCAAATAAAATGTACGCTATTACTTACTAAACATATGTGTTATTATAATACTTAATTACCTGTTTGTTTCTTTTATTAGAAATAAAGTTATGACGTAATAGAATAAAAATCTCACAGTGTCCGAATATTAAAGTTACTCACTGTAGATGTTTAAAAACCTATTTCAGGATTTTTGGAAATTCTACCCCTAGAGGGGTGTAAAAGGGTTAAATATGTTTTTACGTATTTCTCAATATCTTTTAGGCACGATGAGATATCGCCTTGGTTTCTGCTTGCAAATGTTACTCATACAAATTTTTAGAAATAAATATCAGGATTTTTAGAAATTCCACCTTTAAGGGGGTGTAAAAGGGTTAAATATGTTTTTACGTATTTCGCGATATCTCTTAGGCACGATGAGATATTGGCTTGGTTTTTACTTGCAAATGTTACCCATACAAATGTGAACAACCAATTTCAGGATTTTCAAAAATTCCACCCCTAAGGGGGTATAAAAGTGTTAAATATGTTTTTACGTATTTCTCAATATCTCTTAGGCACGATGAGATATCGCCTTGGTTTTTGCTTGCAAATGTTACTCAGACAAATGTTCAAAAACTGATTGGAGAATTTTAAGAAAATCTACCCTTAAGGGGGTGTAAAAAGGTTAAATATGTTCTTACGTATTTCTCAATATCGTTTAGGCACGATGAGATATTGCCTTGGTTTTCGTTTGCAAATGTTACTCATACAAATGTTTGAAAACCTATTTCAGGATTTTTGGAAATTCTACCCCTAGAGTGATGAAAAAGAGTTAAATATGTTTATACGTATTTCTCAATACCTCTTAGACACGATGAGATATAGCCTTGGATTTTGTTTGGAAATGTTACTCATACAAATGTTTAAAAACTGATTTGAGGAATTTTGGAAATTCTACCCTTAGAGGGGTGAAAAAGAGTTAATTATGTTTTTACGTATTTTTCAATATCTCTTAGGCACGATGAGATATCGCGTTGGTTTTTGCTTGCAAATGTTACTGATATAGATGTTTAAAAACCTATTTCAGGATTTTTGGAAATTCTACCCCTAGAAGGGTGAAAAAGAGTTAAATATGTTTTTACGTATTTCTCAATATCTCTTAGGCACGATGAGATATCGCCTTGGTTTTTGTTTGCAAATGTTACTCATACAAAAATTAAATATCAATTTCAGGATTTTTAAAAATTCCACCCATAAGGGGGTCTAAAAGGGTTAAATATGTTTTTACGTATCATATTTCTCAATATCTCTTAGGCACGATGAGATATCGCATTGGTTTTTGCTTGCAAATGTTACTCATACAAATATTTAAAAACTAATCTCAAGAATTTTAGAAATTCTACCCCTAAAGGGGTGTAAAAGGGTTAAATATATTTTTACGTATTTCTCAATATCTTTTAGGCACGATGAGATATCGCCTTGGTTTCTACTTGCAAATGTTACTCATACAAATTTTGAAAAATAAATGTCAGGATTTTTAGAAGTTCTACCTTTAAGGGGGTGTAAAAGGGTTAAATATGTTTTTACGTATTTCTCAATGTCTCTTAGGCACGATGAGATATTAGCTAGGTTTTTACTTGCAAATGTTACCTATACAAATGTAAACAACCAATTTCAGGATTTTCAAAAATTCCACCCCTAAAAGGGTGTAAAACTGTTAAATATGTTTTTACGTATTTGTCAATATCTCTTAGGCACGATGAGATATTGGCTTGGTTTTTACTTGCAAATGTTACCCATACAAATGTGAACAACCAATTTCAGGATTTTCAAAAATTCCACCCCTAAGGGGTTGTAAAAAGGTAAAATATGTTTTAACGTATTTCTCCATATCTCTTAGGCACGTTGAGATATCGCCTTGGTTTTCGCTTGCAAATGTTACTCATACAAATGTTTAAAAACTTGATTCAGGATTTTTGGAAATTCCACCCCTAAGGGGGTGTAAAAGGGTTAAATATGTTTTTACGTATTTCTCAATATCTTTTATGCACGATGAGATATCGCGTTGGTTTTTGTTTGCAAATGTTACCCATACAAAAATTAAATATCAATTTCAGGGTTTTTAGAAATTCCAATCATAAGGGGGTCTAAAAGGGTTAAATATGTTTTTACGTATTTCTCAAAATCTCTTAGGCACGATGAGATATCGCGTTGGTTTTTGCTGGCAAATGTTACTCATACAAATATTTGAAAACTAATCTCAAGAATTTTAGAAATTCTACCCTTAGAGGGGTGTAAAAGGGTTAATCATGTTTTTACGTATTTCTCAATATCTTTTAGGCACGATGAGATATCGGCTTGGTTTCTGCTTGCAAATGTTACTCATACAAATTTTTAAAAATGAATTCCAGGATTTCCAGAAATTCCACCCCTAAGGGGGTGTAAAAGGGTAAAATATGTTTCTACGTATTTCTCAATATCTCTTAGGCACGATGAGATATCGCATTGTTTTCTGCTTGCAAATATTATTCATACAAAGTTTAAATACCAATTTCAGGATTTAAAAAAATTCCACTTCTAAGGTGGTCTAAAAGGGTGAAATATATTTTTACCTATTTCTCAATATCTCTTAGGCACGATGAGATATCGCGTTGGTTTTTGCTTGCAAATGTTACTCATACAAATATTTAAAAACTAATCTCAAGAATTTTAGAAATTCTACCCCTAAAGGGGTGTAAAAGGGGTAAATATGTTTTGACGTATTTCTCAATATCTTTTAGGCACGATGAGATATCGCCTTGGTTTCTGCTTGCAAATGTTACTCATACAAATTTTTAAAAACTGATTTCAGGATTTTTAGAAATTCTACCCCTAGAGGGGTGTAGAAGGGTTAAATATGTTTTTACGTATTTTTCAATATCGCTTAGGCACGATGAGATATCGCGTTGGTTTCTGCTTAAAAATGTTACTCATACAAATGTTTAAATACCGATTTCACGATTTTAGAAAATTCTACCTCTAGGGGGGTGTAAAAGGGTTACATATGTTTTTACGTATTTCTCAATATCTTTTAGGCACGATAAGATATCGCCTTCGTTTCTGCTTGCAAATGTTACTCATACAAATTTTTGAAAATACATGTCAAGATTTTTAGAAATTCCACTTTTAAGGGGGTGTAAAAGGGTTAAATATGTTTTTACGTATTTCTCAATATCTCTTAGGCACGATGAGATATTGGCTTGGTTTCGATTGCAAATGTTACTCATACAAATGTTTAAAAACCTATTTCAGGATTTTTGGAAATTCTACCCCTAGAGGGGTGAAAAAGAGTTAATTATGTTTTTACGTATTTTTCAATATCTCTTAGGCACGATGAGATATCACGTTGGTTTTTGCTTGCAAATGTTACTCATACAAATGTTTGAAAACCTATTTCAGGATTTTTGGAAATTCCACCCCTAAGGGGGTGTAAAAGGGTTAATATGTTTTTACGTAATTCTCAATATCTCTTAGGCACGATGAGATATCGCATTGTTTTCTGCTTGCAAATATTATTCATACAAAGTTTAAATACCAATTTCAGGATTTAAAAAAATTCCACCCCTAAGGGGGTCTAAAAGGGTTAAATATATTTTTACGTATTTCTCAATATCTCTTAGGCACGATGAGATATCGCGTTGGTTTTTGCTTGCAAATGTTACTCATACAAATGTTAAGAAACCTATTTCAGGATTTTTGGAAATTCTACCCCTAGAAGGGTGAAAAAGCGTTAATATGTTTTTACGTAATTCTCAATATCTCTTAGGCACGATGAGATATCGCATTGTTTTCTGCTTGCAAATATTATTCATACAAAGTTTAAATACCAATTTCAGGATTTTTAAAAATTCCACCCCTAAGGGGGTCTAAAAGGGTTAAATATGTTTTTACATATTTCTCAATATCTCTTAGGCACGATGAGATATCGCCTTGGTTTTTGTTTGCAAATGTTACTCATACAAAAATTAAATATCAATTTCAGGACTTTTTAAAATTCCACACATAAGGGGGTCTAAAAGGGTTAAATATGTTTTAACGTATTTCTCAATATCTCTTAGGCACGATGAGATATCGCCTTGGTTTTCGTTTGCAATTGTTATTCATGCAAATGTTTAAAAACTGATTTCAGGATTTTTAGAAATTCTACCCCTAGAGGGGTGTAAAAGGGTTAAATATGTTTTTACGTAGTTTTCAATATCGCTTAGGCACGATGAGATATCGCGTTGGTTTCTGCTTGAAAATGTTACTCATACAAATGTTTAAATACCAATTTTACGATTTTAGAAAATTCTACCCCTAGGGGGGTGTAAAAGGGTTACATATGTTTTTACGTATTTCTCAATATCTTTTAGGCACGATGAGATATCGCCTTCGTTTCTGCTTGCAAATGTTACTCATACAAATTTTTAAAAATAAATGTCAGGATTTTTAGAAATTCAGCTTTTAAGGGGGTGTAAAAGGGTTAAATATGTTTTTACGTATTTCTAAATATCTCTTAGGCACGATGAGATATTGGCTTGGTTTTCGTTTGCAAATGTTACTCATACAAATGTTTAAAAACCTATTTCAGGATTTTTGGAAATTCTACCCCTAGAGGGGAGAAAAAGAGTTAATTATGTTTTTACGTATTTTTCAATATCTCTTAGGCACGATGAGATATCGCGTTGGTTTTTGCTTGCAAATGTTACTCATACAAATGTTTAAAAACCTATTTTAGGATGTTTGGAAATTCTACCCCTAGAAGGGTGAAAAAGAGTTAAATATGTTTTTACGTATTTCTTAATATCTCTTATGCACGATGAGATATCGCCTTGGTTTTTGTTTGCAAATGTTACCCATACAAAAATTAAATATCAATTTCAGAATTTTTAGAAATTCCAATCATAAGGGGGTCTAAAAGGGTTAAATATGTTTTTACGAATTTCTCAATATCTCTTAGGCACGATGAAATATCGCCTTGGTTTTTGCTTGCAAATGTTACTCATACGAATGTTTAAGAACCGATTTAGGATTGTTAGAAATTCCACCCCTAAAGGGGTGTAAAAGGGTTAAATATGTTTTTACGTATTTCTCAATATCTCTTAGGCACGATGAGATATCGCGTTGGTTTTTGCTTGCAAATGTTACTCATACAAATATTTAAAAACTAATCTCAAGAATTTTAGAAATTCTACCCCTAAAGGGGTGTAAAAGGGTTAAATATATTTTTACGTATTTCTCAATATCTTTTAGGCACGATGAGATATCGCCTTGGTTTCTGCTTGCAAATGTTACTCATACAAATTTTGAAAAATAAATGTCAGGATTTTTAGAAGTTCTACCTTTAAGGGGGTGTAAAAGGGTTAAATATGTTTTTACGTATTTCTCAATATCTCTTAGGCACGATGAGATATTGGCTAGGTTTTTACTTGCAAATGTTACCCATACAAATGTAAACAACCAATTTCAGGATTTTCAAAAATTCCACCCCTAAAAGGGTGTAAAACTGTTAAATATGTTTTTACGTATTTGTCAATATCTCTTAGGCACGATGAGATATTGGCTTGGTTTTTACTTGCAAATGTTACCCATACAAATGTGAACAACCATTTTCAGGATTTTCAAAAATTCCACCCCTAAGGGGTTGTAAAAAGGTAAAATATGTTTTCACGTATTTCTCTATATCTCTTAGGCACGTTGAGATATCGCCTTGGTTTTCGCTTGCAAATGTTACTCATACAAATGTTTAAAAACTTGATTCAGGATTTTTGGAAATTCCACCCCTAAGGGGGTGTAAAAGGGTTAAATATGTTTTTACGTATTTCTCAATATCTTTTATGCACGATGAGATATCGCGTTGGTTTCTGCTTGAAAATGTTACTTATACAAATGTTTAAATACCAATTTCAGGATTTTAGAAAATTCTACCCCTGGGGGGGTGTAAAAGGGTTACATATGGTTTTACGTATTTCTTAATATCTTTTAGGCACGATGAGATAACGCCTTGGTTTCTGCTTGCAAATGTTACTCATACAAATTTTTGAAAAAAAATAACAGGATTTTTAGAAATTCCACTCTTAAAGGGGTGTAAAAGGGTTAAATATGTTTTTACGTATTTCTCAATACCTCTTAGACACGATGAGTTATAGCCTTGGATTTCGTTAGGAAACGTTACTCATACAAATGTTTAAAAACTGATTTGAGGGTTTTTAGAAATTCCACACTTAAGGGGGTGTAAAAAAGTTAAATATGTTTTTACGTATTTCTCAATATCGCTTAGGCACGATGAGATATCGCCTTGGTTTTTGTTTGCAAATGTTACTCATACAAAAATTAAATATCAATTTCAGGATTTTTAAAAATTCCACCCATAAGGGGTCTAAAAGGGTTAAATATATTTTTACGTATTTCTCAATATCTCTTAGGCACGATGAGATATCGCGTTGGTTTTTGCTTGCAAATGTTACTCATACAAATGTTTAAAAACCTATTTCAGGATTTTTAGAAATTCCACCCCTAAGGGGGTGTAAAAAGGTTAAATATGTTTTTACGTATTTGTCAATATCTCTTAGGCACGATGAAATATCGCCTTGGTTTTTGCTTGCAAATGTTACTCATACGAATGTTTGAAAACCGATTTAGGATTTTTAGAAATTCCACCCCTAAGGGGGTGTAAAAAGGTTAAATATGTTTTTACGTATTTGTCAATATCTCTTGGGCACGATGAGATATCGCATTGTTTTCTGCTTGCAAATATTATTCATACAAAGTTTAAATACCAATTTCAGGATTTAAAAAAATTCCACCCCTAAGGGGGTCTAAAAAAGTTAAATATATTTTTACGTATTTCTCAATATCTCTTAGGCACGATGAGATATCGCGTTGGTTTTTGCTTGCAAATGTTACTCATACAAATGTTTAAAAATGTATTTCAGGATTTTTGGAAATTCTACCCCTAGAAGAGTGAAAAAGAGTTAAATATGTTTTTACGTATTTCTCAATATCTCTTAGGCACGATGAGATATCGCATTGTTTTCTGCTTGCAAATATTATTCATACAAAGTTTAAATACCAATTTCAGGATTCAAAAAAATTCCACCCCTAAGGTGGTCTAAAAGGGTTAAATATATTTTTACGTATTTCTCAATATCTCTTAGGCACGATGAGATATGGGCTTGGATTTCGTTTGCAAATGTAACTGATACCAATGTTTAAAAACCAGATTTGGGATTTTTTAAAATTCCACTATTAAGGGGGTGTTAAAGTCTTAAATATGTTTTTACGTATTTCTTAATATCACTTAGGCGAGATGAGATATCGCCTTGATTTTTGTTTGCAAATTTTACTCATACAAAATTTTAAAAATCAATTTCAGGATTTTTAAAAATTCCACCCCTAAGGAGGTATAAAGGTGTTAAATATGTTTTTACGTATTTCTCAATATCTCTTAAGCACGATGAGATATTGGTTTGGTTTTTACTTGCAAATGTTACTCATACAAATATTTAAAAACTAATCTCAAGAATTTTAGAAATTCTACCTTTAAGGGGGTGTAAAAGGGTTAAATATGTTTTTACGTATTTCTCAATATCTTTTAGGCACGATGAGATATCGCCTTGGTTTCTGCTTGCAAATGTTACTCATACAAATTTTTAAAAATAAATGTTAGGATTTTTAGAAATTCTACCTTTAAGGGGGTGTAAAAGGGTTAAATATGTTTTTACGTATTTCTCAATATGTCTTAGGCACGATGAGATATTGGCTTGGTTTTCACTTGCAAATGTTACCCATACAAATGTGAACAACCAATTTCAGGATTTTCAAAAATTCCACCCCCAAGGGGGTATAAAAGTGTTAAATATGTTTTAACGTATTTCTCAATATCTCTTAGGCACGATGAGATATCGCCTTGGTTTTCGTTTGCAATTGTTATTCATGCAAATGTTTGAAAACTGATTTCAGGATTTTTAGAAATTCTACCCCTAGAGGGGTGTAAAAGGGTTAAATATGTTTTTACGTAGTCTTCAATATCGCTTAGGCACGATGAGATATCGCGTTGGTTTCTGCTTGAAAATGTTACTCATACAAATGTTTAAATACCAATTTTACGATTTTAGAAAATTTTACCCCTAGGGGGGTGTAAAAGGGTTACATATGTTTTTACGTATTTTTCAATATCTTTTAGGCACGATGAGATATCGCCTTCGTTTCTGCTTGCAAATGTTACTCATACAAATTTTTAAAAATAAATGTCAGGATTTTTAGAAATTCAGCTTTTAAGCGGGTGTAAAAGGGTTAAATATGTTTTTACGTATTTCTCAATATCTCTTAGGCACGATGAGATATTGGCTTGGTTTTCGTTTGCAAATGTTACTCATACAAATGTTTAAAAACCTATTTCAGGATTTTTGGAAATTCTACCCCTAGAGGGGTGAAAAAGAGTTAATTATGTTTTTACGTATTTTTCAATATCTCTTAGGCACGATGAGATATCGCGTTGGTTTTTGCTTGCAAATGTTACTCATACAAATGTTTAAAAACCTATTTCAGGATTTTTGGAAATTCTACCCCTAGAAGGGTGAAAAAGAGTTAAATATGTTTTTACGTATTTCTTAATATCTCTTAGGCACGATGAGATATCGCCTTGGTTTTTGTTTGCAAATGTTACCCATACAAAAATTAAATATCAATTTCAGGATTTTTAGAAATTTCAATCATAAGGGGGTCTAAAAGGGTTACATATGTTTTTACGAATTTCTCAATATCTCTTAGGCACGATGAAATATCGCCTTGATTTTTGCTTGCAAATGTTACTCATACGAATGTTTAAGAACCGATTCAGGATTGTTAGAAACTCCACCCCTAAGGGGGTGTAAAAGGGTTAAATATGTTTTTACGTATTTCTCAATATCTCTTAGGCACGATGAGATATCGCGTTGGTTTTTGCTTGCAAATGTTACTCATACAAATATTTAAAAACTAATCTTAAGAATTTTAGAAATTCTACCCCTAAAGGGGTGTAAAAGGGTTAAATATATTTTTACGTATTTCTCAATATCTTTTAGGCACGATGAGATATCGCCTTGGTTTCTGCTTGCAAATGTTACTCATACAAATTTTGAAAAATGAATGTTAGGATTTTTAGAAGTTCTACCTTTAAGGGGGTGTAAAAGGGTTAATTATGTTTTTACGTATTTCTCAATATCTCTTAGGCACGATGAGATATTGGCTAGGTTTTTACTTGCAAATGTTACCCATACAAATGTAAACAACCAATTTCAGGATTTTCAAAAATTCCACCCCTAAAAGGGTGTAAAACTGTTAAATATGTTTTTACGTATTTGTCAATATCTCTTAGGCACGATGAGATATTGGCTTGGTTTTTACTTGCAAATGTTACCCATACAAATGTGAACAACCAATTTCAGGATTTTCAAAAATTCCACCCCTAAGGGGTTGTAAAAAGGTAAAATATGTTTTCACGTATTTCTCCATATCTCTTAGGCACGTTGAGATATCGCCTTGGTTTTCGCTTGCAAATGTTACTCATACAAATGTTTAAAAACTTGATTCAGGATTTTTGGAAATTCCACCCCTAAGGGGGTGTAAAAGGGTTAAATATGTTTTTACGTATTTCTCAATATCTTTTATGCACGATGAGATATCGCCTTGGTTTCTGCTTGCAAATGTTACTCATACAAATTTTCAGAAATAAATGTCAGGATTTTTAGAAATTCCACCTTTAAGGGGGTGTAAACGGGTTAAATATGTTTTTACGTATTTCTCGATATCTCTTAGGCACGATGAGATATTGGCTTGGTTTTTACTTGCAAATGTTACCCATACAAATGTGAACAACCAATTTCAGGATTTTCAAAAATTCCACTCCTAAAGGGGTGTAAAAGGGTTAAATATGTTTTTACGTATTTCTCAATACCTCTTAGACACGATGAGATATAGCCTTGGATTTTGTTTGGAAATGTTACTCATACAAATGTTTAAAAAATGATTTGAGGGTTTTTAGAAATTCCACCCTTAAAAGGGTGTAAAAAGGTTAAATATGTTTTTACGTATTTCTCAATATCGCTTAGGCACGATGAGATATTGCCTTGGTTTTCGTTTGCAAATGTTACTCATTCAAATGTTTAAAAACCTATTTCAGGATTTTTGGAAATTCTACCCCTAGAAGAGTGAAAAAGAGTTAAATATGTTTTTACGTATTTTTTAATATCTCTTAGGCATGATGAGATATCGCCTTGGTTTTTGTTTGCAAATGTTACTCATACAGAATTTAAATACCAATTTCAGGATTTTAAAAAATTCCACCCCTAAAGGGGTCTAAAAGGGTTAAATATGTTTTTACATATTTCTCAATATCTCTTAGGCACGATGAGATATCGCCTTGGTTTTTGTTTGCAAATGTTACTCATACAAAAATTAAATATCAATTTCAGGATTTTTAAAAATTCCACCTATAAGGGGGTCTAAAAGGGTTAAATATGTTTTTACGTATTTCTCAATATCTCTTAGGCACGATGAGATATCGCATTGTTTTCTGCTTGCAAATATTATTCATACAAAATTTAAATACCAATTTCAGGATTCAAAAAAATTCCACCCCTAAGGTTGTCTAAAAGGGTTAAATATATTTTTACGTATTTCTCAATATCTCTTAGGCACGATGAGATATGGGCTTGGTTTTCGTTTGCAAATGTAACTGATACAAATGTTTAAAAACCAGATTCGGGATTTTTAAAAATTCCACCATTAAGGGGGTGTTAAAGTCTTAAATATGTTTTTACGTGTTTCTTAATATCACTTAGGCGAGATGAGATATCGCCTTGATTTTTGTTTGCAAATTTTACTCATACAAAATTTTAAAAATCAATTTCAGGATTTTTAAAAATTCCACCTCTAAGGAGGTATAAAAGTGTTAAATATGTTTTTACGTATTTCTCAATAGCTCTTAGGCACGATGAGATATTGGCTTGGTTTTTACTTGCAAATGTTACCCATACAAATGTGAACAACCAATTTCAGGATTTTCAAAAATTCCACCCCTAAGGGGTTGTAAAAAGGTAAAATATGTTTTCACGTATTTCTCCATATCTCTTAGGCACGTTGAGATATCGCCTTGGTTTTCGCTTGCAAATGTTACTCATACAAATGTTTAAAAACTTGATTTAGGATTTTTGGAAATTCCACCCCTAAGGGGGTGTAAAAGGGTTAAATATGTTTTTACGTATTTCTCAATATCTTTCATGCACGATGAGATATCGCGTTGGTTTCTGCTTGAAAATGTTACTTATACAAATGTTTAAATACCAATTTCAGGATTTTAGAAAATTCTACCCCTGGGGGGGTGTAAAAGGGTTACATATGTTTTTACGTATTTCTTAATATCTTTTAGGCACGATGAGATAACGCCTTGGTTTCTGCTTGCAAATGTTACTCATACAAATTTTTGAAAAAAAAATAACAGGATTTTTAGAAATTCCACTCCTAAAGGGGTGTAAAAGGGTTAAATATGTTTTTACGTATTTCTCAATACCTCTTAGACACGATGAGATATAGCCTTGGATTTTGTTTGGAAATGTTACTCATACAAATGTTTAAAAACTGATTTGAGGGTTTTTAGAAATTCCACCCTTAAGGGGGTGTAAAAAGGTTAAATATGTTTTTACGTATTTCTCAATATCTTTTAGGCACGATGAGATATCGCCTTGGTTTCTGCTTGCAAATGTTACTCATACAAATTTTCAGAAATAAATGTCAGGATTTTTAGAAATTCCACCTTTAAGGGGGTGTAAAAGGGTTAAATATGTTTTTACGTATTTCTCGATATCTCTTAGGCACGATGAGATATTGGCTTGGTTTTTACTTGCAAATGTTACCCATACAAATGTGAACAACCAATTTCAGGATTTTCAAAAATTCCACCCCTAAGGGGGTATAAAAGTGTTAAATATGTTTTTACGTATTTCTCAATATCTCTTAGGCACGATGAGATATCGCCTTGGTTTTTGCTTGCAAATGTTACTCATACAAATGTTTAAAAACTGATTCGAGAATTTTTAGAAAATCTAGTCTTAAGGGGGTGTAAAAAGGTTAAATATGTTTTTACGTATTTCTCAATATCGCTTAGGCACGATGAGATATCGCGTTGGTTTTTGCTTGCAAATGTTACTCATACAAATGTTTGAAAACCTATTTCAGGATTTTTGGAAATTCTACCCCTAGAGGGATGAAAAAGAGTTAAATATGTTTTTACGTATTTTTCAATATTTCTTAGGCACGATGAGATATCGCCTTTGTTTTTGTTTGCAAATGTTACTCATACAGAATTTAAATGCCAATTTCAGGATTTTTAAAAATTCCACCCCTAAGGGGGTCTAAAAGAGTTAAATATGTTTTTACATATTTCTCAATATCTCTTAGGCACGATGAGATATCGCCTTGGTTTTTGTTTGCAAATGTTACTCATACAAAAATTAAATATCAATTTCAGGATTTTAAAAAATTCCACCCATAAGGGGTCTAAAAGGGTTAAATATATTTTTACGTATTTCTCAATATCTCTTAGGCACCATGAGATATCGCGTTGGTTTTTGCTTGCAAATGTTACTCATACAAATGTTTAAAAACCTATTTCAGGATTTTTAGAAATTCCACCCCTAAGGGGGTGTAAAAAGGTTAAATATGTTTTTACGTATTTGTCAATATCTCTTAGGCACGATGAAATATCGCATTGTTTTCTGCTTGCAAATATTATTCATACAAAGTTTAAATACCAATTTCAGGATTCAAAAAAATGCCACCCCTAAGGTGGTCTAAAAGGGTTAAATATATTTTTACGTATTTCTCAATATCTCTTAGGCACGATGAGATATCGCGTTGGTTTTTGCTTGCAAATGTTACTCATACAAATGTTTAAATATCTATTTCAGGATTTTTGGAAATTCTACCCCTAGAAGAGTGAAAAAGAGTGAAATATGTTTTTACGTATTTCTCAATATCTCTTAGGCACGATGAGATATCGCATTGTTTTCTGCTTGCAAATATTATTCATACAAAGTTTAAATACCAATTTCAGGATTCAAAAAAATTCCACCCCTACGGTGGTCTAAAAGGGTTAAATATATTTTTACGTATTTCTCAATATCTCTTAGGCACGATGAGATATGGGCTAGTTTTCGTTTGCAAATGTAACTGATACAAATGTTTAAAAAGCAGATTCGGGATTTTTAGAAATTCCACCATTAAGGGGGTGTTAAAGTCTTAACTATATTTTTACGTATTTCTTAATATCACTTAGGCGAGATGAGATATCGCCTTGATTTTTGTTTGCAAATTTTACTCATACAAAATTTTAAAAATCAATTTCAGGATTTTTAAAAATTCCACCCCTAAGGAGGTATAAAGGTGTTAAATATGTTTTTACGTATTTCTCAATATCTCTTAAGCACGATGAGATATTGGTTTGGTTTTTACTTGCAAATGTTACTCATACAAATGTTTAAAAACTGATTTGAGAATTTTTAGAAATTCCACCCTTAAGGGGGTGTAGAAAGGTTAAATCTGTTTTCACGTATTTCTCAATATCTTTTAGGCACGATGAGATATCGCATTATTTTCTGCTTGCAAATATTACTCATACAAAGTTGAAATACCAATTCCAGTATTTTCAAAAATTCCACCCCTAAGGGGGTGTAAAAAGGTAAAATATGTTTTTACGTATTTCTCCATATCTCTTAGGCACGATGAGATATCGCCTTGGTTTTCGCTTGCAAATGTTACTCATACAAATGTTTAAATACCAATTTTACGATTTTAGAAAATTTTACCCCTAGGGGGGTGTAAAAGGGTTACATATGTTTTTACGTATTTTTCAATATCTTTTAGGCACGATGAGATATCGCCTTCGTTTCTGCTTGCAAATGTTACCCATACAAAAATTAAATATCAATTTCAGGATTTTTAGAAATTCCAATCATAAGGGGGTCTAAAAGGGTTAAATATGTTTTTACGAATTTCTCAATATCTCTTAGGCACGATGAAATATCGCCTTGGTTTTTGCTTGCAAATGTTACTCGTACGAATGTTTAAGAACCGATTTCGGATTGTTAGAAATTCCACCCCTAAGGGGGTGTAAAAGGGTTAAATATGTTTTTACGTATTTCTAAATATCTCTTAGGCACGATGAGATATCGCGTTGGTTTTTGCTTGCAAATGTTACTCATACAAATGTTTGAAAACCTATTTCAGGATTTTTGGAAATTCTACCCCTAGAGGGATGAAAAAGAGTTAAATATGTTTTTACGTATTTTTCAATATTTCTTAGGCACGATGAGATATCGCCTTTGTTTTTGTTTGCAAATGTTACTCATACAGAATTTAAATGCCAATTTCAGGATTTTTAAAAATTCCACCCCTAAGGGGGTCTAAAAGAGTTAAATATGTTTTTACATATTTCTCAATATCTCTTAGGCACGATGAGATATCGCCTTGGTTTCTGCTTGCAAATGTTACTCATACAAATTTTTAAAAATAAATGTTAGGATTTTTAGAAATTCTACCTTTAAGGGGGTGTAAAAGGGTTAAATATGTTTTTACGTATTTCTCAATATGTCTTAGGCACGATGAGATATTGGCTTGGTTTTCACTTGCAAATGTTACCCATACAAATGTGAACAACCAATTTCAGGATTTTCAAAAATTCCACCCCCAAGGGGGTATAAAAGTGTTAAATATGTTTTAACGTATTTCTCAATATCTCTTAGGCACGATGAGATATCGCCTTGGTTTTCGTTTGCAATTGTTATTCATGCAAATGTTTGAAAACTGATTTCAGGATTTTTAGAAATTCTACCCCTAGAGGGGTGTAAAAGGGTTAAATATGTTTTTACGTAGTCTTCAATATCGCTTAGGCACGATGAGATATCGCGTTGGTTTCTGCTTGAAAATGTTACTCATACAAATGTTTAAATACCAATTTTACGATTTTAGAAAATTTTACCCCTAGGGGGGTGTAAAAGGGTTACATATGTTTTTACGTATTTTTCAATATCTTTTAGGCACGATGAGATATCGCCTTCGTTTCTGCTTGCAAATGTTACTCATACAAATTTTTAAAAATAAATGTCAGGATTTTTAGAAATTCAGCTTTTAAGCGGGTGTAAAAGGGTTAAATATGTTTTTACGTATTTCTCAATATCTCTTAGGCACGATGAGATATTGGCTTGGTTTTCGTTTGCAAATGTTACTCATACAAATGTTTAAAAACCTATTTCAGGATTTTTGGAAATTCTACCCCTAGAGGGGTGAAAAAGAGTTAATTATGTTTTTACGTATTTTTCAATATCTCTTAGGCACGATGAGATATCGCGTTGGTTTTTGCTTGCAAATGTTACTCATACAAATGTTTAAAAACCTATTTCAGGATTTTTGGAAATTCTACCCCTAGAAGGGTGAAAAAGAGTTAAATATGTTTTTACGTATTTCTTAATATCTCTTAGGCACGATGAGATATCGCCTTGGTTTTTGTTTGCAAATGTTACTGTATGTTAATGAGTATGAGTACATTATATCCGGCTCGAAGGACCAAAAAATGTATGATGGTTGAATATGAGTATATTCTAAATATTTGATAATGTTCCAACAAAAGTGTTAAAAACCTTTAAGATATACACTAACTGATGCGGCAAGGCACTATGAGATGAATTAACAAGTGCGTAGAGTAAGTGCCTATTGGGACTGAGTACAACATAATAAATAACAATGAATATAGTGCTCTGCACAGTGAACCTGTATCACTTGAGTATTACTACGCTGTTGGTGGATAGCGGGTTGATGCATTCGCACGTAGCATGTCGAGTGACAGATGCGAATATTAAGGTTAAGGATCCTGGTGACAAGTATAACTAATTAAATGAACTCAGTAATTTAACAATAATAAATTCAACGTTTATTGAACGTATGTAACATTGGCTGCATGAAAAAATACCTGTTGATTGTGTTTAATATATTACTGTGATTGGTCTGGCCTGCGTGTTGATGTACTGTTGGTGATTGGGTCTCAAGCCTCTGAGTTGCCTTGGTGATTCCGTGTGGTTGATCCTGGTGATAAGGTCTGATTGTAGAGCTCGAATAGTGCCACACGGCAGTCTATGAGAGTCCGGACGCCGATGATCGGTGCTGAGCAGAATGGCGTCGGTGCAGCCAACGAGCGAACCACGCCGTTGACGTTTATGTGATTGGTTCTGTGGTTCTGATGATCTGCTGTGATTTTCACTAACACTGAGTTGAAACACGGGTGATTTGACCAAGAATGTATTACACTATAGAAATGAATGCGCACTAAAGTGATTAGAACGAGTGAATATCTCTGTGAGTTTTACGCGGGAACGTGTACAGCGAGCGACTCGAGTGAGAACAATGGCCACATCCGTCGACCACGCGGCAGAGTATCAAGAAGACGGACGTGCGTCACGGCTTGCTTGTGATTTGCTGTCAGCGATGGAAGGCGAGACTTATGAGTGGTCTTGCCGATGGGGCCACGCTAACAGCGTTGGCCGCTTGAGTGAGCTTCGATCGAGGATGTGAGCAGATGGACAATATGCATGAGTGCGCGGTCGATAAATCGATATAGCATACCTGCGAGCTATACCATATGACGCGAGGCGTCAGATGATTGTGACTGTAGCGTATGCATGAGTTGAGTGTGTCTGGTAAGCGTGAAAACTGAACATTCCGCCCGCCATCAGCAACGGTGTTGATGATTAAATGTGATCTGTTCTTCATTCAGTTTGAGCTGGTAAGATGGCGAGCTTGGTGATTGGTCGAACGAGTGTTGTTGTTGCAGTTTTAAGTGACACTACCCTGGTCAGTCCATCCTTTCCTGGATGGAGTTGAGTGACTCTGGCGAGAGGCCATTTTGATGGTGGAGACCTCTCATCAGTGATCAGTACTAATGAACCGACCTTGATGGTGTTCGATGGATGATGCCATTTCGATGTAGACAGTTGCCGCTGGAGATATTGAGTTGACCATTTGGACCAAAAATATTGAAGCCTTTGTTGTATTAGTTGCCATCGTGATAGTCTAGTAACGTTCAGATCTGTGAGTGATGGCTCTGGTATGGCTGTGAGCGGCTCTCCTATGAGAAAGTGAGCTGGTGTGAGTGCTGAAGTATCTTCAGGGTCTTCTGTGAGTGGTTGCAATGGTCGTGAGTTGAGCGTTGCTTCGATCTGGATGAGCAACGTAGTTAATTCCTCGAACGTGAGTGCGATGTCTCCTACTGTTCGGTTCAGGTGATATTTTACTGATTTGACTGCTGCTTCCCATTTTCCTCCCATATGTGGAGCTGCTGGTGGGTTGAACTTCCATGTAGTTCCATCACTGGTGAGTGAGCAATGCAGTGAGAGTGATTCTGTTGTACCTTGAGTGAAGAGTTTGGTGAGTATGGCATCTGCTCCTATGAAGTTTGTGCCGCAATCACTATAGAGAGTGTTGCAGATGCCTCTGCGTCCAGTGAACCGTCTGAATGCAGCGATGAATGAGTCAGTTGAGTAGTCACTCACGGCCTCCAGATGCAAGGCCGAGGTGACGAAGCACACGAAAATGCACAGCCATCCTTTATGTTGTTTGGCGCCTCTACCTTTCCAGGTTTTGATGGTCAGTGGACCAGCGTAGTCCACACCTGAATAGAAGAATGGTCGTGCTGGGGTGACTCTCTTGGTTGGTAATTGACCCATGAGTTGTTGTGCTCTGACGCCACGTTGTCGAGCACATTTCATGCAGCTGAGTATATGCGACCGTACAGGAGCTCTACCACCAATAATCCAGTACGATTGCCTTGTGTAGTTCAGGGTGAGTTGAGTGCCTCCATGCATGGTTTTGTGATGTGCATCTGCTATGATGAGTGTAGTGAAGTGAGAATGTCGTGGGAGTATTGCTGGGTGAATTGCCTCAAGTTCCAGTTGTGAGTTGGTCAATCTTCCTCCAACCCGAATGATGCCTTGAGTATCGATATAGGCAGTCAGGCGATTGAAGGGATGAGCTGTTGGTAGTTGAGCTATGGTGATCAATTTGAGCTCTGTTGAGAAATATGCTGCTTGAGTTGCTTTGATCCAAAATACTCTTGCTCTCTCAATATCTTGTGGCGAGAGAGGGTTAAAGAGCGTTGAGTTTGGCAATTTCTTGATGAGTTGACTTACTCGAAAGCATATTGCGGTTACTCTGAGTAGTCTAGTGAGAGAAGAGTGTCTGTATATCATCTCCCAATGATATACGGCTTGATTTGTTGCCACTGTGAATGCGAGCCCCGGTCGCTCTTCCTGATGAGTCTGTGAGTCTTGTTGATAGTGTTGAGTTGGCCATGAACATTGATCGCCTGTGAGCCACTGTGGTCCTGTCCACCACAGGAGGTGCTTCTGGAGCTGGGAGATGCTGATGCCCCTTGAAGCACAATCGGCTGGATTGTCTTTGCCAGGAACAAATTTCCATACGCTGTTTGGAGTTAGTTCTTGAATTGCTGACACTCGGTTCCTGACAAAGTCCTTCCACCGTGATGGGTGTGAGTTAATCCAGGTGAGCGTTACTGAGGAATCAGTCCACAGGAACGTTTGAGTGTTGGTGAGTTCCAAGGTTGTTTGCACGTAATTCATGAGCTTTGCTAAGATCAGTGCTGCTGTGAGCTCGAGTCGAGGGATGGAGAGTCGCTTGAGTGGTGTTACTTTTGATTTCGCGCAGATGAGTGTAACCTTGGTTTCTTCTCCTGGAGCTGTTGTTTTGATATAGATAGCAGCCGCCATTGCTATTTGAGATGCGTCGGAGAATCCGTGCAACTCCACAAGTGTTGAGCTTGTGAGTTGAATCCATCGTGGAATTGAGATTTCATCGACTTGAGTGAGCTCTTGTCTGAGCAACGTCCACTTGGTGTGTATCTGATCTGAAACTTGATCGTCCCAGCTGAGTTTCTCCAGCCATAATTCTTGTAATAATGATTTGGCCTTGATGATGAATGGTGAGAGAAATCCGAGTGGATCGTAGAGTTGTGCTGTTTCAGACAAGATGATTCTCTTGGTGAGCTTGGAACTTGAGCATGGAGGCTTTGCGTGGAACTTGAATACGTCTTCACGAGGTATCCATGACAGGCCGAGTAACTTGGTACTGCTATCTTCGAATGAGTGTGAGTTTGATGGTGAGTGGTGGTCGATATGCTCGATGAATTGCTCTGTGTTGCTGTGCCATTTTGCTAGAGGCAACCCGCCCGCCATGCAGAGCTGGGTCACTTGATTTGATATTTCGATGAGTGTGTCAAGCTGATCAGCTCCTCCAAATATGTCATCAACATATCTGCCTTTCATGAGTGGTTCAATTGCGAGCGGGAAGCGATGACCTTCGTCTTCAACTAGTTGAAGCAATGATCTGATTGCTAAGAATGGTGCTGAGCGAGTTCCATACGTCACTGTTGTTAGGTGATATGGCACCATATTGAGTTGGTCATCTCGCCATATGATTCGTTGCAAATCCCAATCGTCCGGGTGGACTTTGATTTGTCTGTACATCTTTGTGATGTCTGTTGAAAAGATGAGTTTGTGCTGTCGGATCCATAAGAGCACGTCTGAGATGTCACGTTGACATTTTGCTCCAACATGCTGGATGTCGTTGAGTGATACTTGCGACGTCGTTGGGCTGGATCCGTTGAAGACAACTCTCAACTTTGTTGTGATTCGATCTTCTTTCAGTACACCATGATGAGGAAGATAATATGGAGGATGAGCGTAAGTGTGTTCTGACAATTGATCTTCCGAGACCCTCAACCCTCCTGATGCTACTGCATCATGTGCCAAGGTCGTTTCGGTTTCACAATAGTCATGAACAGATTCGCTCATTTGAGTTGACTGGTGGTAGGATGGTACACGTATCATGTGACCACACTCTTCATACTCTTTCATGAATGAGTTGTATAAATTGGTGTATGAATTATTTGTTGAGAGTTTCTTCATGAGTCGTTGTAGACATCGTTGAGCAGTGAGTTTTGAGTCTCCTAGACTCGATGGTGATGATTTGAGCGGGATTCGCACGATGTACCGTCCTTCTTCGTCTCGAGTGTGAGTCGTTTGAAAATGCTTTTCACACGCTTCTTCGTCTGGGGTGAGCTTGTGATCTATTGTCGATGGTGTTTCTTCTTGAACCCAGAACTGCGTGAGAAGATCTTGAATTTCCTTGTTTGATGATTCTACTGTGATGTGGTATGAGTTGCTTGGTGTTGAATAATTCTCTGGGACTGGACCAAGAATAATCCACCCAAAGATTGTTGATTGTGCAATCGGTAAGAAGTCCGAGTGTTTCTTGATGCCAGGCTGGATGATGAGCCCGTATGAATCAGCCCCGACGATGATATCTACTGGCCGTGGTGTTAAGAAGTCAGGGTCTGCCAATTGCAGTGATGAAATGTGTGGCCACTGCTGTGGTTGAGTGTGGACTGAAGGCAATGTACTCGTCAATTTATTGAGTATTTGAGCTGCGATGGTAACACCACGTGATGAATGAATTGATCGTAATGTTAATGTGGTGGTACCTCTGGTTTGTGTTGATCTCGTGTTTCCAATGCCAATGACTGGAATTGATGAGTGTTGACGAGTAAGCCCATGATCCGATACAAGTTGTTCTGAGACGAAGGTGAGCTCTGATCCTGGATCAATGAGTAATCTGACTTGGTGAGTGCCGAAAGATGTGATGAGTAATGCTTGACACGTTGCTAGTAGAACTGCTGTTCTACCGTGTGAGTTGATGAGTTGGCAAAATGGCACGTCAATTTCTCATTGACGTGAACTGGTGCTTGGATGAGCTGTGGCAGGTGTAGCTGAGGTGCTTGGTTGATTTGACTTTGGTGTGGTTCTTGCGGTGGATGGCAAATGAATCATCGTGTGGTGTTTGGCACCGCACGTCTTGCAGTTGATGGTTGATTGGCACGAGTGGAGGTTGTGATGACCAAAGCAGTTGAAACACAGTCGGTGTTCAGTCACAACTTTGTGGCGATCTGCAGGTTGTAGCTCTCTGAATTTAGCACAGCTCACTATGTAATGCGAACCACCACAGTGATCGCATGGATATTGGTGTGTCCTCGGTTGAGTGGACGCATGGTGAGCCGGTCTTGCTGGCAGAAGTGCAGATTTTGTTGAGTGCTTCGAGATGTTGCTGGCTCTGTCAGCCGATTGATCAGGGTTGATAGGGATGACTTCTAAAGCCCTCGCTCTGGATTCGATGAATCCCATCAAATCTTCAAACGAGGTTGGCTGCTTGTGCGCACTCCGTTTGTATTCCCATGCTTCACGCATGGATGTATCGAGGCGTTGAGCGACTACGAAAATTAACACATAATTCCACGATTCTGTATCAATTCCGAGAACGTTGAGTGCGTTGATTATTTCCTTCGTTGAGCTAACTAATGTGTTGAGTGCGGCTGCAGATTTTGCCACTGGTCGAGTGTTACTAAGGAGTTTCTCAACATAAGACAGGATGAGTCTTTCCTTGTTGTTGAATCTGTCCTTGATTATTTGCCATGATGAATTGAACGAATCATTGTTGATCGGCACATTGGAGATCAGTTGAGCGGCTGATCCTTTAAGGCTGATCTTTAAATAGTGTAGTTTCTCTACATCACTGATTTGGTCATTGTCGACCACCATTGAGGCAAACAAGTCTCTGAATGCCGGCCATTTTGTAAAATCACCGTCAAATTCCGGCAACGTTATTTTTGGCAATGTTGATCGGTGCTGACTTGGTTGACTCTGTTGATCAGTTCTGCCTGATATGGTCTCTTGAGTTGCTGCGATTGCCTTCTTTCGCAGGATGAGTGTGAGTGCCTTGAAGTAACTATCAAAGCCTGATTGGTACACCTTCTCTGTAACATACGGGTGAGTGAGAAAAGCACGTTTACATGTTTCTCCCATTTGATCATGCTCGTTACAAAAACAGTCCCAAGTGCGATTTAAAATCTCTAACTGGCCGGTGAGTTCTGCAGAAACGCTGCCTGGTGAGTTTTGCAGGTGATCATGTAGCTAGTTGATCATTGCTATCCTCGCATGCTGTGATGCGACCTTATACTCCATGAGGTTGGCGTGATTGGTGTTTGGTGATGGTGATCTGGTGCGTGGTCTCTGTACCGTGGGTGGTACATTGAGTGTCTCGGTGCCGCCTGTTGCTTCATCGATTGCTTCCACATCACCATCATGTGAGTCGCCTTCCTGCGAGGATTTGCTTTGGTCTGACTGCGCTTTCTTATCGTCAGCCATGATTTGAACTAGTTGAGCCTGTTGAATGGTTTACAAAAAATGATTAGTGCACTTGGGTGAGTATTTTATTATTATTGAGCATTGTCTTGTATCGATGCATGCTGAGTTGCGCAATCTGTAGTGTATTACATGTGTTGATTGGTGATTCATGTGAGTATCGAGGCATAAAATTATATACTTGACCAGGATCCGGCTCGAAGGACCAAAAAATGTATGATAGTTGAATATGAGTATATTCTAAATATTTGATAATGTTCCAACAAAAGTGTTAAAAACCTTTAAGATATACACTAACTGATGCGGCAAGGCACTATGAGATGAATTAACAAGTGCGTAGAGTAAGTGCCTATTGGGACTGAGTACAACATAATAAATAACAATGAATATAGTGCTCTGCACAGTGAACCTGTATCACTTGAGTATTACTACGCTGTTGGTGGATAGCGGGTTGATGCATTCGCACGTAGCATGTCGAGTGACAGATGCGAATATTAAGGTTAAGGATCCTGGTGACAAGTATAACTAATTAAATGAACTCAGTAATTTAACAATAATAAATTCAACGTTTATTGAACGTATGTAACATTGGCTGCATGAAAAAATACCTGTTGATTGTGTTTAATATATTACTGTGATTGGTCTGGCCTGCGTGTTGATGTACTGTTGGTGATTGGGTCTCAAGCCTCTGAGTTGCCTTGGTGATTCCGTGTGGTTGATCCTGGTGATAAGGTCTGATTGTAGAGCTCGAATAGTGCCACACGGCAGTCTATGAGAGTCCGGACGCCGATGATCGGTGCTGAGCAGAATGGCGTCGGTGCAGCCAACGAGCGAACCACGCCGTTGACGTTTATGTGATTGGTTCTGTGGTTCTGATGATCTGCTGTGATTTTCACTAACACTGAGTTGAAACACGGGTGATTTGACCAAGAATGTATTACACTATAGAAATGAATGCGCACTAAAGTGATTAGAACGAGTGAATATCTCTGTGAGTTTTACGCGGGAACGTGTACAGCGAGCGACTCGAGTGAGAACAATGGCCACATCCGTCGACCACGCGGCAGAGTATCAAGAAGACGGACGTGCGTCACGGCTTGCTTGTGATTTGCTGTCAGCGATGGAAGGCGAGACTTATGAGTGGTCTTGCCGATGGGGCCACGCTAACAGCGTTGGCCGCTTGAGTGAGCTTCGATCGAGGATGTGAGCAGATGGACAATATGCATGAGTGCGCGGTCGATAAATCGATATAGCATACCTGCGAGCTATACCATATGACGCGAGGCGTCAGATGATTGTGACTGTAGCGTATGCATGAGTTGAGTGTGTCTGGTAAGCGTGAAAACTGAACAGTTACCCATACAAAAATTAAATATCAATTTCAGGATTTTTAGAAATTTCAATCATAAGGGGGTCTAAAAGGGTTACATATGTTTTTACGAATTTCTCAATATCTCTTAGGCACGATGAAATATCGCCTTGATTTTTGCTTGCAAATGTTACTCATACGAATGTTTAAGAACCGATTCAGGATTGTTAGAAACTCCACCCCTAAGGGGGTGTAAAAGGGTTAAATATGTTTTTACGTATTTCTCAATATCTCTTAGGCACGATGAGATATCGCGTTGGTTTTTGCTTGCAAATGTTACTCATACAAATATTTAAAAACTAATCTTAAGAATTTTAGAAATTCTACCCCTAAAGGGGTGTAAAAGGGTTAAATATATTTTTACGTATTTCTCAATATCTTTTAGGCACGATGAGATATCGCCTTGGTTTCTGCTTGCAAATGTTACTCATACAAATTTTGAAAAATGAATGTTAGGATTTTTAGAAGTTCTACCTTTAAGGGGGTGTAAAAGGGTTAATTATGTTTTTACGTATTTCTCAATATCTCTTAGGCACGATGAGATATTGGCTAGGTTTTTACTTGCAAATGTTACCCATACAAATGTAAACAACCAATTTCAGGATTTTCAAAAATTCCACCCCTAAAAGGGTGTAAAACTGTTAAATATGTTTTTACGTATTTGTCAATATCTCTTAGGCACGATGAGATATTGGCTTGGTTTTTACTTGCAAATGTTACCCATACAAATGTGAACAACCAATTTCAGGATTTTCAAAAATTCCACCCCTAAGGGGTTGTAAAAAGGTAAAATATGTTTTCACGTATTTCTCCATATCTCTTAGGCACGTTGAGATATCGCCTTGGTTTTCGCTTGCAAATGTTACTCATACAAATGT
This sequence comes from Cylloceria caligata, assembly GCA_963942595.1. Taxonomy (NCBI): domain Eukaryota; kingdom Metazoa; phylum Arthropoda; class Insecta; order Hymenoptera; family Ichneumonidae; genus Cylloceria; species Cylloceria caligata. Next base: position 23,546,182 of record OZ012708.1, on the reverse strand, counting down.
TTAAAAACTTGATTCAGGATTTTTGGAAATTCCACCCCTAAGGGGGTGTAAAAGGGTTAAATATGTTTTTACGTATTTCTCAATATCTTTTATGCACGATGAGATATCGCCTTGGTTTCTGCTTGCAAATGTTACTCATACAAATTTTCAGAAATAAATGTCAGGATTTTTAGAAATTCCACCTTTAAGGGGGTGTAAACGGGTTAAATATGTTTTTACGTATTTCTCGATATCTCTTAGGCACGATGAGATATTGGCTTGGTTTTTACTTGCAAATGTTACCCATACAAATGTGAACAACCAATTTCAGGATTTTCAAAAATTCCACTCCTAAAGGGGTGTAAAAGGGTTAAATATGTTTTTACGTATTTCTCAATACCTCTTAGACACGATGAGGATATAGCCTTGGATTTTGTTTGGAAATGTTACTCATACAAATGTTTAAAAAATGATTTGAGGGTTTTTAGAAATTCCACCCTTAAAAGGGTGTAAAAAGGTTAAATATGTTTTTACGTATTTCTCAATATCGCTTAGGCACGATGAGATATTGCCTTGGTTTTCGTTTGCAAATGTTACTCATTCAAATGTTTAAAAACCTATTTCAGGATTTTTGGAAATTCTACCCCTAGAAGAGTGAAAAAGAGTTAAATATGTTTTTACGTATTTTTTAATATCTCTTAGGCATGATGAGATATCGCCTTGGTTTTTGTTTGCAAATGTTACTCATACAGAATTTAAATACCAATTTCAGGATTTTAAAAAATTCCACCCCTAAAGGGGTCTAAAAGGGTTAAATATGTTTTTACATATTTCTCAATATCTCTTAGGCACGATGAGATATCGCCTTGGTTTTTGTTTGCAAATGTTACTCATACAAAAATTAAATATCAATTTCAGGATTTTTAAAAATTCCACCTATAAGGGGGTCTAAAAGGGTTAAATATGTTTTTACGTATTTCTCAATATCTCTTAGGCACGATGAGATATCGCATTGTTTTCTGCTTGCAAATATTATTCATACAAAATTTAAATACCAATTTCAGGATTCAAAAAAATTCCACCCCTAAGGTTGTCTAAAAGGGTTAAATATATTTTTACGTATTTCTCAATATCTCTTAGGCACGATGAGATATGGGCTTGGTTTTCGTTTGCAAATGTAACTGATACAAATGTTTAAAAACCAGATTCGGGATTTTTAAAAATTCCACCATTAAGGGGGTGTTAAAGTCTTAAATATGTTTTTACGTGTTTCTTAATATCACTTAGGCGAGATGAGATATCGCCTTGATTTTTGTTTGCAAATTTTACTCATACAAAATTTTAAAAATCAATTTCAGGATTTTTAAAAATTCCACCTCTAAGGAGGTATAAAAGTGTTAAATATGTTTTTACGTATTTCTCAATAGCTCTTAGGCACGATGAGATATTGGCTTGGTTTTTACTTGCAAATGTTACCCATACAAATGTGAACAACCAATTTCAGGATTTTCAAAAATTCCACCCCTAAGGGGTTGTAAAAAGGTAAAATATGTTTTCACGTATTTCTCCATATCTCTTAGGCACGTTGAGATATCGCCTTGGTTTTCGCTTGCAAATGTTACTCATACAAATGTTTAAAAACTTGATTTAGGATTTTTGGAAATTCCACCCCTAAGGGGGTGTAAAAGGGTTAAATATGTTTTTACGTATTTCTCAATATCTTTCATGCACGATGAGATATCGCGTTGGTTTCTGCTTGAAAATGTTACTTATACAAATGTTTAAATACCAATTTCAGGATTTTAGAAAATTCTACCCCTGGGGGGGTGTAAAAGGGTTACATATGTTTTTACGTATTTCTTAATATCTTTTAGGCACGATGAGATAACGCCTTGGTTTCTGCTTGCAAATGTTACTCATACAAATTTTTGAAAAAAAAATAACAGGATTTTTAGAAATTCCACTCCTAAAGGGGTGTAAAAGGGTTAAATATGTTTTTACGTATTTCTCAATACCTCTTAGACACGATGAGATATAGCCTTGGATTTTGTTTGGAAATGTTACTCATACAAATGTTTAAAAACTGATTTGAGGGTTTTTAGAAATTCCACCCTTAAGGGGGTGTAAAAAGGTTAAATATGTTTTTACGTATTTCTCAATATCTTTTAGGCACGATGAGATATCGCCTTGGTTTCTGCTTGCAAATGTTACTCATACAAATTTTCAGAAATAAATGTCAGGATTTTTAGAAATTCCACCTTTAAGGGGGTGTAAAAGGGTTAAATATGTTTTTACGTATTTCTCGATATCTCTTAGGCACGATGAGATATTGGCTTGGTTTTTACTTGCAAATGTTACCCATACAAATGTGAACAACCAATTTCAGGATTTTCAAAAATTCCACCCCTAAGGGGGTATAAAAGTGTTAAATATGTTTTTACGTATTTCTCAATATCTCTTAGGCACGATGAGATATCGCCTTGGTTTTTGCTTGCAAATGTTACTCATACAAATGTTTAAAAACTGATTCGAGAATTTTTAGAAAATCTAGTCTTAAGGGGGTGTAAAAAGGTTAAATATGTTTTTACGTATTTCTCAATATCGCTTAGGCACGATGAGATAATGCCTTGGTTTTCGTTTGCAAATGTTACTCATACAAATGTTTGAAAACCTATTTCAGGATTTTTGGAAATTCTACCCCTAGAGGGATGAAAAAGAGTTAAATATGTTTTTACGTATTTTTCAATATTTCTTAGGCACGATGAGATATCGCCTTTGTTTTTGTTTGCAAATGTTACTCATACAGAATTTAAATGCCAATTTCAGGATTTTTAAAAATTCCACCCCTAAGGGGGTCTAAAAGAGTTAAATATGTTTTTACATATTTCTCAATATCTCTTAGGCACGATGAGATATCGCCTTGGTTTTTGTTTGCAAATGTTACTCATACAAAAATTAAATATCAATTTCAGGATTTTAAAAAATTCCACCCATAAGGGGTCTAAAAGGGTTAAATATATTTTTACGTATTTCTCAATATCTCTTAGGCACCATGAGATATCGCGTTGGTTTTTGCTTGCAAATGTTACTCATACAAATGTTTAAAAACCTATTTCAGGATTTTTAGAAATTCCACCCCTAAGGGGGTGTAAAAAGGTTAAATATGTTTTTACGTATTTGTCAATATCTCTTAGGCACGATGAAATATCGCATTGTTTTCTGCTTGCAAATATTATTCATACAAAGTTTAAATACCAATTTCAGGATTCAAAAAAATGCCACCCCTAAGGTGGTCTAAAAGGGTTAAATATATTTTTACGTATTTCTCAATATCTCTTAGGCACGATGAGATATCGCGTTGGTTTTTGCTTGCAAATGTTACTCATACAAATGTTTAAATATCTATTTCAGGATTTTTGGAAATTCTACCCCTAGAAGAGTGAAAAAGAGTGAAATATGTTTTTACGTATTTCTCAATATCTCTTAGGCACGATGAGATATCGCATTGTTTTCTGCTTGCAAATATTATTCATACAAAGTTTAAATACCAATTTCAGGATTCAAAAAAATTCCACCCCTACGGTGGTCTAAAAGGGTTAAATATATTTTTACGTATTTCTCAATATCTCTTAGGCACGATGAGATATGGGCTAGTTTTCGTTTGCAAATGTAACTGATACAAATGTTTAAAAAGCAGATTCGGGATTTTTAAAAATTCCACCATTAAGGGGGTGTTAAAGTCTTAACTATATTTTTACGTATTTCTTAATATCACTTAGGCGAGATGAGATATCGCCTTGATTTTTGTTTGCAAATTTTACTCATACAAAATTTTAAAAATCAATTTCAGGATTTTTAAAAATTCCACCCCTAAGGAGGTATAAAGGTGTTAAATATGTTTTTACGTATTTCTCAATATCTCTTAAGCACGATGAGATATTGGTTTGGTTTTTACTTGCAAATGTTACTCATACAAATGTTTAAAAACTGATTTGAGAATTTTTAGAAATTCCACCCTTAAGGGGGTGTAGAAAGGTTAAATCTGTTTTCACGTATTTCTCAATATCTTTTAGGCACGATGAGATATCGCATTATTTTCTGCTTGCAAATATTACTCATACAAAGTTGAAATACCAATTCCAGTATTTTCAAAAATTCCACCCCTAAGGGGGTGTAAAAAGGTAAAATATGTTTTTACGTATTTCTCCATATCTCTTAGGCACGATGAGATATCGCCTTGGTTTTCGCTTGCAAATGTTACTCATACAAATGTTTAAAAACTTATTTCAGGATTTTTAGGAATTCAACCTCTAAAGGGGTGTAAGAGGGTTAAATATGTGTTTACGTGTTTCTCAATATCTCTTAGGCACGATGTGATATCGAATTGGTTTCTGCTTGCAAATATTACTCATACAAATGTTTAAAAACTGATTTTAGGATTTTAAAAAATTCTACCCCTAAGCGGGTATAAAAGGGTTAAAAATGCTTTTACGTATTTCTCAATATCTCTTAGGCACGATGAGATATCGCATTATTTTCTGCTTGCAAATATTACTCATACAAAGTTGAAATACCAATTCCAGTATTTTCAAAAATTCCACCCCTAAGGGGGTGTAAAAAGGTAAAATATGTTTTTACGTATTTCTCCATATCTCTTAGGCACGATGAGATATCGCTTTGGTTTTCGCTTGCAAATGTTACTCATACAAATGTTTAAAAACTCATTTCAGGTTTTTTGGAAATTCCACCCCTAAGGGGGTGTAAAACGGTTACATATGTTTTTACGTATTTCTTAATATCTTTGAGGCACGATGAGATAACGCCTTGGTTTCTGCTTGCAAATGTTACTCATACGAATTTTTGAAAAAAAATAACAGGATTTTTAGAAATTCCACTCCTAAAGGGGTGTAAAAGGGTTAAATATGTTTTTACGTATTTCTCAATACCTCTTAGACACGATGAGATATAGCCTTGGATTTTGTTTGGAAATGTTACTCATACAAATGTTTAAAAACTGATTTGAGGGTTTTTAGAAATTCCACCCTTAAAAGGGTGTAAAAAGGTTAAATATGTTTTTACGTATTTCTCAATATCGCTTAGGCACGATGAGATATTGCCTTGGTTTTCGTTTGCAAATGTTACTCATACAAATGTTAAAAAACTTATTTCAGGATTTTTGGAAATTCTGCCCCTAGAGGGGTGAAAAAGAGTTAATTATGTTTTTACGTATTTTTCAATATCTCTTAGGCACGATGAGATATCGCGTTGGTTTTTGCTTGCAAATGTTACTGATATAGATGTTTAAAAACCTATTTCAGGATTTTTGGAAATTCTACCCCTAGAAGGGTGAAAAAGAGTTAAATATGTTTTTACGTATTTCTCAATATCTCTTAGGCACGATGAGATATCGCCTTGGTTTTTGTTTGCAAATGTTACTCATACAAAAATTAAATATCAATTTCAGGATTTTTAAAAATTCCACCCATAAGGGGGTCTAAAAGGGTTAAATATGTTTTTACGTATTTCTCAATATCTCTTAGGCACGATGAGATATCGCATTGTTTTCTGCTTGCAAATATTATTCATACAAAGTTCAAATACCAATTTCAGGATTCAAAAAAATTCCACCCCCAAGGTGGTCTAAAAGGGTTAAATATATTTTTACGTATTTCTCAATATCTTTTAGGTACGATGAGATATCGCGTTGGTTTTTGCTTGCAAATGTTACTCATACAAATATTTAAAAACTAATCTCAAGAATTTTAGAAATTCTACCCCTAGAGGGGTGTAAAAGGGTTAAATATGTTTTTACGTATTTCTCAATATCTTTTAGGCACGATGAGATATCGCCTTGGTTTCTGCTTGCAAATGTTACTCATACAAATTTTAAAAAATAAATGTCAGGATTTTCAGAAATTCCACCTTTAAGGGGGTGTAAAAGGGTTAAATATGTTTTTACGTATCTCTCAATATCTCTTAGGCACGATGAGATATTGGCTTGGTTTTTACTTGCAAATGTTACCCATACAAATGTGAACAACCAATTTCGTGATTTTCAAAAATTCCACCCCTAAGGGGGTATAAAAGTGTTAAATATGTTTTTACGTATTTCTCAATATCTCTTAGGCACGATGAGATATCGCCTTGGTTTTTGCTTGCAAATGTTACTCATACAAATGTTTAAAAACTGATTCGAGAATTTTTAGAAAATCTACCCTTAAGGGGGTGTAAAAAGGTTAAATATGTTTTTACGTATTTCTCAATATCGCTTAGGCACGACGAGATATTGCCTTGGTTTTCGTTTCCAAATGTTACTCATACAAATGTTTGAAAACCTATTCCAGGATTTTTGGAAATTCTACCCCTAGAGGGATGAAAAAGAGTTAAATATGTTTTTACGTATTTTTCAATATTTCTTAGGCACGATGCGATATCGCCTTGGTTTTTGTTTGCAAATGTTACTCATACAGAATTTAAATACCAATTTCAGGATTTTTAAAAATTCCACCCATAAGGGGTCTAAAAGGGTTAAATATGTTTTTACGTATTTCTCAATATCTCTTAGGCACGATGAAATATCGCCTTGGATTTTGTTTGGAAATGTTACTCATACAAATGTTTAAAAAATGATTTGAGGGTTTTTAGAAATTCCACCCTTAAAAGGGTGTAAAAAGGTTAAATATGTTTTTACGTATTTCTCAATATCGCTTAGGCACGATGAGATATTGCCTTGGTTTTCGTTTGCAAATGTTACTCATTCAAATGTTTAAAAACCTATTTCAGGATTTTTGGAAATTCTACCCCTAGAAGAGTGAAAAAGAGTTAAATATGTTTTTACGTATTTTTTAATATCTCTTAGGCATGATGAGATATCGCCTTGGTTTTTGTTTGCAAATGTTACTCATACAGAATTTAAATACCAATTTCAGGATTTTAAAAAATTCCACCCCTAAAGGGGTCTAAAAGGGTTAAATATGTTTTTACATATTTCTCAATATCTCTTAGGCACGATGAGATATCGCCTTGGTTTTTGTTTGCAAATGTTACTCATACAAAAATTAAATATCAATTTCAGGATTTTTAAAAATTCCACCTATAAGGGGGTCTAAAAGGGTTAAATATGTTTTTACGTATTTCTCAATATCTCTTAGGCACGATGAGATATCGCATTGTTTTCTGCTTGCAAATATTATTCATACAAAATTTAAATACCAATTTCAGGATTCAAAAAAATTCCACCCCTAAGGTTGTCTAAAAGGGTTAAATATATTTTTACGTATTTCTCAATATCTCTTAGGCACGATGAGATATGGGCTTGGTTTTCGTTTGCAAATGTAACTGATACAAATGTTTAAAAACCAGATTCGGGATTTTTAAAAATTCCACCATTAAGGGGGTGTTAAAGACTTAAATATGTTTTTACGTGTTTCTTAATATCACTTAGGCGAGATGAGATATCGCCTTGATTTTTGTTTGCAAATTTTACTCATACAAAATTTTAAAAATCAATTTCAGGATTTTTAAAAATTCCACCTCTAAGGAGGTATAAAAGTGTTAAATATGTTTTTACGTATTTCTCAATAGCTCTTAGGCACGATGAGATATTGGCTTGGTTTTTACTTGCAAATGTTACCCATACAAATGTGAACAACCAATTTCAGGATTTTCAAAAATTCCACCCCTAAGGGGTTGTAAAAAGGTAAAATATGTTTTCACGTATTTCTCCATATCTCTTAGGCACGTTGAGATATCGCCTTGGTTTTCGCTTGCAAATGTTACTCATACAAATGTTTAAAAACTTGATTTAGGATTTTTGGAAATTCCACCCCTAAGGGGGTGTAAAAGGGTTAAATATGTTTTTACGTATTTCTCAATATCTTTCATGCACGATGAGATATCGCGTTGGTTTCTGCTTGAAAATGTTACTTATACAAATGTTTAAATACCAATTTCAGGATTTTAGAAAATTCTACCCCTGGGGGGGTGTAAAAGGGTTACATATGTTTTTACGTATTTCTTAATATCTTTTAGGCACGATGAGATAACGCCTTGGTTTCTGCTTGCAAATGTTACTCATACAAATTTTTGAAAAAAAAATAACAGGATTTTTAGAAATTCCACTCCTAAAGGGGTGTAAAAGGGTTAAATATGTTTTTACGTATTTCTCAATACCTCTTAGACACGATGAGATATAGCCTTGGATTTTGTTTGGAAATGTTACTCATACAAATGTTTAAAAACTGATTTGAGGGTTTTTAGAAATTCCACCCTTAAGGGGGTGTAAAAAGGTTAAATATGTTTTTACGTATTTCTCAATATCTTTTAGGCACGATGAGATATCGCCTTGGTTTCTGCTTGCAAATGTTACTCATACAAATTTTCAGAAATAAATGTCAGGATTTTTAGAAATTCCACCTTTAAGGGGGTGTAAAAGGGTTAAATATGTTTTTACGTATTTCTCGATATCTCTTAGGCACGATGAGATATTGGCTTGGTTTTTACTTGCAAATGTTACCCATACAAATGTGAACAACCAATTTCAGGATTTTCAAAAATTCCACCCCTAAGGGGGTATAAAAGTGTTAAATATGTTTTTACGTATTTCTCAATATCTCTTAGGCACGATGAGATATCGCCTTGGTTTTTGCTTGCAAATGTTACTCATACAAATGTTTAAAAACTGATTCGAGAATTTTTAGAAAATCTAGTCTTAAGGGGGTGTAAAAAGGTTAAATATGTTTTTACGTATTTCTCAATATCGCTTAGGCACGATGAGATAATGCCTTGGTTTTCGTTTGCAAATGTTACTCATACAAATGTTTGAAAACCTATTTCAGGATTTTTGGAAATTCTACCCCTAGAGGGATGAAAAAGAGTTAAATATGTTTTTACGTATTTTTCAATATTTCTTAGGCACGATGAGATATCGCCTTTGTTTTTGTTTGCAAATGTTACTCATACAGAATTTAAATGCCAATTTCAGGATTTTTAAAAATTCCACCCCTAAGGGGGTCTAAAAGAGTTAAATATGTTTTTACATATTTCTCAATATCTCTTAGGCACGATGAGATATCGCCTTGGTTTTTGTTTGCAAATGTTACTCATACAAAAATTAAATATCAATTTCAGGATTTTAAAAAATTCCACCCATAAGGGGTCTAAAAGGGTTAAATATATTTTTACGTATTTCTCAATATCTCTTAGGCACCATGAGATATCGCGTTGGTTTTTGCTTGCAAATGTTACTCATACAAATGTTTAAAAACCTATTTCAGGATTTTTAGAAATTCCACCCCTAAGGGGGTGTAAAAAGGTTAAATATGTTTTTACGTATTTGTCAATATCTCTTAGGCACGATGAAATATCGCATTGTTTTCTGCTTGCAAATATTATTCATACAAAGTTTAAATACCAATTTCAGGATTCAAAAAAATGCCACCCCTAAGGTGGTCTAAAAGGGTTAAATATATTTTTACGTATTTCTCAATATCTCTTAGGCACGATGAGATATCGCGTTGGTTTTTGCTTGCAAATGTTACTCATACAAATGTTTAAATATCTATTTCAGGATTTTTGGAAATTCTACCCCTAGAAGAGTGAAAAAGAGTGAAATATGTTTTTACGTATTTCTCAATATCTCTTAGGCACGATGAGATATCGCATTGTTTTCTGCTTGCAAATATTATTCATACAAAGTTTAAATACCAATTTCAGGATTCAAAAAAATTCCACCCCTACGGTGGTCTAAAAGGGTTAAATATATTTTTACGTATTTCTCAATATCTCTTAGGCACGATGAGATATGGGCTAGTTTTCGTTTGCAAATGTAACTGATACAAATGTTTAAAAAGCAGATTCGGGATTTTTAAAAATTCCACCATTAAGGGGGTGTTAAAGTCTTAACTATATTTTTACGTATTTCTTAATATCACTTAGGCGAGATGAGATATCGCCTTGATTTTTGTTTGCAAATTTTACTCATACAAAATTTTAAAAATCAATTTCAGGATTTTTAAAAATTCCACCCCTAAGGAGGTATAAAGGTGTTAAATATGTTTTTACGTATTTCTCAATATCTCTTAAGCACGATGAGATATTGGTTTGGTTTTTACTTGCAAATGTTACTCATACAAATGTTTAAAAACTGATTTGAGAATTTTTAGAAATTCCACCCTTAAGGGGGTGTAGAAAGGTTAAATCTGTTTTCACGTATTTCTCAATATCTTTTAGGCACGATGAGATATCGCATTATTTTCTGCTTGCAAATATTACTCATACAAAGTTGAAATACCAATTCCAGTATTTTCAAAAATTCCACCCCTAAGGGGGTGTAAAAAGGTAAAATATGTTTTTACGTATTTCTCCATATCTCTTAGGCACGATGAGATATCGCCTTGGTTTTCGCTTGCAAATGTTACTCATACAAATGTTTAAAAACTTATTTCAGGATTTTTAGGAATTCAACCTCTAAAGGGGTGTAAGAGGGTTAAATATGTGTTTACGTGTTTCTCAATATCTCTTAGGCACGATGTGATATCGAATTGGTTTCTGCTTGCAAATATTACTCATACAAATGTTTAAAAACTGATTTTAGGATTTTAAAAAATTCTACCCCTAAGCGGGTATAAAAGGGTTAAAAATGCTTTTACGTATTTCTCAATATCTCTTAGGCACGATGAGATATCGCATTATTTTCTGCTTGCAAATATTACTCATACAAAGTTGAAATACCAATTCCAGTATTTTCAAAAATTCCACCCCTAAGGGGGTGTAAAAAGGTAAAATATGTTTTTACGTATTTCTCCATATCTCTTAGGCACGATGAGATATCGCTTTGGTTTTCGCTTGCAAATGTTACTCATACAAATGTTTAAAAACTTATTTCAGGTTTTTTGGAAATTCCACCCCTAAGGGGGTGTAAAACGGTTACATATGTTTTTACGTATTTCTTAATATCTTTGAGGCACGATGAGATAACGCCTTGGTTTCTGCTTGCAAATGTTACTCATACGAATTTTTGAAAAAAAATAACAGGATTTTTAGAAATTCCACTCCTAAAGGGGTGTAAAAGGGTTAAATATGTTTTTACGTATTTCTCAATACCTCTTAGACACGATGAGATATAGCCTTGGATTTTGTTTGGAAATGTTACTCATACAAATGTTTAAAAACTGATTTGAGGGTTTTTAGAAATTCCACCCTTAAAAGGGTGTAAAAAGGTTAAATATGTTTTTACGTATTTCTCAATATCGCTTAGGCACGATGAGATATTGCCTTGGTTTTCGTTTGCAAATGTTACTCATACAAATGTTAAAAAACTTATTTCAGGATTTTTGGAAATTCTGCCCCTAGAGGGGTGAAAAAGAGTTAATTATGTTTTTACGTATTTTTCAATATCTCTTAGGCACGATGAGATATCGCGTTGGTTTTTGCTTGCAAATGTTACTGATATAGATGTTTAAAAACCTATTTCAGGATTTTTGGAAATTCTACCCCTAGAAGGGTGAAAAAGAGTTAAATATGTTTTTACGTATTTCTCAATATCTCTTAGGCACGATGAGATATCGCCTTGGTTTTTGTTTGCAAATGTTACTCATACAAAAATTAAATATCAATTTCAGGATTTTTAAAAATTCCACCCATAAGGGGGTCTAAAAGGGTTAAATATGTTTTTACGTATTTCTCAATATCTCTTAGGCACGATGAGATATCGCATTGTTTTCTGCTTGCAAATATTATTCATACAAAGTTCAAATACCAATTTCAGGATTCAAAAAAATTCCACCCCCAAGGTGGTCTAAAAGGGTTAAATATATTTTTACGTATTTCTCAATATCTTTTAGGTACGATGAGATATCGCGTTGGTTTTTGCTTGCAAATGTTACTCATACAAATATTTAAAAACTAATCTCAAGAATTTTAGAAATTCTACCCCTAGAGGGGTGTAAAAGGGTTAAATATGTTTTTACGTATTTCTCAATATCTTTTAGGCACGATGAGATATCGCCTTGGTTTCTGCTTGCAAATGTTACTCATACAAATTTTAAAAAATAAATGTCAGGATTTTCAGAAATTCCACCTTTAAGGGGGTGTAAAAGGGTTAAATATGTTTTTACGTATCTCTCAATATCTCTTAGGCACGATGAGATATTGGCTTGGTTTTTACTTGCAAATGTTACCCATACAAATGTGAACAACCAATTTCGTGATTTTCAAAAATTCCACCCCTAAGGGGGTATAAAAGTGTTAAATATGTTTTTACGTATTTCTCAATATCTCTTAGGCACGATGAAATATCGCCTTGGTTTTTGCTTGCAAATGTTACTCATACGAATGTTTGAAAACCGATTTCAGGATTTTTAGAAATTCCACCCACTAAGGGGGTGTAAAAGAGTTAAATATGTTTTTACGTATTTCTCAATATCTCTTAGGCACGATGAGATATGGGCTTGGTTTTCGTTTGCAAATGTAACTGATACAAATGTTTAAAAACCAGATTCGGGATTTTTAAAAATTCCACCATTAAGGGGGTGTTAAAGTCTTAAATATGTTTTTACGTGTTTCTTAATATCACTTAGGCGAGATGAGATATCGCCTTGATTTTTGTTTGCAAATTTTACTCATACAAAATTTTAAAAATCAATTTCAGGATTTTTAAAAATTCCACCTCTAAGGAGGTATAAAAGTGTTAAATATGTTTTTACGTATTACTCAATATCTCTTAAGCACGATGAGATATTAATTTGGTTTTTATTTGCAAATGTTACCCATACAAATGTTAACAACCAATTTCAGGATTTTTGAAAATTCCACCCCTAAGGGGGTGTAAAAGTGTTAAATATGTTTTTACGTATTTCTCAATATCTTTTAGGCAGGATTGGATATCGCCTTGGTTTTTGTTTGCAAATGTTACTCATACAGAATTTAAATACCAATTTCAGGATTTTTAAAAATTCCACCCCTAAGGGGGTCTAAAAGGGTTAAATATGTTTTTACATATTTCTCAATATCTCTTAGGCACGATGAGATATCGCGTTGGTTTTTGCTTGCAAATCTTACTCATACAAATTTTTGAAAAAAAATAACAGGATTTCTAGAAATTCCACTCCTAAAGGGGTGTAAAAGGGTTAAATATGTTTTTACGTATTTCTCAATACCTCTTAGACACGATGAGATATAGCCTTGGATTTTGTTTGGAAATGTTACTCATACAAATGTTTAAAAACCGATTTCAGGAATTTTTGAAATTCTACCCCCAAGGGGGTCTAAAAGGGTTAAATATATTTTTACGTATTTCTCAATATCTCTTAGGCACGATGAGATATCGCGTTGGTTTTTGCTTGCAAATGTTAATCATACAAATGTTTAAAAACCGATTTCAGGATTTTTGGAAATTCTACTCCTAGAAGGGTGAAAAAGAGTTAAATATGTTTTTACGTATTTTTCAATATCTCTTAGGCACGATGAGATATTGCCTTGGTTTTTGTTTGCAAATGTTACTTATACAGAATTTAAATACCAATTTCAGGATTTTTAAAAATTCCACCCCTAAGGGGGTCCAAAAGGGTTAAATATGTTTTTACGAATTTCTCAATATCTCTTAGGCACGATGAAATATCGCCTTGGTTTTTGCTTGCAAATGTTACTCATACGAATGTTTAAGAACCGATTTAGGATTGTTAGAAATTCCACCCCTAAGGGGGTGTAAAAGGGTTAAATATATTTTTACGTATTTCTCAATATCTCTTAGGCACGATGAGATATTGGCTAGGTTTTTACTTGCAAATGTTACCCATACAAATGTAAACAACCAATTTCAGGATTTTCGAAAACTCCACCCCTAAAAGGGTGTAAAACTGTTAAATATGTTTTTACGTATTTGTCAATATCTCTTAGGCACGATGAGATATTGGCTTGGTTTTTACTTGCAAATGTTACCCATACAAATGTGAACAACCAATTTCAGGATTTTCAAAAATTCCACCCCTAAGGGGTTGTAAAAAGGTAAAATATGTTTTCACGTATTTCTCCATATCTCTTAGGCACGTTGAGATATCGCCTTGGTTTTCGCTTGCAAATGTTACTCATACAAATGTTTAAAAACTTGATTCAGGATTTTTGGAAATTCCACCCCTAAGGGGGTGTGAAAGGGTTAAATATGTTTTTACGTATTTCTCAATATCTTTTATGCACGATGAGATATCGCGTTGGTTTCTGCTTGAAAATGTTACTTATACAAATGTTTAAATACCAATTTCAGGATTTTAGAAAATTCTACCCCTGGGGGGGGTGTAAAAGGGTTACATATGTTTTTACGTATTTCTTAATATCTTTTAGGCACGATGAGATAACGCCTTGGTTTCTGCTTGCAAATGTTACTCATACAAATTTTTGAAAAAAAATAACAGGATTTTTAGAAATTCCACTCCTAAAGGGGTGTAAAAGGGTTAAATATGTTTTTACGTATTTCTCAATACCTCTTAGACACCATGAGATATAGCCTTGGATTTTGTTTGGAAATGTTACTCATACAAATGTTTAAAAACTGATTTGAGGGTTTTTAGAAATTCCACCCCTAAGGAGGTCTAAAAGAGTTAAATATGTTTTTACATATTTCTCAATATTTCTTAGGCACGATGAGATATCGCCTTGGTTTTTGTTTGCAAATGTTACTCATACAAAAATTAAATATCAATTTCAGGATTTTTAAAAATTCCACCCATAAGGGGTCTAAAAGGGTTAAATATGTTTTTACGTATTTCTCAATATCTCTTAGGCACGATGAAATATCGCCTTGGTTTTTGCTTGCAAATGTTACTCATACGAATGTTTGAAAACTGATTTCAGGATTTTTAGAAATTCCACCCCTAAGGGGGTGTAAAAGGGTTAAATATGTTTTTACGTATTTGTCAATATCTCTTAGGCACGACGAGATATCGCATTGTTTTCTGCTTGCAAATATTATTCATACAAAGTTTAAATACCCATTTCAGGATTTAACAAAATTCCACCCCTAAGGGGGTCTAAAAAAGTTAAATATATTTTTACGTATTTCTCAATATCTCTTAGGCACGATGAGATATCGCGTTGGTTTTTGCTTGCAAATGTTACTCATACAAATGTTTAAAAACCTATTTCAGGATTTTTGGAAATTCTACCCCTAGAAGAGTGAAAAAGAGTTAAATATGTTTTTACGTATTTTTTAATATCTCTTAGGCATGATGAGATATCGCCTTGGTTTTTGTTTGCAAATGTTACTCATACAGAATTTAAATACCAATTTCAGGATTTTAAAAAATTCCACCCATAAAGGGGTCTAAAAGGGTTAAATATGTTTTTACATATTTCTCAATATCTCTTAGGCACGATGAGATATCGCATTGTTTTCTGCTTGCAAATATTATTCATACAAAGTTTAAATACCAATTTCAGGATTCAAAAAAATTCCACCCCTAAGGTGGTCTAAAAGGGTTAAATATATTTTTACGTATTTCTCAATATCTCTTAGGCACGATGAGATATGGGCTTGGTTTTCGTTTGCAAATGTAACTGATACGAATGTTTAAAAACCAGATTCGGGATTTTTAAAAATTCCACCATTAAGGGGGTGTTAAAGTCTTAAATATGTTTTTACGTGTTTCTTAATATCACTTAGGCGAGATGAGATATCGCCTTGATTTTTGTTTGCAAATTTTACTCATACAAAATTTTAAAAATCAATTTCAGGATTTTTAAAAATTCCACCTCTAAGGAGGTATAAAAGTGTTAAATATGTTTTTACGTATTTCTCAATAGCTCTTAAGCACGATGAGATATTGGTTTGGTTTTTACTTGCAAATGTTACCCATACAAATGTTAACAACCAATTTCAGGATTTTTGAAAATTCCACCCCTAAGGGGGTGTAAAAGTGTTAAATATGTTTTTACGTATTTCTTAATATCTTTTAGGCAGGATTGGATATCGCCTTGGTTTTTGTTTGCAAATGTTACTCATACAGAATTTCAATACCAATTTCAGGATTTTTAAAAATTCCACCCCTAAGGGGGTCTAAAAGGGTTAAATATGTTTTTACATATTTCTCAATATCTCTTAGGCACGATGAGATATCGCCTTGGTTTTTGTTTGCAAATGTTACTCATACAAAAATTAAATATCAATTTCAGGATTTTTTAAAATTCCACCCATAAGGGGGTCTAAAAGGCTTAAATATGTTTTTACGTATTTCTCAATATCTCTTAGGCACGATGAGATATCGCGTTGGTTTTTGCTTGCAAATGTTACTCATACAAATATTTAAAAACTAATCTCAAGAATTTTAGAAATTCTACCCCTAAAGGGGTGTAAAAGGGTTAAATATGTTTTTACGTATTTCTCAATATCTTTTAGGCACGATGAGATATCGCCTTGGTTTCTGCTTGCAAATGTTACTCATACAAATTTTTTAAAATAAATGTCAGGATTTTTAGAAATTCTATCTTTAAGGGGGTGTAAAAGGGTTAAATATGTTTTTACGTATTTCTCAATATCTCTTAGGCACGATGAGATATTGGCTTGGTTTTTACTTGCAAATGTTACCCATACAAATGTGAACAACCAATTTCAGGATTTTCAAAAATCCCACCCCTAAGGGGTTGTAAAAAGGTAAAATATGTTTTCACGTATTATTCCATATCTCTTAGGCACGTTGAGATATCGCCTTGGTTTTCGCTTGCAAATGTTACTCATACAAATGTTTAAAAACTTATTCCAGGATTTTTGGAAATTCCACCCCTAAGGGGGTGTGAAAGGTTAAATATGTTTTTACGTATTTCTCAATATCTTTTATGCACGATGAGATATCGCGTTGGTTTCTGCTTGAAAATGTTACTTATACAAATGTTTAAATACCAATTTCAGGATTTTAGAAAATTCTACCCCAGGGGGGTGTAAAAGGGTTTGTAAGGCCGTCCATCGGGATAATACCGGCAAACGAAAACAATCGATATACCAATCAGAACTAGGGCGCGAGGATCGATTTGACGTAGAATGTATGCGAGTTTACCATCTAGCCTACGCTCCGTGGTATGGGGAGAACGAGGAAGAAAGCGAGTGCGCATTACTCCCCCCAATCGTTCAAGAAAGCCCAAGCGACGACCACGTTGAAATTCTTGCGAAAAGTAATCCGCATATATTTAGTAATAAAAGTACCCATCGGTGACTAGTCAAGCGAACATTGTGAACATAAAGTGCGGGCGATAATTCTGGTAAGATGTTTTTCTTATTCTTGCCAATATATTTAATGATAAAACAAAAGTAAGGCCGGTGTGACACGAACACGGTTAACCATGTAGTGCCTCATGGCTGTAGGATGATTGGGCCCTCGTACACGCGGCCTCGACAATGGAAGGACCGGGTTCTCCTAATTTCAAAGGCTGGAATGTTCGTGAGCTTTGAGCAGCTTGATAAAGGAATAATTCGAATTCATTGCGTGGATGTGCGAGACATCAGGATAACTAAAATTCACGAATTCGAGAGCAACTCGCCATTGTAGGAGCCACAGCTGGCCAAATATAAATTATGTCCACGGCGAGGAATACGTCCGCCCTAAGAAAGATAAGTAACGTGCGAATTAATAATAAGATATTATCTGGTGCGTCCCATAACTCTACTATTATATAAATATGTCAATATTTTATGTGCTTGAAAGGATCGCCTCCTGGTAGTATTGGGGTTAATGTAATTTGCCATTTGAATGTAATGGCCAGTTAAATTTATAATATGTCAAAGTAATGGTAATAAGACCCGTTTCTTATATCCAATCATAGAATTTGTCATCGACGCTGCGAGCGGTCGTTTAGGGACAGAAGGGCCCCATAGATTGTTGTAATCCGCAATTCATTTGTGTATATTATAATCATCCCATATATTCTTGCATTTGTCGATATGTGTCGGGAGCTATTGAAGTAATACCAATGTCTATTATTGATGTAATTTGAAAATTGAATCTATGCACCTGCGGATATTTATTATCGATATAATGTGATATAATCCTTCATGCCATTGTTGATACGAGTGAGGAGATATTAAATTTATGCCATGTGATGTTAGAATTGCTGCGAAGCATAATATATTTTTGAAGATATAGATATCTATCAAAATCACTACGAAGAGATATATCGGTCATCGATTGATAAACGACTGATTCTAGTACCTGTAATGAATCTACCATTTCATTGAATCTGTATTAGTTATGTATGTAAACGAAAACAAATCATAGTGTCTACCAAATTGATACTTTGCTCTCGTGGCCCTAACAAATTTTGAAATGTAATACTCGGATATCTAATCCACGAACGCTGGTCTTTATTGTATTTATCAATATGTCATTCAATAAGGGACTATTTACCTTCACTTGTCTGGTTATATTCAAAATATATAATTAAATTAAGATAGAAAGATAAAAGTCAATGAGCGTTAAAAGCATCTCTGTATTATTCTATGTGATAATTCTTGTATGATCATCTTAAACACTCAACCGTCCCATTAAAAATAAATTGTGACAATGAACAGAAGTATTTACTTAACTCGTCACCTTTGACCAGCATTTATAATCTGAATCACAATAAATCAAGTAATAATCAAAAAGAAATCAAAGATAAGTAATATAAATATTTAATAATAATAATAATTATATTACAGGTTACATATGTTTTTACGTATTTCTTAATATCTTTTAGGCACGATGAGATAACGCCTTGGTTTCTGCTTGCAAATCTTACTCATACAAATTTTTGAAAAAAAATAACAGGATTTCTAGAAAATCCACTCCTAAAGGGGTGTAAAAGGGTTAAATATGTTTTTACGTATTTCTCAATACCTCTTAGACACGATGAGATATAGCCTTGGATTTTGTTTGGAAATGTTACTCATACAAATGTTTAAAAACCGATTTCAGGAATTTTTGAAATTCTACCCCCAAGGGGGTCCAAAAGGGTTAAATATATTTTTACGTATTTCTCAATATCTCTTAGGCACGATGAGATATCGCGTTGGTTTTTGCTTGCAAATGTTAATCATACAAATGTTTAAAAACCGATTTCAGGATTTTTGGAAATTCTACTCCTAGAAGGGTGAAAAAGAGTTAAATATGTTTTTACGTATTTTTCAATATCTCTTAGGCACGATGAGATATTGCTTTGGTTTTTGTTTGCAAATGTTACTCGCACAGAATTTAAATACCAATTTCAGGATTTTTAAAAATTCCACCCCTAAGGGGGTCTAAAAGGGTTAAATATGTTTTTACATATTTCTCAATATCTCTTAGGCACGATGAGATATCGCCTTGGTTTTTGTTTGCAAATGTTACTCATACAAAAATTAAATATCAATTTCAGGACTTTTTAAAATTCCACCCATAAGGGGGTCTAAAAGGGTTAAATATGTTTTTACGTATTTCTCAATATTTCTTAGGCACGATGAGATATCGCATTGTTTTCTGCTTGCAAATATTATTCATACAAAGTTTAAATACCAATTTCAGGATTCAAAAAAATTCCACCTCTAAGGTGGTCTAAAAGGGTTAAATATATTTTTACGTATTTCTCAATATCTCTTAGGCACGATGAGATATCGCGTTGGTTTATGCTTGCAAATGTTACTCATACAAATATTCAAAAACTAATCTGAAGAATTTTAGAAATTCTACCCTTAGAGGGGTGTAAAAGGGTTAAATATGTTTTTACGTATTTCTCAATATCTTTTAGGCACGATGAGATATCGCCTTGGTTTCTGCTTGCAAATGTTACTCATACAAATTTTTAAAAATAAATGTTAGGATTTTTAGAAATTCTACCTTTAAGGGGGTGTAAAAGGGTTAAATATGTTTTTACGTATTTCTCAATATGTCTTAGGCACGATGAGATATTGGCTTGGTTTTCACTTGCAAATGTTACCCATACAAATGTGAACAACTAATTTCAGGATTTTCAAAAATTCCACCCCCAAGGGGGTATAAAAGTGTTAAATATGTTTTAACGTATTTCTCAATATCTCTTAGGCACGATGAGATATCGCCTTGGTTTTCGTTTGCAATTGTTATTCATGCAAATGTTTGAAAACTGATTTCAGGATTTTTAGAAATTCTACCCCTAGAGGGGTGTAAAAGGGTTAAATATGTTTTTACGTAGTCTTCAATATCGCTTAGGCACGATGAGATATCGCGTTGGTTTCTGCTTGAAAATGTTACTCATACAAATGTTTAAATACCAATTTTACGATTTTAGAAAATTCTACCCCTAGGGGGGTGTAAAAGGGTTACATATGTTTTTACGTATTTCTCAATATCTTTTAGGCACGATGAGATATCGCCTTCGTTTCTGCTTGCAAATGTTACTCATACAAATTTTTAAAAATAAATGTCAGGATTTTTAGAAATTCAGCTTTTAAGCGGGTGTAAAAGGGTTAAATATGTTTTTACGTATTTCTCAATATCGCTTAGGCACGATGAGATATCGCCTTGGTTTTTGTTTGCAAATGTTACTCATACAAAAATTAAATATCAATTTCAGGATTTTTAAAAATTCCACCCATAAGGGGTCTAAAAGGGTTAAATATATTTTTACGTATTTCTCAATATCTCTTAGGCACGATGAGATATCGCGTTGGTTTTTGCTTGCAAATGTTACTCATACAAATGTTTAAAAACCTATTTCAGGATTTTTAGAAATTCCACCCCTAAGGGGGTGTAAAAAGGTTAAATATGTTTTTACGTATTTGTCAATATCTCTTAGGCACGATGAAATATCGCCTTGGTTTTTGCTTGCAAATGTTACTCATACGAATGTTTGAAAACCGATTTCAGGATTTTTAGAAATTCCACCCCTAAGGGGGTGTAAAAAGGTTAAATATGTTTTTACCTATTTGTCAATATCTCTTAGGCACGATGAGATATCGCATTGTTTTCTGCTTGCAAATATTATTCATACAAAGTTTAAATACCAATTTCAGGATTTAAAAAATTTCCACCCATAAGGGGGTCTAAAAAAGTTAAATATATTTTTACGTATTTCTCAATATCTCTTAGGCACGATGAGATATCGCGTTGGTTTTTGCTTGCAAATGTTACTCATACAAATGTTTAAAAACCTATTTCAGGATTTTTGGAAATTCTACCCCTAGAAGAGTGAAAAAGAGTTAAATATGTTTTTACGTATTTCTCAATATCTCTTAGGCACGATGAGATATCGCATTGTTTTCTGCTTGCAAATATTATTCATACAAAGTTTAAATACCAATTTCAGGATTCAAAAAAATTCCACCCCTAAGGTGGTCTAAAAGGGTTAAATATATTTTTACGTATTTCTCAATATCTCTTAGGCACGATGAGATATGGGCTTGGTTTTCGTTTGCAAATGTAACTGATACAAATGTTTAAAAACCAGATTCGGGATTTTTAAAAATTCCACTATTAAGGGGGTGTTAAAGTCTTAAATATGTTTTTACGTATTTCTTAATATCACTCAGGCGAGATGAGATATCGCCTTGATTTTTGTTTGCAAATTTTACTCATACAAAATTTTAAAAATCAATTTCAGGATTTTTAAAAATTCCACCCCTAAGGAGGTATAAAGGTGTTAAATATGTTTTTACGTATTTCTCAATATCTCTCAAGCACGATGAGATATTGGTTTGGTTTTTACTTGCAAATGTTACTTATACAAATGTTAACAACCAATTTCAGGATTTTTTAAAATTTCACCCCTAAGGGGGTGTAAAAGTGTTGAATATGTTTTTACGTATATCTCAATATTTTTTAGGCAGGATTGGATATCGCCTTGGTTTCTGTTTGCAAATGTTAATCATACAAATTTTTAAAAATGAATTTCAAGATTTTAAGAAATTCCACCCCTAAGGGGGTGTAAGAGGGTAAAATACGTTTTTACGTATTTCTCAATATCTCTTAGGCACGATGAGATATCGCCTTGGTTTTTGCTTGCAAATGTTACTCATACAAATGTTTAAAAACTAATTTGAGAATTTTTAGAAATTCCACCCTTGAGGGGGTGTAAAAAGGTTAAATCTGTTTTCACGTATTTCTCAATATCTTTTAGGCACGATGAGATATCGCATTATTTTCTGCTTGCAAATATTACTCATACAAAGTTGAAATACCAATTCCAGTATTTTCAAAAATTCCACCCCTAAAGGGCTGTAAAAGTGTTAAATATGTTTTAACGTATTTCTCAATATCTCTTAGGCACGATGAGATATCGCCTTGGTTTTCGTTTGCAATTGTTATTCATGCAAATCTTTAAAAACTGATTTCAGGATTTTTAGAAATTCTACCCCTAGAGGGGTGTAAAAGGGTTAAATATGTTTTTACGTAGTTTTCAATATCGCTTAGGCACGATGAGATATCGCGTTGGTTTCTGCTTGAAAATGTTACTCATACAAATGTTTAAATACCAATTTTACGATTTTAGAAAATTCTACCCCTAGGGGGGTGTAAAAGGGTTACATATGTTTTTACGTATTTCTCAATATCTTTTAGGCACGATGAGATATCGCCTTCGTTTCTGCTTGCAAATGTTACTCATACAAATTTTTAAAAATAAATGTCAGGATTTTTAGAAATTCAGCTTTTAAGGGGGTGTAAAAGGGTTAAATATGTTTTTACGTATTGCTTAATATCTCTTAGGCACGATGAGATATTGGCTTGGTTCTCGTTTGCAAATGTTACTCATACAAATGTTTAAGAACCTATTTCAGGATTTTTGGAAATTCTACCCCTAGAGGGGTGAAAAAGAGTTAATTATGTTTTTACGTATTTTTTAATATCTCTTAGGCACGATGAGATATCGCGTTGGTTTTTGCTTGCAAATGTTACTCATACAAATGTTTAAAAACCTATTTCAGGATTTTTGGAAATTCTACCCCTAGAAGGGTGAAAAAGAGTTAAATATGTTTTTACGTATTTCTTAATATCTCTTTGGCACGATGAGATATCGCCTTGGTTTTTGTTTGCAAATGTTACCCATACAAAAATTGAATATCAATTTCAGGATTTTTAGAAATTCCAATCATAAGGGAGTCTAAAAGGGTTAAATATGTTTTTACGAATTTCTCAATATCTCTTAGGCACGATGAAATATCGCCTTGGTTTTTGCTTGCAAATGTTACTCGTACGAATGTTTAAGAACCGATTTAGGATTGTTAGAAATTCCACCCCTAAGGGGGTGTAAAAGGGTTAAATATGTTTTTACGTATTTCTCAATATCTCTTAGGCACGATGAGATATCGCGTTGGTTTTTGCTTGCAAATGTTACTCATACAAATATTTAAAAACTAATCTCAAGAATTTTAGAAATTCTACCCCTAAAGGGGTGTAAAAGGGTTTAATATATTTTTACGTATTTCTCAATATCTTTTAGGCACGATGAGATATCGCCTTGGTTTCTGCTTGCAAATGTTACTCATACAAATTTTGAAAAATAAATGTCAGGATTTTTAGAAGTTCTACCTTTAAGGGGGTGTAAAAGGGTTTAATATGTTTTTACGTATTTCTCAATATCTCTTAGGCACGATGAGATATTGGCTAGGTTTTTACTTGCAAATGTTACCCATACAAATGTAAACAACCAATTTCAGGATTTTCAAAAATTCCACCCCTAAAAGGGTGTAAAACTGTTAAATATGTTTTTACGTATTTGTCAATATCTTTTAGGCACGATGAGATATTGGCTTGGTTTTTACTTGCAAATGTTACCCATACAAATGTGAACAACCAATTTCAGGATTTTCAAAAATTCTACCCCTAAGGGGTTGTAAAAAGGTAAAATATGTTTTCACGTATTTCTCCATATCTCTTAGGCACGTTGAGATATCGCCTTGGTTTTCGCTTGCAAATGTTACTCATACAAATGTTTAAAAACTTGATTTAGGATTTTCGGAAATTCCACCCCTAAGGGGGTGTAAAAGGGTTAAATATGTTTTTACGTATTTCTCAATATCTTTTATGCACGATGAGATATCGCGTTGGTTTCTGCTTGAAAATGTTACTTATACAAATGTTTAAATACCAATTTCAGAATTTTAGAAAATTCTACCCCTGGGGGGGTGTAAAAGGGTTACATATGTTTTTACGTATTTCTTAATATCTTTTAGGCACGATGAGATAACGCCTTGGTTTCTGCTTGCAAATGTTACTCATACAAATTTTTGAAAAAAAATAACAGAATTTTTAGAAATTCCACTCCTAAAGGGGTGTAAAAGGGTTAAATATGTTTTTACGTTTTTCTCAATACCTCTTAGACACGATGAGATATAGCCTTGGATTTTGTTTGGAAATGTTACTCATACAAATGTTTAAAAACTGATTTGAGGGTTTTTAGAAATTCCACCCCTAAGGGGGTGTAAAAAGGTTAAATATGTTTTTACGTATTTTTCAATATCTTTTAGGCACGATGAGATATCGCCTTGGTTTCTGCTTGCAAATGTTACTCATACAAATTTTCAGAAACCAATGTCAGGATTTTTAGAAATTCCACCTTTAAGGGGGTGTAAAAGGGTTAAATATGTTTTTACGTATTTCTCGATATCTCTTAGGCACGATGAGATATTGGCTTGGTTTTTACTTGCAAATGTTACCTATACAAATGTGAACAACCAATTTCAGGATTTTCAAAAATTCCACCCCTAAGGGGGTATAAAAGTGTTAAATATGTTTTTACGTATTTCTCAATATCTCTTAGGCACGATGAGATATCGCCTTGGTTTTTGCTTGCAAATGTTACTCATACAAATGTTTAAAAACTGATTCGAGAATTTTTAGAAAATCTACCCTTAAGGGGGTGTAAAAAGGTTAAATATGTTTTTACGTATTTTTCAATATCGCTTAGGCACGATGAGATATTGCCTTGGTTTTCGTTTGCAAATGTTACTCATACAAATGTTTGAAAACCTATTTCAGGATTTTTGGAAATTCTACCCCTAGAGGGATGAAAAAGAGTTAAATATGTTTTTACGTATTTTTCAATATTTCTTAGGCACGATGAGATATCGCCTTTGTTTTTGTTTGCAAATGTTACTCGTACAGAATTTAAATGCCAATTTCAGGATTTTTAAAAATTCCACCCCTAAGGGGGTCTAAAAGAGTTAAATATGTTTTTACATATTTCTCAATATCTCTTAGGCACGATGAGATATCGCCTTGGTTTTTGTTTGCAAATGTTACTCATACAAAAATTAAATATCAATTTCAGGATTTTTAAAAATTCTACCCATAAGGGGTCTAAAAGGGTTAAATATATTTTTACATATTTCTCAATATCTCTTAGGCACGATGAGATATCGCGTTGGTTTTTGCTTGCAAATGTTACTCATACAAATGTTTAAAAACCTATTTCAGGATTTTTAGAAATTCCACCCCTAAGGGGGTGTAAAAAGGTTAAATATGTTTTTACGTATTTGTCAATATCTCTTAGGCACGATGAAATATCGCCTTGGTTTTTGCTTGCAAATGTTACTCATACGAATGTTTGATAACCGATTTCAGGATTTTTAGAAATTCCACCCCTAAGGGGGTGTAAAAATGTTAAATATGTTTTTACGTATTTGTCAATATCTCTTAGGCACGATGAGATATCGCATTGTTTTCTGCTTGCAAATATTATTCATACAAAGTTTAAATACCAATTTCAGGATTTTAAAAAATTCCACCCCTAAGGGGGTCTAAAAAAGTTAAATATATTTTTACGTATTTCTCAATATCTCTTAGGCACGATGAGATATCGCGTTGGTTTTTGCTTGCAAATGTTACTCATACAAATGTTTAAATACCTATTTCAGGATTTTTGGAAATTCTACCCCTAGAAGAGTGAAAAAGAGTTAAATATGTTTTTACGTATTTCTCAATATCTCTTAGGCACGATGAGATATCGCATTGTTTTCTGCTTGCAAATATTATTCATACAAAGTTTAAATACCAATTTCAGGATTCAAAAAAATTCCACCCCTAAGGTGGTCTAAAAGGGTTAAATATATTTTTACGTATTTCTCAATATCTCTTAGGCACGATGAGATATGGGCTTGGTTTTCGTTTGCAAATGTAACTGATACAAATGTTTAAAAACCAGATTCGGGATTTTTAAAAATTCCACTATTAAGGGGGTGTTAAAGTCTTAAATATGTTTTTACGTATTTCTTAATATCACTCAGGCGAGATGAGATATCGCCTTGATTTTTGTTTGCAAATTTTACTCATACAAAATTTTAAAAATCAATTTCAGGATTTTTAAAAATTCCACCCCTAAGGAGGTATAAAGGTGTTAAATATGTTTTTACGTATTTCTCAATATCTCTTAAGCACGATGAGATATTGGTTTGGTTTTTACTTGCAAATGTTACTTATACAAATGTTAACAACCAATTTCAGGATTTTTGAAAATTTCACCCCTAAGGGGGTGTAAAAGTGTTAACTATGTTTTTACGTATATCTCAATATTTTTTAGGCAGGATTGGATATCGCCTTGGTTTCTGTTTGCAAATGTTAATCATACAAATTTTTAAAAATGAATTTCAAGATTTTGAGAAATTCCACCCCTAAGGGGGTGTAAGAGGGTAAAATACGTTTTTACGTATTTCTCAATATCTCTTAGGCACGATGAGATATCGCCTTGGTTTTTGCTTGCAAATGTTACTCATACAAATGTTTAAAAACTGATTTGAGAATTTTTAGAAATTCCACCCTTGAGGGGGTGTAAAAAGGTTAAATCTGTTTTCACGTATTTCTCAATATCTTTTAGGCACGATGAGATATCGCATTATTTTCTGCTTGCAAATATTACTCATACAAAGTTGAAATACCAATTCCAGTATTTTCAAAAATTCCACCCCTAAAGGGCTGTAAAAGTGTTAAATATGTTTTAACGTATTTCTCAATATCTCTTAGGCACGATGAGATATCGCCTTGGTTTTCGTTTGCAATTGTTATTCATGCAAATCTTTAAAAACTGATTTCAGGATTTTTAGAAATTCTACCCCTAGAGGGGTGTAAAAGGGTTAAATATGTTTTTACGTAGTTTTCAATATCGCTTAGGCACGATGAGATATCGCGTTGGTTTCTGCTTGAAAATGTTACTCATACAAATGTTTAAATACCAATTTTACGATTTTAGAAAATTCTACCCCTAGGGGGGTGTAAAAGGGTTACATATGTTTTTACGTATTCCTCAATATCTTTTAGGCACGATGAGATATCGCCTTCGTTTCTGCTTGCAAATGTTACTCATACAAATTTTTAAAAATAAATGTCAGGATTTTTAGAAATTCAGCTTTTAAGGGGGTGTAAAAGGGTTGAATATGTTTTTACGTATTTCTTAATATCTCTTAGGCACGATGAGATATTGGCTTGGTTTTCGTTTGCAAATGTTACTCATACAAATGTTTAAAAACCTATTTCAGGATTTTTGGAAATTCTACCCCTAGAGGGGTGAAAAAGAGTTAATTATGTTTTTACGTATTTTTTAATATCTCTTAGGCACGATGAGATATCGCGTTGGTTTTTGCTTGCAAATGTTACTCATACAAATGTTTAAAAACCTATTTCAGGATTTTTGGAAATTCTACCCCTAGAAGGGTGAAAAAGAGTTAAATATGTTTTTACGTATTTCTTAATATCTCTTAGGCACGATGAGATATCGCCTTGGTTTTTGTTTGCAAATGTTACCCATACAAAAATTGAATATCAATTTCAGGATTTTTAGAAATTCCAATCATAAGGGGGTCTAAAAGGGTTAAATATGTTTTTACGAATTTCTCAATATCTCTTAGGCACGATGAAATATCGCCTTGGTTTTTGCTTGCAAATGTTACTCGTACGAATGTTTAAGAACCGATTTAGGATTGTTAGAAATTCCACCCCTAAGGGGGTGTAAAAGGGTTAAATATGTTTTTACGTATTTCTCAATATCTCTTAGGCACGATGAGATATCGCGTTGGTTTTTGCTTGCAAATGTTACTCATACAAATATTTAAAAACTAATCTCAAGAATTTTAGAAATTCTACCCCTAAAGGGGTGTAAAAGGGTTAAATATATTTTTACGTATTTCTCAATATCTTTTAGGCACGATGAGATATCGCCTTGGTTTCTGCTTGCAAATGTTACTCATACAAATTTTGAAAAATAAATGTCAGGATTTTTAGAAGTTCTACCTTTAAGGGGGTGTAAAAGGGTTTAATATGTTTTTACGTATTTCTCAATATCTCTTAGGCACGATGAGATATTGGCTAGGTTTTTACTTGCAAATGTTACCTATACAAATGTAAACAACCAATTTCAGGATTTTCAAAAATTCCACCCCTAAAAGGGTGTAAAACTGTTAAATATGTTTTTACGTATTTGTCAATATCTTTTAGGCACGATGAGATATTGGCTTGGTTTTTACTTGCAAATGTTACCCATACAAATGTGAACAACCAATTTCAGGATTTTCAAAAATTCTACCCCTAAGGGGTTGTAAAAAGGTAAAATATGTTTTCACGTATTTCTCCATATCTCTTAGGCACGTTGAGATATCGCCTTGGTTTTCGCTTGCAAATGTTACTCATACAAATGTTTAAAAACTTGATTTAGGATTTTTGGAAATTCCACCCCTAAGGGGGTGTAAAAGGGTTAAATATGTTTTTACGTATTTCTCAATATCTTTTATGCACGATGAGATATCGCGTTGGTTTCTGCTTGAAAATGTTACTTATACAAATGTTTAAATACCAATTTCAGGATTTTAGAAAATTCTACCCCTGGGGGGGTGTAAAAGGGTTACATATGTTTTTACGTATTTCTCAATATCTCTTAGGCACGATGAGATATCGCATTGTTTTCTGCTTGCAAATATTATTCATACAAAGTTTAAATACCAATTTCAGGATTCAAAAAAATTCCACCCCTAAGGTGGTCTAAAAGGGTTAAATATATTTTTACGTATTTCTCAATATCTCTTAGGCACGATGAGATATGGGCTAGTTTTCGTTTGCAAATGTAACTGATACAAATGTTTAAAAAGCAGATTCGGGATTTTTAAAAATTCCACCATTAAGGGGGTGTTAAAGTCTTAACTATATTTTTACGTATTTCTTAATATCACTTAGGCGAGATGAGATATCGCCTTGATTTTTGTTTGCAAATTTTACTCATACAAAATTTTAAAAATCGATTTCAGGATTTTTAAAAATTCCACCCCTAAGGAGGTATAAAGGTGTTAAATATGTTTTTACGTATTTCTCAATATCTCTTAAGCACGATGAGATATTGGTTTGGTTTTTACTTGCAAATGTTACTCATACAAATGTTTAAAAACTGATTTGAGAATTTTTAGAAATTCCACCCTTAAGGGGGTGTAGAAAGGTTAAATCTGTTTTCACGTATTTCTCAATATCTTTTAGGCACGATGAGATATCGCATTATTTTCTGCTTGCAAATATTACTCATACAAAGTTGAAATACCAATTCCAGTATTTTCAAAAATTCCACTCCTAAGGGGGTGTAAAAAGGTAAAATATGTTTTTACGTATTTCTCCATATCTCTTAGGCACGATGAGATATCGCCTTGGTTTTCGCTTGCAAATGTTACTCATACAAATGTTTAAAAACTTATTTCAGGATTTTTAGGAATTCAACCTCTAAAGGGGTGTAAGAGGGTTAAATATGTGTTTACGTGTTTCTCAATATCTCTTAGGCACGATGTGATATCGAATTGGTTTCTGCTTGCAAATATTACTCATACAAATGTTTAAAAACTGATTTTAGGATTTTAAAAAATTCTACCCCTAAGCGGGTGTAAAAGGGTTAAAAATGCTTTTACGTATTTCTCAATATCTCTTAGGCACGATGAGATATCGCATTATTTTCTGCTTGCAAATATTACTCATACAAAGTTGAAATACCAATTCCAGTATTTTCAAAAATTCCACCCCTAAGGGGGTGTAAAAAGGTAAAATATGTTTTTACGTATTTCTCCATATCTCTTAGGCACGATGAGATATCGCTTTGGTTTTCGCTTGCAAATGTTACTCATACAAATGTTTAAAAACTTATTTCAGGTTTTTTGGAAATTCCACCCCTAAGGGGGTGTAAAACGGTTACATATGTTTTTACGTATTTCTTAATATCTTTGAGGCACGATGAGATAACGCCTTGGTTTCTGCTTGCAAATGTTACTCATACGAATTTTTGAAAAAAAATAACAGGATTTTTAGAAATTCCACTCCTAAAGGGGTGTAAAAGGGTTAAATATGTTTTTACGTATT
The DNA here is from genome assembly GCA_963942595.1 of Cylloceria caligata. Taxonomy (NCBI): domain Eukaryota; kingdom Metazoa; phylum Arthropoda; class Insecta; order Hymenoptera; family Ichneumonidae; genus Cylloceria; species Cylloceria caligata. The sequence goes on along the minus strand of OZ012708.1, from coordinate 23,515,919 downwards.
TCTCAATACCTCTTAGACACGATGAGATATAGCCTTGGATTTTGTTTGGAAATGTTACTCATACAAATGTTTAAAAACTGATTTGAGGGTTTTTAGAAATTCCACCCTTAAAAGGGTGTAAAAAGGTTAAATATGTTTTTACGTATTTCTCAATATCGCTTAGGCACGATGAGATATTGCCTTGGTTTTCGTTTGCAAATGTTACTCATACAAATGTTAAAAAACTTATTTCAGGATTTTTGGAAATTCTGCCCCTAGAGGGGTGAAAAAGAGTTAATTATGTTTTTACGTATTTTTCAATATCTCTTAGGCACGATGAGATATCGCGTTGGTTTTTGCTTGCAAATGTTACTGATATAGATGTTTAAAAACCTATTTCAGGATTTTTGGAAATTCTACCCCTAGAAGGGTGAAAAAGAGTTAAATATGTTTTTACGTATTTCTCAATATCTCTTAGGCACGATGAGATATCGCCTTGGTTTTTGTTTGCAAATGTTACTCATACAAAAATTAAATATCAATTTCAGGATTTTTAAAAATTCCACCCATAAGGGGGTCTAAAAGGGTTAAATATGTTTTTACGTATTTCTCAATATCTCTTAGGCACGATGAGATATCGCATTGTTTTCTGCTTGCAAATATTATTCATACAAAGTTCAAATACCAATTTCAGGATTCAAAAAAATTCCACCCCCAAGGTGGTCTAAAAGGGTTAAATATATTTTTACGTATTTCTCAATATCTCTTAGGTACGATGAGATATCGCGTTGGTTTTTGCTTGCAAATGTTACTCATACAAATATTTAAAAACTAATCTCAAGAATTTTAGAAATTCTACCCCTAGAGGGGTGTAAAAGGGTTAAATATGTCTTTACGTATTTCTCAATATCTTTTAGGCACGATGAGATATCGCCTTGGTTTCTGCTTGCAAATGTTACTCATACAAATTTTAAAAAATAAATGTCAGGATTTTCAGAAATTCCACCTTTAAGGGGGTGTAAAAGGGTTAAATATGTTTTTACGTATCTCTCAATATCTCTTAGGCACGATGAGATATTGGCTTGGTTTTTACTTGCAAATGTTACCCATACAAATGTGAACAACCAATTTCGTGATTTTCAAAAATTCCACCCCTAAGGGGGTATAAAAGTGTTAAATATGTTTTTACGTATTTCTCAATATCTCTTAGGCACGATGAGATATCGCCTTGGTTTTTGCTTGCAAATGTTACTCATACAAATGTTTAAAAACTGATTCGAGAATTTTTAGAAAATCTACCCTTAAGGGGGTGTAAAAAGGTTAAATATGTTTTTACGTATTTCTCAATATCGCTTAGGCACGACGAGATATTGCCTTGGTTTTCGTTTCCAAATGTTACTCATACAAATGTTTGAAAACCTATTCCAGGATTTTTGGAAATTCTACCCCTAGAGGGATGAAAAAGAGTTAAATATGTTTTTACGTATTTTTCAATATTTCTTAGGCACGATGCGATATCGCCTTGGTTTTTGTTTGCAAATGTTACTCATACAGAATTTAAATACCAATTTCAGGATTTTTAAAAATTCCACCCCTAAGGGGATCTAAAAGAGTTAAATATGTTTTTACATATTTCTCAATATCTCTTAGGCACGATGAGATATCGCCTTGGTTTTTGTTTGCAAATGTTACTCATACAAAAATTAAATATCAATTTCAGGATTTTTAAAAATTCCACCCATAAGGGGTCTAAAAGGGTTAAATATGTTTTTACGTATTTCTCAATATCTCTTAGGCACGATGAAATATCGCCTTGGTTTTTGCTTGCAAATGTTACTCATACGAATGTTTGAAAACCGATTTCAGGATTTTTAGAAATTCCACCCACTAAGGGGGTGTAAAAGAGTTAAATATGTTTTTACGTATTTCTCAATATCTCTTAGGCACGATGAGATATGGGCTTGGTTTTCGTTTGCAAATGTAACTGATACAAATGTTTAAAAACCAGATTCGGGATTTTTAAAAATTCCACCATTAAGGGGGTGTTAAAGTCTTAAATATGTTTTTACGTGTTTCTTAATATCACTTAGGCGAGATGAGATATCGCCTTGATTTTTGTTTGCAAATTTTACTCATACAAAATTTTAAAAATCAATTTCAGGATTTTTAAAAATTCCACCTCTAAGGAGGTATAAAAGTGTTAAATATGTTTTTACGTATTACTCAATATCTCTTAAGCACGATGAGATATTAATTTGGTTTTTATTTGCAAATGTTACCCATACAAATGTTAACAACCAATTTCAGGATTTTTGAAAATTCCACCCCTAAGGGGGTGTAAAAGTGTTAAATATGTTTTTACGTATTTCTCAATATCTTTTAGGCAGGATTGGATATCGCCTTGGTTTTTGTTTGCAAATGTTACTCATACAGAATTTAAATACCAATTTCAGGATTTTTAAAAATTCCACCCCTAAGGGGGTCTAAAAGGGTTAAATATGTTTTTACATATTTCTCAATATCTCTTAGGCACGATGAGATATCGCGTTGGTTTTTGCTTGCAAATGTTACTCATACAAATATTGAAAAACTAATCTCAAGAATTTTAGAAATTCTACCCCTAAAGGGGTGTAAAAGGGTTAAATATGTTTTTACGTATTTCTCAATATCTTTTAGGCACGATGAGATATCGCCTTGGTTTCTGCTTGCAAATGTTACTCATACAAATTTTTAAAAATAAATGTCAGGATTTTTAGAAATTCTACCTTTAAGGGGGTGTAAAAGGGTTAAATATGTTTTTACGTATTTCTCAATATCTCTTAGGCACCATGAGATATTGGCTTGGTTTTTACTTGCAAATGTTACCCATACAAATGTAAACAACCAATTTCAGGATTTTCAAAAATTCCACCCCTAAAAGGGTGTAAAAGTGTCAAATATGTTTTTACGTATTTGTCAATATCTCTTAGGCACGATGAGATATTGGCTTGGTTTTTACTTGCAAATGTTACCCATACAAATGTGAACAACCAATTTCAGGATTTTTAAAAATTCCACCCCTAAGGGGTTGTAAAAAGGTAAAATATATTTTCACGTATGATATTACTCCATATCTCTTAGGCACGTTGAGATATCGCCTTGGTTTTCGCTTGCAAATGTTACTCATACAAATGTTTAAAAACTTGATTCAGGATTTTTGGAAATTCCACCCCTAAGGGGGTGTGAAAGGGTTAAATATGTTTTTACGTATTTCTCAATATCTTTTATGCACGATGAGATATCGCGTTGGTTTCTGCTTGAAAATGTTACTTATACAAATGTTTAAATACCAATTTCAGGATTTTAGAAAATTCTACCCCTGGGGGGGGGTGTAAAAGGGTTACATATGTTTTTACGTATTTCTTAATATCTTTTAGGCACGATGAGATAACGCCTTGGTTTCTGCTTGCAAATGTTACTCATACAAATTTTTGAAAAAAAATAACAGGATTTTTAGAAATTCCACTCCTAAAGGGGTGTAAAAGGGTTAAATATGTTTTTACGTATTTCTCAATACCTCTTAGACACCATGAGATATAGCCTTGGATTTTGTTTGGAAATGTTACTCATACAAATGTTTAAAAACTGATTTGAGGGTTTTTAGAAATTCCACCCCTAAGGAGGTCTAAAAGAGTTAAATATGTTTTTACATATTTCTCAATATTTCTTAGGCACGATGAGATATCGCCTTGGTTTTTGTTTGCAAATGTTACTCATACAAAAATTAAATATCAATTTCAGGATTTTTAAAAATTCCACCCATAAGGGGTCTAAAAGGGTTAAATATGTTTTTACGTATTTCTCAATATCTCTTAGGCACGATGAAATATCGCCTTGGTTTTTGCTTGCAAATGTTACTCATACGAATGTTTGAAAACTGATTTCAGGATTTTTAGAAATTCCACCCCTAAGGGGGTGTAAAAGGGTTAAATATGTTTTTACGTATTTGTCAATATCTCTTAGGCACGATGAGATATCGCATTGTTTTCTGCTTGCAAATATTATTCATACAAAGTTTAAATACCAATTTCAGGATTTAACAAAATTCCACCCCTAAGGGGGTCTAAAAAAGTTAAATATATTTTTACGTATTTCTCAATATCTCTTAGGCACGATGAGATATCGCGTTGGTTTTTGCTTGCAAATGTTACTCATACAAATGTTTAAAAACCTATTTCAGGATTTTTGGAAATTCTACCCCTAGAAGAGTGAAAAAGAGTTAAATATGTTTTTACGTATTTTTTAATATCTCTTAGGCATGATGAGATATCGCCTTGGTTTTTGTTTGCAAATGTTACTCATACAGAATTTAAATACCAATTTCAGGATTTTAAAAAATTCCACCCATAAAGGGGTCTAAAAGGGTTAAATATGTTTTTACATATTTCTCAATATCTCTTAGGCACGATGAGATATCGCATTGTTTTCTGCTTGCAAATATTATTCATACAAAGTTTAAATACCAATTTCAGGATTCAAAAAAATTCCACCCCTAAGGTGGTCTAAAAGGGTTAAATATATTTTTACGTATTTCTCAATATCTCTTAGGCACGATGAGATATGGGCTTGGTTTTCGTTTGCAAATGTAACTGATACGAATGTTTAAAAACTAGATTCGGGATTTTTAAAAATTCCACCATTAAGGGGGTGTTAAAGTCTTAAATATGTTTTTACGTGTTTCTTAATATCACTTAGGCGAGATGAGATATCGCCTTGATTTTTGTTTGCAAATTTTACTCATACAAAATTTTAAAAATCAATTTTAGGATTTTTAAAAATTCCACCTCTAAGGAGGTATAAAAGTGTTAAATATGTTTTTACGTATTTCTCAATAGCTCTTAAGCACGATGAGATATTGGTTTGGTTTTTACTTGCAAATGTTACCCATACAAATGTTAACAACCAATTTCAGGATTTTTGAAAATTCCACCCCTAAGGGGGTGTAAAAGTGTTAAATATGTTTTTACGTATTTCTTAATATCTTTTAGGCAGGATTGGATATCGCCTTGGTTTTTGTTTGCAAATGTTACTCATACAGAATTTCAATACCAATTTCAGGATTTTTAAAAATTCCACCCCTAAGGGGGTCTAAAAGGGTTAAATATGTTTTTACATATTTCTCAATATCTCTTAGGCACGATGAGATATCGCCTTGGTTTTTGTTTGCAAATGTTACTCATACAAAAATTAAATATCAATTTCAGGATTTTTAAAAATTCCACCCATAAGGGGTTCTAAAAGGCTTAAATATGTTTTTACGTATTTCTCAATATCTCTTAGGCACGATGAGATATCGCGTTGGTTTTTGCTTGCAAATGTTACTCATACAAATATTTAAAAACTAATCTCAAGAATTTTAGAAATTCTACCCCTAAAGGGGTGTAAAAGGGTTAAATATGTTTTTACGTATTTCTCAATATCTTTTAGGCACGATGAGATATCGCCTTGGTTTCTGCTTGCAAATGTTACTCATACAAATTTTTTAAAATAAATGTCAGGATTTTTAGAAATTCTATCTTTAAGGGGGTGTAAAAGGGTTAAATATGTTTTTACGTATTTCTCAATATCTCTTAGGCACGATGAGATATTGGCTTGGTTTTTACTTGCAAATGTTACCCATACAAATGTGAACAACCAATTTCAGGATTTTCAAAAATCCCACCCCTAAGGGGTTGTAAAAAGGTAAAATATGTTTTCACGTATTATTCCATATCTCTTAGGCACGTTGAGATATCGCCTTGGTTTTCGCTTGCAAATGTTACTCATACAAATGTTTAAAAACTTATTCCAGGATTTTTGGAAATTCCACCCCTAAGGGGGTGTGAAAGGTTAAATATGTTTTTACGTATTTCTCAATATCTTTTATGCACGATGAGATATCGCGTTGGTTTCTGCTTGAAAATGTTACTTATACAAATGTTTAAATACCAATTTCAGGATTTTAGAAAATTCTACCCCAGGGGGGTGTAAAAGGGTTTGTAAGGCCGTCCATCGGGATAATACCGGCAAACGAAAACAATCGATATACCAATCAGAACTAGGGCGCGAGGATCGATTTGACGTAGAATGTATGCGAGTTTACCATCTAGCCTACGCTCCGTGGTATGGGGAGAACGAGGAAGAAAGCGAGCGCGCATTACTCCCCCCAATCGTTCAAGAAAGCCCAAGCGACGACCACGTTGAAATTCTTGCGAAAAGTAATCCGCATATATTTAGTAATAAAAGTACCCATCGGTGACTAGTCAAGCGAACATTGTGAACATAAAGTGCGGGCGATAATTCTGGTAAGATGTTTTTCTTATTCTTGCCAATATATTTAATGATAAAACAAAAGTAAGGCCGGTGTGACACGAACACGGTTAACCATGTAGTGCCTCATGGCTGTAGGATGATTGGGCCCTCGTACACGCGGCCTCGACAATGGAAGGACCGGGTTCTCCTAATTTCAAAGGCTGGAATGTTCGTGAGCTTTGAGCAGCTTGATAAAGGAATAATTCGAATTCATTGCGTGGATGTGCGAGACATCAGGATAACTAAAATTCACGAATTCGAGAGCAACTCGCCATTGTAGGAGCCACAGCTGGCCAAATATAAATTATGTCCACGGCGAGGAATACGTCCGCCCTAAGAAAGATAAGTAACGTGCGAATTAATAATAAGATATTATCTGGTGCGTCCCATAACTCTACTATTATATAAATATGTCAATATTTTATGTGCTTGAAAGGATCGCCTCCTGGTAGTATTGGGGTTAATGTAATTTGCCATTTGAATGTAATGGCCAGTTAAATTTATAATATGTCAAAGTAATGGTAATAAGACCCGTTTCTTATATCCAATCATAGAATTTGTCATCGACGCTGCGAGCGGTCGTTTAGGGACAGAAGGGCCCCATAGATTGTTGTAATCCGCAATTCATTTGTGTATATTATAATCATCCCATATATTCTTGCATTTGTCGATATGTGTCGGGAGCTATTGAAGTAATACCAATGTCTATTATTGATGTAATTTGAAAATTGAATCTATGCACCTGCGGATATTTATTATCGATATAATGTGATATAATCCTTCATGCCATTGTTGATACGAGTGAGGAGATATTAAATTTATGCCATGTGATGTTAGAATTGCTGCGAAGCATAATATATTTTTGAAGATATAGATATCTATCAAAATCACTACGAAGAGATATATCGGTCATCGATTGATAAACGACTGATTCTAGTACCTGTAATGAATCTACCATTTCATTGAATCTGTATTAGTTATGTATGTAAACGAAAACAAATCATAGTGTCTACCAAATTGATACTTTGCTCTCGTGGCCCTAACAAATTTTGAAATGTAATACTCGGATATCTAATCCACGAACGCTGGTCTTTATTGTATTTATCAATATGTCATTCAATAAGGGACTATTTACCTTCACTTGTCTGGTTATATTCAAAATATATAATTAAATTAAGATAGAAAGATAAAAGTCAATGAGCGTTAAAAGCATCTCTGTATTATTCTATGTGATAATTCTTGTATGATCATCTTAAACACTCAACCGTCCCATTAAAAATAAATTGTGACAATGAACAGAAGTATTTACTTAACTCGTCACCTTTGACCAGCATTTATAATCTGAATCACAATAAATCAAGTAATAATCAAAAAGAAATCAAAGATAAGTAATATAAATATTTAATAATAATAATAATTATATTACAGGTTACATATGTTTTTACGTATTTCTTAATATCTTTTAGGCACGATGAGATAACGCCTTGGTTTCTGCTTGCAAATCTTACTCATACAAATTTTTGAAAAAAAATAACAGGATTTCTAGAAAATCCACTCCTAAAGGGGTGTAAAAGGGTTAAATATGTTTTTACGTATTTCTCAATACCTCTTAGACACGATGAGATATAGCCTTGGATTTTGTTTGGAAATGTTACTCATACAAATGTTTAAAAACCGATTTCAGGAATTTTTGAAATTCTACCCCCAAGGGGGTCCAAAAGGGTTAAATATATTTTTACGTATTTCTCAATATCTCTTAGGCACGATGAGATATCGCGTTGGTTTTTGCTTGCAAATGTTAATCATACAAATGTTTAAAAACCGATTTCAGGATTTTTGGAAATTCTACTCCTAGAAGGGTGAAAAAGAGTTAAATATGTTTTTACGTATTTTTCAATATCTCTTAGGCACGATGAGATATTGCTTTGGTTTTTGTTTGCAAATGTTACTCGCACAGAATTTAAATACCAATTTCAGGATTTTTAAAAATTCCACCCCTAAGGGGGTCTAAAAGGGTTAAATATGTTTTTACATATTTCTCAATATCTCTTAGGCACGATGAGATATCGCCTTGGTTTTTGTTTGCAAATGTTACTCATACAAAAATTAAATATCAATTTCAGGACTTTTTAAAATTCCACCCATAAGGGGGTCTAAAAGGGTTAAATATGTTTTTACGTATTTCTCAATATTTCTTAGGCACGATGAGATATCGCATTGTTTTCTGCTTGCAAATATTATTCATACAAAGTTTAAATACCAATTTCAGGATTCAAAAAAATTCCACCTCTAAGGTGGTCTAAAAGGGTTAAATATATTTTTACGTATTTCTCAATATCTCTTAGGCACGATGAGATATCGCGTTGGTTTATGCTTGCAAATGTTACTCATACAAATATTCAAAAACTAATCTGAAGAATTTTAGAAATTCTACCCTTAGAGGGGTGTAAAAGGGTTAAATATGTTTTTACGTATTTCTCAATATCTTTTAGGCACGATGAGATATCGCCTTGGTTTCTGCTTGCAAATGTTACTCATACAAATTTTTAAAAATAAATGTTAGGATTTTTAGAAATTCTACCTTTAAGGGGGTGTAAAAGGGTTAAATATGTTTTTACGTATTTCTCAATATGTCTTAGGCACGATGAGATATTGGCTTGGTTTTCACTTGCAAATGTTACCCATACAAATGTGAACAACTAATTTCAGGATTTTCAAAAATTCCACCCCCAAGGGGGTATAAAAGTGTTAAATATGTTTTAACGTATTTCTCAATATCTCTTAGGCACGATGAGATATCGCCTTGGTTTTCGTTTGCGATTGTTATTCATGCAAATGTTTGAAAACTGATTTCAGGATTTTTAGAAATTCTACCCCTAGAGGGGTGTAAAAGGGTTAAATATGTTTTTACGTAGTCTTCAATATCGCTTAGGCACGATGAGATATCGCGTTGGTTTCTGCTTGAAAATGTTACTCATACAAATGTTTAAATACCAATTTTACGATTTTAGAAAATTCTACCCCTAGGGGGGTGTAAAAGGGTTACATATGTTTTTACGTATTTCTCAATATCTTTTAGGCACGATGAGATATCGCCTTCGTTTCTGCTTGCAAATGTTACTCATACAAATTTTTAAAAATAAATGTCAGGATTTTTAGAAATTCAGCTTTTAAGCGGGTGTAAAAGGGTTAAATATGTTTTTACGTATTTCTCAATATCGCTTAGGCACGATGAGATATCGCCTTGGTTTTTGTTTGCAAATGTTACTCATACAAAAATTAAATATCAATTTCAGGATTTTTAAAAATTCCACCCATAAGGGGTCTAAAAGGGTTAAATATATTTTTACGTATTTCTCAATATCTCTTAGGCACGATGAGATATCGCGTTGGTTTTTGCTTGCAAATGTTACTCATACAAATGTTTAAAAACCTATTTCAGGATTTTTAGAAATTCCACCCCTAAGGGGGTGTAAAAAGGTTAAATATGTTTTTACGTATTTGTCAATATCTCTTAGGCACGATGAAATATCGCCTTGGTTTTTGCTTGCAAATGTTACTCATACGAATGTTTGAAAACCGATTTCAGGATTTTTAGAAATTCCACCCCTAAGGGGGTGTAAAAAGGTTAAATATGTTTTTACCTATTTGTCAATATCTCTTAGGCACGATGAGATATCGCATTGTTTTCTGCTTGCAAATATTATTCATACAAAGTTTAAATACCAATTTCAGGATTTAAAAAATTTCCACCCATAAGGGGGTCTAAAAAAGTTAAATATATTTTTACGTATTTCTCAATATCTCTTAGGCACGATGAGATATCGCGTTGGTTTTTGCTTGCAAATGTTACTCATACAAATGTTTAAAAACCTATTTCAGGATTTTTGGAAATTCTACCCCTAGAAGAGTGAAAAAGAGTTAAATATGTTTTTACGTATTTCTCAATATCTCTTAGGCACGATGAGATATCGCATTGTTTTCTGCTTGCAAATATTATTCATACAAAGTTTAAATACCAATTTCAGGATTCAAAAAAATTCCACCCCTAAGGTGGTCTAAAAGGGTTAAATATATTTTTACGTATTTCTCAATATATCTTAGGCACGATGAGATATGGGCTTGGTTTTCGTTTGCAAATGTAACTGATACAAATGTTTAAAAACCAGATTCGGGATTTTTAAAAATTCCACTATTAAGGGGGTGTTAAAGTCTTAAATATGTTTTTACGTATTTCTTAATATCACTCAGGCGAGATGAGATATCGCCTTGATTTTTGTTTGCAAATTTTACTCATACAAAATTTTAAAAATCAATTTCAGGATTTTTAAAAATTCCACCCCTAAGGAGGTATAAAGGTGTTAAATATGTTTTTACGTATTTCTCAATATCTCTTAAGCACGATGAGATATTGGTTTGGTTTTTACTTGCAAATGTTACTTATACAAATGTTAACAACCAATTTCAGGATTTTTTAAAATTTCACCCCTAAGGGGGTGTAAAAGTGTTAAATATGTTTTTACGTATATCTCAATATTTTTTAGGCAGGATTGGATATCGCCTTGGTTTCTGTTTGCAAATGTTAATCATACAAATTTTAAAAAATGAATTTCAAGATTTTAAGAAATTCCACCCCTAAGGGGGTGTAAGAGGGTAAAATAAGTTTTTACGTATTTCTCAATATCTCTTAGGCACGATGAGATATCGCCTTGGTTTTTGCTTGCAAATGTTACTCATACAAATATTTAAAAACTGATTTGAGAATTTTTAGAAATTCCACCCTTGAGGGGGTGTAAAAAGGTTAAATCTGTTTTCACGTATTTCTCAATATCTTTTAGGCACGATGAGATATCGCATTATTTTCTGCTTGCAAATATTACTCATACAAAGTTGAAATACCAATTCCAGTATTTTCAAAAATTCCACCCCTAAAGGGCTGTAAAAGTGTTAAATATGTTTTAACGTATTTCTCAATATCTCTTAGGCACGATGAGATATCGCCTTGGTTTTCGTTTGCAATTGTTATTCATGCAAATCTTTAAAAACTGATTTCAGGATTTTTAGAAATTCTACCCCTAGAGGGGTGTAAAAGGGTTAAATATGTTTTTACGTAGTTTTCAATATCGCTTAGGCACGATGAGATATCGCGTTGGTTTCTGCTTGAAAATGTTACTCATACAAATGTTTAAATACCAATTTTACGATTTTAGAAAATTCTACCCCTAGGGGGGTGTAAAAGGGTTACATATGTTTTTACGTATTTCTCAATATCTTTTAGGCACGATGAGATATCGCCTTCGTTTCTGCTTGCAAATGTTACTCATACAAATTTTTAAAAATAAATGTCAGGATTTTTAGAAATTCAGCTTTTAAGGGGGTGTAAAAGGGTTAAATATGTTTTTACGTATTGCTTAATATCTCTTAGGCACGATGAGATATTGGCTTGGTTCTCGTTTGCAAATGTTACTCATACAAATGTTTAAGAACCTATTTCAGGATTTTTGGAAATTCTACCCCTAGAGGGGTGAAAAAGAGTTAATTATGTTTTTACGTATTTTTTAATATCTCTTAGGCACGATGAGATATCGCGTTGGTTTTTGCTTGCAAATGTTACTCATACAAATGTTTAAAAACCTATTTCAGGATTTTTGGAAATTCTACCCCTAGAAGGGTGAAAAAGAGTTAAATATGTTTTTACGTATTTCTTAATATCTCTTAGGCACGATGAGATATCGCCTTGGTTTTTGTTTGCAAATGTTACCCATACAAAAATTGAATATCAATTTCAGGATTTTTAGAAATTCCAATCATAAGGGGGTCTAAAAGGGTTAAATATGTTTTTACGAATTTCTCAATATCTCTTAGGCACGATGAAATATCGCCTTGGTTTTTGCTTGCAAATGTTACTCGTACGAATGTTTAAGAACCGATTTAGGATTGTTAGAAATTCCACCCCTAAGGGGGTGTAAAAGGGTTAAATATGTTTTTACGTATTTCTCAATATCTCTTAGGCACGATGAGATATCGCGTTGGTTTTTGCTTGCAAATGTTACTCATACAAATATTTAAAAACTAATCTCAAGAATTTTAGAAATTCTACCCCTAAAGGGGCGTAAAAGGGTTTAATATATTTTTACGTATTTCTCAATATCTTTTAGGCACGATGAGATATCGCCTTGGTTTCTGCTTGCAAATGTTACTCATACAAATTTTGAAAAATAAATGTCAGGATTTTTAGAAGTTCTACCTTTAAGGGGGTGTAAAAGGGTTTAATATGTTTTTACGTATTTCTCAATATCTCTTAGGCACGATGAGATATTGGCTAGGTTTTTACTTGCAAATGTTACCCATACAAATGTAAACAACCAATTTCAGGATTTTCAAAAATTCCACCCCTTAAAGGGTGTAAAACTGTTAAATATGTTTTTACGTATTTGTCAATATCTTTTAGGCACGATGAGATATTGGCTTGGTTTTTACTTGCAAATGTTACCCATACAAATGTGAACAACCAATTTCAGGATTTTCAAAAATTCTACCCCTAAGGGGTTGTAAAAAGGTAAAATATGTTTTCACGTATTTCTCCATATCTCTTAGGCACGTTGAGATATCGCCTTGGTTTTCGCTTGCAAATGTTACTCATACAAATGTTTGAAAACTTGATTTAGGATTTTCGGAAATTCCACCCCTAAGGGGGTGTAAAAGGGTTAAATATGTTTTTACGTATTTCTCAATATCTTTTATGCACGATGAGATATCGCGTTGGTTTCTGCTTGAAAATGTTACTTATACAAATGTTTAAATACCAATTTCAGGATTTTAGAAAATTCTACCCCTGGGGGGGTGTAAAAGGGTTACATATGTTTTTACGTATTTCTTAATATCTTTTAGGCACGATGAGATAACGCCTTGGTTTCTGCTTGCAAATGTTACTCATACAAATTTTTGAAAAAAAATAACAGAATTTTTAGAAATTCCACTCCTAAAGGGGTGTAAAAGGGTTAAATATGTTTTTACGTTTTTCTCAATACCTCTTAGACACGATGAGATATAGCCTTGGATTTTGTTTGGAAATGTTACTCATACAAATGTTTAAAAACTGATTTGAGGGTTTTTAGAAATTCCACCCCTAAGGGGGTGTAAAAAGGTTAAATATGTTTTTACGTATTTTTCAATATCTTTTAGGCACGATGAGATATCGCCTTGGTTTCTGCTTGCAAATGTTACTCATACAAATTTTCAGAAATCAATGTCAGGATTTTTAGAAATTCCACCTTTAAGGGGGTGTAAAAGGGTTAAATATGTTTTTACGTATTTCTCGATATCTCTTAGGCACGATGAGATATTGGCTTGGTTTTTACTTGCAAATGTTACCCATACAAATGTGAACAACCAATTTCAGGATTTTCAAAAATTCCACCCCTAAGGGGGTATAAAAGTGTTAAATATGTTTTTACGTATTTCTCAATATCTCTTAGGCACGATGAGATATCGCCTTGGTTTTTGCTTGCAAATGTTACTCATACAAATGTTTAAAAACTGATTCGAGAATTTTTAGAAAATCTACCCTTAAGGGGGTGTAAAAAGGTTAAATATGTTTTTACGTATTTTTCAATATCGCTTAGGCACGATGAGATATTGCCTTGGTTTTCGTTTGCAAATGTTACTCATACAAATGTTTGAAAACCTATTTCAGGATTTTTGGAAATTCTACCCCTAGAGGGATGAAAAAGAGTTAAATATGTTTTTACGTATTTTTCAATATTTCTTAGGCACGATGAGATATCGCCTTTGTTTTTGTTTGCAAATGTTACTCATACAGAATTTAAATGCCAATTTCAGGATTTTTAAAAATTCCACCCCTAAGGGGGTCTAAAAGAGTTAAATATGTTTTTACATATTTCTCAATATCTCTTAGGCACGATGAGATATCGCCTTGGTTTTTGTTTGCAAATGTTACTCATACAAAAATTAAATATCAATTTCAGGATTTTTAAAAATTCCACCCATAAGGGGTCTAAAAGGGTTAAATATATTTTTACATATTTCTCAATATCTCTTAGGCACGATGAGATATCGCGTTGGTTTTTGCTTGCAAATGTTACTCATACAAATGTTTAAAAACCTATTTCAGGATTTTTAGAAATTCCACCCCTAAGGGGGTGTAAAAAGGTTAAATATGTTTTTACGTATTTGTCAATATCTCTTAGGCACGATGAAATATCGCCTTGGTTTTTGCTTGCAAATGTTACTCATACGAATGTTTGATAACCGATTTCAGGATTTTTAGAAATTCCACCCCTAAGGGGGTGTAAAAATGTTAAATATGTTTTTACGTATTTGTCAATATCTCTTAGGCACGATGAGATATCGCATTGTTTTCTGCTTGCAAATATTATTCATACAAAGTTTAAATACCAATTTCAGGATTTTAAAAAATTCCACCCCTAAGGGGGTCTAAAAAAGTTAAATATATTTTTACGTATTTCTCAATATCTCTTAGGCACGATGAGATATCGCGTTGGTTTTTGCTTGCAAATGTTACTCATACAAATGTTTAAATACCTATTTCAGGATTTTTGGAAATTCTACCCCTAGAAGAGTGAAAAAGAGTTAAATATGTTTTTACGTATTTCTCAATATCTCTTAGGCACGATGAGATATCGCATTGTTTTCTGCTTGCAAATATTATTCATACAAAGTTTAAATACCAATTTCAGGATTCAAAAAAATTCCACCCCTAAGGTGGTCTAAAAGGGTTAAATATATTTTTACGTATTTCTCAATATCTCTTAGGCACGATGAGATATGGGCTTGGTTTTCGTTTGCAAATGTAACTGATACAAATGTTTAAAAACCAGATTCGGGATTTTTAAAAATTCCACTATTAAGGGGGTGTTAAAGTCTTAAATATGTTTTTACGTATTTCTTAATATCACTCAGGCGAGATGAGATATCTCCTTGATTTTTGTTTGCAAATTTTACTCATACAAAATTTTAAAAATCAATTTCAGGATTTTTAAAAATTCCACCCCTAAGGAGGTATAAAGGTGTTAAATATGTTTTTACGTATTTCTCAATATCTCTTAAGCACGATGAGATATTGGTTTGGTTTTTACTTGCAAATGTTACTTATACAAATGTTAACAACCAATTTCAGGATTTTTGAAAATTTCACCCCTAAGGGGGTGTAAAAGTGTTAAATATGTTTTTACGTATATCTCAATATTTTTTAGGCAGGATTGGATATCGCCTTGGTTTCTGTTTGCAAATGTTAATCATACAAATTTTTAAAAATGAATTTCAAGATTTTGAGAAATTCCACCCCTAAGGGGGTGTAAGAGGGTAAAATACGTTTTTACGTATTTCTCAATATCTCTTAGGCACGATGAGATATCGCCTTGGTTTTTGCTTGCAAATGTTACTCATACAAATGTTTAAAAACTGATTTGAGAATTTTTAGAAATTCCACCCTTGAGGGGGTGTAAAAAGGTTAAATCTGTTTTCACGTATTTCTCAATATCTTTTAGGCACGATGAGATATCGCATTATTTTCTGCTTGCAAATATTACTCATACAAAGTTGAAATACCAATTCCAGTATTTTCAAAAATTCCACCCCTAAAGGGCTGTAAAAGTGTTAAATATGTTTTAACGTATTTCTCAATATCTCTTAGGCACGATGAGATATCGCCTTGGTTTTCGTTTGCAATTGTTATTCATGCAAATCTTTAAAAACTGATTTCAGGATTTTTAGAAATTCTACCCCTAGAGGGGTGTAAAAGGGTTAAATATGTTTTTACGTAGTTTTCAATATCGCTTAGGCACGATGAGATATCGCGTTGGTTTCTGCTTGAAAATGTTACTCATACAAATGTTTAAATACCAATTTTACGATTTTAGAAAATTCTACCCCTAGGGGGGTGTAAAAGGGTTACATATGTTTTTACGTATTTCTCAATATCTTTTAGGCACGATGAGATATCGCCTTCGTTTCTGCTTGCAAATGTTACTCATACAAATTTTTAAAAATAAATGTCAGGATTTTTAGAAATTCAGCTTTTAAGGGGGTGTAAAAGGGTTAAATATGTTTTTACGTATTTCTTAATATCTCTTAGGCACGATGAGATATTGGCTTGGTTTTCGTTTGCAAATGTTACTCATACAAATGTTTAAAAACCTATTTCAGGATTTTTGGAAATTCTACCCCTAGAGGGGTGAAAAAGAGTTAATTATGTTTTTACGTATTTTTTAATATCTCTTAGGCACGATGAGATATCGCGTTGGTTTTTGCTTGCAAATGTTACTCATACAAATGTTTAAAAACCTATTTCAGGATTTTTGGAAGTTCTACCCCTAGAAGGGTGAAAAAGAGTTAAATATGTTTTTACGTATTTCTTAATATCTCTTAGGCACGATGAGATATCGCCTTGGTTTTTGTTTGCAAATGTTACCCATACAAAAATTGAATATCAATTTCAGGATTTTTAGAAATTCCAATCATAAGGGGGTCTAAAAGGGTTAAATATGTTTTTACGAATTTCTCAATATCTCTTAGGCACGATGAAATATCGCCTTGGTTTTTGCTTGCAAATGTTACTCGTACGAATGTTTAAGAACCGATTTAGGATTGTTAGAAATTCCACCCCTAAGGGGGTGTAAAAGGGTTAAATATGTTTTTACGTATTTCTCAATATCTCTTAGGCACGATGAGATATCGCGTTGGTTTTTGCTTGCAAATGTTACTCATACAAATATTTAAAAACTAATCTCAAGAATTTTAGAAATTCTACCCCTAAAGGGGTGTAAAAGGGTTAAATATATTTTTACGTATTTCTCAATATCTTTTAGGCACGATGAGATATCGCCTTGGTTTCTGCTTGCAAATGTTACTCATACAAATTTTGAAAAATAAATGTCAGGATTTTTAGAAGTTCTACCTTTAAGGGGGTGTAAAAGGGTTTAATATGTTTTTACGTATTTCTCAATATCTCTTAGGCACGATGAGATATTGGCTAGGTTTTTACTTGCAAATGTTACCCATACAAATGTAAACAACCAATTTCAGGATTTTCAAAAATTCCACCCCTAAAAGGGTGTAAAACTGTTAAATATGTTTTTACGTATTTGTCAATATCTTTTAGGCACGATGAGATATTGGCTTGGTTTTTACTTGCAAATGTTACCCATACAAATGTGAACAACCAATTTCAGGATTTTCAAAAATTCTACCCCTAAGGGGTTGTAAAAAGGTAAAATATGTTTTCACGTATTTCTCCATATCTCTTAGGCACGTTGAGATATCGCCTTGGTTTTCGCTTGCAAATGTTACTCATACAAATGTTTAAAAACGTGATTTAGGATTTTTGGAAATTCCACCCCTAAGGGGGTGTAAAAGGGTTAAATATGTTTTTACGTATTTCTCAATATCTTTTATGCACGATGAGATATCGCGTTGGTTTCTGCTTGAAAATGTTACTTATACAAATGTTTAAATACCAATTTCAGGATTTTAGAAAATTCTACCCCTGGGGGGGTGTAAAAGGGTTACATATGTTTTTACGTATTTCTTAATATCTTTTAGGCACGATGAGATAACGCCTTGGTTTCTGCTTGCAAATGTTACTCATACAAATTTTTGAAAAAAAATAACAGAATTTTTAGAAATTCCACTCCTAAAGGGGTGTAAAAGGGTTAAATATGTTTTTACGTATTTCTCAATACCTCTTAGACACGATGAGATATAGCCTTGGATTTTGTTTGGAAATGTTACTCATACAAATGTTTAAAAACTGATTTGAGGGTTTTTAGAAATTCCACCCCTAAGGGGGTGTAAAAAGGTTAAATATGTTTTTACGTATTTTTCAATATCTTTTAGGCACGATGAGATATCGCCTTGGTTTCTGCTTGCAAATGTTACTCATACAAATTTTCAGAAATAAATGTCAGGATTTTTAGAAATTCCACGTTTAAGGGGGTGTAAAAGGGTTAAATATGTTTTTACGTATTTCTCGATATCTCTTAGGCACGATGAGATATTGGCTTGGTTTTTACTTGCAAATGTTACCCATACAAATGTGAACAACCAATTTCAGGATTTCCAAAAATTCCACCCCTAAGGGGGTATAAAAGTGTTAAATATGTTTTTACGTATTTCTCAATATCTCTTAGGCACGATGAGATATCGCCTTGGTTTTTGCTTGCAAATGTTACTCATACAAATGTTTAAAAACTGATTCGAGAATTTTTAGAAAATCTACCCTTAAGGGGGTGTAAAAAGGTTAAATATGTTTTTACGTATTTTTCTATATCGCTTAGGCACGATGAGATATCGCCTTGGTTTTTGCTTGCAAATGTTACTCATACGAATGTTTGATAACCGATTTCAGGATTTTTAGAATTTCCACCCCTAAGGGGGTGTAAAAATGTTAAATATGTTTTTACGTATTTGTCAATATCTCTTAGGCACGATGAGATATCGCATTGTTTTCTGCTTGCAAATATTATTCATACAAAGTTTAAATACCAATTTCAGGATTTTAAAAAATTCCACCCCTAAGGGGGTCTAAAAAAGTTAAATATATTTTTACGTATTTCTCAATATCTCTTAGGCACGATGAGATATCGCGTTGGTTTTTGCTTGCAAATGTTACTCATACAAATGTTTAAATACCTATTTCAGGATTTTTGGAAATTCTACTCCTAGAAGAGTGAAAAAGAGTTAAATATGTTTTTACGTATTTCTCAATATCTCTTAGGCACGATGAGATATCGCATTGTTTTCTGCTTGCAAATATTATTCATACAAAGTTTAAATACCAATTTCAGGATTCAAAAAAATTCCACCCCTAAGGTGGTCTAAAAGGGTTAAATATATTTTTACGTATTTCTCAATATCTCTTAGGCACGATGAGATATGGGCTTGGTTTTCGTTTGCAAATGTAACTGATACAAATGTTTAAAAACCAGATTCGGGATTTTTAAAAATTCCACCATTAAGGGGGTGTTAAAGTCTTAACTATGTTTTTACGTATTTCTTAATATCACTTAGGCGAGATGAGATATCGCCTTGATTTTTGTTTGCAAATTTTACTCATACAAAATTTTTAAAATCAATTTCAGGATTTTTAAAAATTCCACCCCTAAGGAGGTATAAAGGTGTTAAATATGTTTTTACGTATTTCTCAATATCTCTTAAGCACGATGAGATATTGGTTTGGTTTTTACTTGCAAATGTTACTTATACAAATGTTAACAACCAATTTCAGGATTTTTGAAAATTTCACCCCTAAGGGGGTGTAAAAGTGTTAAATATGTTTTTACGTATTTCTCAATATCTTTTAGGCAGGATTGGATATCGCCTTGGTTTCCGTTTGCAAATGTTAATCATACAAATTTTTAAAAATGAATTTCAGGATTTTAAGAAATTCCACCCCTAAGGGGGTGTAAGAGGTTAAAATACGTTTTTACGTATTTCTCAATATCTCTTAGGCACGATGAGATATCGCCTTGGTTTTTGCTTGCAAATGTTACTCATACAAATGTTTAAAAACTGATTTGAGAATTTTTAGAAATTCCACCCTTAAGGGGGTGTAAAAAGATTAAATCTGTTTTCACGTATTTCTCAATATCTTTTAGGCACGATGAGATATCGCATTATTTTCTGCTTGCAAATATTACTCATACAAAGTTGAAATACCAATTCCAGTATTTTCAAAAATTCCACCCCTAAGGGGGTGTAAAAAGGTAAAATATGTTTTTACGTATTTCTCCATATCTCTTAGGCACGATGAGATATCGCCTTGGTTTTCGCTTGCAAATGTTACTCATACAAATGTTTAAAAACTTATTTCAGGATTTTTAGGAATTCAACCTCTAAAGGGGTGTAAGAGGGTTAAATATGTGTTTACGTGTTTCTCAATATCTCTTAGGCACGATGTGATATCGAATTGGTTTCTGCTTGCAAATATTACTCATACAAATGTTTAAAAACTGATTTTAGGATTTTAAAAAATTCTACCCCTAAGCGGGTGTAAAAGGGTTAAAAATGCTTTTACGTATTTCTCAATATCTCTTAGGCACGATGAGATATCGCATTATTTTCTGCTTGCAAATATTACTCACACAAAGTTGAAATACCAATTCCAGTATTTTCAAAAATTCCACCCCTAAGGGGGTGTAAAAAGGTAAAATATGTTTTTACGTATTTCTCCATATCTCTTAGGCACGATGAGATATCGCTTTGGTTTTCGCTTGCAAATGTTACTCATACAAATGTTTAAAAACTTATTTCAGGTTTTTTGGAAATTCCACCCCTAAGGGGGTGTAAAACGGTTACATATGTTTTTACGTATTTCTAAATATCTTTGAGGCACGATGAGATAACGCCTTGGTTTCTGCTTGCAAATGTTACTCATACGAATTTTTGAAAAAAAATAACAGGATTTTTAGAAATTCCACTCCTAAAGGGGTGTAAAAGGGTTAAATATGTTTTTACGTATTTCTCAATACCTCTTAGACACGATGAGATATAGCCTTGGATTTTGTTTGGAAATGTTACTCATACAAATGTTTAAAAACTGATTTGAGGGTTTTTAGAAATTCCACCCTTAAAAGGGTGTAAAAAGGTTAAATATGTTTTTACGTATTTCTCAATATCGCTTAGGCATGATGAGATATTGCCTTGGTTTTCGTTTGCAAATGTTACTCATACAAATGTTTAAAAACCTATTTCAGGATTTTTGGAAATTCTACCCCTAGAGGGGTGAAAAAGAGTTAATTATGTTTTTACGTATTTTTCAATATCTCTTAGGCACGATGAGATATCGCGTTGATTTTTGCTTGCAAATGTTACTGATATAGATGTTTAAAAACCTATTTCAGGATTTTTGGAAATTCTACCCCTAGAAGGGTGAAAAAGAGTTAAATATGTTTTTACGTATTTCTCAATATCTCTTAGGCACGATGAGATATCGCCTTGGTTTTTGTTTGCAAATGTTACTCATACAAAAATTAAATATCAATTTCACGATTTTTAAAAATTCCACCCATAAGGGGGTCTAAAAGGGTTAAATATGTTTTTACGTATTTCTCAATATCTCTTAGGCACGATAAGATATCGCATTGTTTTCTGCTTGCAAATATTATTCATACAAAGTTCAAATACCAATTTCAGGATTCAAAAAAATTCCCCCCTAGGGTGGTCTAAAAGGGTCAAATATATTTTTACGTATTTCTCAATATCTCTTAGGTACGATGAGATATCGCGTTGGTTTTTGCTTGCAAATGTTACTCATACAAATATTTAAAAACTAATCTCAAGAATTTTAGAAATTCTACCCCTAGAGGGGTGTAAAAGGGTTAAATATGTTTTTACGTATTTCTCAATATCTTTTAGGCATGATGAGATATCGCCTTGGTTTCTGCTTGCAAATGTTACTCATACAAATTTTAAAAAATAAATGTCAGGATTTTCAGAAATTCCACCTTTAAGGGGGTGTAAAAGGGTTAAATATGTTTTTACGTATTTCTCAATATCTCTTAGGCACGATGAGATATTGGCTTGGTTTTTACTTGCAAATGTTACCCATACAAATGTGAACAACCAATTTCGTGATTTTCAAAAATTCCACCCCTAAGGGGGTATAAAAGTGTTAAATATGTTTTTACGTATTTCTCAATATCTCTTAGGCACGATGAGATATCGCCTTGGTTTTTGCTTGCAAATGTTACTCATACAAATGTTTAAAAACTGATTCGAGAATTTTTAGAAAATCTACCCTTAAGGGGGTGTAAAAAGGTTAAATATGTTTTTACGTATTTCTCAATATCGCTTAGGCACGATGAGATATTGCCTTGGTTTTCGTTTGCAAATGTTACTCATACAAATGTTTGAAAACCTATTCCAGGATTTTTGGAAATTCTACCCCTAGAGGGATGAAAAAGAGTTAAATATGTTTTTACGTATTTTTCAATATTTCTTAGGCACAATGAGATATCGCGTTGGTTTTTGCTTGCAAATGTTACTCATACAAATGTTTAAAAACCTATTTCAGGATGTTTGGAAATTCTACCCCTAGAAGGGTGAAAAAGAGTTAATCATGTTTTTACGTATTTCTTAATATCTCTTAGGCACGATGAGATATCGCCTTGGTTTTTGTTTGCAAATGTTACCCATACAAAAATTAAATATCAATTTCAGGATTTTTAGAAATTCCAATCATAAGGGGGTCTAAAAGGGTTAAATATGTTTTTACGAATTTCTCAATATCTCTTAGGCACGATGAAATATCGCCTTGGTTTTTGCTTGCAAATGTTACTCATACGAATGTTTAAGAACCGATTTAGGATTGTTAGAAATTCCACCCCTAAGGGGGTGTAAAAGGGTTAAATATGTTTTTACGTATTTCTCAACATCTCTTAGGCACGATGAGATATCGCGTTGGTTTTTGCTTGCAAATGTTACTCATACAAATATTTCAAAACTAATCTCAAGAATTTTAGAAATTCTACCCCTAAAGGGGTGTAAAAGGGTTAAATATATTTTTACGTATTTCTCAATATCTTTTAGGCACGATGAGATATCGCCTTGGTTTCTGCTTGCAAATGTTACTCATACAAATTTTGAAAAATAAATGTGAGGATTTTTAGAAGTTCTACCTTTAAGGGGGTGTAAAAGGGTTAAATATGTTTTTACGTATTTCTCAATATCTCTTAGGCACGATGAGATATTGGCTAGGTTTTTACTTGCAAATGTTACCCATACAAATGTAAACAACCAATTTCAGGATTTTCAAAAATTCCACCCCTAAATGGGTGTAAAACTGTTAAATATGTTTTTACGTATTTGTCAATATCTCTTAGGCACGATGAGATATTGGCTTGGTTTTTACTTGCAAATGTTACCCATACAAATGTGAACAACCAATTTCAGGATTTTCAAAAATTCCACCCCTAAGGGGTTGTAAAAAGGTAAAATATGTTTTCACGTATTTCTCCATATCTCTTAGGCACGTTGAGATACCGCCTTGGTTTTCGCTTGCAAATGTTACTCATACAGATGTTTAAAAACTTGATTCAGGATTTTTGGAAATTCCACCCCTAAGGGGATGTAAAAGGGTTAAATATGTTTTTACGTATTTCTCAATATCTTTTATGCACGATGAGATATCGCGTTGGTTTCTGCTTGAAAATGTTACTTATACAAATGTTTAAATATCAATTTCAGGATTTTAGAAAATTCTACCCCTGGGGGGGTGTAAAAGGGTTACATATGTTTTTACGTATTTCTTAATATCTTTTAGGCACGATGAGATAACGCCTTGGTTTCTGCTTGCAAATGTTACTCATACAAATTTTTGGAAAAAAAATAACAGGATTTTTAGAAATTCCACTCCTAAAGGGGTGTAAAAGGGTTAAATATGTTTTTACGTATTTCTCAATACCTCTTAGACACGAAGAGATATAGCCTTGGATTTTGTTTGGAAATGTTACTCATACAAATGTTCAAAAACTGATTTGAGGGTTTTCAGAAATTCCACCCTTAAGGGGGTGTAAAAAAGTTAAATATGTTTTTACGTATTTCTCAATATCGCTCAGGCACGATGAGATATTGCCTTAGTTTTCGTTTGCAAATGTTACTCATACAAATGTTAAAAAACCTATTTCAGGAATTTTGGAAATTCTACCCCTAGAGAGGTGAAAAAGAGTTAAATATGTTTTTACGTATTTTTCAATATTTCTTAGGCACGATGAGATATCGCCTTTGTTTTTGTTTGCAAATGTTACTCATACAGAATTTAAATGCCAATTTCAGGATTTTTAAAAATTCCACCCCTAAGGGGGTCTAAAAGAGTTAAATATGTTTTTACATATTTCTCAATATCTCTTAGGCACGATGAGATATCGCGTTGGTTTTTGCTTGCAAATGTTACTCATACAAATGTTTAAATACCTATTTCAGGATTTTTGGAAATTCTACCCCTAGCAGAGTGAAAAAGAGTTAAATATGTTTTTACGTATTTCTCAATATCTCTTAGGCACGATGAGATATCGCATTGTTTTCTGCTTGCAAATATTATTCATACAAAGTTTAAATACCAATTTCAGGATTCAAAAAAATTCCACCCCTAAGGTGGTCTAAAAGGGTTAAATATATTTTTACGTATTTCTCAATATCTCTTAGGCACGATGAGATATGGGCTTGGTTTTCGTTTGCAAATGTAACTGATACAAATGTTTAAAAACCAGATTCGGGATTTTTAAAAATTCCACCATTAAGGGGGTGTTAAAGTCTTAACTATGTTTTTACGTATTTCTTAATATCACTTAGGCGAGATGAGATATCGCCTTGATTTTTGTTTGCAAATTTTACTCATACAAAATTTTTAAAATCAATTTCAGGATTTTTAAAAATTCCACCCCTAAGGAGGTATAAAGGTGTTAAATATGTTTTTACGTATTTCTCAATATCTCTTAAGCACGATGAGATATTGGTTTGGTTTTTACTTGCAAATGTTACTTATACAAATGTTAACAACCAATTTCAGGATTTTTGAAAATTTCACCCCTAAGGGGGTGTAAAAGTGTTAAATATGTTTTTACGTATTTCTCAATATCTTTTAGGCAGGATTGGATATCGCCTTGGTTTCCGTTTGCAAATGTTAATCATACAAATTTTTAAAAATGAATTTCAGGATTTTAAGAAATTCCACCCCTAAGGGGGTGTAAGAGGTTAAAATACGTTTTTACGTATTTCTCAATATCTCTTAGGCACGATGAGATATCGCCTTGGTTTTTGCTTGCAAATGTTACTCATACAAATGTTTAAAAACTGATTTGAGAATTTTTAGAAATTCCACCCTTAAGGGGGTGTAAAAAGGTTAAATCTGTTTTCACGTATTTCTCAATATCTTTTAGGCACGATGAGATATCGCATTATTTTCTGCTTGCAAATATTACTCATACAAAGTTGAAATACCAATTCCAGTATTTTCAAAAATTCCACCCCTAAGGGGGTGTAAAAAGGTAAAATATGTTTTTACGTATTTCTCCATATCTCTTAGGCACGATGAGATATCGCCTTGGTTTTCGCTTGCAAATGTTACTCATACAAATGTTTAAAAACTTATTTCAGGATTTTTAGGAATTCAACCTCTAAAGGGGTGTAAGAGGGTTAAATATGTGTTTACGTGTTTCTCAATATCTCTTAGGCACGATGTGATATCGAATTGGTTTCTGCTTGCAAATATTACTCATACAAATGTTTAAAAACTGATTTTAGGATTTTAAAAAATTCTACCCCTAAGCGGGTGTAAAAGGGTTAAAATTGCTTTTACGTATTTCTCAATATCTCTTAGGCACGATGAGATATCGCATTATTTTCTGCTTGCAAATATTACTCACACAAAGTTGAAATACCAATTCCAGTATTTTCAAAAATTCCACCCCTAAGGGGGTGTAAAAAGGTAAAATATGTTTTTACGTATTTCTCCATATCTCTTAGGCACGATGAGATATCGCTTTGGTTTTCGCTTGCAAATGTTACTCATACAAATGTTTAAAAACTTATTTCAGGTTTTTTGGAAATTCCACCCCTAAGGGGGTGTAAAACGGTTACATATGTTTTTACGTATTTCTTAATATCTTTGAGGCACGATGAGATAACGCCTTGGTTTCTGCTTGCAAATGTTACTCATACGAATTTTTGAAAAAAAATAACAGGATTTTTAGAAATTCCACTCCTAAAGGGGTGTAAAAGGGTTAAATATGTTTTTACGTATTTCTCAATACCTCTTAGACACGATGAGATATAGCCTTGGATTTTGTTTGGAAATGTTACTCATACAAATGTTTAAAAACTGATTTGAGGGTTTTTAGAAATTCCACCCTTAAAAGGGTGTAAAAAGGTTAAATTTGTTTTTACGTATTTCTCAATATCGCTTAGGCATGATGAGATATTGCCTTGGTTTTCGTTTGCAAATGTTACTCATACAAATGTTTAAAAACCTATTTCAGGATTTTTGGAAATTCTACCCCTAGAGGGGTGAAAAAGAGTTAATTATGTTTTTACGTATTTTTCAATATCTCTTAGGCACGATGAGATATCGCGTTGATTTTTGCTTGCAAATGTTACTGATATAGATGTTTAAAAACCTATTTCAGGATTTTTGGAAATTCTACCCCTAGAAGGGTGAAAAAGAGTTAAATATGTTTTTACGTATTTCTCAATATCTCTTGGGCACGATGAGATATCGCCTTGGTTTTTGTTTGCAAATGTTACTCATACAAAAATTAAATATCAATTTCAGGATTTTTAAAAATTCCACCCATAAGGGGGTCTAAAAGGGTTAAATATGTTTTTACGTATTTCTCAATATCTCTTAGGCACGATAAGATATCGCATTGTTTTCTGCTTGCAAATATTATTCATACAAAGTTCAAATACCAATTTCAGGATTCAAAAAAATTCCCCCCTAGGGTGGTCTAAAAGGGTTAAATATATTTTTACGTATTTCTCAATATCTCTTAGGTACGATGAGATATCGCGTTGGTTTTTGCTTGCAAATGTTACTCATACAAATATTTAAAAACTAATCTCAAGAATTTTAGAAATTCTACCCCTAGAGGGGTGTAAAAGGGTTAAATATGTTTTTACGTATTTCTCAATATCTTTTAGGCATGATGAGATATCGCCTTGGTTTCTGCTTGCAAATGTTACTCATACAAATTTTAAAAAATAAATGTCAGGATTTTCAGAAATTCCACCTTTAAGGGGTTGTAAAAGGGTTAAATATGTTTTTACGTATTTCTCAATATCTCTTAGGCACGATGAGATATTGGCTTGGTTTTTACTTGCAAATGTTACCCATACAAATGTGAACAACCAATTTCGTGATTTTCAAAAATTCCACCCCTAAGGGGGTATAAAAGTGTTAAATATGTTTTTACGTATTTCTCAATATCTCTTAGGCACGATGAGATATCGCCTTGGTTTTTGCTTGCAAATGTTACTCATACAAATGTTTAAAAACTGATTCGAGAATTTTTAGAAAATCTACCCTTAAGGGGGTGTAAAAAGGTTAAATATGTTTTTACGTATTTCTCAATATCGCTTAGGCACGATGAGATATCGCCTTGGTTTTTGTTTGCAAATGTTACTCATACAAAAATTAAATATCAATTTCAGGATTTTTAAAAATTCCACCCATAAGGGGGTCTAAAAGGGTTAAATATGTTTTTACGTATTTCTCAATATCTCTTAGGTACGATGAGATATCGCGTTGGTTTTTGCTTGCAAATGTTACTCATACAAATATTGAAAAACTAATCTCAAGAATTTTAGAAATTCTACCCCTAAAGGGGTGTAAAAGGGTTAAATATGTTTTTACGTATTTCTCAATATCTTTTATGCACGATGAGATATCGCGTTGGTTTTTGCTTGCAAATGTTACTCATACAAATATTTAAAAACTAATCTCAAGAATTTTAGAAATTCTACCCCTAGAGGGGTGTAAAAGGGTTCAATATGTTTTTACGTATTTCTCGATATCTCTTAGGCACGATGAGATATTGGCTTGGTTTTTACTTGCAAATGTTACCCATACAAATGTAAACAACCATTTTCAGGATTTTCAAAAATTCCACCCCTAAGGGGGTATAAAAGTGTTAAATATGTTTTTACGTATTTCTCAATATCTCTTAGGCACGATGAGATATCGCCTTGGTTTTTGCTTGCAAATGTTACTCATACAAATGTTCAAAAACTGATTCGAGAATTTTAAGAAAATCTACCCTTAAGGGGGTGTAAAAAGGTTAAATATGTTCTTACGTATTTCTCAATATCGCTTAGGCACGATGAGATATTGCCTTGGTTTTCGTTTGCAAATGTTACTCATACAAATGTTTGAAAACCTATTTCAGGATTTTTAGAAATTCTACCCCTAGAGTGATGAAAAAGAGTTAAATATGTTTTTACGTATTTTTCAATATTTCTTAGGCACGATGAGATATCGCCTTGGTTTTTGTTTGCAAATGTTACTCATACAGAACTCAAATACCGATTTCAGGATTTTTAAAAATTCTACCCCTAGAGGGGTGAAAAAGAGTTAATTATGTTTTTACGTATTTTTCAATATCTCTTAGGCACGATGAGATATCGCGTTGGTTTTTGCTTGCAAATGTTACTGATATGGATGTTCAAAAACCTATTTCAGGATTTTTGGAAATTCTACCCCTAGAAGAATGAAAAAGAGTTAAATATGTTTTTACGTATTTCTCAATATCTCTTAGGCACGATGAGATATCGCATTGTTTTCTGCTTGCAAATATTATTCATACAAAGTTCAAATACCAATTTCAGGATTCAAAAAAATTCCACCCCTAAGGTGGTCTAAAAGGGTTAAATATATTTTTACGTATTTCTCAATATCTCTTAGGTACGATGAGATATCGCGTTGGTTTTTGCTTGCAAATGTTACTCATACAAATATTTAAAAACTAATCTCAAGAATTTAAGAAATTCTACCCCTAGAGGGGTGTAAAAGGGTTAAATATGTTTTTACGTATTTCTCAATATCTCTTAGGCACGATGAGATATTGGCTAGGTTTTTACTTGCAAATGTTACCCATACAAAAGTAAACAACCAATTTCAGGATTTTCAAAAATTCCACCCCTAAAAGGGTGTAAAACTGTTAAATATGTTTTTACGTATTTGTCAATATCTCTTAGGCACGATGAGATATTGGCTTGGTTTTTACTTGCAAATGTTACCCATACAAATGTGAACAACCGATTTCAGGATTTTCAAAAATTCCACCCCTAAGGGGTTGTAAAAAGGTAAAATATGTTTTCACGTATTTCTCCATATCTCTTGGGCACGTTGAGATATCGCCTTGGTTTTCGCTTGCAAATGTTACTCATACAAATGTTTAAAAACTTGATTCAGGATTTTCGGAAATTCCACCCCTAAGGGGGTGTAAAAGAGTTAAATATGTTTTTACGTATTTCTCAATATCTTTTATGCACGATGAGATATCGCGTTGGTTTCTGCTTGAAAATGTTACTTATACAAATGTTTAAATACCAATTTTACGATTTTAGAAAATTCTACCCCTAGGGGGGTGTAAAAGGGTTACATATGTTTTTACGTATTTCTTAATATCTTTTAGGCACGATGAGATAACGCCTTGGTTTCTGCTTGCAAATGTTACTCATACAAATTTTTGAAAAAAAAATAACAGGATTTTTAGAAATTCCACTCCTAAAGGGGTGTAAAAGGGTTAAATATGTTTTTACGTATTTCTCAATACCTCTTAGACACGATGAGATATAGCCTTGGATTTTGTTTGGAAATGTTACTCATACAAATGTTTAAAAACTGATTTGAAGGTTTTTAGAAATTCCACCCTTAAGGGGGTGTAAAAAAGTTAAATATGTTTTTACGTATTTCTCAATATCGCTCAGGCACGATGAGATATTGCCTTAGTTTTCGTTTGCAAATGTTTCTCATACAAATGTTTAAAAACCTATTTCAGGAATTTTGGAAATTCTACCCCTAGAGGGGTGAAAAAGAGTTAATTATGTTTTTACGTATTTTTCAATATCTCTTAGGCACGATGAGATATCGCGTTGGTTTTTGCTTGCAAATGTTACTGATATAGATGTTTAAAAACCTATTTCAGGATTTTTGGAAATTCTACCCCTAGAAGGGTGAAAAAGAGTTAATTATGTTTTTACGTATTTCTCAATATCTCTTAGGCACGATGAGATATCGCCTTGGTTTTTGTTTGCAAATGTTACTCATACAAAAATTAAATATCAATTTCAGGATTTTTAAAAATTCTACCCATAAGGGGGTCTAAAAGGGTTAAATATGTTTTTACGTATTTCTCAATATCTCTTAGGCACGATGAGATATCGCATTGTTTTCTGCTTGCAAATATTATTCATACAAAGTTCAAATACCAATTTCAGGATTCAAAAAAATTCCACCCCTAAGGTGGTCTAAAAGAGTTAAATATATGTTTACGTATTTCTCAATATCTCTTAGGTACGATGAGATATCGCGTTGGTTTTTGCTTGCAAATGTTACTCATACAAATATTTAAAAACTAATCTCAAGAATTTTAGAAATTCTACCCCTAGAGGGGTGTAAAAGGGTTAAATATGTTTTTACGTATTTCTCAATATCTTTTAGGCACGATGAGATATCGCCTTGGTTTCTGCTTGCAAATGTTACTCATACAAATTTTTAGAAATAAATATCAGAATTTTTAGAAATTCCACCTTTAAGGGGGTGTAAAAGGGTTAAATATGTTTTTACGTATTTCGCGATATCTCTTAGGCACGATGAGATATTGGCTTGGTTTTTACTTGCAAATGTTACCCATACAAATGTGAACAACCAATTTCAGGATTTTCAAAAATTCCACCCCTAAGGGGGTATAAAAGTGTTAAATATGTTTTTACGTATTTCTCAATATCTCTTAGGCACGATGAGATATCGCCTTGGTTTTTGCTTGCAAATGTTACTCATACAAATGTTCAAAAACTGATTGGAGAATTTTAAGAAAATCTACCCTTAAGGGGGTGTAAAAAGGTTAAATATG
Source organism: Cylloceria caligata (assembly GCA_963942595.1). Lineage (NCBI taxonomy): Eukaryota > Metazoa > Arthropoda > Insecta > Hymenoptera > Ichneumonidae > Cylloceria > Cylloceria caligata. Next base: position 23,485,002 of record OZ012708.1, on the reverse strand, counting down.
TTCTTACGTATTTCTCAATATCGTTTAGGCACGATGAGATATTGCCTTGGTTTTCGTTTGCAAATGTTACTCATACAAATGTTCGAAAACCTATTTCAGGATTTTTGGAAATTCTACCCCTAGAGTGATGAAAAAGAGTTAAATATGTTTATACGTATTTCTCAATACCTCTTAGACACGATGAGATATAGCCTTGGATTTTGTTTGGAAATGTTACTCATACAAATGTTTAAAAACTGATTTGAGGAATTTTGGAAATTCTACCCCTAGAGGGGTGAAAAAGAGTTAATTATGTTTTTACGTATTTCTCAATATCTCTTAGGTACGATGAGATATCGCGTTGGTTTCTGCTTGAAAATGTTACTCATACAAATGTTTAAATACCAATTTTACGATTTTAGAAAATTCTACCCCTAGGGGGGTGTAAAAGGGTTACATATGTTTTTACGTATTTCTCAATATCTTTTAGGCACGATGAGATATCGCCTTCGTTTCTGCTTGCAAATGTTACTCATACAAATTTTTAAAAATAAATGTCAGGATTTTTAGACATTCAGCTTTTAAGGGGGTGTAAAAGGGTTAAATATGTTTTTACGTATTTCTCAATATCTCTTAGGCACGATGAGATATTGGCTTGGTTTTCGTTTGCAAATGTTACTCATACAAACGTTTAAAAACCTATTTCAGGATTTTTGGAAATTTTACCCCTAGAGGGGTGAAAAAGAGTTAATTATGTTTTTACGTATTTTTCAATATCTCTTAGGCACGATGAGATATTGCGTTGGTTTTTGCTTGCAAATGTTACTCATACAAATGTTTAAAAACCTATTTCAGGATGTTTGGAAATTCTACCCCTAGAAGGGTGAAAAAGTGTTAAATATGTTTTTACGTATTTCTTAATATCTCTTAGGCACGATGAGATATCGCCTTGGTTTTTGTTTGCAAATGTTACCCATACAAAAATTAAATATCAATTTCAGGATTTTTAGAAATTCCAATCATAAGGGGGTCTAAAAGGGTTAAATATGTTTTTACGAATTTCTCAATATCTCTTAGGCACGATGAAATATCGCCTTGGTTTTTGCTTGCAAATGTTACTCATACGAATGTTTAAGAACCGATTTAGGATTGTTAGAACTTCCACCCCTAAGGGGGTGTAAAAGGGTTAAATATGTTTTTACGTATTTCTCAATATCTCTTAGGCACGATGAGATATCGCGTTGGTTTTTGCTTGCAAATGTTACTCATACAAATATTTAAAAACTAATCTCAAGAATTTTAGAAATTCTACCCCTAAAGGGGTGTAAAAGGGTTAAATATATTTTTACGTATTTCTCAATATCTTTTAGGCACGATGAGATATCGCCTTGGTTTCTGCTTGCAAATGTTACTCATACAAATTTTGAAAAATAAATGTCAGGATTTTTAGAAGTTCTACCTTTAAGGGGGTGTAAAAGGGTTAATTATGTTTTTACGTATTTCTCAATATCTCTTAGGCACGATGAGATATTGGCTAGGTTTTTACTTGCAAATGTTACCCATACAAATGTAAACAACCAATTTCAGGATTTTCAAAAATTCCACCCTTAAAAGGGTGTAAAACTGTTAAATATGTTTTTACGTATTTGTCAATATCCCTTAGGCACGATGAGATATTGGCTTGGTTTTTACTTGCAAATGTTACCCATACAAATGTGAACAACCAATTTCAGGATTTTCAAAAATTCCACCCCTAAGGGGTTGTAAAAAGGTAAAATATGTTTTCACGTATTTCTCCATATCTCTTAGGCACGTTGAGATATCGCCTTGGTTTTCGCTTGCAAATGTTACTCATACAAATGTTTAAAAACTTGATTCAGAATTTTTGGAAATTCCACCCTTAAGGGGGTGTAAAAAAGTTAAATATGTTTTTACGTATTTCTCAATATCGCTCAGGCACGATGAGATATTGCCTTAGTTTTCGTTTGCAAATGTTTCTCATACAAATGTTTAAAAACCTATTTCAGGAATTTTGGAAATTCTACCCCTAGAGGGGTGAAAAAGAGTTAATTATGTTTTTACGTATTTTTCAATATCTCTTAGGCACGATGAGATATCGCGTTGGTTTTTGCTTGCAAATGTTACTGATATAGATGTTTAAAAACCTATTTCAGGATTTTTGGAAATTCTACCCCTAGAAGGGTGAAAAAGAGTTAAATATGTTTTTACGTATTTCTCAATATCTCTTAGGCACGATGAGATATCGCCTTGGTTTTTGTTTGCAAAGGTTACTCATACAAAAATTAAATATCAATTTCAGGATTTTTAAAAATTCCACCCATAAGGGGGTCTAAAAGGGTTAAATATGTTTTTACGTATTTCTCAATATCTCTTAGGCACGATGAGATATCGCATTGTTTTCTGCTTGCAAATATTATTCATACAAAGTTCAAATACCAATTTCAGGATTCAAAAAAATTCCACCCCTAAGGTGGTCTAAAAGGGTTGAATATATGTTTACGTATTTCTCAATATCTCTTAGGTACGATGAGATATCGCGTTGGTTTTTGCTTGCAAATGTTACTCATACAAATATTTAAAAACTAATCTCAAGAATTTTAGAAATTCTACCCCTAGAGGGGTGTAAAAGGGTTAAATATGTTTTTACGTATTTCTCAATATCTTTTAGGCACGATGAGATATCGCCTTGGTTTCTGCTTGCAAATGTTACTCATACAAATTTTCAGAAATAAATATCAGGATTTTTAGAAATTCCACCTTTAAGGGGGTGTAAAAGGGTTAAATAGGTTTTTACGTATTTCGCGATATCTCTTAGGCACGATGAGATATTGGCTTGGTTTTTACTTGCAAATGTTAACCATACAAATGTGAACAACCAATTTCAGGATTTTCAAAAATTCCACCCCTAAGGGGGTATAAAAGTGTTAAATATGTTTTTACGTATTTCTCAATATCTCTTAGGCACGATGAGATATCGCCTTGGTTTTTGCTTGCAAATGTTACTCAGACAAATGTTCAAAAACTGATTGGAGAATTTTAAGAAAATCTACCCTTAAGGGGGTGTAAAAAGGTTAAATATATTCTTACGTATTTTCCAATATCGTTTAGGCACGATGAGATATTGCCTTGGTTTTCGTTTGCAAATGTTACTCATACAAATGTTTGAAAACCTATTTCAGGATTTTTGGAAATTCTACCCCTAGAGTGATGAAAAAGAGTTAAATATGTTTATACGTATTTCTCAATACCTCTTAGACACGATGAGATATAGCCTTGGATTTTGTTTGGAAATGTTACTCATACAAATGTTTAAAAACTGATTTGAGGAATTTTGGAAATTCTACCCTTAGAGGGGTGAAAAAGAGTTAATTATGTTTTTACGTATTTTTCAATATCTCTTAGGCACGATGAGATATCGCGTTGGTTTTTGCTTGCAAATGTTACTGATATAGATGTTTAAAAACCTATTTCAGGATTTTTGGAAATTCTACCCCTAGAAGGGTGAAAAAGAGTTAAATATGTTTTTACGTATTTCTCAATATCTCTTAGGCACGATGAGATATCGCCTTGGTTTTTGTTTGCAAATGTTACTCATACAAAAATTAAATATCAATTTCAGGATTTTTAAAAATTCCACCCATAAGGGGGTCTAAAAGGGTTAAACATGTTTTTACGTATTTCTCAATATCTCTTAGGCACGATGAGATATCGCATTGTTTTCTGCTTGCAAATATTATTCATACAAAGTTCGAATACCAATTTCAGGATTCAAAAAAATTCCACCCCTAAGGTCGTCTAAAAGGGTTAAATATATTTTTACGTATTTCTCAATATCTCTTAGGTACGATGAGATATCGCGTTGGTTTTTGCTTGCAAATGTTACTCATACAAATATTTAAAAACTAATGTCAAGAATTTTAGAAATTCTACCCCTAGAGGGGTGTAAAAGGGTTAAATATGTTTTTACGTATTTCTCGATATCTCTTAGGCACGATGAGATATTGGCTTGGTTTTTACTTGCAAATGTAACCCATACAAATGTAAACAAACATTTTCAGGATTTTCAAAAATTCCACCCCTAAGGGGGTATAAAAGTGTTAAATATGTTTTTACGTATTTCTCAATATCTTTTAGGCACGATGAGATATCGCCTTGGTTTTCGCTTGCAAATGTTACTCATACAAATGTTCAAAAACTGATTCGAGAATTTTAAGAAAATCTACCCTTAAGGGGGTGTAAAAAGGTTAAATATGTTCTTACGTATTTCTCAATATCGCTTAGGCACGATGAGATATTGCCTTGGTTTTCGTTTGCAAATGTTACTCATACAAATGTTTGAAAACCTATTTCAGGATTTTTGGAAATTCTACCCCTAGAGTGATGAAAAAGAGTTAAATATGTTTTTACGTATTTTTCAATATTTCTTAGGCACGATGAGATATCGCCTTGGTTTTTGTTTGCAAATGTTACTCATACAGAACTTAAATACCAATTTCAGGATTTTTAAAAATTCTACCCCTAGAGGGGTGAAAAAGAGTTAATTATGTTTTTACGTATTTTTCAATATCTCTTAGGCACGATGAGATATCGCGTTGGTTTTTGCTTGCAAATGTTACTGATATAGATGTTTAAAAACATATTTCAGGATTTTTGGAAATTCTACCCCTAGAAGGGTGAAAAAGAGTTAAATATGTTTTTACGTATTTCTCAATATCTCTTAGGCACGATGAGATATCGCCTTGGTTTTTGTTTGCAAATGTTACTCATACAAAAATTAAATATCAATTTCAGGATTTTTAAAAATTCCACCCATAAGGGGGTCTAAAAGGGTTAAACATGTTTTTACGTATTTCTCAATATCTCTTAGGCACGATGAGATATCGCATTGTTTTCTGCTTGCAAATATTATTCATACAAAGTTCGAATACCAATTTCAGGATTCAAAAAAATTCCACCCCTAAGGTGGTCTAAAAGGGTTAAATATATTTTTACGTATTTCTCAATATCTCTTAGGTACGATGAGATATCGCGTTGGTTTTTGCTTGCAAATGTTACTCATACAAATATTTAAAAACTAATCTCAAGAATTTTAGAAATTCTACCCCTAGAGGGGTGTAAAAGGGTTAAATATGTTTTTACGTATTTCTCGATATCTCTTAGGCACGATGAGATATTGGCTTGGTTTTTACTTGCAAATGTAACCCATACAAATGTAAACAAACATTTTCAGGATTTTTAAAAAATTCCACCCCTAAGGGGGTATAAAAGTGTTAAATATGTTTTTACGTATTTCTCAATATCTCTTAGGTACGATGAGATATCGCGTTGGTTTTTGCTTGCAAATGTTACTGATATAGATGTTCAAAAACTGATTTCAGGATTTTTAGAAATTCTACCCCTAGAGGGGTGTAAAAGGGTTAAATATGTTTTTACGTAGTTTTCAATATCGCTTAGGCACGATGAGATATCGCGTTGGTTTCTGCTTGAAAATGTTACTCATACAAATGTTTAAATACCAATTTTACGATTTTAGAAAATTCTACCCCTAGGGGGGTGTAAAAGGGTTACATATGTTTTTACGTATTTCTCAATATCTTTTAGGCACGATGAGATATCGCCTTCGTTTCTGCTTGCAAATGTTACTCATACAAATTTTTAAAAATAAATGTCAAGATTTTTAGAAATTCAGCTTTTAAGGGGGTGTAAAAGGGTTAAATATGTTTTTACGTATTTCTCAATATTTCTTAGGCACGATGAGATATTGGCTTGGTTTTCGTTTGCAAATGTTACTCATACAAACGTTTAAAAACCTATTTCAGGATTTTTGGAAATTCTACCCCTAGAGGGGTGAAAAAGAGTTAATTATGTTTTTACGTATTTTTCAATATCTCTTAGGCACGATGAGATATCGCGTTGGTTTTTGCTTGCAAATGTTACTCATACAAATGTTTAAAAACCTATTTCAGGATGTTTGGAAATTCTACCCCTAGAAGGGTGAAAAAGTGTTAAATATGTTTTTACGTATTTCTTAATATCTCTTAGGCACGATAAGATATCGCCTTGGTTTTTGTTTGCAAATGTTACCCATACAAAAATTAAATATCAATTTCAGGATTTTTAGAAATTCCACCCATAAGGGGGTCTAAAAGGGTTAAATATGTTTTTACGAATTTCTCAATATCTCTTAGGCACGATGAAATATCGCCTTGGTTTTTGCTTGCAAATGTTACTCATACGAATGTTTAAGAACCGATTTAGGATTGTTAGAAATTCCACCCCTAAGGGGGTGTAAAAGGGTTAAATATGTTTTTACGTATTTCTCAATATCTCTTAGGCACGATGAGATATCGCGTTGGTTTTTGCTTGCAAATGTTACTCATACAAATATTTAAAAACTAATCTCAGGATTTTTAGAAGTTCTACCTTTAAGGGGGTGTAAAAGGGTTAAATATGTTTTTACGTATTTCTCAATATCTCTTAGGCACGATGAGATATTGGCTAGGTTTTTACTTGCAAATGTTACCCATACAAAAGTAAACAACCAATTTCAGGATTTTCAAAAATTCCACCCCTAAAAGGGTGTAAAACTGTTAAATATGTTTTTACGTATTTGTCAATATCTCTTAGGCACGATGAGATATTGGCTTGGTTTTTACTTGCAAATGTTACCCATACAAATGTGAACAACCAATTTCAGGATTTTCAAAAATTCCACCCCTAAGGGGTTGTAAAAAGGTAAAATATGTTTTCACGTATTTCTCCATATCTCTTGGGCACGTTGAGATATCGCCTTGGTTTTCGCTTGCAAATGTTACTCATACAAATGTTTAAAAACTTGATTCAGGATTTTCGGAAATTCCACCCCTAAGGGGGTGTAAAAGAGTTAAATATGTTTTTACGTATTTCTCAATATCTTTTAGGCACGATGAGATATCGCCTTGGTTTCTGCTTGCAAATGTTACTCATACAAATTTTCAGAAATAAATATCAGGATTTTTAGAAATTCCACCTTTAAGGGGGTGTAAAAGGGTTAAATAGGTTTTTACGTATTTCGCGATATCTCTTAGGCACGATGAGATATTGGCTTGGTTTTTACTTGCAAATGTTAACCATACAAATGTGAACAACCAATTTCAGGATTTTCAAAAATTCCACCCCTAAGGGGGTATAAAAGTGTTAAATATGTTTTTACGTATTTCTCAATATCTCTTAGGCACGATGAGATATCGCCTTGGTTTTTGCTTGCAAATGTTACTCAGACAAATGTTCAAAAACTGATTGGAGAATTTTAAGAAAATCTACCCTTAAGGGGGTGTAAAAAGGTTAAATATATTCTTACGTATTTTTCAATATCGTTTAGGCACGATGAGATATTGCCTTGGTTTTCGTTTGCAAATGTTACTCATACAAATGTTTGAAAACTTATTTCAGGATTTTTGGAAATTCTACCCCTAGAGTGATGAAAAAGAGTTAAATATGTTTATACGTATTTCTCAATACCTCTTAGACACGATGAGATATAGCCTTGGATTTTGTTTGGAAATGTTACTCATACAAATGTTTAAAAACTGATTTGAGGAATTTTGGAAATTCTACCCTTAGAGGGGTGAAAAAGAGTTAATTATGTTTTTACGTATTTTTCAATATCTCTTAGGCACGATGAGATATCGCGTTGGTTTTTGCTTGCAAATGTTACTGATATAGATGTTTAAAAACCTATTTCAGGATTTTTGGAAATTCTACCCCTAGAAGGGTGAAAAAGAGTTAAATATGTTTTTACGTATTTCTCAATATCTCTTAGGCACGATGAGATATCGCCTTGGTTTTTGTTTGCAAATGTTACTCATACAAAAATTAAATATCAATTTCAGGATTTTTAAAAATTCCACCCATAAGGGGGTCTAAAAGGGTTAAACATGTTTTTACGTATTTCTCAATATCTCTTAGGCACGATGAGATATCGCATTGTTTTCTGCTTGCAAATATTATTCATACAAAGTTCGAATACCAATTTCAGGATTCAAAAAAATTCCACCCCTAAGGTGGTCTAAAAGGGTTAAATATATTTTTACGTATTTCTCAATATCTCTTAGGTACGATGAGATATCGCGTTGGTTTTTGCTTGCAAATGTTACTCATACAAATATTTAAAAACTAATCTCAAGAATTTTAGAAATTCTACCCCTAGAGGGGTGTAAAAGGGTTAAATATGTTTTTACGTATTTCTCGATATCTCTTAGGCACGATGAGATATTGGCTTGGTTTTTACTTGCAAATGTAACCCATACAAATGTAAACAAACATTTTCAGGATTTTCAAAAATTCCACCCCTAAGGGGGTATAAAAGTGTTAAATATGTTTTTACGTATTTCTCAATATCTTTCAGGCACGATGAGATATCGCCTTGGTTTTCGCTTGCAAATGTTACTCATACAAATGTTCAAAAACTGATTCGAGAATTTTAAGAAAATCTACCCTTAAGGGGGTGTAAAAAGGTTAAATATGTTCTTACGTATTTCTCAATATCGCTTAGGCACGATGAGATATTGCCTTGGTTTTCGTTTGCAAATGTTACTCATACAAATGTTTGAAAACCTATTTCAGGATTTTTGGAAATTCTACCCCTAGAGTGATGAAAAAGAGTTAAATATGTTTTTACGTATTTTTCAATATTTCTTAGGCACGATGAGATATCGCCTTGGTTTTTGTTTGCAAATGTTACTCATACAGAACTTAAATACCAATTTCAGGATTTTTAAAAATTCTACCCCTAGAGGGGTGAAAAAGAGTTAATTATGTTTTTACGTATTTTTCAATATCTCTTAGGCACGATGAGATATCGCGTTGGTTTTTGCTTGCAAATGTTACTGATATAGATGTTTAAAAACATATTTCAGGATTTTTGGAAATTCTACCCCTAGAAGGGTGAAAAAGAGTTAAATATGTTTTTACGTATTTCTCAATATCTCTTAGGCACGATGAGATATCGCCTTGGTTTTTGTTTGCAAATGTTACTCATACAAAAATTAAATATCAATTTCAGGATTTTTAAAAATTCCACCCATAAGGGGGTCTAAAAGGGTTAAACATGTTTTTACGTATTTCTCAATATCTCTTAGGCACGATGAGATATCGCATTGTTTTCTGCTTGCAAATATTATTCATACAAAGTTCGAATACCAATTTCAGGATTCAAAAAAATTCCACCCCTAAGGTGGTCTAAAAGGGTTAAATATATTTTTACGTATTTCTCAATATCTCTTAGGTACGATGAGATATCGCGTTGGTTTTTGCTTGCAAATGTTACTCATACAAATATTTAAAAACTAATCTCAAGAATTTTAGAAATTCTACCCCTAGAGGGGTGTAAAAGGGTTAAATATGTTTTTACGTATTTCTCGATATCTCTTAGGCACGATGAGATATTGGCTTGGTTTTTACTTGCAAATGTAACCCATACAAATGTAAACAAACATTTTCAGGATTTTCAAAAATTCCACCCCTAAGGGGGTATAAAAGTGTTAAATATGTTTTTACGTATTTCTCAATATCTCTTAGGTACGATGAGATATCGCGTTGGTTTTTGCTTGCAAATGTTACTGATATAGATGTTCAAAAACTGATTTCAGGATTTTTAGAAATTCTACCCCTAGAGGGGTGTAAAAGGGTTAAATATGTTTTTACGTAGTTTTCAATATCGCTTAGGCACGATGAGATATCGCGTTGGTTTCTGCTTGAAAATGTTACTCATACAAATGTTTAAATACCAATTTTACGATTTTAGAAAATTCTACCCCTAGGGGGGTGTAAAAGGGTTACATATGTTTTTACGTATTTCTCAATATCTTTTAGGCACGATGAGATATCGCCTTCGTTTCTGCTTGCAAATGTTACTCATACAAATTTTTAAAAATAAATGTCAAGATTTTTAGAAATTCAGCTTTTAAGGGGGTGTAAAAGGGTTAAATATGTTTTTACGTATTTCTCAATATTTCTTAGGCACGATGAGATATTGGCTTGGTTTTCGTTTGCAAATGTTACTCATACAAACGTTTAAAAACCTATTTCAGGATTTTTGGAAATTCTACCCCTAGAGGGGTGAAAAAGAGTTAATTATGTTTTTACGTATTTTTCAATATCTCTTAGGCACGATGAGATATCGCGTTGGTTTTTGCTTGCAAATGTTACTCATACAAATGTTTAAAAACCTATTTCAGGATGTTTGGAAATTCTACCCCTAGAAGGGTGAAAAAGTGTTAAATATGTTTTTACGTATTTCTTAATATCTCTTAGGCACGATAAGATATCGCCTTGGTTTTTGTTTGCAAATGTTACCCATACAAAAATTAAATATCAATTTCAGGATTTTTAGAAATTCCACCCATAAGGGGGTCTAAAAGGGTTAAATATGTTTTTACGAATTTCTCAATATCTCTTAGGCACGATGAAATATCGCCTTGGTTTTTGCTTGCAAATGTTACTCATACGAATGTTTAAGAACCGATTTAGGATTGTTAGAAATTCCACCCCTAAGGGGGTGTAAAAGGGTTAAATATGTTTTTACGTATTTCTCAATATCTCTTAGGCACGATGAGATATCGCGTTGGTTTTTGCTTGCAAATGTTACTCATACAAATATTTAAAAACTAATCTCAGGATTTTTAGAAGTTCTACCTTTAAGGGGGTGTAAAAGGGTTAAATATGTTTTTACGTATTTCTCAATATCTCTTAGGCACGATGAGATATTGGCTAGGTTTTTACTTGCAAATGTTACCCATACAAAAGTAAACAACCAATTTCAGGATTTTCAAAAATTCCACCCCTAAAAGGGTGTAAAACTGTTAAATATGTTTTTACGTATTTGTCAATATCTCTTAGGCACGATGAGATATTGGCTTGGTTTTTACTTGCAAATGTTACCCATACAAATGTGAACAACCAATTTCAGGATTTTCAAAAATTCCACCCCTAAGGGGTTGTAAAAAGGTAAAATATGTTTTCACGTATTTCTCCATATCTCTTGGGCACGTTGAGATATCGCCTTGGTTTTCGCTTGCAAATGTTACTCATACAAATGTTTAAAAACTTGATTCAGGATTTTCGGAAATTCCACCCCTAAGGGGGTGTAAAAGAGTTAAATATGTTTTTACGTATTTCTCAATATCTTTTATGCACGATGAGATATCGCGTTGGTTTCTGCTTGAAAATGTTACTTATACAAATGTTTAAATACCAATTTTACGATTTTAGAAAATTCTACCCCTAGGGGGGTGTAAAAGGGTTACATATGTTTTTACGTATTTCTTAATATCTTTTAGGCACGATGAGATAACGCCTTGGTTTCTGCTTGCAAATGTTACTCATACAAATTTTTGAAAAAAAAATAACAGGATTTTTAGAAATTCCACTCCTAAAGGGATGTAAAAGGGTTAAATATGTTTTTACGTATTTCTCAATATCTCTTAGACACGATGAGATATAGCCTTGGATTTTGTTTGGAAATGTTACTCATACAAATGTTTAAAAACTGATTTGAAGGTTTTTAGAAATTCCACCCTTAAGGGGGTGTAAAAAAGTTAAATATGTTTTTACGTATTTCTCAATATCGCTCAGGCACGATGAGATATTGCCTTAGTTTTCGTTTGCAAATGTTTCTCATACAAATGTTTAGAAACCTATTTCAGGAATTTTGGAAATTCTACCCCTAGAGGGGTGAAAAAGAGTTAATTATGTTTTTACGTATTTTTCAATATCTCTTAGGCACGATGAGATATCGCGTTGGTTTTTGCTTGCAAATGTTACTGATATAGATGTTTAAAAACCTATTTCAGGATTTTTGGAAATACTACCCCTAGAAGGGTGAAAAAGAGTTAAATATGTTTTTACGTATTTCTCAATATCTCTTAGGCACGATGAGATATCGCCTTGGTTTTTGTTTGCAAATGTTACTCATACAAAAATTAAATATCAATTTCAGGATTTTTAAAAATTCCACCCATAAGGGGGTCTAAAAGCGTTAAATATGTTTTTACGTATTTCTCAATATCTCTTAGGCACGATGAGATATCGCATTGTTTTCTGCTTGCAAATATTATTCATACAAAGTTCAAATATCAATTTCAGGATTCAAAAAAATTCCACCCCTAAGGTGGTCTAAAAGGGTTAAATATATTTTTACGTATTTCTCAATATCTCTTAGGTACGATGAGATATCGCGTTGGTTTTTGCTTGCAAATGTTACTGATATAGATGTTCAAAAACTTATTTCAGGATTTTTGGAAATTCTACCCCTAGAAGGGTGAAAAATTGTTAAATATGTTTTAACGTATTTCTCAATATCTCTTAGGCACGATGAGATATCGCCTTGGTTTTCGTTTGCAATTGTTATTCATGCAAATGTTTAAAAACTGATTTCAGGATTTTTAGAAATTCTACCCCTAGAGGGGTGTAAAAGGGTTAAATATGTTTTTCTGTAGTTTTCAATATCGCTTAGGCACGATGAGATATCGCGTTGGTTTCTGCTTGAAAATGTTACTCATACAAATGATTAAATACCAATTCTACGATTTTAGAAAATTCTACCCCTAGGGGGGTGTAAAAGGGTTACATATGTTTTTACGTATTTCTCAATATCTTTTAGGCACGATGAGATATCGCCTTCGTTTCTGCTTGCAAATGTTACTCATACAAATTTTTAAAAATAAATGTCAGGATTTTTAGAAATTCAGCTTTTAAGGGGGTGTAAAAGGGTTAAATATGTTTTTACGTATTTCTCAATATCTCTTAGGCACGATGAGATATTGGCTTGGTTTTCGTTTGCAAATGTTACTCATACAAACGTTTAAAAACCTATTTCAGGATTTTTGGAAATTCTACCCCTAGAGGGGTGAAGAAGAGTTAATTATGTTTTTACGTATTTTTCAATATCTCTTAGGCACGATGAGATATCGCGTTGGTTTTTGCTTGCAAATGTTACTCATACAAATGTTTAAAAACCTATTTCAGGATTTTCAAAAATTCCACCCCTAAGGGGGTATAAAAGTGTTAAATATGTTTTTACGTATTTCTCAATATCTCTTAGGCACGATGAGATATCGCATTGTTTTCTGCTTGCAAATATTATTCATACAAAGTTCAAATACCAATTTCAGGATTCAAAAAAATTCCACCCCTAAGGTGGTCTAAAAGAGTTAAATATATGTTTACGTATTTCTCAATATCTCTTAGGTACGATGAGATATCGCGTTGGTTTTCGCTTGCAAATGTTACTCATACAAATATTTAAAAACTAATCTCAAGAATTTTAGAAATTCTACCCCTAGAGGGGTGTAAAAGGGTTAAATATGTTTTTACGTATTTCTCAATATCTTTTAGGCACGATGAGATATCGCCTTGGTTTCTGCTTGCAAATGTTACTCATACAAATTTTTAGAAATAAATATCAGGATTTTTAGAAATTCCACCTTTAAGGGGGTGTAAAAGGGTTAAATATGTTTTTACGTATTTCGCGATATCTCTTAGGCACGATGAGATATTGGCTTGGTTTTTACTTGCAAATGTTACCCATACAAATGTGAACAACCAATTTCAGGATTTTAAAAAATTCCACCCCTAAGGGGGTATAAAAGTGTTAAATATGTTTTTACGTATTTCTCAATATCTCTTAGGCACGATGAGATATCGCCTTGGTTTTTGCTTGCAAATGTTACTCATACAAATGTTCAAAAACTGATTGGAGAATTTTAAGAAAATCTACCCTTAAGGGGGTGTAAAAAGGTTAAATATGTTCTTACGTATTTCTCAATATCGTTTAGGCACGATGAGATATTGCCTTGGTTTTCGTTTGCAAATGTTACTCATACAAATGTTCGAAAACCTATTTCAGGATTTTTGGAAATTCTACCCCTAGAGTGATGAAAAAGAGTTAAATATGTTTATACGTATTTCTCAATACCTCTTAGACACGATGAGATATAGCCTTGGATTTTGTTTGGAAATGTTACTCATACAAATGTTTAAAAACTGATTTGAGGAATTTTGGAAATTCTACCCCTAGAGGGGTGAAAAAGAGTTAATTATGTTTTTACGTATTTCTCAATATCTCTTAGGTACGATGAGATATCGCGTTGGTTTTTGCTTGCAAATGTTACTGATATAGATGTTCAAAAACTGATTTCAGGATTTTTAGAAATTCTACCCCTAGAGGGGTGTAAAAGGGTTAAATATGTTTTTACGTAGTTTTCAATATCGCTTAGGCACGATGAGATATCGCGTTGGTTTCTGCTTGAAAATGTTACTCATACAAATGTTTAAATACCAATTTTACGATTTTAGAAAATTCTACCCCTAGGGGGGTGTAAAAGGGTTACATATGTTTTTACGTATTTCTCAATATCTTTTAGGCACGATGAGATATCGCCTTCGTTTCTGCTTGCAAATGTTACTCATACAAATTTTTAAAAATAAATGTCAGGATTTTTAGACATTCAGCTTTTAAGGGGGTGTAAAAGGGTTAAATATGTTTTTACGTATTTCTCAATATCTCTTAGGCACGATGAGATATTGGCTTGGTTTTCGTTTGCAAATGTTACTCATACAAACGTTTAAAAACCTATTTCAGGATTTTTGGAAATTTTACCCCTAGAGGGGTGAAAAAGAGTTAATTATGTTTTTACGTATTTTTCAATATCTCTTAGGCACGATGAGATATTGCGTTGGTTTTTGCTTGCAAATGTTACTCATACAAATGTTTAAAAACCTATTTCAGGATGTTTGGAAATTCTACCCCTAGAAGGGTGAAAAAGTGTTAAATATGTTTTTACGTATTTCTTAATATCTCTTAGGCACGATGAGATATCGCCTTGGTTTTTGTTTGCAAATGTTACCCATACAAAAATAAAATATCAATTTCAGGATTTTTAGAAATTCCAATCATAAGGGGGTCTAAAAGGGTTAAATATGTTTTTACGAATTTCTCAATATCTCTTAGGCACGATGAAATATCGCCTTGGTTTTTGCTTGCAAATGTTACTCATACGAATGTTTAAGAACCGATTTAGGATTGTTAGAACTTCCACCCCTAAGGGGGTGTAAAAGGGTTAAATATGTTTTTACGTATTTCTCAATATCTCTTAGGCACGATGAGATATCGCGTTGGTTTTTGCTTGCAAATGTTACTCATACAAATATTTAAAAACTAATCTCAAGAATTTTAGAAATTCTACCCCTTAAGGGGTGTAAAAGGGTTAAATATATTTTTACGTATTTCTCAATATCTTTTAGGCACGATGAGATATCGCCTTGGTTTCTGCTTGCAAATGTTACTCATACAAATTTTGAAAAATAAATGTCAGGATTTTTAGACGTTCTACCTTTAAGGGAGTGTAAAAGGGTTAAATATGTTTTTACGTATTTCTCAATATCTCTTAGGCACGATGAGATATTGGCTAGGTTTTTACTTGCAAATGTTACCCATACAAATGTAAACAACCAATTTCAGGATTTTCAAAAATTCCACCCTTAAAAGGGTGTAAAACTGTTAAATATGTTTTTACGTATTTGTCAATATCTCTTAGGCACGATGAGATATTGGCTTGGTTTTTACTTGCAAATGTTACCCATACAAATGTGAACAACCAATTTCAGGATTTTCAAAAATTCCACCCCTAAGGGGTTGTAAAAAGGTAAAATATGTTTTCACGTATTTCTCCATATCTCTTAGGCACGTTGAGATATCGCCTTGGTTTTTGCTTGCAAATGTTACTCATACAAATGTTTAAAAACTTGATTCAGAATTTTTGGAAATTCCACCTTTAAGGGGGTGTAAAAAAGTTAAATATGTTTTTACGTATTTCTCAATATCGCTCAGGCACGATGAGATATTGCCTTAGTTTTCGTTTGCAAATGTTTCTCATACAAATGTTTAAAAACCTATTTCAGGAATTTTGGAAATTCTACCCCTAGAGGGGTGAAAAAGAGTTAATTATGTTTTTACGTATTTTTCAATATCTCTTAGGCACGATGAGATATCGCGTTGGTTTTTGCTTGCAAATGTTACTGATATAGATGTTTAAAAACCTATTTCAGGACTTTTGGAAATTCTACCCCTAGAAGGGTGAAAAAGAGTTAAATATGTTTTTACGTATTTCTCAATATCTCTTAGGCACGATGAGATATCGCCTTGGTTTTTGTTTGCAAATGTTACTCATACAAAAATTAAATATCAATTTCAGGATTTTTAAAAATTCCACCCATAAGGGGGTCTAAAAGGGTTAAATATGTTTTTACGTATTTCTCAATATCTCTTAGGCACGATGAGATATCGCATTGTTTTCTGCTTGCAAATATTATTCATACAAAGTTCAAATACCAATTTCAGGATTCAAAAAAATTCCACCCCTAAGGTGGTCTAAAAGGGTTGAATATATGTTTACGTATTTCTCAATATCTCTTAGGTACGATGAGATATCGCGTTGGTTTTTGCTTGCAAATGTTACTCATACAAATATTTAAAAACTAATCTCAAGAATTTTAGAAATTCTACCCTTAGAGGGGTGTAAAAGGGTTAAATATGTTTTTACGTATTTCTCAATATCTTTTAGGCACGATGAGATATCGCCTTGGCTTCTGCTTGCAAATGTTACTCATACAAATTTTTAGAAATAAATATCAGGATTTTTAGAAATTCCACCTTTAAGGGGGTGTAAAAGGGTTAAATAGGTTTTTACGTATTTCGCGATATCTCTTAGGCACGATGAGATATTGGCTTGGTTTTTACTTGCAAATGTTAACCATACAAATGTGAACAACCAATTTCAGGATTTTCAAAAATTCCACCCCTAAGGGGGTATAAAAGTGTTAAATATGTTTTTACGTATTTCTCAATATCTCTTAGGCACGATGAGATATCGCCTTGGTTTTTGCTTGCAAATGTTACTCAGACAAATGTTCAAAAACTGATTGGAGAATTTTAAGAAAATCTACCCTTAAGGGGGTGTAAAAAGGTTAAATATATTCTTACGTATTTCTCAATATCGTTTAGGCACGATGAGATATTGCCTTGGTTTTCGTTTGCAAATGTTACTCATACAAATGTTTGAAAACCTATTTCAGGATTTTTGGAAATTCTACCCCTAGAGTGATGAAAAAGAGTTAAATATGTTTATACGTATTTCTCAATACCTCTTAGACACGATGAGATATAGCCTTGGATTTTGTTTGGAAATGTTACTCATACAAATGTTTAAAAACTGATTTGAGGAATTTTGGAAATTCTACCCTTAGAGGGGTGAAAAAGAGTTAATTATGTTTTTACGTATTTTTCAATATCTCTTAGGCACGATGAGATATCGCGTTGGTTTTTGCTTGCAAATGTTACTGATATAGATGTTTAAAAACCTATTTCAGGATTTTTGGAAATTCTACCCTTAGAAGGGTGAAAAAGAGTTAAATATGTTTTTACGTATTTCTCAATATCTCTTAGGCACGATGAGATATCGCCTTGGTTTTTGTTTGCAAATGTTACTCATACAAAAATTAAATATCAATTTCAGGATTTTTAAAAATTCCACCCATAAGGGGGTCTAAAAGGGTTAAACATGTTTTTACGTATTTCTCAATATCTCTTAGGCACGATGAGATATCGCATTGTTTTCTGCTTGCAAATATTATTCATACAAAGTTCGAATACCAATTTCAGGATTCAAAAAAATTCCACCCCTAAGGTGGTCTAAAAGGGTTAAATATATTTTTACGTATTTCTCAATATCTCTTAGGTACGATGAGATATCGCGTTGGTTTTTGCTTGCAAATGTTACTCATACAAATATTTAAAAACTAATCTCAAGAATTTTAGAAATTCTACCCCTAGAGGGGTGTAAAAGGGTTAAATATGTTTTTACGTATTTCTCGATATCTCTTAGGCACGATGAGATATTGGCTTGGTTTTTACTTGCAAATGTAACCCATACAAATGTAAACAAACATTTTCAGGATTTTCAAAAATTCCACCCCTAAGGGGGTATAAAAGTGTTAAATATGTTTTTACGTATTTCTCAATATCTCTTAGGCACGATGAGATATCGCCTTGGTTTTCGCTTGCAAATGTTACTCATACAAATGTTCAAAAACTGATTCGAGAATTTAAAGAAAATCTACCCTTAAGGGGGTGTAAAAAGGTTAAATATGTTCTTACGTATTTCTCAATATCGCTTAGGCACGATGAGATATTGCCTTGGTTTTCGTTTGCAAATGTTACTCATACAAATGTTTGAAAACCTATTTCAGGATTTTTGGAAATTCTACCCCTAGAGTGATGAAAAAGAGTTAAATATGTTTTTACGTATTTTTCAATATTTCTTAGGCACGATGAGATATCGCCTTGGTTTTTGTTTGCGAATGTTACTCATACAGAACTTAAATACCAATTTCAGGATTTTTAAAAATTCTACCCCTAGAGGGGTGAAAAAGAGTTAATTATGTTTTTACGTATTTTTCAATATCTCTTAGGCACGATGAGATATCGCGTTGGTTTTTGCTTGCAAATGTTACTGATATAGATGTTTAAAAACCTATTTCAGGATTTTTGGAAATTCTACCCCTAGAAGGGTGAAAAAGAGTTAAATATGTTTTTACGTATTTCTCAATATCTCTTAGGCACGATGAGATATCGCCTTGGTTTTTGTTTGCAAATGTTACTCATACAAAAATTAAATATCAATTTCAGGATTTTTAAAAATTCCACCCATAAGGGGGTCTAAAAGGGTTAAACATGTTTTTACGTATTTCTCAATATCTCTTAGGCACGATGAGATATCGCATTGTTTTCTGCTTGCAAATATTATTCATACAAAGTTCGAATACCAATTTCAGGATTCAAAAAAATTCCACCCCTAAGGTGGTCTAAAAGGGTTAAATATATTTTTACGTATTTCTCAATATCTCTTAGGTACGATGAGATATCGCGTTGGTTTTTGCTTGCAAATGTTACTCATACAAATATTTAAAAACTAATCTCAAGAATTTTAGAAATTCTACCCCTAGAGGGGTGTAAAAGGGTTAAATATGTTTTTACGTATTTCTCGATATCTCTTAGGCACGATGAGATATTGGCTTGGTTTTTACTTGCAAATGTAACCCATACAAATGTAAACAAACATTTTCAGGATTTTCAAAAATTCCACCCCTAAGGGGGTATAAAAGTGTTAAATATGTTTTTACGTATTTCTCAATATCTCTTAGGCACGATGAGATATCGCCTTGGTTTTCGCTTGCAAATGTTACTCATACAAATGTTCAAAAACTGATTCGAGAATTTTAAGAAAATCTACCCTTAAGGGGGTGTAAAAAGGTTAAATATGTTCTTACGTATTTCTCAATATCGCTTAGGCACGATGAGATATTGCCTTGGTTTTCGTTTGCAAATGTTACTCATACAAATGTTTGAAAACCTATTTCAGGATTTTTGGAAATTCTACCCCTAGAGTGATGAAAAAGAGTTAAATATGTTTTTACGTATTTTTCAATATTTCTTAGGCACGATGAGATATCGCCTTGGTTTTTGTTTGCAAATGTTACTCATACAGAACTTAAATACCAATTTCAGGATTTTTAAAAATTCTACCCCTAGAGGGGTGAAAAAGAGTTAATTATGTTTTTACGTATTTTTCAATATCTCTTAGGCACGATGAGATATCGCGTTGGTTTTTGCTTGCAAATGTTACTGATATAGATGTTTAAAAACCTATTTCAGGATTTTTGGAAATTCTACCCCTAGAAGGGTGAAAAAGAGTTAAATATGTTTTTACGTATTTCTCAATATCTCTTAGGCACGATGAGATATCGCCTTGGTTTTTGTTTGCAAATGTTACTCATACAAAAATTAAATATCAATTTCAGGATTTTTGAAAATTCCACCCATAAGAGGGTCTAAAAGGGTTAAATATGTTTTTACGTATTTCTCAATATCTCTTAGGCACGATGAGATATCGCATTGTTTTCTGCTTGCAAATAGTATTCATACAAAGTTCAAATACCAATTTCAGGATTCAAAAAAATTCCACCCCTAAGGTGGTCTAAAAGGGTTAAATATGTTTTTACGTATTTCTCAATATCTCTTAGGTACGATGAGATATCGCGTTGGTTTTTGCTTGCAAATGTTACTGATATAGATGTTCAAAAACTGATTTCAGGATTTTTAGAAATTCTACCCCTAGAGGGGTGTAAAAGGGTTAAATATGTTTTTACGTAGTTTTCAATATCGCTTAGGCACGATGAGATATCGCGTTGGTTTCTGCTTGAAAATGTTACTCATACAAATGTTTAAATACCAATTTTACGATTTTAGAAAATTCTACCCCTAGGGGGGTGTAAAAGGGTTACATATGTTTTTACGTATTTCTCAATATCTTTTAGGCACGATGAGATATCGCCTTCGTTTCTGCTTGCAAATGTTACTCATACAAATTTTTAAAAATAAATGTCAAGATTTTTAGAAATTCAGCTTTTAAGGGGGTGTAAAAGGGTTAAATATGTTTTTACGTATTTCTCAATATTTCTTAGGCACGATGAGATATTGGCTTGGTTTTCGTTTGCAAATGTTACTCATACAAACGTTTAAAAACCTATTTCAGGATTTTTGGAAATTCTACCCCTAGAGGGGTGAAAAAGAGTTAATTATGTTTTTACGTATTTTTCAATATCTCTTAGGCACGATGAGATATCGCGTTGGTTTTTGCTTGCAAATGTTACTCATACAAATGTTTAAAAACCTATTTCAGGATGTTTGGAAATTCTACCCCTAGAAGGGTGAAAAAGTGTTAAATATGTTTTTACGTATTTCTTAATATCTCTTAGGCACGATAAGATATCGCCTTGGTTTTTGTTTGCAAATGTTACCCATACAAAAATTAAATATCAATTTCAGGATTTTTAGAAATTCAACCCATAAGGGGGTCTAAAAGGGTTAAATATGTTTTTACGAATTTCTCAATATCTCTTAGGCACGATGAAATATCGCCTTGGTTTTTGCTTGCAAATGTTACTCATACAAATATTTAAAAACTAATCTCAGGATTTTTAGAAGTTCTACCTTTAAGGGGGTGTAAAAGGGTTAAATATGTTTTTACGTATTTCTCAATATCTCTTAGGCACGATGAGATATTGGCTAGGTTTTTACTTGCAAATGTTACCCATACAAAAGTAAACAACCAATTTCAGGATTTTCAAAAATTCCACCCCTAAAAGGGTGTAAAACTGTTAAATATGTTTTTACGTATTTGTCAATATCTCTTAGGCACGATGAGATATTGGCTTGGTTTTTACTTGCAAATGTTACCCATACAAATGTGAACAACCAATTTCAGGATTTTCAAAAATTCCACCCCTAAGGGGTTGTAAAAAGTTAAAATATGTTTTCACGTATTTCTCCATATCTCTTGGGCACGTTGAGATATCGCCTTGGTTTTCGCTTGCAAATGTTACTCATACAAATGTTTAAAAACTTGATTCAGGATTTTCGGAAATTCCACCCCTAAGGGGGTGTAAAAGAGTTAAATATGTTTTTACGTATTTCTCAATATCTTTTATGCACGATGAGATATCGCGTTGGTTTCTGCTTGAAAATGTTACTTATACAAATGTTTAAATACCAATTTTACGATTTTAGAAAATTCTACCCCTAGGGGGGTGTAAAAGGGTTACATATGTTTTTACGTATTTCTTAATATCTTTTAGGCACGATGAGATAACGCCTTGGTTTCTGCTTGCAAATGTTACTCATACAAATTTTTGAAAAAAAAATAACAGGATTTTTAGAAATTCCACTCCTAAAGGGGTGTAAAAGGGTTAAATATGTTTTTACGTATTTCTCAATATCTCTTAGACACGATGAGATATAGCCTTGGATTTTGTTTGGAAATGTTACTCATACAAATGTTTAAAAACTGATTTGAAGGTTTTTAGAAATTCCACCCTTAAGGGGGTGTAAAAAAGTTAAATATGTTTTTACGTATTTCTCAATATCGCTCAGGCACGATGAGATATTGCCTTAGTTTTCGTTTGCAAATGTTTCTCATACAAATGTTTAGAAACCTATTTCAGGAATTTTGGAAATTCTACCCCTAGAGGGGTGAAAAAGAGTTAATTATGTTTTTACGTATTTTTCAATATCTCTTAGGCACGATGAGATATCGCGTTGGTTTTTGCTTGCAAATGTTACTGATATAGATGTTTAAAAACCTATTTCAGGATTTTTAGAAATACTACCCCTAGAAGGGTGAAAAAGAGTTAAATATGTTTTTACGTATTTCTCAATATCTCTTAGGCACGATGAGATATCGCCTTGGTTTTTGTTTGCAAATGTTACTCATACAAAAATTAAATATCAATTTCAGGATTTTTAAAAATTCCACCCATAAGGGGGTCTAAAAGGGTTAAATATGTTTTTACGTATTTCTCAATATCTCTTAGGCACGATGAGATATCGCATTGTTTTCTGCTTGCAAATATTATTCATACAAAGTTCAAATACCAATTTCAGGATTCAAAAAAATTCCACCCCTAAGGTGGTCTAAAAGGGTTAAATATATTTTTACGTATTTCTCAATATCTCTTAGGTACGATGAGATATCGCGTTGGTTTTTGCTTGCAAATGTTACTCATACAAATATTTAAAAACTAATCTCAAGAATTTTAGAAATTCTACCCCTAGAGGGGTGTAAAAGGGTTAAATATGTTTTTACGTATTTCTCAATATCTTTTAGGCACGATGAGATATCGCCTTGGTTTCTGCTTGCAAATGTTACCCATACAAATGTGAACAACCAGTTTCAGGATTTTAAAAAATTCCACCCCTAAGGGGGTATAAAAGTGTTAAATATGTTTTTACGTATTTCTCAATATCTCTTAGGCACGATGAGATATCGCCTTGGTTTTTGCTTGCAAATGTTACTCATACAAATGTTCAAAAACTGATTCGAGAATTTTAAGAAAATCTACCCTTACGGGGGTGTAAAAAGGTTAAATATGTTCTTACGTATTTCTCAAT
Source organism: Cylloceria caligata (assembly GCA_963942595.1). Taxonomy (NCBI): domain Eukaryota; kingdom Metazoa; phylum Arthropoda; class Insecta; order Hymenoptera; family Ichneumonidae; genus Cylloceria; species Cylloceria caligata. Next base: position 23,461,958 of record OZ012708.1, on the reverse strand, counting down.
ATCGTTTAGGCACGATGAGATATTGCCTTGGTTTTCGTTTGCAAATGTTACTCATACAAATGTTTGAAAACCTATTTCAGGATTTTTGGAAATTCTACCCCTAGAGTGATGAAAAAGAGTTAAATATGTTTATACGTATTTTTCAATATTTCTTAGGCACGATGAGATATCGCCTTGGTTTTTGTTTGCAAATGTTACTCATACAGAATTTAAATACCAATTTCAGGATTTTTAAAAATTCTACCCCTAGAGGGGTGAAAAAGAGTTAATTATGTTTTTACGTATTTTTCAATATCTCTTAGGCACGATGAGATATCGCCTTGGTTTTTGTTTGCAAATGTTACTCATACAAAAATTAAATATAAATTTCAGGATTTTTAAAAATTCCACCCATAAGGGGGTCTAAAAGGGTTAAATATGTTTTTACGTATTTCTCAATATCTCTTAGGCACGATGAGATATCGCATTGTTTTCTGCTTGCAAATATTATTCATACAAAGTTCAAATACCAATTTCAGGATTCAAAAAAATTCCACCCCTAAGGTGGTCTAAAAGGGTTAAATATATTTTTACGTATTTCTCAATATCTCTTAGGTACGATGAGATATCGCGTTGGTTTTTGCTTGCAAATGTTACTGATATAGATGTTCAAAAACTTATTTCAGGATTTTTGGAAATTCTACCCCTAGAAGGGTGAAAAATTGTTAAATATGTTTTAACGTATTTCTCAATATCTCTTAGGCACGATGAGATATCGCCTTGGTTTTCGTTTGCAATTGTTATTCATGCAAATGTTTAAAAACTGATTTCAGGATTTTTAGAAATTCTACCCCTAGAGGGGTGTAAAAGGGTTAAATATGTTTTTCTGTAGTTTTCAATATCGCTTAGGCACGATGAGATATCGCGTTGGTTTCTGCTTGAAAATGTTACTCATACAAATGTTTAAATACCAATTCTACGATTTTAGAAAATTCTACCCCTAGGGGGGTGTAAAAGGGTTACATATGTTTTTACGTATTTCTCAATATCTTTTAGGCACGATGAGATATCGCCTTCGTTTCTGCTTGCAAATGTTACTCATACAAATTTTTAAAAATAAATGTCAGGATTTTTAGAAATTCAGCTTTTAAGGGGGTGTAAAAGGGTTAAATATTTTTTTACGTATTTCTCAATATCTCTTAGGCACGATGAGATATTGGCTTGGTTTTCGTTTGCAAATGTTACTCATACAAACGTTTAAAAACCTATTTCAGGATTTTTGGAAATTCTACCCCTAGAGGGGTGAAGAAGAGTTAATTATGTTTTTACGTATTTTTCAATATCTCTTAGGCACGATGAGATATCGCGTTGGTTTTTGCTTGCAAATGTTACTCATACAAATGTTTAAAAACCTATTTCAGGATTTTCAAAAATTCCACCCCTAAGGGGGTATAAAAGTGTTAAATATGTTTTTACGTATTTCTCAATATCTCTTAGGCACGATGAGATATCGCATTGGTTCGTGCTTGCAAATGTTACTCATACAAAGTTTAAATACTAATTTCAGAATTTTTGAAAATTCCACCCCTAAGGGGGTCTAAAAGGGTTAAATAAGTTTTTACGTATTTGACAATATCTTTTAGGCACGATGAGATATCGCCTCGGTTTCTGCTTGGAAATGTTACTTATACAAATTTTTAAATATTAATGTCAGGATTTTCAGAAATTCCACCCCTAAGGGGGTGTAAAAGGGTTAAATATGTTTTTACGTATTTCTCAATATCTCTTAGGCACGATGAGATATGGGCTTGGTTTTTGCTTACAAATGTTACTCATACAAATTTTTAAAAATAGTTTTCGGATTTTCAGAAATTCCACCTTTAAGGGTGTGTAAAAGGGTTAAATATGTTTTTACGTATTTCTCAATATCACTTAGGCGCGATGAGATATCGCCTTGGTTTTCGTTTGCAAATGTAACTGATACAAATGTTTAAAAACCAGATTCGGGATTTTTAAAAATTCCACCCCTAAGGGGGTATAAAAGTGTTGATATATTTTTACGTATTTCTCAATATCTTTTAAGCACGATGAGATATTAGCTTGGTTTTTACTTGCAAATGTTACCCATACAAATGTTAACAACAAATTTCAGGATTTTTGAAAATTCCACCTCTAAGGGGGTGTAAAAGTGTTAAATATGTTTTTACGTATTTCTCAATATCTTTTAGGCACGATGAGATATCGCGTTGGTTTCTGCTTGCAAATGTTACTCACCCAAATGTTTAAAAACCAATTTCAAGATTTCTAAAAATAAAACCCCCAAGAAGGTGTAAAAGTGTAAAATATGTTTTAACGTATTTCTCAATATCGCTTAGGCACGATGAGATATTGCCTTAGTTTTCGTTTGCAAATGTTACTCATACAAATGTTTAAAAACCCATTTCAGGATTTTTGGAAATGCTACCCCTAGAGGGGTGAAAAAGAGTTACTCATGTTTTTACGTATTTTTCAATATCTCTTAGGCACGATGAGATATCGCATTGTTTTCTGCTTGCACATATTACTCATACAAAGTTTAAAGACCAATTTCAGGATTGAAAAAAATTCCACCCCCAAGGGGGTTTAAAAGGGTTGAATATATTTTTACGTATGTTTCAATGTCTCTTAGGCACGATACGATAGATATATAGCCTTGGTTTTTGTTTGCAAATGTTACTCATACAAAATTTAAATACCAATTTCAGGATTTTCAAAACTTCCACCCCTAAGGGGGTCTAAAAGGGTTAAATATGTTTTTACGTATTTTTCAATATCTCTTGAGCACGATGAGATATCGCCTTGGTTGTTGCTTGCAAATGTTACTCATACAAATGTTTAAAAACAGATTTCAGGATTTTTAGGAATTCAACCTCTAAGGGGGTGTAAAAGGGTTAAATATGTTTATACGTATTTCTCTATATCTTTTAGGCAGGATTAGATATCGTCTTGGTTTTTGCTTGCAAATGTTACTCATACGAATGTTTAAAAACTGATTTGAGAATTTTTAGAAATTCCACCCTTAAGGGGGTGTAAAAAGGTTAAATATGTTTTTACGTATTTCTCAATATCTCTTAGGCACGATGAGATATCGCATTATTTTCTGCTTGCAAATATTACTCATACAAACTTTAAATACCAATTTCAGGATTTTTAAAAATTCCACCCCTAAGGGGGTGTAAAGAGATAAAATTTGTTTTTACGTATTTCTCCATATCTCTTAGGCACGATGAGATATCGCCTTGGTTTTCGCTTGCAAATGTTACTCATACAAATGTTTAAAAACTTATTTCAGGATTTTTGGAAATTCCACCCCTAAGGGGGTGTAAAAGGGTTAATTATGTTTTTACGTATTTCTCAATATCTCTTATGCACGATGAGATATCGCGTTGGTTTCTGCTTGAAAATGTTACTCATACAAATGTTTAAATACCAATTTCACGATTTTAGAAAATTCTACCCCTGGGGGGGTGTAAAAGGGTTACACATGTTTTTACGTATTTCTCAATATCTTTTAGGCACGATGAGATATCGCCTTCGTTTCTGCTTGCAAATGTTACTCATACGAATTAAAAAAAAAAAATGTCAGGATTTTTAGAAATTCCACTCCTAAGGGGGTGTAAAAGAGTTAAATATGTTTTTACGTATTTCTCAACATCTCTTAGGCACGATGAGATATCGCCTTGATTTTCGTTTGTAAATTTTCGTCATACAAATGTTTAAAAATCAATTTAGGGATTTTTAGAAATTCCACCCCTAAGGGGGTGTAAAAGGGTTAAATATGTTTTTACGTATTTCTCAATATCTTTTAGGCAGGATTAGATATCGCCTTGGTTTCTGTTTGCAAATCTTAATCATACAAATTAAATAAAAAAAATGTCAGTATTTATGGAAATTCTACTCCTAAGGGGGTGTAAAAGGGTTAATAATGTTTTTACGTATTTCTCAATATCTCTTAGGCACGATGAGATATCGCATTATTTTTTGGTTGCAAATGTTACTCATACAGAATTTAAATACCAATTTCAGGATTTTTAAAAATTCCACCCTTAAGGCGGTCTAAAAGGGTTAAATATGTTTTACATATTTCTCAATATCTCTTAGGCACGATGAGATATAGCCTTGGTTTTTTGTTTTGCAAATGTTACTCATACAAAGTTTAAATACCAATTTCAGGATTTTCAAAAATTCCACCCCTAAGGGGGTCTAAAAGGGTTAAATATGTTTTTACGTATTTTTCAATATCTCTTGAGCAGGATAAGATATCGCGTTGGTTTTTGTTTGGAAATTTTACTCATACAAATTTTTAAATATTAATGTCAGGATTTTCAGAAATTCCACCCCTTAGAAGGTGTAAAAAGGTTAAATATGTTTTTACGTATTTCTCAATATCTCTTAGGCACGATGAGATATGGGCTTGGTTTTTGCTTACAAATGTTACTCATACAAATTTTTAAAAATAGTTTTCGGATTTTCAGACATCCCACCTTTAAGGGGGTGTAAAAGGGTTAAATATGTTTTTACGTATTTCTCAATATCACTTAGGCGCGATGAGATATCGCCTTGGTTTTCGTTTGCAAATGTAACTGATACAAATGTTTAAAAACCAGATTTAGGATTTTTAAAAATTCCACCCCTAAGGGGGTGTAAAAGTGTTAAATATGTTTTTACGTATTTCTCAATATCTCTTAGGCACGATGAGATATCGCCTTGGATTTTGCTTGCAAATGTTACTCATACAAATGTTTAAAAACTGATTTTAGAATTTTTAGAAATTCCTCCCATAAGGGGGTGTAAAAAGGTTAAATATGTTTTCACGTATTTCTCAATATCTTTTAGGCACGATGAGATATCGCATTATTTTCTGCTTGCAAATATTACTCATACAAAGTTGAAATACCAATTCCAGTATTTTCAAAAATTCCACCCCTAAGGGGGTGTAAAAAGGTAAAATATGTTTTTACGTATTTCTCTATATCTCTTAGGCACGATGAGATATCGCCTTGGTTTTCGCTTGCAAATGTTACTCATACAAATGTTTAAAAACTGATTTTAGGATTTTTGGAAATTCTACCCCTAGAAGGGTGAAAAAGAGTTAAATATGTTTTTACGTATTTCTCAATATCTCTTAGGCACGATGAGATATCGCCTTGGTTTTCGCTTGCAAATGTTACTCATACAAATGTTTAAAAACTTATTTCAGGATTTTTAGGAATTCAACCTCTGAAGGGGTGTAAGAGGGTTAAATATGTGTTTACGTGTTTCTCAATATCTCTTAGGCACGATGAGATATCGCATTATTTTCTGCTTGCAAATATTACTCATACAAATGTTCAAATACCAATTTCAGGATTTTTAGAAATTCTACCCCTAGAAAGGTGTAAAAGTGTTAAATATGTTTTTACGTATTCCTCAATATCTTTTAGGCAGGATTAGGTATCGCCTTGGTTTCTGTTTGCAAATGTTAATCATACAAATTAAATAAAAAAAATGTCAGTATTTATGGAAATTCTACTCCTAAGGGGGTGTAAAAGGGTTAAATATGTTTTTACGTATTTCTCAATATCTCTTAGGCACGATGAGATATCGCATTATTTTTTGCTTGCAAATGTTACTCATACAGAATTTAAATACCAATTTCAGGATTTTTAAAAATTCCACCCTTAAGGAGGTCTAAAAGGGTTAAATATGTTTTACATATTTCTCAATATCTCTTAGGCACGATGAGATATAGCCTTGGTTTTTTGTTTTGCAAATGTTACCCATACAAAAATTAAATATCAATTTCAGGATTTTTAGAAATTCCAATCATAAGGGGGTCTAAAAGGGTTAAATATGTTTTTACGAATTTCTCAATATCTCTTAGGCACGATGAAATATCGCCTTGGTTTTTGCTTGCAAATGTTACTCATACGAATGTTTAAGAACCGATTTAGGATTGATAGAAATTCCACCCCTAAGGGGGTGTAAAAGGGTTAAATATGTTTTTACGTATTTCTCAATATCACTTAGGCGCGATGAGATATCGCCTTGGTTTTCGTTTGCAAATGTAACTGATACAAATGTTTAAAAACCAGATTTAGGATTTTTAAAAATTCCACCCCTAAGGGGGTGTAAAAGTGTTAAATATGTTTTTACGTATTTCTCAATATCTTTTAGGCAGGATTAGATATCGCCTTGGTTTCTGTTTGCAAATGTTAATCATACAAATTTTTAAAAACGAATTTCAGGATTTTTAGAAATTCCACCCCCAAGGGGGTTTAAAAGGGTTAAATATGTTTTTACGTATTTCTCAATATCTCTTAGGCACGATGAGATATTGGCTAGGTTTTTACTTGCAAATGTTACCCATACAAAAGTAAACAACCAATTTCAGGATTTTCAAAAATTCCACCCCTAAAAGGGTGTAAAACTGTTAAATATGTTTTTACGTATTTGTCAATATCTCTTAGGCACGATGAGATATTGGCTTGGTTTTTACTTGCAAATGTTACCCATACAAATGTGAACAACCAATTTCAGGATTTTCAAAAATTCCACCCCTAAGGGGTTGTAAAAAGGTAAAATATGTTTTCACGTATTTCTCCATATCTCTTAGGCACGTTGAGATATCGCGTTGGTTTTCGCTTGCAAATGTTACTCATACAAATGTTTAAAAACTTGATTCAGGATTTTCGGAAATTCCACCCCTAAGGGGGTGTAAAAGAGTTAAATATGTTTTTACGTATTTCTCAATATCTTTTATGCACGATGAGATATCGCGTTGGTTTCTGCTTGAAAATGTTACTTATACAAATGTTTAAATACCAATTTCAGGATTTTAGAAAATTCTACCCCTGGGGGGGTGTAAAAGGGTTACATATGTTTTTACGTATTTCTTAATATCTTTTAGGCACGATGAGATAACGCCTTGGTTTCTGCTTGCAAATGTTACTCATACAAATTTTTGAAAAAAAAATAACAGGATTTTCAGAAATTCCACTCCTAAAGGGGTGTAAAAGGGTTAAATATGTTTTTACGTATTTCTCAATACCTCTTAGACACGATGAGATATAGCCTTGGATTTTGTTTGGAAATGTTACTCATACAAATGTTTAAAAACTGATTTGAGGGTTTTCAGAAATTCCACCCTTAAGGGGGTGTAAAAAAGTTAAATATGTTTTTACGTATTTCTCAATATCGCTCAGGCACGATGAGATATTGCCTTAGTTTTCGTTTGCAAATGTTACTCATACAAATTTTTGAAAAAAAAATAACAGGATTTTCAGAAATTCCACTCCTAAAGGGGTGTAAAAGGGTTAAATATGTTTTTACGTATTTCTCAATATCTCTTAGGCACGATGAGATATCGCGTTGGTTTTTGCTTGCAAATGTTACTGATATAGATGTTTAAAAACCTATTTCAGGAATTTTGGAAATTCTACCCCTAGAAGGGTGAAAAAGAGTTAAATATGTTTTTACGTATTTCTCAATATCTCTTAGGCACGATGAGATATCGCCTTGGTTTTTGTTTGCAAATGTTACTCATACAAAAATTAAATATCAATTTCAGGATTTTTCAAAATTCCACCCATAAGGGGGTCTAAAAGGGTTAAATATGTTTTTACGTATTTCTCAATATCTCTTAGGCACGATGAGATATCGCATTGTTTTCTGCTTGCAAATATTATTCATACAAAGTTCAAATACCAATTTCAGGATTCAAAAAAATTCCACCCCTAAGGTGGTCTAAAAGGGTTAAATATATTTTTACGTATTTCTCAATATCTCTTAGGTACGATGAGATATCGCGTTGGTTTTTGCTTGCAAATGTTACTCATACAAATATTTAAAAACTAATCTCAAGAATTTTAGAAATTCTACCCCTAGAGGGGTGTAAAAGGGTTAAATATGTTTTTACGTATTTCTCAATATCTTTTAGGCACGATGAGATATCGCCTTGGTTTCTGCTTGCAAATGTTACTCATACAAATTTTTAGAAATAAATATCAGGATTTTTAGAAATTCCACCTTTAAGGGGGTGTAAAAGGGTTAAATATGTTTTTACGTATTTCGCGATATCTCTTAGGCACGATGAGATATTGGCTTGGTTTTTACTTGCAAATGTTACCCATACAAATGTGAACAACCAATTTCAGGATTTTAAAAAATTCCACCCCTAAGGGGGTATAAAAGTGTTAAATATGTTTTTACGTATTTCTCAATATCTCTTAGGCACGATGAGATATCGCATTGTTTTCTGCTTGCAAATATTATTCATACAAAGTTCAAATACCAATTTCAGGATTCAAAAAAATTCCACCCCTAAGGTGGTCTAAAAGGGTTAAATTTATTTTTACGTATTTCTCAATATCTCTTAGGTACGATGAGATATCGCGTTGGTTTTTGCTTGCAAATAATACTGATATAGATGTTCAAAAACTTATTTCAGGATTTTTGGAAATTCTACCCCTAGAAGGGTGAAAAAGTGTTAAATATGTTTTAACGTATTTCTCAATATCTCTTAGGCACGATGAGATATCGCCTTGGTTTTCGTTTGCAATTGTTATTCATGCAAATGTTTAAAAACTGATTTCAGGATTTTCAGAAATTCTACCCCTAGAGGGGTGTCAAAGGGTTAAATATGTTTTTCTGTAGTTTTCAATATCGCTTAGGCACGATGAGATATCGCGTTGGTTTCTGCTTGAAAATGTTAATCATACAAATTAAATAAAAAAAATGTCAGTATTTATGGAAATTCTACTCCTAAGGGGGTGTAAAAGGGTTAAATATGTTTTTACGTATTTCTCAATATCTCTTAGGCACGATGAGATATCGCATTATTTTTTGCTTGCAAATGTTACTCATACAGAATTTAAAAACCAATTTCAGGATTTTTAAAAATTCCACCCTTAAGGCGGTCTAAAAGGGTTAAATATGTTTTACATATTTCTCAATATCTCTTAGGCACGATGAGATATAGCCTTGGTTTTTTGTTTTGCAAATGTTACTCATACATAGTTTAAATACCAATTTCAGGATTTTCAAAAATTCCACCCCTAAGGGGGTCTAAAAGGGTTAAATATGTTTTTACGTATTTTTCAATATCTCTTGAGCAGGATAAGATATCGCGTTGGTTTTTGCTTGGAAATTTTACTCATACAAATTTTTAAATATTAATGTCAGGATTTTCAGAAATTCCACCCCTAAGAAGGTGTAAAAGGGTTAAATATGTTTTTACGTCTTTCTCAATATCTCTTAGGCACGATGAGATATGGGCTTGGTTTTTGCTTACAAATGTTACTCATACAAATTTTTAAAAATAGTTTTCGGATTTTCAGAAATCCCACCTTTAAGGGGGTGTAAAAGGGTTAAATATGTTTTTACGTATTTCTCAATATCACTTAGGCGCGATGAGATATCGCCTTGGTTTTCGTTTGCAAATGTAACTGATACAAATGTTTAAAAACCAGATTTAGGATTTTTAAAAATTCCACCCCTAAGGGGGTGTAAAAGTGTTAAATATGTTTTTACGTATTTCTCAATATCTTTTAGGCAGGATTAGATATCGCCTTGGTTTCTGTTTGCAAATGTTAATCATACAAATTTTCAAAAACGAATTTCAGGATTTTTAGAAATTCCACCCCCAAGGGGGTTTAAAAGGGTAAAATACGTTTTTACGTATTTCTCAATATCTCTTAGGCACGATGAGATATCGCCTTGGATTTTGCTTGCAAATGTTACTCATACAAATGTTTAAAAACTGATTTTAGAATTTTTAGAAATTCCACCCATAAGGGGGTGTAAAAAGGTTAAATATGTTTTCACGTATTTCTCAATATCTTTTAGGCACGATGAGATATCGCATTATTTTCTGCTTGCAAATATTACTCATACAAAGTTGAAATACCAATTCCAGTATTTTCATAAATTCCACCCCTAAGGGGGTGTAAAAAGGTAAAATATGTTTTTACGTATTTCTCAATATCTCTTAGGCACGATGAGATATCGCATTGTTTTCTGCTTGCAAATATTATTCATACAAAGTTCAAATACCAATTTCAGGATTCAAAAAAATTCCACCCCTAAGGTGGTCTAAAAGGGTTAAATATATTTTTACGTATTTCTCGATATCTCTTAGGTACGATGAGATATCGCGTTGGTTTTTGCTTGCAAATAATACTGATATAGATGTTCAAAAACCTATTTCAGGATTTTTGGAAATTCTACCCCTAGAAGGGTGTAAAAGGGTTACATATGTTTTTACGTATTTCTCAATATCTTTTAGGCACGATGAGATATCGCCTTCGTTTCTGCTTGCAAATGTTACTCATACAAATTTTTAAAAATAAATGTCAGGATTTTTAGAAATTCAGCTTTTAAGGGGGTGTAAAAGGGTTAAATATGTTTTTACGTATTTCTCAATATCTCTTAGGCACGATGAGATATTGGCTTGGTTTTCGTTTGCAAATGTTACTCATACAAACGTTTAAAAACCTATTTCAGGATTTTTGGAAATTCTACCCCTAGAGGGGTGAAAAAGAGTTAATTATGTTTTTACGTATTTTTCAATATCTCTTAGGCACGATGAGATATCGCGTTGGTTTTTGCTTGCAAATGTTACTCATACAAATGTTTAAAAACCTATTTCAGGATTTTCAAAAATTCCACCCCTAAGGGGGTATAAAAGTGTTAAATATGTTTTTACGTATTTCTCAATATCTCTTAGGCACGATGAGATATCGCATTGGTTCGTGCTTCCAAATGTTACTCATACAAAGTTTAAATACTAATTTCAGAATTTTTGAAAATTTCACCCCTAAGGGGGTCTAAAAGGGTTAAATAAGTTTTTACGTATTTGACAATATCTTTTAGGCACGATGAGATATCGCCTCGGTTTCTGCTTGGAAATGTTACTTATACAAATTTTAAAATATTAATGTCAGGATTTTCAGAAATTCCACCCCTAAGGGGGTGTAAAAGGGTTAAATATGTTTTTACGTATTTCTCAATATCTCTTAGGCACGATGAGATATGAGCTTGGTTTTTGCTTACGAATGTTACTCATACAAATTTTTAAAAATAGTTTTCGGATTTTCAGAAATTCCACCTTTGAGGGTGTGTAAAAGGGTTAAATATGTTTTTACGTATTTCTCAATATCACATAGGCGCGATGAGATATCGCCTTGGTTTTCGTTTGCAAATGTAACTGATACAAATGTTTAAAAACCAGATTCGGGATTTTTAAAAATTCCACCCCTAAGGGAGTATAAAAGTGTTGATATATTTTTACGTATTTCTCAATATCTCTTAAGCACGATGAGATATTGGCTTGGTTTTTACTTGCAAATGTTACCCATACAAATGTTTACAACCAATTTCAGGATTTTTGAAAATTCCACCCCTAAGGGGGTGTAAAAGTGTTAAATATGTTTTTACGTATTTCTCAATATCTTTTAGGCACGATGAGATATCGCGTTGGTTTCTGCTTGCAAATGTTACTCACCGAAATGTTTAAAAACCAATTTCAAGATTTCTAAAAATACCACCCCCAAGAAGGTGTAAAAGTGTAAAATATGTTTTAACGTATTTCTCAATATCTCTTAGGCACGATGAGATATCGCCTTGGTTTTCGTTTGCAATTGTTATTCATGCAAATGTTTAAAAACTGATTTCAGGATTTTCAGAAATTCTACCCCCAGAGGGGTGTCAAAGGGTTAAATATGTTTTTCTGTAGTTTTCAATATCGCTTAGGCACGATGAGATATCGCGTTGGTTTCTGCTTGAAAATGTTATTCATACAAATGTTTAAATACCAATTTTACGATTTTAGAAAATTCTACCCCTAGGGGGGTGTAAAAGGGTTACATATGTTTTTACGTATTTCTCAATATCTTTTAGGCACGATGAGATATCGCCTTCGTTTCTGCTTGCAAATGTTACTCATACAAATTTTTAAAAATAAATGTCAGGATTTTTAGAAATTCAGCTTTTAAGGGGGTGTAAAAGGGTTAAATATGTTTTTACGTATTTCTCAATATCTCTTAGGCACGATGAGATATTGGCTTGGTTTTCGTTTGCAAATGTTACTCATACAAACGTTTAAAAACCTATTTCAGGATTTTTGGAAATTCTACCCCTAGAGGGGTGAAAAAGAGTTAATTATGTTTTTACGTATTTTTCAATATCTCTTAGGCACGATGAGATATCGCGTTGGTTTTTGCTAGCAAATGTTACTCATACAAATGTTTAAAAACCTATTTCAGGATTTTCAAAAATTCCACCCCTAAGGGGGTATAAAAGTGTTAAATATGTTTTTACGTATTTCTCAATATCTCTTAGGCACGATGAGATATCGCATTGGTTCGTGCTTGCAAATGTTACTCATACAAAGTTTAAATACTAATTTCAGAATTTTTGAAAATTCCACCCCTAAGGGGGTCTAAAAGGGTTAAATAAGTTTTTACGTATTTGACAATATCTTTTAGGCACGATGAGATATCGCCTCGGTTTCTGCTTGGAAATGTTACTTATACAAATTTTAAAATATTAATGTCAGGATTTTCAGAAATTCCACCCCTAAGGGGGTGTAAAAGGGTTAAATATGTTTTTACGTATTTCTCAATATCTCTTAGGCACGATGAGATATGAGCTTGGTTTTTGCTTACAAATGTTACTCATACAAATTTTTAAAAATAGTTTTCGGATTTTCAGAAATTCCACCTTTAAGGGTGTGTAAAAGGGTTAAATATGTTTTTACGTATTTCTCAATAACACTTAGGCGCGATGAGATATCGCCTTGGTTTTCGATTGCAAATGTAACTGATACAAATGTTTAAAAACCAGATTCGGGATTTTTAAAAATTCCACCCCTAAGGGGGTATAAAAGTGTTGATATATTTTTACGTATTTCTCAATATCTCTTAAGCACGATGAGATATTGGCTTGGTTTTTACTTGCAAATGTTACCCATACAAATGTTAACAACCAATTTCAGGATTTTTGAAAATTCCACCCCTAAGGGGGTGTAAAAGTGTTAAATATGTTTTTACGTATTTCTCAATATCTTTTAGGCACGATGAGATATCGCGTTGGTTTCTGCTTGCAAATGTTACTCACCCAAATGTTTAAAAACCAATTTCAAGATTTCTAAAAATACCACCCCCAAGAAGGTGTAAAAGTGTAAAATATGTTTTAACGTATTTCTCAATATCGCTTAGGCACGATGAGATATTGCCTTAGTTTTCGTTTGCAAATGTTACTCATACAAATGTTTGAAAACCTATTTCAGGATTTTTGGAAATTCTACCCCTAGAGGGGTGAAAAAGAGTTACTCATGTTTCTACGTATTTTTCAATATCTCTTAGGCACGATGAGATATCGCATTGTTTTCTGCTTGCAAATATTACTCATACAAAGTTTAAATACCAATTTCAGGATTGAAAAAAATTCCACCCCCAAGGGGGTTTAAAAGGGTTAAATATATTTTTACGTATTTTTCAATATCTCTTAGGCACGATACGATAGATATATAGCCTTGGTTTTTGTTTGCAGATGTTACTCATACAAAATTTAAATACCAATTTCAGGATTTTCAAAACTTCCACCCCTAAGGGGGTCTAAAAAGGTTAAATATGTTTTTACGTATTTTTCAATATCTCTTGAGCACGATGAGATATCGCCTTGGTTGATGCTTGCAAATGTTACTCATACAAATGTTTAAAAACAGATTTCAGGATTTTTAGGAATTCAACCTCTAAGGGGGTGTAAAAGGGTTAAATATGTTTATGCGTATTTCTCTATATCTTTTAGGCAGGATTAGATATCGTCTTGGTTTTTGCTTGCAAATGTTACTCATACGAATGCTTAAAAACTGATTTAAGAATTTTTAGAAATTCCACCCTTAAGGGGGTGTAAAAAGGTTAAATATGTTTTTACGTATTTCTTAATATCTCTTAGGCACGATGAGATATCGCATTATTTTCTGCTTGCAAATATTACTCATACAAACTTTAAATACCAATTTCAGGATTTTCAAAAATTCCACCCCTAAGGGGGTGTAAAGAGATAAAATTTGTTTTTACGTATTTCTCCATATCTCTTAGGCACGATGAGATATCGCCTTGGTTTTCGCTTGCAAATGTTACTCATACAAATGTTTAAAAACTTATTTCAGGATTTTTGGAAATTCCACCCCTAAGGGGGTGTAAAAGGGTTAAATATGTTTTTACGTATTTCTCAATATCTCTTATGCACGATGAGATATCGCGTTGGTTTCTGCTTGAAAATGTTACTCATACAAATGTTTAAATACCAATTTCACGATTTTAGAAAATTCTACCCCTGGGGGGGTGTAAAAGGGTTACACATGTTTTTACGTATTTCTCAATATCTTTTAGGCACGATGAGATATCGCCTTCGTTTCTGCTTGCAAATGTTACTCATACGAATTAAAAAAAAAAAAATGTCAGGATTTTTAGAAATTCCACTCCTAAGGGGGTGTAAAAGAGTTAAATATGTTTTTACGTATTTCTCAACATCTCTTAGGCACGATGAGATATCGCCTTGATTTTTGTTTGTAAATTTTCGTCATACAAATGTTTAAAAATTAATTTAGGGATTTTTAGAAATTCCACCCCTAAGGGGGTGTAAAAGGGTAAAATATGTTTTTACGTATTTCTCAATATCTCTTAGGCACGACGAGATATTGGCTTGGTTTTAACTTGCAAATGTTACCCATACAAATGTTAACAACCAATTTCAGGATTCTTAAAAATTCCACCCCTAAGGGGGTGTAAAAGTGTTAAATATGTTTTTACGTATTTCTCAATATCTCTTAGGTACGATGAGATATCGCCTTGGTTTTCGTTTGCAATTGTTATTCATGCAAATGGTTAAAAACCGATTTCAGGATTTTTAGAAATTCTACCCCTAGAGGGGTGTAAAAGGGTTAAATATGTTTTTACGTATTTCTCAATATCTTTTAGGCAGGATTAGATATCGCCTTGGTTTCTGTTTGCAAATGTTAATCATACAAATTAAATAAAAAAAATGTCAGTATTTATGGAAATTCTACTCCTAAGGGGGTGTAAAAGGGTTAAATATGTTTTTACGTATTTCTCAATATCTCTTAGGCACGATGAGATATCGCATTATTTTTTGCTTGCAAATGTTACTCATACAGAATTTAAAAACGAATTTCAGGATTTTTAAAAATTCCACCCTTAAGGCGGTCTAAAAGGGTTAAATATGTTTTACATATTTCTCAATATCTCTTAGGCACGATGAGATATAGCCTTGGTTTTTTGTTTTGCAAATGTTACTCATACAAAGTTTAAATACCAATTTCAGGATTTTCAAAAATTCCACCCCTAAGGGGGTCTAAAAGGGTTAAATATGTTTTTACGTATTTTTCAATATCTCTTGAGCAGGATAAGATATCGCGTTGGTTTTTGCTTGGAAATTTTACTCATACAAATTTTTAAATATTAATGTCAGGATTTTCAGAAATTCCACCCCTAAGAAGGTGTAAAAGGCTTAAATATGTTTTTACGTCTTTCTCAATATCTCTTAGGCACGATGAGATATGGGCTTGGTTTTTGCTTACAAATGTTACTCATACAAATTTTTAAAAATAGTTTTCGGATTTTCAGAAATCCCACCTTTAAGGGGGTGTAAAAGGGTTAAATATGTTTTTACGTATTTCTCAATATCACTTAGGCGCGATGAGATATCGCCTTGGTTTTTGTTTGCAAATGTAACTGATACAAATGTTTAAAAACCAGATTTAGGATTTTTAAAAATTCCACCCCTAAGGGGGTGTAAAAGTGTTAAATATGTTTTTACGTATTTCTCAATATCTTTTAGGCAGGATTAGATATCGCCTTGGTTTCTGTTTGCAAATGTTAATCATACAAATTTTTAAAAACGAATTTCAGGATTTTTAGAAATTCCACCCCCAAGGGGGTTTAAAAGGGTAAAATACGTTTTTACGTATTTCTCAATATCTCTTAGGCACGATGAGATATCGCCTTGGATTTTGCTTGCAAATGTTACTCATACAAATGTTTAAAAACTGATTTTAGAATTTTTAGAAATTCCACCTATAAGGGGGTGTAAAAAGGTTAAATATGTTTTCACGTATTTCTCAATATCTTTTAGGCACGATGAGATATCGCATTATTTTCTGCTTGCAAATATTACTCATACAAAGTTGAAATACCAATTCCAGTATTTTCATAAATTCCACCCCTAAGGGGGTGTAAAAAGGTAAAATATGTTTTTACGTATTTCTCAATATCTCTTAGGCACGATGAGATATCGCATTGTTTTCTGCTTGCAAATATTACTCATACAAATGTTCAGAAACTGATTTTAGGATTTTTGGAAATTCTACCCCTAGAAGGGTGAAAAAGAGTTAAATATGTTTTTACGTATTTCTCAATATCTCTTAGGCACGATGAGATATCGCCTTGGTTTTTGTTTGCAAATGTTACTCATACAAAAATTAAATATCAATTTCAGGATTTTTAAAAATTCCACCCATAAGGGGGTCTAAAAGGGTTAAATATGTTTTTACGTATTTCTCAATATCTCTTAATCACGATGAGATATCGCATTGTTTTCTGCTTGCAAATATTATTCATACAAAGTTCAAATACCAATTTCAGGATTCAAAAAAATTCCACCCCTAAGGTGGTCTAAAAGGGTTAAATATATTTTTACGTATTTCTCAATATCTCTTAGGTACGATGAGATATCGCGTTGGTTTTTGCTTGCAAATGTTACTCATACAAATATTTAAAAACTAATCTCAAGAATTGTAGAAATTCTACCCCTAGAGGGGTGTAAAAGGGTTAAATATGTTTTTACGTATTTCTCAATATCTTTTAGGCACGATGAGATATCGCCTTGGTTTCTGCTTGCAAATGTTACTCATACAAATTTTTAAAAATAAATGTCAGGATTTTTTAAAATTCCACCTTTAAGGGGGTGTAAAAGGGTTAAATATGTTTTTACGTATTTCTCAATATCTCTTAGGCACGATGAGATATTGGCTTGGTTTTTACTTGCAAATGTTACCCATACAAATGTGAACAACCAATTTCAGGATTTTCAAAAATTCCACCCCTAAGGGGGTATAAAAGTGTTAAATATGTTTTTACGTATTTCTCAATATCTCTTAGGCACGATGAGATATCGCCTTGGTTTTTGCTTGCAAATGTTACTTATACAAATGTTTAAAAACTGATTCGAGAATTTTTAGAAAATCTACCCTTAAGGGGGTGTAAAAAGGTTAAATATGTTTTTACGTATTTCTCAATATCGCTTAGGCACGATGAGATATTGCCTTGGTTTTCGTTTGCAAATGTTACTCATACAAATGTTTGAAAACCTATTTCAGGATTTTTGGAAATTCTACCCGTAGATGGATGAAAAAGAGTTAAATATGTTTTTACGTATTTTTCAATATTTCTTAGGCACGATGAGATATCGCCTTGGTTTTTGTTTGCAAATGTTACTCATACAGAATTGAAATACCAATTTCAGGATTTTTAAAAATTCCACCCCTAAGGGGGTCTAAACAGTTAAATATGTTTTTACATATTTCTCAATATCTCTTAGGCACGATGAGATATCGCCTTGGTTTTTGTTTGCAAATGTTACTCATACAAAAATTAAATATCAATTTCAGGATTTTTAAAAATTCCACCCATAAGGGGTCTAAAAGGGTTAAATATGTTTTTACGTATTTCTCAATATCTCTTAGGCACGATGAAATATCGCTTTGGTTTTTGCTTGCAAATGTTACTCATACGAATGTTTGAAAACCGATTTCAGGATTTTTAGAAATTCCACCCCTAAGGGGGTGTAAAAGGGTTAAATATGTTTTTACGTATTTCTCAATATCTCTTAGGCACGATGAGATATGGGCTTGGTTTTCGTTTGCAAATGTAACTGATACAAATGTTTAAAGACCAGATTCGGGATTTTTGAAAATTCCACCTTTAAGGGGGTGTTAAAGTCTTAAATATGTTTTTACGTATTTCTTAATATCACTTAGGCGAGATGAGATATCGCCTTGATTTTTATTTGCAAATTTTACTCATACAAGATTTTAAAAATCAATTTTAGGATTTTTAAAAATTCCACCCCTAAGGAGGTGTAAAAGTGTTAAATATGTTTTTACGTATTTCTCAATATCTTTTAGGCAGGATTGGATATCGCCTTGGTTTCTGTTTGCAAATGTTAATCATACAAATTTTTAAAAATGAATTTCAGGATTTTAAGAAATTCCACCCCTAAGGGGGTGTAAAAGGGTAAAATACGTTTTTACGTATTTCTCAATGTCTCTTAGGCACGATGAGATATCGCCTTGGTTTTTGCTTGCAAATGTTACTCATACAAATGTTTAAAAACTGATTTGAGAATTTTTAGAATTTTCACCCTTAAGGGGGTGTAAAAAGGTTTAATCTGTTCTCACGTATTTCTCAATATCTTTTAGGCACGATGAGATATCGCAGTATTTTCTGCTTGCAAATATTACTCATACAAAGTTGAAATACCAATTCCAGTATTTTCAAAAATTCCACCCCTAAGGGGGTGTAAAAAGGTAAAATATGTTTTTACGTATTTCTCCATATCTCTTAGGCACGATGAGATATCGCCTTGGTTTTCGCTTGCAAATGTTACTCATACAAATGTTTAAAAACTTATTTCAGGATTTTTAGGAATTCAACCTCTGAAGGGGTGTAAGAGGGTTAAATATGTGTTTACGTGTTTCTCAATATCTCTTAGGCACGATGAGATATCGCATTATTTTCTGCTTGCAAATATTACTCATACAAATGTTCAAATACTAATTTCAGGATTTTTAGAAATTCTACCCCTAGAAAGGTGTAAAAGGGTTAAATATGTTTTTACGTATTTCTCAATATCTTTTAAGCAGGATTAGATATCGCCTTGGTTTCTGTTTGCAAATGTTAATCATACAAATTAAATGAAAAAAATGTCAGTATTTATGGAAATTCTACTCCTAAGGGGGTGTAAAAGGGTTAAATATATTTTTACGTATTTCTCAATATCTCTTAGGCACAATGAGATATCGCATTATTTTTTGCTTGCAAATGTTACTCATACAGAATTTAAATACCAATTTCAGGATTTTTAAAAATTCCACCCTTAAGGCGGTCTAAAAGGGTTAAATATGTTTTACATCATTCTCAATATCTCTTAGGCACGATGAGATATAGCCTTGGTTTTTTGTTTTGCAAATGTTACTCATACAAAGTTTAAATACCAATTTCAGGATTTTCAAAAATTCCACCTCTAAGGGGGTCTAAAAGGGTTAAATATGTTTTTACGTATTTTTCAATATCTCTTGAGCAGGATAAGATATCGCGTTGGTTTTTCTCTTGGAAATTTTACTCATACAAATTTTTAAATATTAATGTCAGGATTTTCAGAAATTCCACCCCTAAGAAGGTGTAAAAGGGTTAAATATGTTTTTACGTATTTCTCAATATCTCTTAGGCACGATGAGATATGGGCTTGGTTTTTGCTTACAAATGTTACTCATACAAATTTTTAAAAATAGTTTTCGGATTTTCAGAAATCCCATCTTTAAGGGGGTGTAAAAGGGTTAAATATGTTTTTACGTATTTCTCAATATCACTTAGGCGCGATGAGATTTCGCCTTGGTTTTCGTTTGCAAATGTAACTGATACAAATGTTTAACAAAAAGGTTTAGGATTTTTAAAAATTCCACCCCTAAGGGGGTTTAAAAGTGTTAAATATGTTTTTACGTATTTCTCAATATCTTTTAGGCAGGATTAGATATCGCCTTGGTTTCTGTTTGCAAATGTTAATCATACAAATTTTTAAAAACGAATTTCAGGATTTTTAGAAATTCCACCCCCAAGGGGGTTTAAAAGGGTAAAATACGTTTTTACGAATTTCTCAATATCTCTTAGGCACGATGAGATATCGCCTTGGATTTTGCTTGCAAATGTTACTCATACAAATGTTTAAAAACTGATTTTAGAATTTTTAGAAATTCCACCCATAAGGGGGTGTAAAAAGGTTAAATATGTTTTCACGTATTTCTCAATATCTTTTAGGCACGATGAGATATCGCATTATTTTCTGCTTGCAAATATTACTCATACAAAGTTGAAATACCAATTCCAGTATTTTCATAAATTCCACCCCTAAGGGGGTGTAAAAAGGTAAAATATGTTTTTACGTATTTCTCCATATCTCTTAGGCACGATGAGATATCGCCTTGGTTTTCGCTTGCAAATGTTACTCATACAAATGTTTAAAAACTTATTTCAGGATTTTTAGGAATTCAACCTCTAAAGGGGTGTAAGAGGGTTAAATATGTGTTTACGTGTTTCTCAATATCTCTTAGGCACGATGTGATATCGAATTGGTTTCTGCTTGCAAATATTACTCATACAAATGTTTAAAAACTGATTTTAGGATTTTTGAAAATTCTACCCCTAGAAGGGTGAAAAAGAGTTAAATATGTTTTTACGTATTTCTCAATATCTCTTAGGCACGATGAGATATCGCCTTGGTTTTTGTTTGCAAATGTTACTCATACAAAAATTAAATATCAATTTCAGGATTTTTAAAAATTCCACCCATAAGGGGGTCTAAAAGGGTTAAATATGTTTTTACGTATTTCTCAATATCTCTTAATCACGATGAGATATCGCATTGTTTTCTGCTTGCAAATATTATTCATACAAAGTTCAAATACCAATTTCAGGATTCAAAAAAATTCCACCCCTAAGGTGGTCTAAAAGGGTTAAATATATTTTTACGTATTTCTCAATATCTCTTAGGTACGATGAGATATCGCGTTGGTTTTTGCTTGCAAATGTTACTCATACAAATATTTAAAAACTAATCTCAAGAATTGTAGAAATTCTACCCCTAGAGGGGTGTAAAAGGGTTAAATATGTTTTTACGTATTTCTCAATATCTTTTAGGCACGATGAGATATCGCCTTGGTTTCTGCTTGCAAATGTTACTCATACAAATTTTTAAAAATAAATGTCAGGATTTTTTAAAATTCCACCTTTAAGGGGGTGTAAAAGGGTTAAATATGTTTTTACGTATTTCTCAATATCTCTTGGGCACGATGAGATATTGGCTTGGTTTTTACTTGCAAATGTTACCCATACAAATGTGAACAACCAATTTCAGGATTTTCAAAAATTCCACCCCTAAGGGGGTATAAAAGTGTTAAATATGTTTTTACGTATTTCTCAATATCTCTTAGGCACGATGAGATATCGCCTTGGTTTTTGCTTGCAAATGTTACTTATACAAATGTTTAAAAACTGATTCGAGAATTTTTAGAAAATCTACCCTTAAGGGGGTGTAAAAAGGTTAAATATGTTTTTACGTATTTCTCAATATCGCTTAGGCACGATGAGATATTGCCTTGGTTTTCGTTTGCAAATGTTACTCATACAAATGTTTGAAAACCTATTTCAGGATTTTTGGAAATTCTACCCGTAGATGGATGAAAAAGAGTTAAATATGTTTTTACGTCTTTTTCAATATTTCTTAGGCACGATGAGATATCGCCTTGGTTTTTGTTTGCAAATGTTACTCATACAGAATTTGAATACCAATTTCAAAATTTTTAAAAATTCTACCCCTAAGGGGGTCTAAAAGAGTTAAATATGTTTTTACATATTTCTCAATATCTCTTAGGCACGATGAGATATCGCCTTGGTTTTTGTTTGCAAATGTTACTCATACAAAAATTAAATATCAATTTCAGGATTTTTAAAAATTCCACCCATAAGGGGTCTAAAAGCGTTAAATATGTTTTTACGTATTTCTCAATATCTCTTAGGCACGATGAAATATCGCCTTGGTTTTTGCTTGCAAATGTTACTCATACGAATGTTTGAAAACCGATTTCAGGATTTTTAGAAATTCCACCCCTAAGGGGGTGTAAAAGGGTTAAATATGTTTTTACGTATTTCTCAATATCTCTTAGGCACGATGAGATATGGGCTTGGTTTTCGTTTGCAAATGTAACTGATACAAATGTTTAAAGACCAGATTCGGGATTTTTGAAAATTCCACCTTTAAGGGGGTGTTAAAGTCTTAAATATGTTTTTACGTATTTCTTAATATCACTTAGGCGAGATGAGATATCGCCTTGATTTTTATTTGCAAATTTTACTCATACAAAATTTTAAAAATCGATTTTAGGATTTTTAAAAATTCCACCCCTAAGGAGGTATAAAAGTGTTAAATATGTTTTTACGAATTTCTCAATATCTCTTAAGCACGATGAGATATTGGTTTGGTTTTTACTTGCAAATGTTACCCATAAAAATGTTAACGACCAATTTCAGGATTTTTGAAAATTCCACCCCCAAGGGGGTGTAAAAGTGTTAAATATGTTTTTACGTATTTCTCAATATCTTTTAGGCAGGATTGGATATCGCCTTGGTTTCTGTTTGCAAATGTTAATCATACAAATTTTTAAAAATGAATTTCAGGATTTTAAGAAATTCCACCCCTAAGGGGGTGTAAAAGGGTAAAATACGTTTTTACGTATTTCTCAATATCTCTTAGGCACGATGAGATATCGCCTTGGTTTTTGCTTGCAAATGTTACTCATACAAATGTTTAAAAACTGATTTGAGAATTTTTAGAATTTTCACCCTTAAGGGGGTGTAAAAAGGTTAAATCTGTTCTCACGTATTTCTCAATATCTTTTAGGCACGATGAGATATCGCAGTATTTTCTGCTTGCAAATATTACTCATACAAAGTTTAAGTACCAATTTCAGGATTTTTAAAAATTGCACCCCTAAGGGGGTGTAAAAAGCTATAATATATTTTTTTACGTATTTCTCCATATCTCTTAGGCACGATGAGATATCGCCTTGGTTTTCGCTTGCAAATATTACTCATACAAACTTTAAATACCAATTTCAGGATTTTTAAAAATTCCACCCCCAAGGGGGTGTAAAGAGATAAAATATGTTTTTACGTATTTCTCCATATCTCTTAGGCACGATGAGATATCGCCTTGGTTTTCGCTTGCAAATGTTACTCATACAAATGTTTAAAAACTTATTTCAGGATTTTTGGAAATTCCACCCCTAAGGGGGTGTAAAAGGGTTAAATATGTTTTTACGTATTTCTCAATATCTCTTATGCACGATGAGATATCGCGTTGGTTTCTGCTTGAAAATGTTACTCATACAAATGTTTAAATACCAATTTCACGATTTTAGAAAATTCTACCCCTGGGGGGGTGTAAAAGGGTTACACATGTTTTTACGTATTTCTCAATATCTTTTAGGCACGATGAGATATCGCCTTCGTTTCTGCTTGCAAATGTTACTCATACGAATTAAAAAAAAAAAAATGTCAGGATTTTTAGAAATTCCACTCCTAAGGGGGTGTAAAAGAGTTAAATATGTTTTTACGTATTTCTCAACATCTCTTAGGCACGATGAGATATCGCCTTGATTTTTGTTTGTAAATTTTCGTCATACAAATGTTCAAAAATCAATTTAGGGATTTTTAGAAATTCCACCCCTAAGGGGGTGTAAAAGGGTAAAATATGTTTTTACGTATTTCTCAATATCTCTCAGGCACGACGAGATATTGGCTTGGTTTTAACTTGCAAATGTTACCCATACAAATGTTAACAACCAATTTCAGGATTCTTAAAAATTCCACCCCTAAGGGGGTGTAAAAGTGTTAAATATGTTTTTACGTATTTCTCAATATCTCTTAGGCACGATGAGATATCGCCTTGGTTTTCGTTTGCAATTGTTATTCATGCAAATGGTTAAAAACCGATTTCAGGATTTTTAGAAATTCTACCCCTAGAGGGGTGTAAAACGGTTAAATATGTTTTTACGTATTTCTCAATATCTTTTAGGCAGGATTAGATATCGCCTTGGTTTCTGTTTGCAAATGTTAATCATACAAATTAAATAAAAAAAATGTCAGTATTTATGGAAATTCTACTCCTAAGGGGTGTAAAAGGGTTAAATATGTTTTTACGTATTTCTCAATATCTCTTAGGCACGATGAGATATCGCATTATTTTTTGCTTGCAAATGTTACTCATACAAATGTTTAAATACCAATTTCACGATTTTAGAAAATTCTACCCCTGGGGGGGTGTAAAAGGGTTACACATGTTTTTACGTATTTCTCAATATCTTTTAGGCACGATGAGATATCGCCTTCGTTTCTGCTTGCAAATGTTACTCATACGAATTAAAAAAAAAAAAAATGTCAGGATTTTCAGAAATTCCACTCCTAAGGGGGTGTAAAAGAGTTAAATATGTTTTTACGTATTTCTCAACATCTCTTAGGCACGATGAGATATCGCCTTGATTTTTGTTTGTAAATTTTCGTCATACAAATGTTTAAAAATCAATTTAGGGATTTTTAGAAATTCCACCCCTAAGGGGGTGTAAAAGGGTAAAATATGTTTTTACGTATTTCTCAATATCTCTTAGGCACGACGAGATATTGGCTTGGTTTTAACTTGCAAATGTTACCCATACAAATGTTAACAACCAATTTCAGGATTCTTAAAAATTCCACCCTTAAGGGGGTGTAAAAGTGTTAAATATGTTTTTACGTATTTCTCAATATCTCTTAGGCACGATGAGATATCGCCTTGGTTTTCGTTTGCAATTGTTATTCATGCAAATGGTTAAAAACCGATTCCAGGATTTTTAGAAATTCTACCCCTAGAGGGGTGTAAAAGGGTTAAATATGTTTTTACGTATTTCTCAATATCTTTTAGGCAGGATTAGATATCGCCTTGGTTTCTGTTTGCAAATGTTAATCATACAAATTAAATAAAAAAAATGTCTGTATTTATGGAAATTCTACTCCTAAGGGGGTGTAAAAGGGTTAAATATGTTTTTACGTATTTCTCAATATCTCTTAGGCACGATGAGATATCGCATTATTTTTTGCTTGCAAATGTTACTCATACAGAATTTAAATACCAATTTCAGGATTTTTAAAAATTCCACCCTTAAGGAGGTCTAAAAGGGTTAAATATGTTTTACATATTTCTCAATATCTCTTAGGCACGATGAGATATAGCCTTGGTTTTTTGTTTTGCAAATGTTACTCATACAAAGTTTAAATACCAATTTCAGGATTTTCAAAAATTCCACCCCTAAGGGGGTCTAAAAGGGTTAAATATGTTTTTACGTATTTTTCAATATCTCTTGAGCAGGATGAGATATCGCGTTGGTTTTTGCTTGGAAATTTTACTCATACAAATTTTTAAATATTAATGTCAGGATTTTCAGAAATTCCACCCCTAAGAAGGTGTAAAAGGGTTAAATATGTTTTTACGTATTTCTCAATATCTCTTAGGCACGATGAGATATGGGCTTGGTTTTTGCTTACAAATGTTACTCATACAAATTTTTTAAAATAGTTTTCGGATTTTCAGAAATCCCACCTTTAAGGGGGTGTAAAAGGGTTAAATATGTTTTTACGTATTTCTCAATATCACTTAGGCGCGATGAGATATCGCCTTGGTTTTCGTTTGCAAATGTAACTGATACAAATGTTTAAAAACCAGATTTGGGATTCTTAAAAATTCCACCCCTAAGGGGGTGTAAAAGTGTTAAATATGTTTTTACGTATTTCTCAATATCTTTTAGGCAGGATTAGATATCGTCTTGGTTTCTGTTTGCAAATGTTAATCATACAAAATTTTTAAAAACGAATTTCAGGATTTTTAGAAATTCCACCCCCAAGGGGGTTTAAAAGGGTAAAATACGTTTTTACGTATTTCTCAACATCTCTTAGGCACGATGAGATATCGCCTTGGATTTTGCTTGCAAATGTTACTCATACAAATGTTTAAAAACTGATTTGAGAATTTTTAGAAATTCCACCCATAAGGGGGTGTAAAAAGGTTAAATATGTTTTCACGTATTTCTCAATATCTTTTAGGCACGATGAGATATCGCATTATTTTCTGCTTGCAAATATTACTCATACAAAGTTTAAGTACCAATTTCAGGATTTTTAAAAATTGCACCCCTAAGGGGGTGTAAAAAGCTATAATATATTTTTTTACGTATTTCTCCATATCTCTTAGGCACGATGAGATATCGCCTTGGTTTTCGCTTGCAAATATTACTCATACAAACTTTAAATACCAATTTCAGGATTTTTAAAAATTCCACCCCTAAGGGGGTGTAAAGAGATAAAATATGTTTTTACGTATTTCTCCATATCTCTTAGGCACGATGAGATATCGCCTTGGTTTTCGCTTGCAAATGTTACTCATACAAATGTTTAAAAACTTATTTCAGGATTTTTGGAAATTCCACCCCTAAGGGGGTGTAAAAGGGTTAAATATGTTTTTACGTATTTCTCAATATCTCTTATGCACGATGAGATATCGCGTTGGTTTCTGCTTGAAAATGTTACTCATACAAATGTTTAAATACCAATTTCACGATTTTAGAAAATTCTACCCCTGGGGGGGTGTAAAAGGGTTACACATGTTTTTACGTATTTCTCAATATCTTTTAGGCACGATGAGATATCGCCTTCGTTTCTGCTTGCAAATGTTACTCATACGAATTAAAAAAAAAAAAATGTCAGGATTTTTAGAAATTCCACTCCTAAGGGGGTGTAAAAGAGTTAAATATGTTTTTACGTATTTCTCAACATCTCTTAGGCACGATGAGATATCGCCTTGGATTTTGCTTGCAAATGTTACTCATACAAATGTTTAAAAACTGATTTGAGAATTTTTAGAAATTCCACCCATAAGGGGGTGTAAAAAGGTTAAATATGTTTTCACGTATTTCTCAATATCTTTTAGGCACGATGAGATATCGCGTTGGTTTCTGCTTGAAAATGTTACTCATACAAATGTTTAAATACCAATTTCACGATTTTAGAAAATTCTACCCCTGGGGGGGTGTAAAAGGGTTACACATGTTTTTACGTATTTCTCAATATCTTTTAGGCACGATGAGATATCGCCTTCGTTTCTGATTGCAAATGTTACTCATACGAATTAAAAAAAAAAAATGTCAGGATTTTTAGAAATTCCACTCTTAAGGGGGTGTAAAAGAGCTAAATATGTTTTTACGTATTTCTCAACATCTCTTAGGCACGATGAGATATCGCCTTGATTTTTGTTTGTAAATTTTCGTCATACAAATGTTTAAAAATCAATTTAGGGATTTTTAGAAATTCCACCCCTAAGGGGGTGTAAAAGGGTAAAATATGTTTTTACGTATTTCTCAATATCTCTTAGGCACGACGAGATATTGGCTTGGTTTTAACTTGCAAATGTTACCCATACAAATGTTAACAACCAATTTCAGGATTCTTAAAAATTCCACCCCTAAGGGGGTGTAAAAGTGTTAAATATGTTTTTACGTATTTCTCAATATCTCTTAGGCACGATGAGATATCGCCTTGGTTTTCGTTTGCAATTGTTATTCATGCAAATGGTTAAAAACCGATTTCAGGATTTTTAGAAATTCTACCCCTAGAGGGGTGTAAAAGGGTTAAATATGTTTTTACGTATTTCTCAATATCTTTTAGGCAGGATTAGATATCGCCTTGGTTTCTGTTTGCAAATGTTAATCATACAAATTAAATAAAAAAAATGTCTGTATTTATGGAAATTCTACTCCTAAGGGGGTGTAAAAGGGTTAAATATGTTTTTACGTATTTCTCAATATCTCTTAGGCACGATGAGATATCGCATTATTTTTTGCTTGCAAATGTTACTCATACAGAATTTAAATACCAATTTCAGGATTTTTAAAAATTCCACCCTTAAGGAGGTCTAAAAGGGTTAAATATGTTTTACATATTTCTCAATATCTCTTAGGCACGATGAGATATAGCCTTGGTTTTTTGTTTTGCAAATGTTACTCATACAAAGTTTAAATACCAATTTCAGGATTTTCAAAAATTCCACCCCTAAGGGGGTCTAAAAGGGTTAAATATGTTTTTACGTATTTTTCAATATCTCTTGAGCAGGATGAGATATCGCGTTGGTTTTTGCTTGGAAATTTTACTTATACAAATTTTTAAATATTAATGTCAAGATTTTCAGAAATTCCACCCCTAAGAAGGTGTAAAAGGGTTAAATATGTTTTTACGTATTTCTCAATATCTCTTAGGCACGATGAGATATGGGCTTGGTTTTTGCTTACAAATGTTACTCATACAAATTTTTAAAAATAGTTTTCGGATTTTCAGAAATCCCACCTTTAAGGGGGTGTAAAAGGGTTAAATATGTTTTTACGTATTTCTCAATATCACTTAGGCGCGATGAGATATCGCCTTGGTTTTCGTTTGCAAATGTAACTGATACAAATGTTTAAAAACCAGATTCGGGATTTTTAAAAATTCCACCCCTAAGGGGGTGTAAAAGTGTTAAATATGTTTTTACGTATTTCTCAATATCTTTTAGGCAGGATTAGATATCGTCTTGGTTTCTGTTTGCAAATGTTAATCATACAAAATTTTTAAAAACGAATTTCAGGATTTTTAGAAATTCCACCCCCAAGGGGGTTTAAAAGGGTAAAATACGTTTTTACATATTTCTCAACATCTCTTAGGCACGATGAGATATCGCCTTGGATTTTGCTTGCAAATGTTACTCATACAAATGTTTAAAAACTGATTTGAGAATTTTTAGAAATTCCACCCATAAGGGGGTGTAAAAAGGTTAAATATGTTTTCACGTATTTCTCAATATCTTTTAGGCACGATGAGATATCGCATTATTTTCTGCTTGCAAATATTACTCATACAAAGTTTAAGTACCAATTTCAGGATTTCTAAAAATTGCACCCCTAAGGGGGTGTAAAAAGCTATAATATATTTTTTTACGTATTTCTCCATATCTCTTAGGCACGATGAGATATCGCCTTGGTTTTCGCTTGCAAATATTACTCATACAAACTTTAAATACCAATTTCAGGATTTTTAAAAATTCCACCCCTAAGGGGGTGTAAAGAGATAAAATATGTTTTTACGTATTTCTTCATATCTCTTAGGCACGATGAGATATCGCCTTGGTTTTCGCTTGCAAATGTTACTCATACAAATGTTTAAAAACTTATTTCAGGATTTTTGGAAATTCCACCCCTAAGGGGGTGTAAAAGGGTTAAATATGTTTTTACGTATTTCTCAATATCTCTTATGCACGATGAGATATCGCGTTGGTTTCTGCTTGAAAATGTTACTCATACAAATGTTTAAATACCAATTTCACGATTTTAGAAAATTCTACCCCTGGGGGGGTGTAAAAGGGTTACACATGTTTTTACGTATTTCTCAATATCTTTTAGGCACGATGAGATATCGCCTTCGTTTCTGCTTGCAAATGTTACTCATACGAATTAAAAAAAAAAAATGTCAGGATTTTTAGAAATTCCACTCCTAAGGGGGTGTAAAAGAGTTAAATATGTTTTTACGTATTTCTCAACATCTCTTAGGCACGATGAGATATCGCCTTGATTTTTGTTTGTAAATTTTCGTCATACAAATGTTTAAAAATCAATTTAGGGATTTTTAGAAATTCCACCCCTAAGGGGGTGTAAAAGGGTAAAATATGTTTTTACGTATTTCTCAATATCTCTTAGGCACGACGAGACATTGGCTTGGTTTTAACTTGCAAATGTTACCCATACAAATGTTAACAACCAATTTCAGGATTCTTAAAAATTCCACCCTTAAGGGGGTGTAAAAGTGTTAAATATGTTTTTACGTATTTCTCAATATCTCTTAGGCACGATGAGATATCGCCTTGGTTTTCGTTTGCAATTGTTATTCATGCAAATGGTTAAAAACCGATTTCAGGATTTTTAGAAATTCTACCCCTAGAGGGGTGTAAAAGGGTTAAATATGTTTTTACGTATTTCTCAATATCTTTTAGGCAGGATTAGATATCGCCTTGGTTTCTGTTTGCAAATGTTAATCATACAAATTAAATAAAAAAAATGTCTGTATTTATGGAAATTCTACTCCTAAGGGGGTGTAAAAGGGTTAAATATATTTTTACGTATTTCTCAATATCTCTTAGGCACGATGAGATATCGCATTATTTTTTGCTTGCAAATGTTACTCATACAGAATTTAAATACCAATTTCAGGATTTTTAAAAATTCCACCCTTAAGGAGGTCTAAAAGGGTTAAATATGTTTTACATATTTCTCAATATCTCTTAGGCACGATGAGATATAGCCTTGGTTTTTTGTTTTGCAAATGTTACTCATACAAAGTTTAAATACCAATTTCAGGATTTTCAAAAATTCCACCCCTAAGGGGGTCTAAAAGGGTTAAATATGTTTTTACGTATTTTTCAATATCTCTTGAGCAGGATGAGATATCGCGTTGGTTTTTGCTTGGAAATTTTACTCATACAAATTTTCAAATATTAATGTCAGGATTTTCAGAAATTCCACCCCTAAGAAGGTGTAAAAGGGTTAAATATGTTTTTACGTATTTCTCAATATCTCTTAGGCACGATGAGATATGGGCTTGGTTTTTGCTTACAAATGTTACTCATACAAATTTTTAAAAATAGTTTTCGGATTTTCAGAAATCCCACCTTTAAGGGGGTGTAAAAGGGTTAAATATGTTTTTACGTATTTCTCAATATCACTTGGGCGCGATGAGATATCGCCTTGGTTTTCGTTTGCAAATGTAACTGATACAAATGTTTAAAAACCAGATTTGGGATTTTTAAAAATTCCACCCCTAAGGGGGTGTAAAAGTGTTAAATATGTTTTTACGTATTTCTCAATATCTTTTAGGCAGGATTAGATATCGTCTTGGTTTCTGTTTGCAAATGTTAATCATACAAATTTTTAAAAACGAATTTCAGGATTTTTAGAAATTCCACCCCCAAGGGGGTTTAAAAGGGTAAAATACGTTTTTACGTATTTCTCAACATCTCTTAGGCACGATGAGATATCGCCTTGGATTTTGCTTGCAAATGTTACTCATACAAATGTTTAAAAACTGATTTGAGAATTTTTAGAAATTCCACCCATAAGGGGGTGTAAAAAGGTTAAATATGTTTTCACGTATTTCTCAATATCTTTTAGGCACGATGAGATATCGCATTATTTTCTGCTTGCAAATATTACTCATACAAAGTTTAAATACCAATTTCAGGATTTTTAAAAATTTCATCACAAAGGCGGTGTAAAAAGGTAATATATGTTTTTACGTATTTTTCCATATCTCTTAGGCACGATGAGATATTGCCTTGGTTTTCGCTTGCAAATGTTACTTATACAAATGTTTAAAAACTTATTTCAGGATTTTTAGGAGTTCAACCTCTAAAGGGGTGTAAGAGCGTTAAATATGTGCTTACGTGTTTCTCAATATCTCTTAGGCACGATGTGATATCGAATTGGTTTCTGCTTGCAAATATCACTCATACAAATGTTTAAAAACGGATTTGAGGATTTTAAAAAATTCTACCCCTAAGCGGGTGTAAAAGGGTTAAATATGCTTTTACGTATTTCTCAATATCTCTTATGCGCGATGAGATATCGCATTATTTTCTGCTTGCAAATATTACTCATACAAAGTTTAAGTACCAATTTCAGGATTTTGAAAAATTGCACCCCTAAGGGGGTGTAAAAAGCTATAATATATTTTTTTACGTATTTCTCCATATCTCTTAGGCACGATGAGATATCGCCTTGGTTTTCGCTTGCAAATATTACTCATACAAACTTTAAATACCGATTTCAGGATTTTTAAAAATTCCACCCCTAAGGGGGTGTAAAGAGATAAAATATGTTTTTACGTATTTCTCCATATCTCTTAGGCACGATGAGATATCGCCTTGGTTTTCGCTTGCAAATGTTACTCATACAAATGTTTAAAAACTTATTTCAGGATTTTTGGAAATTCCACCCCTAAGGGGGTGTAAAAGGGTTAAATATGTTTTTACGTATTTCTCAATATCTCTTATGCACGATGAGATATCGCGTTGGTTTTTGCTTGAAAAGTTTAATCATACAAATTTTCAAAAATAAATGTGAGGATTACTAGAAACTCCACCCCTAAAGGGGTGTAAAAGGGTTAAATTCGTTCTCACGTATTTCTCAATATCTCTTAGGCACGATGAGATATCGCATTGGTTTTTGCTTGCAAATATTACTCATACAAATGTTTAAAAACCGATTTCAGGATTTTTAGAAATTCTACCCCTAAGGAGGTGTAAAAGTGTTAAACATGTTTTTACGTATTTTTCAATATCTCTTAGGCACGTTGTGATATCGAATTGGTTTCTGCTTGCAAATATTATTCATACAAATGTTTTAAAACGGATTTCAGGATTTTTAGAAATTATACCCCTAAGGGGGTGTAAAAGGGTTAAATATGTTTTGTTGTATTTCTCAATATCTCTTAGGCACGATGTGATATCGCGTTGGTTTCTGCTTGCAAATGTTACTCGTACAAATGTTTAAATACCAATTTTAGGATTTTAGAAAATTCTACCCCTAGGGGGGTGTAAAAGGGTTACATATGTTTTTACGTATTTCTCAATATCTCTTAAGCACGATGAGATATTGGCTTGGTTTTTACTTGCAAATGTTACCCATACAAATGTTAACAACCAATTTCAGGATTTTTGAAAATTCCACCCCTAAGGGGGTGTAAAAGTGTTAAATATGTTTTTACGTATTTCTCAATATCTCTTAGGCACGATGAGATATCGCGTTGGTTTCTGCTTGCAAATGTTACTCACCCAAATGTTTAAAAACTAATTTCAGGATTTCTAAAAATACCACCCCCAAGAAGGTGTAAAAGTGTAAAATATGTTTTAACGTATTTCTCAATATCGCTTAGGCACGATGAGATATTGCCTCAGTTTTCGTTTGCAAATGTTACTCATACAAATGTTTAACACCTATTTCAGGATTTTTGGAAATTCTACCCCTAGAGGGGTGAAAAAGAGTTACTCATGTTTTTACGTATTTTTCAATATCTCTTAGGCACGATGAGATATCGCATTGTTTTCTGCTTGCAAATATTACTCATACAAAGTTTAAATACCAATTTCTGGATTGAAAAAAAATCCACCCCTAAGGGGGTTTAAAAGGGTTAAATATATTTTTACGTATTTTTCAATATCTCTTAGGCACGATAGGATAGATATATAGCCTTGGTTTTTGTTTGCAAATGTTACTCATACAAAATTTAAATACCAATTTCAGGATTTTCAAAACTTCCACCCCTAAGGGGGTCTAAAAGGGTTAAATATGTTTTTACGTATTTTTCAATATCTCTTGAGCACGATGAGATATCGCCTTGGTTGTTGCTTGCAAATGTTACTCATACAAATGTTTAAAAACCGATTTCAGGATTTTTAGGAATTCAACCTCTAAGGGGGTGTAAAACGGTTAAATATGTTTATACGTATTTCTCTATATCTTTTAGGCAGGATTAGATATCGTCTTGGTTTTTGCTTGCAAATGTTACTCATACGAATGGTTAAAAACTGATTTGAGAATTTTTAGAAATTCCACCCTTAAGGGGGTGTAAAAAGGTTAAATATGTTTTTACGTATTTCTCAATATCTCTTAGGCACGATGAGATATCGCATTATTTTCTGCTTGCAAATATTACTCATACAAACTTTCAATACCAATTTCAGGATTTTTAAAAATTCCACCCCCAAGGGGGTGTAAAGAGATAAAATATGTTTTTACGTATTTCTCCATATCTCTTAGGCACGATGAGATATCGCCTTGGTTTTCGCTTGCAAATGTTACTCATACAAATGTTTAAAAACTTATTTCAGGATTTTTGGAAATTCCACCCCTAAGGGGGTGTAAAAGGGTTAAATATGTTTTTACGTATTTCTCAATATCTCTTATGCACGATGAGATATCGCGTTGGTTTCTGCTTGAAAATGTTACTCATACAAATGTTTAAATACCAATTTCACGATTTTAGAAAATTCTACCCCTGGGGGGGTGTAAAAGGGTTACACATGTTTTTACGTATTTCTCAATATCTTTTAGGCACGATGAGATATCGCTTTCGTTTCTGCTTGCAAATGTTACTCATACGAATTAAAAAAAAAAAAATGTCAGGATTTTTAGAAATTCCACTCCTAAGGGGGTGTAAAAGAGTTAAATATGTTTTTACGTATTTCTCAACATCTCTTAGGCACGATGAGATATCGCCTTGATTTTTGTTTGTAAATTTTCGTCATACAAATGTTTAAAAATCGATTTAGGGATTTTTAGAAATTCCACCCCTAAGGGGGTGTAAAAGGGTAAAATATGTTTTTACGTATTTCTCAATATCTCTTAGGCACGACGAGATATTGGCTTGGTTTTAACTTGCAAATGTTACCCATACAAATGTTAACAACCAATTTCAGGATTCTTAAAAATTCCACCCCTAAGGGGGTGTAAAAGTGTTAAATATGTTTTTACGTATTTCTCAATATCTCTTAGGCACGATGAGATATCGCCTTGGTTTTCGTTTGCAATTGTTATTCATGCAAATGGTTAAAAACCGATTTCAGGATTTTTAGAAATTCTACCCCTTGAGGGGTGTAAAAGGGTTAAATGTTTTTACGTATTTCTCAATATCTTTTAGGCAGGATTAGATATCGCCTTGGTTTCTGTTTGCAAATGTTACTCATACAAATGTTTAAAAACCGATTTTAGGATTTTTAGGAATTCAACCTCTAAGGGGGTGTAAAACGGTTAAATATGTTTATACGTATTTCTCTATATCTTTTAGGCAGGATTAGATATCGTCTTGGTTTTTGCTTGCAAATGTTACTCATACGAATGGTTAAAAACTGATTTGAGAATTTTTAGAAATTCCACCCTTAAGGGGGTGTAAAAAGGTTAAATATGTTTTTACGTATTTCTCAATATCTCTTAGGCACGATGAGATATCGCATTATTTTCTGCTTGCAAATATTACTCATACAAACTTTCAATACCAATTTCAGGATTTTTAAAAATTCCACCCCCAAGGGGGTGTAAAGAGATAAAATATGTTTTTACGTATTTCTCCATATCTCTTAGGCACGATGAGATATCGCCTTGGTTTTCGCTTGCAAATGTTACTCATACAAATGTTTAAAAACTTATTTCAGGATTTTTGGAAATTCCACCCCTAAGGGGGTGTAAAAGGGTTAAATATGTTTTTACGTATTTCTCAATATCTCTTATGCACGATGAGATATCGCGTTGGTTTCTGCTTGAAAATGTTACTCATACAAATGTTTAAATACCAATTTCACGATTTTAGAAAATTCTACCCCTGGGGGGGTGTAAAAGGGTTACACATGTTTTTACGTATTTCTCAATATCTTTTAGGCACGATGAGATATCGCTTTCGTTTCTGCTTGCAAATGTTACTCATACGAATTAAAAAAAAAAAAATGTCAGGATTTTTAGAAATTCCACTCCTAAGGGGGTGTAAAAGAGTTAAATATGTTTTTACGTATTTCTCAACATCTCTTAGGCACGATGAGATATCGCCTTGATTTTTGTTTGTAAATTTTCGTCATACAAATGTTTAAAAATCGATTTAGGGATTTTTAGAAATTCCACCCCTAAGGGGGTGTAAAAGGGTAAAATATGTTTTTACGTATTTCTCAATATCTCTTAGGCACGACGAGATATTGGCTTGGTTTTAACTTGCAAATGTTACCCATACAAATGTTAACAACCAATTTCAGGATTCTTAAAAATTCCACCCCTAAGGGGGTGTAAAAGTGTTAAATATGTTTTTACGTATTTCTCAATATCTCTTAGGCACGATGAGATATCGCCTTGGTTTTCGTTTGCAATTGTTATTCATGCAAATGGTTGAAAACCGATTTCAGGATTTTTAGAAATTCTACCCCTTGAGGGGTGTAAAAGGGTTAAATGTTTTTACGTATTTCTCAATATCTTTTAGGCAGGATTAGATATCGCCTTGGTTTCTGTTTGCAAATGTTAATCATACAAGTTAAATAAAAAAAATGTCTGTATTTATGGAAATTCTACTCCTAAGGGGGTGTAAAAGGGTTAAATATGTTTTTACGTATTTCTCAATATCTCTTAGGCACGATGAGATATCGCATTATTTTTTGCTTGCAAATGTTACTCATACAGAATTTAAATACCAATTTCAGGATTTTTCAAAATTCCACCCTTAAGGAGGTCTAAAAGGGTTAAATATGTTTTACATATTTCTCAATATCTCTTAGGCACGATGAGATATAGCCTTGGTTTTTTGTTTTGCAAATGTTACTCATACAAAGTTTAAATACCAATTTCAGGATTTTCAAAAATTCCACCCCTAAGGGGGTCTAAAAGGGTTAAATATGTTTTTACGTATTTTTCAATATCTCTTGAGCAGGATGAGATATCGCGTTGGTTTTTGCTTGGAAATTTTACTCATACAAATTTTTAAATATTAATGTCAGGATTTTCAGAAATTCCACCCCTAAGAAGGTGTAAAAGGGTTAAATATGTTTTTACGTATTTCTCAATATCTCTTAGGCACGATGAGATATGGGCTTGGTTTTTGCTTACAAATGTTACTCATACAAATTTTTAAAAATAGTTTTCGGATTTTCAGAAATCCCACCTTTAAGGGGGTGTAAAAGGGTTAAATATGTTTTTACGTATTTCTCAATATCACTTAGGCGCGATGAGATATCGCCTTGGTTTTCGTTTGCAAATGTAACTGATACAAATGTTTAAAAACCAGATTTGGGATTTTTAAAAATTCCACCCCTAAGGGGGTGTAAAAGTGTTAAATATGTTTTTACGTATTTCTCAATATCTTTTAGGCAGGATTAGATATCGCCTTGGTTTCTGTTTGCAAATGTTAATCATACAAATTTTTAAAAACGAATTTCAGGATTTTTAGAAATTCCACCCCCAAGGGGGTTTAAAAGGGTAAAATACGTTTTTACGTATTTCTCAACATCTCTTAGGCACGATGAGATATCGCCTTGGATTTTGCTTGCAAATGTTACTCATACAAATGTTTAAAAACTGATTTGAGAATTTTTAGAAATTCCACCTATAAGGGGGTGTAAAAAGGTTAAATATGTTTTCACGTATTTCTCAATATCTTTTAGGCACGATGAGATATCGCATTATTTTCTGCTTGCAAATATTACTCATACAAAAATTAAATACCAATTTCAGGATTTTTAAAAATTTCATCACAAAGGCGGTGTAAAAAGGTAAAATATGTTTTTACGTATTTTTCCATGTCTCTTAGGCACGATGAGATATCGCCTTGGTTTTCGCTTGCAAATGTTACTCATACAAATGTTTAAAAACTTATTTTAGGATTTTTGGAAATTCCACCCCTAAGGGGGTGTAAAAGGGTTAAATATGTTTTTACGTATTTCTCAATATCTCTTATGCACGATGAGATATCGCGTTGGTTTCTGCTTGAAAATGTTACTCATACAAATGTTTAAATACCAATTTCACGATTTTAGAAAATTCTACCCCTGGGGGGGTGTAAAAGGGTTACACATGTTTTTACGTATTTCTCAATATCTTTTAGGCACGATGAGATATCGCCTTCGTTTCTGCTTGCAAATGTTACTCATACGAATTAAAAAAAAAAAAATGTCAGGATTTTTAGAAATTCCACTCCTAAGGGGGTGTAAAAGAGTTAAATATGTTTTTACGTATTTCTCAACATCTCTTAGGCACGATGAGATATCGCCTTGATTTTTGTTTGTAAATTTTCGTCATACAAATGTTTAAAAATCAATTTAGGGATTTTTAGAAATTCCACCCCTAAGGGGGTGTAAAAGGGTAAAATATGTTTTTACGTATTTCTCAATATCTCTTAGGCACGACGAGATATTGGCTTGGTTTTAACTTGCAAATGTTAATCATACAAATTTTTAAAAACGAATTTCAGGATTTTTAGAAATTCCACCCCCAAGGGGGTTTAAAAGGGTAAAATACGTTTTTACGTATTTCTCAATATCTCTTAGGCACGATGAGATATCGCCTTGGATTTTGCTTGCAAATGTTACTCATACAAATGTTTAAAAACTGATTTGAGAATTTTTAGAAATTCCACCCATAAGGGGGTGTAAAAAGGTTAAATATGTTTTCACGTATTTCTCAATATCTTTTAGGCACGATGAGATATCGCATTATTTTCTGCTTGCAAATATTACTCATACAAAGTTTAAATACCAATTTCAGGATTTTAAAAAATTTCATCACAAAGGCGGTGTAAAAAGGTAAAATATGTTTTTACGTATTTTTCCATATCTCTTAGGCACGATGAGATATCGCCTTGGTTTTCGCTTGCAAATGTTACTCA
This sequence comes from Cylloceria caligata, assembly GCA_963942595.1. Lineage (NCBI taxonomy): Eukaryota > Metazoa > Arthropoda > Insecta > Hymenoptera > Ichneumonidae > Cylloceria > Cylloceria caligata. The sequence continues at coordinate 23,423,592 of OZ012708.1, read as the reverse complement.
TACAAATGTTTAAAAACTTATTTCAGGATTTTTAGGAGTTCAACCTCTAAAGGGGTGTAAGAGCGTTAAATATGTGCTTACGTGTTTCTCAATATCTCTTAGGCACGATGTGATATCGAATTGGTTTCTGCTTGCAAATATCACTCATATAAATGTTTAAAAACTGATTTGAGGATTTTAAAAAATTCTACCCCTAAGCGGGTGTAAAAGGGTTAAATATGCTTTTACGTATTTCTCAATATCTCTTATGCGCGATGAGATATCGCATTATTTTCTGCTTGCAAATATTACTCGTACAAAGTTTAAGTACCAATTTCAGGATTTTTAAAAATTGCACCCCTAAGGGGGTGTAAAAAGCTATAATATATTTTTTTACGTATTTCTCCATATCTCTTAGGCACGATGAGATATCGCCTTGGTTTTCGCTTGCAAATGTTACTCATACAAATGTTTAAAAACATATTTCAGGATTTTTGGAAATTCAACCCCTAAGGGGGTATAAAAGGGTTAAATATGTTTTTACGTGATTCTTAATATCTCTTATGCACGATGAGATATCGTGTTGGTTTCTGCTTGAAAATGTTATTCTTACAAATGTCTAAATATCAATTTCAGGATTTTAGAAAATTCTACCCCTGGGGGGGTGTAAAAGCGTTACATATGTTTTTACGTATTTCTCAATATCTTTTAGGCACGATGAGATATCGCCTTGGTTTCTGCTTGCAAATGTTACTCATACAAATTAAAAAAAAAAAATGTCAGGAATTTTAGAAATTCCACTCCTAAGGGGGTGTAAAACGGTTAAATATGTTTTTACGTATTTCTCAATATCTCTAAAGCACGATGAGATATCGCCTTGGTTTTTGCTTGCAAATGTTACTCATACAAATGTTTAAAAACTTATTTGAGGATTTTTAGAAATTCCACTTTTAAGGGGGTGTAAGAAGGTTAAATATGTTTTTACGTATTTCTCAATATTGCTTAGGCACGATGAGATATAGCCTTCGTTTTTGTTTGCAAATTTTACTCATACAAAGTTTAAATACCAATTTCGAGATTTTTAAAAATTCCACCTTTAAGGGGGTCTAGAAGGGTTAAATATGTTTTTACGTATTTTTCAATATCTCTTGAGCACGATGAGATATCGCCTTGGTTGTTGCTTGCAAATGTTACTCATACAAAGTTTAAATACCAATTTCAGGATTTTTAAATATTCCACCCCTAAGGGGGTGTAAAAAGGTAAAATATGTTTCTACGTATTTCTCTATATCTCTTAGGCACGATGAGATATCGCCTTGGTTTTCGCTTGCAAATGTTACTCATACAAATGTTTAAAAACTATTTTCAGGATTTTTGGGAATTCCACCTCTAATGGGGCGTAAAAGGGTTAAATAAGTTTTTACGTATTTCTTAATATCTATTGAGAACGATGAGATATCGCCTTGGATGTTGCTTGCAACTTGTACTCATACAAATGTTTGAAAACTGATTTCAGGATTTTTAGAAATTCCACCCCCAAGGGGGTGTAAAAGGTTAAACATGTTTTTACGTATTTTTCAATATCACTCAGGCACGATGAGATATCGCCTTGGTTTTTGTTTGCAAATGTTTCTCATACAAATGTTTAAAAACTAATTTCGGGATTTTTAAAAATTCCATCCCTGAGAAAGTGTAAAAGGGTTAAGTATGTATTTACGAATTTCTCAATAACGTTTAGGCACGATAAGATATAACCTTGGTTTTTGCTTGCAAATGTTACTTATACAAATGTTTAAAAACCAATTCTGGGATTTTTAGAAATTCCATCCCTAAGAAGGTGTAAAAAGGTTAACTATGTATTTACTAATTTCTCAATATCGCTTAGGCACGATGAGATATCGCCTTTGTTTTTGTTTGCAAATGTTACTCATACAGAATTTAAATACCAATTTCAGGATTTTTGAAAATTCCACCCCTAAGGGGATCTAAAAGTTTTAAATATGTTTTTACAAATTTCTCAATATCTCTTAGGCACGATGAGATATCGCCTTGGTCTTCGCTTGCAAATGTTACTCATACAAATGTTTAAAAACATATTTCAGGATTTTTAGAAATTCCACCCCTAAGGGGGTATAAAAGGGTTAAATATGTTTTTACGTAATTCTCAATATCTCTTATGCACGATGAGATATCGTGTTGGTTTCTGCTTGAAAATGTTATTCTTACAAATGTCTAAATATCAATTTCAGGATTTTAGAAAATTCTACCCCTGGGGGGGTGTAAAAGGGTTACATATGTTTTTACGTATTTCTCAATATCTTTTAGGCACGATGAGATATCGCCTTGGTTTCTGCTTGCAAATGTTACTCATACAAATTAAAAAAAAAAAATGTCAGGAATTTTAGAAATTCCACTCCTAAGGGGGTGTAAAACGGTTAAATATGTTTTTACGTATTTCTCAATATCTCTTAAACAAGATGCGATATCGCCTTGGTTTTTGCTTGCAAATGTTACTCATACAAATGTTTAAAAACTAATTTCAGGATTCTTAAAAATTCTACCCCTAAGGGGGTGTAAAAGGGTTAAATATTTTTTTACGTATTTTTCAATGTCTCTTATGCACGATGAGATATCGCCTTCGTTTTTCCTTGCAAATGTTACTCATACAAATGTTTAAAAATCGATTTAGGGGTTTATAAACACACTTTATAAAAATCCTGAAATTAGTATTTAAACTTTGTATGAGTAACATTTGCAAGCAGAAACCAATGCGATATCACGTCGTGCCTAAGAGATATTGAAAAATACGTAAAAACATATTCAACCCTTTTAAACAACCTTAGGGGTAGAATTTCTAAAAATGACTGAAATTGGTTTTTAAACATTTGCATGAGTAACGTTTACAGGAAAAAACCAAGGCGATATCTCATCGTGCCTAAGAGATATATAGCAGAAACACGTAAAAACATATTTAAACTTTTACACCCCCTTAGGGGTAGAATTTCTAAAAATGACTGAAATTGGTTTTTAAACATTTGCATGAGTAACGTTAGCAGGAAAAAACCAAGGCGATATCTCATCGTGCCTAAGAGATATATAGCAGAAAAACGTAAAAAATATTTAAACTTTTACACCCCCTTAGGGGTGGAATTTTTTAAAATTTGCGAGCGAAGACCAAGGCGATATCTCATCGTGCCTACAAGATATTGAGAAATACGTAAAAACATATTTAACCTTTTTACGCCCCCTTAGGGTAGAATTTTGAAGAATGCTGAGGATCGTTTTTAAACATTTGTATGAGGTACATTTGCAAGCAAAAACCAAGGCAATATTTCGTCGTGCCTAAGGGATATTAAGAAAAACGTAAAAACATAGTTAACCTTTTTACACCCCCTTAGGGGTGGAATTTCTAAAAATCATGGAATCAGTTTTTGGAGATTTCTATGAGTAACATTTGCAAGCAAATACCAAGGCGATATCTCAACGTGCCTAAGAGATATATAGGAGAAATACGTAAAAACATATGTAGCCTTTTTACACCCCCTCAGGGGTGGATTTTCCAGAAATCCTGTGATTGGTTTTTAAACATTTGTATGAGTAACATTTGCAAGCGAAAACCAAGGCGATATCTCATCGTGCCTAAGAGATATTGAGAAATACCTAAAAACATATTTAACCCTTTCATACTCCCTTAGGGGTGGACCTTTAGAAAACCCTTAAATCAATTCTTGAACATTTGTATGAGTAACATTTGCAAGGAAAAACGAAGGCGATATCTCATCGTGCTTAAGAGACATTGAAAAATACGTAAAAACAGATTCAACCCTTTTACACCCCCTTAGGGGTGAAATTTCTAAAAATCCTGAAACCAGTTTTTAGAGATTTGTATGAGTAACATTTGCAAGCAAAAACCAAGGCGATATCTCATCGTGCCTAAGAGATATTAAGAAACACGTAAAAACATATTTAACCTTTTTACACCCTCTTAGGGGTGGAATTTCTTAAAATCCTGAATTTTGTTTTTAAACATTTGTATGAGTAACGTTTGCAAGCAAAAACCAAGGCGATATCTCATCGTGCCTAAGAGATATTAAGAAACACGTAAAAACATATTTAACCTTTTTACACCCCCTTAGGGGTGGAATTTCTAAAAATCCTGAATTTCGTTTTTAAACATTTGTATGAGTAACGTTTGCAAGCGAAAACCAAAGCGATATCTCATCGGGCCTAAGAGATTTTGAGAAATACGTAAAAACGTATTTAACCTTTTACACCCCCTTAGGGGTGGAATTTCTGAAAATCATGAAATCGGTTTTTGAAGATATCTATGGGTAACATTTGCAAGCAAATACCAAGGCGATATCTCAACGTGCCTAAGAGATATATGGGAGAAATACGTAAAAATATATGTAGCCTTTTTACACCCCCTCAGGGGTGGATTTTCTAAAAATCCTGTGATCGGTTTTTAAACATTTGTATGAGTAACATTTGCAAGCGAAAACCAAGGCGATATCTCATCGTGCCTAAGAGATATTGAGATTTACCTAAAAACATATTTAACCCTTTTATACTTCCTTAGGGGTGGACCTTTAGAAAACCCTCAAATCAATTTTTAAACATTTGTATGAGTAACATTTGCAAGGAAAAACGAAGGCGATATCTCATCGTGCCAAAGAGACATCGAAAAATACGTAAAAACAGATTCAACCATTTTACACCCCCTTAGGAGTAGAATTTTGAAGAATCCTGAAATTGGTTTTTAAACATTTGTATAAGGAACATTTGCAAGCAAAAACCAAGGCAATATCTCGTCGTGCCTAAGGGATATTGAGAAAGACAAAAAAACATATTTTACCCTTTTACGACCTCTTAGGGGTGGAATGTCTCAAAATCCTGAAACTTGTTTTTAGAGATTTGTATGAGTAACATTTGCAAGCAAAAACCAAGGCGATATCTCATCGTGCCTAAGTGATATTAAGAAACACGTAAAAAGATATTTAACCCTTTTACACCCCCTTAGAGGTGGACCTTTAGAAAACCCCTAAATCGATTTTTAAACATTTATATGATATGAGTAACATTTGCAAGGAAAAACGAAGGCGATATCTCATCGTGCCTAAGAGACATTGAAAAGTACGTAAAAACATATTTAACCCTTTTACACCCCCTTAGGGGTAAAATTTTGAAGAATCCTGAAATTAGTTTTGAACATTTGTATAAGAAACATTTGCAAGCAAAAACCAAGGCCATATCTCGTCGTGCCTGAGGGATATTGAGAAATACGTAAAAACATATTTAACCCCTTTACGACCTCTTAGGGGTGGAATTTCTAAAAATCCTGAAACGTGTTTTTAGAGATTTGTATGAGTAACATTTGCAAGCAAAAACCAAGGCGATATCTCATCTCGCCTAAGAGATATTGAGAAATACGTAAAAACATATTCAACTCTTTTACACTTCCTTAGGGGTAGAATTTTAAAGAATCCTGAAAGTCGTTTTTAAACATTTGTATAAGGAACATTTGCAAGCAAAAACCAAGGCGATATCTCATCGGGCCTAAGTGATATTAAGAAACACGTAAAAAGATATTTAACCCTTTTACACCCCCTTAGAGGTGGACCTTTAGAAAACCCCTAAATCGATTTTTAAACATTTATATGATATGAGTAACATTTGCAAGGAAAAACGAAGGCGATATCTCATCGTGCTTAAGAGACATTGAAAAATACGTAAAAACAGATTCAACCCTTTTACACCCCCTTAGGGGTGAAATTTCTAGAAATCCTGAAACTAGTTTTTAGAGATTTGTATGAGTAACATTTGCAAGCAAAAACCAAGGCGATATCTCATCGTGCCTAAGAGATATTAAGAAACACGTAAAAACATATTTAACCTTTTTACACCCTCTTAGGGGTGGAATTTCTTAAAATCCTGAATTTCGTCTTTAAACATTTGTATGAGTAACGTTTGCAAGCAAAAACCAAGGCGATATCTCATCGTGCCTAAGAGATATTAAGAAACACGTAAAAACATATTTAACCCTTTTACACCCCCTTAGGGGTAAAATTTTGAAGAATCCTGAAATTAGTTTTGAACATTTGTATAAGAAACATTTGCAAGCAAAAACCAAGGCCATATCTCGTCGTGCCTGAGGGATATTGAGAAATACGTAAAAACATATTTAACCCCTTTACGACCTCTTAGGGGTGGAATTTCTAAAAATCCTGAAACTTGTTTTTAGAGATTTGTATGAGTAACATTTGCAAGCAAAAACCAAGGCGATATCTCATCTCGCCTAAGAGATATTGAGAAATACGTAAAAACATATTCAACCCTTTTACACTTCCTTAGGGGTAGAATTTTAAAGAATCCTGAAAGTCGTTTTTAAACATTTGTATAAGGAACATTTGCAAGAAAACCAAGGCGATATCTCATCGTGCCTAAGAGATATTAAGAAAAACGTAAAAACGTATTTAACCCTTTTACACCTTCTTAGGGGTGGAATTTCTAAAAATCGTAAAATTAGTTTTTGAAGATTTCTATAAGTAACATTTGCAAGCAAATACCAAGGCGATATCTCAACGTGCCTAAGAGATATATAGGAGAAATACGTAAAAACATATTTAGCCTTTTTACACCCCCTTAGGGGTAAATTTTCTAAAAATCCTGAATTTTGTTTTTAAACATTTGTATGAGTAACATTTGCAAGCGAAAACCAAGGCGATATCTCATCGTGCCTAAGAGATATTAAGAAATACCTAAAAACATATTTAACCGTTTTACGACCCCTTAGGGTGGGACTTTTAGAAAACCCCTAAATCGATTTTTAAACATTTGTATGAGTAACATTTGCAAGGAAAAACGAAGGTGATATCTCATCGTGCCTGAGAGACATTGAAAAATACGTAAAAACATATTTGACCCTTTTAAGACCTCCTAGGGGTGAAATATCTAAACATCCTGAAGCTAGTTTTTAGACATTTGTAAGCGTAACATTTGCGAGCGAAAACCAAGGCGATATTTCATCGTGCCTGAGAGATATTGAGAAACACGTAAAAACATATTTAACCTTTTTACACCCCCTTAGAGGTAGAATTTCTAAAAATCCTGAAATTAGTTTTTAAACATTTGTATGAGTAACGTTTGCCAGCAAAAACCAAGGCGATATCTCATCGTGCCTAAGAGATATTAAGAAACACGTAAAAACATATTTAACCTTTTTACACCCTCTTAGGGGTGGAATTTCTTAAAATCCTGAATTTTGTTTTTAAACATTTGTATGAGTAACGTTTGCAAGCAAAAACCAAGGCGATATCTCATCGTGCCTAAGAGATATTAAGAAACACGTAAAAACATATTTGACCCTTTTACACCCCCTTAGGGGTGGAATTTCTAAAAATCCTGAATTTCGTTTTTAAACACTTGTATGAGTAACGTTTGCAAGCGAAAACCAAAGCGATATCTCATCGGGCCTAAGAGATTTTGAGAAATACGTAAAAACGTATTTAACCTTTTACACCCCCTTAGGGGTGGAATTTCTGAAAATCATGAAATCGGTTTTTGAAGATATCTATGAGTAACATTTGCAAGCAAATACCAAGGCGATATCTCAACGTGCCTAAGAGATATATAGGAGAAATACGTAAAAATATATGTAGCCTTTTTACACCCCCTCAGGGGTGGATTTTCTAAAAATCCTGAAATTGGTTGTTAAACATTTGTATGAGTAACATTTGCAAGCGAAAACCAAGGCGATATCTTATTTTGCCTAAGAGATATTGAGAAATACGTAAAAACATATTCAATCGTTTTACACCCCCTTAGGGGTAAAATTTTAAAGAATCCTGAAATTGGTTTTTAAACATTCGTATAAGGAACATTTGCAAGCAAAAACCAAGGCAATATCTCGTCGTGCCTAAGGGATATTGAGAAATACGTAAAAACATATTGTACCCTTTTAGGACCTCTTAGGCGTGGAATTTCTAAAAATCCTGAAACTTGTTTTTAGAGATTTGTATGAGTAACATTTGCAAGCAAAAACCAAGGCGATATCTCATCTCGCCTAAGAGATATTGAGAAATACGTAAAAACATATTCAACCCTTTAAAACAACCTTAGGGGTAGAATTTCTAAAAATGACTGAAATTGGTTTTTAAACATTTGCATGAGTAACGTTTGCAAGAAAAAACCAAGGCGATATCTCATCGTGCCTAAGAGATATATAGCAGAAACACGTAAAAACATATTTGAACTTTTACACCCCCTTAGGGGTAGAATTTCTAAAAATGACTGAAATTGGTTTTTAAACATTTGCATGAGTAACGTTTGCAGGAAAAAACCAAGGCGATATCTCATCGTGCCTAAGAGATATATAGCAGAAAAACGTAAAAAATATTTAAACTTTTACACCCCCTTAGGGGTGGAATTTTTTAAAATTTGCGAGCGAAGACCAAGGCGATATCTCATCGTGCCTACAAGATATTGAGAAACACGTAAAAACATATTTAACCTTTTTACACCCCCTTAGGGGTGGAATTTCTAAAAATCATGGAATCAGTTTTTGAAGATTTCTATGAGTAACATTTGCAAGCAAATACCAAGGCGATATCTCAACGTGCCTAAGAGATATATAGGAGAAATACGTAAAAACATATGTAGCCTTTTTACACCCCCTCAGGGGTGGATTTTCCAGAAATCCTGTGATTGGTTTTTAAACATTTGTATGAGTAACATTTGCGAGCGAAAACCAAGGCGATATTTCATCGTGCCTAAGAGATATTGAGAAACACGTAAAAACATATTTAAACTTTTTACACCCCCTTAGAGGTAGAATTTCTAAAAATCCTGAAATTGGTTTTTAAACATTTGTATGAGTAACGTTTGCCAGCAAAAACCAAGGCGATATCTCATCGTGCCTGAGAGATATTAAGAAACACCCAAAAACATATTTGACCCTTTTACACCCCCTTAGGGGTGGAATTTTTAAAAATCCTGAAATTGGTTGTTAAACATTTGTATGAGTAACATTTGCAAGCGAAAACCAAGGCGATATCTTATTTTGCCTAAGAGATATTGAGAAATACGTAAAAACATATTCAATCGTTTTACACCCCCTTAGGGGTAGAATTTCAAAGAATCCTGAAATTGGTTTTTAAACATTTGTATAAGGAACATTTGCAAGCAAAAACCAAGGCAATATCTCGTCGTGCCTAAGGGATATTGAGAAATACAAAAAAACATATTTTACCCTTTTACGACCTCTTAGGGGTGGAATGTCTAAGAATCCTAAAACTTGTTTTTAGAGATTTGTATGAGTAACATTTGCAAACAAAAACTAAGGCGATATCTCATCGTGCCTGAGAGATATTAAGAAACACGTAAAAACATATTTGACCCTTTTACACCCCCTTAGAGGTGGAATTTTTAAAAATCCTGAATTTCGTTTTTAAACATTTGTATGAGTTGGGTTTGCAAGCGAAAACCAAGGCGATATCTCATCGTGCCTAAGAGATATTGAGAAATACGTGAAAACGTATTTAACCCTTTTACACCCTCTTAGGGTTAGAATTTTGAAGAATCCTGAAATTGGTTTTTGAACATTTGTATAAGGAACATTTGCAAGCAAAAACCAAGGCAATATCTCGTCGTGCCTTAGGGATATTGAGAAATACGTAAAAACATATTTAACCCTTTTACGACCTCTTAGGGGTGGAATTTCTAAAAATCCTGAATTTCGTTTTTAAACACTTGTATGAGTAACGTTTGCAAGCGAAAACCAAAGCGATATCTCATCGGGCCTAAGTGATTTTGAGAAATACGTAAAAACGTATTTAACCTTTTACACCCCCATAGGGGTGGAATTTCTGAAAATCATGAAATCGGTTTTTGAAGATATCTATGAGTAACATTTTCAAGCAAATACCAAGGCGATATCTCAACGTGCCTAAGAGATATATAGGAGAAATACGTAAAAATATATGTAGCCTTTTTACACCCCCTCAGGGGTGGATTTTCTAAAAATCCTGTGATCGGTTTTTAAACATTTGTATGAGTAACATTTGCAAGCGAAAACCAAGGCGATATCTCATCGTGCCTAAGAGATATTGAGATTTACCTAAAAACATATTTAACCCTTTTATACTTCCTTAGGGGTGGACCTTTAGAAAACCCTCAAATCAATTTTTAAACATTTGTATGAGTAACATTTGCAAGGAAAAACGAAGGCGATATCTCATCGTGCCTAAGAGACATTGAAAAGTACGTAAAAACATATTTAACCCTTTTACACCCCCTTAGGGGTAAAATTTTGAAGAATCCTGAAATTAGTTTTGAACATTTGTATAAGAAACATTTGCAAGCAAAAACCAAGGCCATATCTCGTCGTGCCTGAGGGATATTGAGAAATACGTAAAAACATATTTAACCCCTTTACGACCTCTTAGGGGTGGAATTTCTAAAAATCCTGAAACTTGTTTTTAGAGATTTGTATGAGTAACATTTGCAAGCAAAAACCAAGGCGATATCTCATCTCGCCTAAGAGATATTGAGAAATACGTAAAAACATATTCAACCCTTTTCCACTTCCTTAGGGGTAGAATTTTAAAAAATCCTGAAAGTCGTTTTTAAACATTTGTATAAGGAACATTTGCAAGAAAACCAAGGCGATATCTCATCGTGCCTAAGAGATATTAAGAAAAACGTAAAAACGTATTTAACCCTTTTACACCTTCTTAGGGGTGGAATTTCTAAAAATCGTAAAATTAGTTTTTGAAGATTTCTATAAGTAACATTTGCAAGCAAATACCAAGGCGATATCTCAACGTGCCTAAGAGATATATAGGAGAAATACGTAAAAACATATTTAGCCTTTTTACACCCCCTTAGGGGTAAATTTTCTAAAAATCCTGAATTTTATTTTTAAACATTTGTATGAGTAACATTTGCAAGCGAAAACCAAGGCGATATCTCATCGTGCCTAAGAGATATTAAGAAATACCTAAAAACATATTTAACCCTTTTACGACCCCTTAGGGTGGGACTTTTAGAAAACCCCTAAATCGATTTTTAAACATTTGTATGAGTAACATTCGCAAGGAAAAACGAAGGTGATATCTCATCGTGCCTGAGAGACATTGAAAAATACGTAAAAACATATTTGACCCTTTTAAGACCTCCTAGGGGTGGAATATCTAAACATCCTGAAGCTAGTTTTTAGACATTTGTATGCGTAACATTTGCGAGCGAAAACCAAGGCGATATTTCATCGTGCTTAAGAGATATTGAGAAACACGTAAAAACATATTTAACCTTTTTACACCCCCTTAGAGGTAGAATTTCTAAAAATCCTGAAATTGGTTTTTAAACATTTGTATGAGTAACGTTTGCCAGCAAAAACCAAGGCGATATCTCATCGTGCCTAAGAGATATTAAGAAACACGTAAAAACATATTTAACCTTTTTACACCCTCTTAGGGGTGGAATTTCTTAAAATCCTGAATTTAGTTTTTAAACATTTGTATGAGTAACGTTTGCAAGCAAAAACCAAGGCGATATCTCATCGTGCCTAAGAGATATTAAGAAACACGTAAAAACATATTTAACCCTTTTACACCCCCTTAGGGGTGGAATTTCTAAAAATCCTGAATTTCGTTTTTAAACACTTGTATGAGTAACGTTTGCAAGCGAAAACCAAAGCGATATCTCATCGGGCCTAAGAGATTTTGAGAAATACCTAAAAACGTATTTAACCTTTTACACCCCCTTAGGGGTGGAATTTCTGAAAATCATGAAATCGGTTTTTGAAGATATCTTTGAGTAACATTTGCAAGCAAATACCAAGGCGATATCTCATCGTGCCTAAGAGATATTGAGATTTACCTAAAAACATATTTAACCCTTTTATACTTCCTTAGGGGTGGACCTTTAGAAAACCCTCAAATCAATTTTTAAACATTTGTATGAGTAACATTTGCAAGGAAAAACGAAGGCGATATCTCATCGTGCCAAAGAGACATCGAAAAATACGTAAAAACAGATTCAACCATTTTACACCCCCTTAGGAGTAGAATTTTGAAGAATCCTGAAATTGGTTTTTAAACATTTGTATAAGGAACATTTGCAAGTAAAAACCAAGGCAATATCTCGTCGTGCCTAAGGGATATTGAGAAAGACAAAAAAACTTATTTTACCCTTTTACGACCTCTTAGGGGTGGAATGTCTCAAAATCCTGAAACTTGTTTTTAGAGATTTGTATGAGTAACATTTGCAAGCAAAAACCAAGGCGATATCTCATCGTGCCAAAGTGATATTAAGAAACACGTAAAAAGATATTTAACCCTTTTACACCCCCTTAGAGGTGGACCTTTAGAAAACCCCTAAATCGATTTTTAAACATTTATATGATATGAGTAACATTTGCAAGGAAAAACGAAGGCGATATCTCATCGTGCCTAAGAGACATTGAAAAGTACGTAAAAACATATTTAACCCTTTTACACCCCCTTAGGGGTAAAATTTTGAAGAATCCTGAAATTAGTTTTGAACATTTGTATAAGAAACATTTGCAAGCAAAAACCAAGGCCATATCTCGTCGTGCCTGAGGGATATTGAGAAATACGTAAAAACATATTTAACCCCTTTACAACCTCTTAGGGGTGGAATTTCTAAAAATCCTGAAACTTGTTTTTAGAGATTTGTATGAGTAACATTTGCAAGCAAAAACCAAGGCGATATCTCATCTCGCCTAAGAGATATTGAGAAATACGTAAAAACATATTCAACCCTTTTACACTTCCTTAGGGGTAGAATTTTAAAGAATCCTGAAAGTCGTTTTTAAACATTTGTATAAGGAACATTTGCAAGAAAACCAAGGCGATATCTCATCGTGCCCCAAGAGATATTAAGAAAAACGTAAAAACGTATTTAACCCTTTTACACCTTCTTAGGGGTGGAATTTCTAAAAATCGTAAAATTAGTTTTTGAAGGTTTCTATAAGTAACATTTGCAAGCAAATACCAAGGCGATATCTCAACGTGCCTGAGAGATATATAGAAGAAATACCTAAAAACATATTTAGCCTTTTTACACCCCCTTAGGGGTAAATTTTCTAAAAATCCTGAATTTTGTTTTTAAACATTTGTATGAGTAACATTTGCAAGCGAAAACCAAGGCGATATCTCATCGTGCCTAAGAGATATTAAGAAATACCTAAAAACATATTTTACCCTTTTACGACCCCTTAGGGTGGGACTTTTAGAAAACCCCTAAATCGATTTTTAAACATTTGTATGAGTAACATTTGCAAGGAAAAACGAAGGTGATATCTCATCGTGCCTGAGAGACATTGAAAAATACGTAAAAACATATTTGACCCTTTTAAGACCTCCTAGGGGTGGAATATCTAAACATCCTGAAGCTAGTTTTTAGACATTTGTATGCGTAACATTTGCGAGCGAAAACCAAGGCGATATTTCATCGTGCCTAAGAGATATTGAGAAACACGTAAAAACATATTTAACCTTTTTACACCCCCTTAGAGGTAGAATTTCTAAAAATCCTGAAATTGGTTTTTAAACATTTGTATGAGTAACGTTTGCAAGCAAAAACCAAGCCGATATCTCAACGTGCCTAAGAGATATATAGGAGAAATACGTAAAAACATATGTAGCCTTTTTACACCCCCTCAGGGGTGGATTTTCCAAAAATCCTGTGATTGGTTTTTAAACATTTGTATGAGTAACATTTGCAAGCGAAAACCAAGGCGATATCTTATCGTGCCTAAGAGATATTGAGATTTACCTAAAAACATATTTAACCCTTTTATACTTCCTTAGGGGTGGACCTTTAGAAAACCCTCGAATCAATTTTTAAACATTTGTATGAGTAACATTTGCAAGGAAAAACGAAGGCGATATCTCATCGTGCCAAAGAGACATCGAAAAATACGTAAAAACAGATTCAACCATTTTACACCCCCTTAGGAGTAGAGTTTTGAAGAATCTTGAAATTGGTTTTTAAACATTTGTATAAGGAACATTTGCAAGCAAAAACCAAGGCAATATCTCGTCGTGCCTAAGGGATATTGAGAAATACAAAAAAACATATTTTACCCTTTTACGACCTCTTAGATGTGGAATTTCTGAAAATCCTAAAACGGGTTTTTAGAGATTTGTATGAGTAACATTTGCAAGCAAAAACCAAGGCGATATCTCATCGTGCCTAAGAGATATTAAGAAACACGTAAAAACGTATTTCACCCTTTTACACCCCCTTAGGTGTGGATTTTCTGAAAATCCTGTGATTGGTTTTTGAACATTTGTATGAGTAACATTTGCAAGCGAAAACCAAGGCGATATCTCATCGTGCCTAAGAGATATTGAGAAATACCTAAAAACATATTTAACCCTTTTACACCCCCTTAAAGGTGGACCTTTTGAAAACCCCTAAATTGATTTTTAAACATTTGTATGAGTAACATTTGCAAGGAAAAACGAAGGCGATATCTCATCGTGCCTAAGAGACATTGAAAAGTACGTAAAAACATATTTAACCCTTTCACACCCCCTTAGGGGTAAAATTTTAAAGAATCCTGAAATTGGTTTTTAAACATTCGTATAAGGAACATTTGCAAGCAAAAACCAAGGCAATATCTCGTCGTGCCTAAGGGATATTGAGAAATACGTAAAAACATATTTAACCCTTTTAGGACCCCTTAGGCGTGGAATTTCTAAAAATCCTGAAACTTGTTTTTAGAGATTTGTATGAGTAACATTTGCAAGCAAAAACCAAGGCGATATCTCATCTCGCCTAAGAGATATTGAGAAATACGTAAAAACATATTCAACCCTTTTAAACAACCTTAGGGGTAGAATTTCTAAAAAAGACTGAAATTGGTTTTTAAACATTTGCATGAGTAACGTTTGCAGGAAAAAACTAAGGCGATATCTCATCGTGCCTAAGAGATATATAGCAGAAACACGTAAAAACATATTTGAACTTTTACACCCCCTTAGGGGTGGAATTTCTAAAAATGACTGAAATTGGTTTTTAAACATTTGCATGAGTAACGTTTGCAGGAAAAAACCAAGGCGATATCTCATCGTGCCTAAGAGATATATAGCAGAAAAACGTAAAAAATATTTAAACTTTTACACCCCCCTAGGGGTGGAATTTTTTAAAATTTGCGAGCGAAGACCAAGGCGATATCTCATCGTGCCTACAAGATATTGAGAAATACGTAAAAACAAATTTAACCTTTTTACGCCCCCTTAGGGTAGAATTTTGAAGAATGCTGAGGATCGTTTTTAAACATTTGTATGAGGTACATTTGCAAGCAAAAACCAAGGCAATATTTCGTCGTGCCTAAGGGATATTAAGAAACACGTAAAAACATAGTTAACCTTTTTACACCCCCTTAGGGGTGGAATTTCTAAAAATCATGGAATCAGTTTTTGAAGATTTCTATGAGTAACATTTGCAAGCAAATACCAAGGCGATATCTCAACGTGCCTAAGAGATATATAGGAGAAATACGTAAAAACATATGTAGCCTTTTTACACCCCCTCAGGGGTGGATTTTCCAGAAATCCTGTGATTGGTTTTTAAACATTTGTATGAGTAACATTTGCAAGCGAAAACCAAGGCGATATCTCATCGTGCCTAAGAGATATTGAGAAATACCTAAAAACATATTTAACCCTTTTATACTCCCTTAGGGGTGGACCTTTAGAAAACCTTTAAATCAATTCTTGAACATTTGTATGAGTAACATTTGCAAGGAAAAACGAAGGCGATATCTCATCGTGCTTAAGAGACATTGAAAAATACGTAAAAACAGATTCAACCCTTTTACACCCCCTTAGGGGTGAAATTTCTAAAAATCCTGAAACTAGTTTTTAGAGATTTGTATGAGTAACATTTGCAAGCAAAAACCAAGGCGATATCTCATCGTGCCTAAGAGATATTAAGAAACACGTAAAAACATATTTAACCTTTTTACACCCTCTTAGGGGTGGAATTTCTTAAAATCCTGAATTTTGTTTTTAAACATTTGTATGATTAACGTTTGCAAGCAAAAACCAAGGCGATATCTCATCGTGCCTAAGAGATATTAAGAAACACGTAAAAACATATTTAACCCTTTTACACCCCCTTAGGGGTGGAATTTCTAAAAATCCTGAATTTCGTTTTTAAACATTTGTATGAGTAACGTTTGCAAGCGAAAACCAAAGCGATATCTCATCGGGCCTAAGAGATTTTGAGAAATACGTAAAAACGTATTTAACCTTTTACACCCCCTTAGGGGTGGAATTTCTGAAAATCATGAAATCGGTTTTTGAAGATATCTATGGGTAACATTTGCAAGCAAATACCAAGGCGATATCTCAACGTGCCTAAGAGATATATGGGAGAAATACGTAAAAATATATGTAGCCTTTTTACACCCCCTCAGGGGTGGATTTTCTAAAAATCCTGTGATCGGTTTTTAAACATTTGTATGAGTAACATTTGCAAGCGAAAACCAAGGCGATATCTCATCGTGCCTAAGAGATATTGAGATTTACCTAAAAACATATTCAACCCTTTTATACTTCCTTAGGGGTGGACCTTTAGAAAACCCTCAAATCAATTTTTAAACATTTGTATGAGTAACATTTGCAAGGAAAAACGAAGGCGATATCTCATCGTGCCAAAGAGACATCGAAAAATACGTAAAAACAGATTCAACCATTTTACACCCCCTTAGGAGTAGAATTTTGAAGAATCCTGAAATTGGTTTTTAAACATTTGTATAAGGAACATTTGCAAGCAAAAACCAAGGCAATATCTCGTCGTGCCTAAGGGATATTGAGAAAGACAAAAAAACATATTTTACCCTTTTACGACCTCTTTGGGGTGGAATGTCTCAAAATCCTGAAATTGTTTTTAGAGATTTGTATGAGTAACATTTGCAAGCAAAAACCAAGGCGATATCTCATCGTGCCTAAGTGATATTAAGAAACACGTAAAAAGATATTTAACCCTTTTACACCCCCTTAGAGGTGGACCTTTAGAAAACCCCTAAATCGATTTTTAAACATTTATATGATATGCGTAACATTTGCAAGGAAAAACGAAGGCGATATCTCATCGTGCCTAAGAGACATTGAAAAGTACGTAAAAACATATTTAACCCTTTTACACCCCCTTAGGGGTAAAATTTTGAAGAATCCTGAAATTAGTTTTGAACATTTGTATAAGAAACATTTGCAAGCAAAAACCAAGGCCATATCTCGTCGTGCCTGAGGGATATTGAGAAATACGTAAAAACATATTTAACCCCTTTACGACCTCTTAGGGGTGGAATTTCTAAAAATCCTGAAACTTGTTTTTAGAGATTTGTATGAGTAACATTTGCAAGCAAAAACCAAGGCCATATCTCGTCGTGCCTGAGGGATATTGAGAAATACGTAAAAACATATTTAACCCCTTTACGACCTCTTAGGGGTGGAATTTCTAAAAATCCTGAAACTTGTTTTTAGAGATTTGTATGAGTAACATTTGCAAGCAAAAACCAAGGCGATATCTCATCTCGCCTAAGAGATATTGAGAAATACGTAAAAACATATTCAACCCTTTTACACTTCCTTAGGGGTAGAATTTTAAAGAATCCTGAAAGTCGTTTTTAAACATTTGTATAAGGAACATTTGCAAGAAAACCAAGGCGATATCTCATCGTGCCCCAAGAGATATTAAGAAAAACGTAAAAACGTATTTAACCCTTTTACACCTTCTTAGGGGTGGAATTTCTAAAAATCGTAAAATTAGTTTTTGAAGGTTTCTATAAGTAACATTTGCAAGCAAATACCAAGGCGATATCTCAACGTGCCTGAGAGATATATAGGAGAAATACCTAAAAACATATTTAGCCTTTTTACACCCCCTTAGGGGTAAATTTTCTAAAAATCCTGAATTTTGTTTTTAAACATTTGTATGAGTAACATTTGCAAGCGAAAACCAAGGCGATATCTCATCGTGCCTAAGAGATATTAAGAAATACCTAAAAACATATTTTACCCTTTTACGACCCCTTAGGGTGGGACTTTTAGAAAACCCCTAAATCGATTTTTAAACATTTGTATGAGTAACATTTGCAAGGAAAAACGAAGGTGATATCTCATCGTGCCTGAGAGACATTGAAAAATACGTAAAAACATATTTGACCCTTTTAAGACCTCCTAGGGGTGGAATATCTAAACATCCTGAAGCTAGTTTTTAGACATTTGTATGCGTAACATTTGCGAGCGAAAACCAAGGCGATATTTCATCGTGCCTAAGAGATATTGAGAAACACGTAAAAACATATTTAACCTTTTTACACCCCCTTAGAGGTAGAATTTCTAAAAATCCTGAAATTGGTTTTTAAACATTTGTATGAGTAACGTTTGCAAGCAAAAACCAAGGCGATATCTCAACGTGCCTAAGAGATATATAGGAGAAATACGTAAAAACATATGTAGCCTTTTTACACCCCCTCAGGGGTGGATTTTCCAAAAATCCTGTGATTGGTTTTTAAACATTTGTATGAGTAACATTTGCAAGCGAAAACCAAGGCGATATCTTATCGTGCCTAAGAGATATTAAGAAACACGTAAAAACATATTTAACCTTTTTACACCCTCTTAGGGGTGGAATTTCTCAAAATCCTGAATTTTGTTTTTAAACATTTGTATGAGTAACGTTTGCAAGCAAAAACCAAGGCGATATCTCATCGTGCCTAAGAGATATTAAGAAACACGTAAAAACATATTTAACCCTTTTACACCCCCTTAGAGGTGGACCTTTAGAAAACCCCTAAATCGATTTTTAAACATTTATATGATATGAGTAACATTTGCAAGGAAAAACGAAGGCGATATCTCATCGTGCCTAAGAGACATTGAAAAGTACGTAAAAACATATTTAACCCTTTTACACCCCCTTAGGGGTAAAATTTTGAAGAATCCTGAAATTAGTTTTGAACATTTGTATAAGAAACATTTGCAAGCAAAAACCAAGGCCATATCTCGTCGTGCCTGAGGGATATTGAGAAATACGTAAAAACATATTTAACCCCTTTACGACCTCTTAGGGGTGGAATTTCTAAAAATCCTGAAACTTGTTTTTAGAGATTTGTATGAGTAACATTTGCAAGCAAAAACCAAGGCGATATCTCATCTCGCCTAAGAGATATTGAGAAATACGTAAAAACATATTCAACCCTTTTACACTTCCTTAGGGGTAGAATTTTAAAGAATCCTGAAAGTCGTTTTTAAACATTTGTATAAGGAACATTTGCAAGAAAACCAAGGCGATATCTCATCGTGCCTAAGAGATATTAAGAAAAACGTAAAAACGTATTTAACCCTTTTACACCTTCTTAGGGGTGGAATTTCTAAAAATCGTAAAATTAGTTTTTGAAGATTTCTATAAGTAACATTTGCAAGCAAATACCAAGGCGATATCTCAACGTGCCTGAGAGATATATAGGAGAAATACGTAAAAACATATTTAGCCTTTTTACACCCCCTTAGGGGTAAATTTTCTAAAAATCCTGAATTTTGTTTTTAAACATTTGTATGAGTAACATTTGCAAGCGAAAACCAAGGCGATATCTCATCGTGCCTAAGAGATATTAAGAAATACCTAAAAACATATTTATCCCTTTTACGACCCCTTAGGGTGGGACTTTTAGAAAACCCCTAAATCGATTTTTAAACATTTGTATGAGTAACATTTGCAAGGAAAAACGAAGGTGATATCTCATCGTGCCTGAGAGACATTGAAAAATACGTAAAAACATATTTGACCCTTTTAAGACCTCCTAGGGGTGGAATATCTAAACATCCTGAAGCTAGTTTTTAGACATTTGTATGCGTAACATTTGCGAGCGAAAACCAAGGCGATATCTCATCGTGCCTAAGAGATATTAAGAAAAACGTAAAAACGTATTTAACCCTTTTACACCTTCTTAGGGGTGGAATTTCTAAAAATCGTAAAATTAGTTTTTGAAGATTTCTATAAGTAACATTTGCAAGCAAATACCAAGGCGATATCTCAACGTGCCTGAGAGATATATAGGAGAAACACGTAAAAACATATTTGAACTTTTACACCCCCTTAGGGGTAGAGTTTCTAAAAATGACTGAAATTGGTTTTTAAACATTTGCATGAGTAACGTTTGCAGGAAAAAACCAAGGCGATATCTCATCGTGCCTAAGAGATATATAGCAGAAAAACGTAAAAAATATTTAAACTTTTACACCCCCTTAGGGGTGGAATTTTTTAAAATTTGCGAGCGAAGACCAAGGCGATATCTCATCGTGCCTACAAGATATTGAGAAATACGTAAAAACATATTTAACCTTTTTACGCCCCCTTAGGGTAGAATTTTGAAGAATGCTGAGGATTGTTTTTAAACATTTGTATGAGGTACATTTGCAAGCAAAAACCAAGGTAATATTTCGTCGTGCCTAAGGGATATTAAGAAACACGTAAAAACATAGTTAACCTTTTTACACCCCCTTAGGGGTGGAATTTCTAAAAATCATGGAATCAGTTTTTGAAGATTTCTATGAGTAACATTTGCAAGCAAATACCAAGGCGATATCTCAACGTGCCTAAGAGATATATAGGAGAAATACGTAAAAACATATGTAGCCTTTTTACACCCCCTCAGAGGTGGATTTTCCAGAAATCCTGTGATTGGTTTTTAAACATTTGTATGAGTAACATTTGCAAGCGAAAACCAAGGCGATATCTCATCGTGCCTAAGAGATATTGAGAAATACCTAAAAACATATTTAACCCTTTTATACTCCCTTAGGGGTGGACCTTTAGAAAACCCTTAAATCAATTCTTGAACATTTGTATGAGTAACATTTGCAAGGAAAAACGAAGGCGATATCTCATCGTGCTTAAGAGACATTGAAAAATACGTAAAAACAGATTCAACCCTTTGACACCCCCTTAGGGATGAAATTTCTAAAAATCCTGAAACTAGTTTTTAGAGATTTGTATGAGTAACATTTGCAAGCAAAAACCAAGGCGATATCTCATCGTGCCTAAGAGATATTAAGAAACACGTAAAAACATATTTAACCTTTTTACACCCTCTTAGGGGTGGAATTTCTTAAAATCCTGAATTTCGTTTTTAAACATTTGTATGAGTAACGTTTGCAAGCAAAAACCAAGGCGATATCTCATCGTGCCTAAGAGATATTAAGAAACACGTAAAAACATATTTAACCCTTTTACACCCCCTTAGAGGTGGACCTTTAGAAAACCCCTAAATCGATTTTTAAACATTTATATGATATGAGTAACATTTGCAAGGAAAAACGAAGGCGATATCTCATCGTGCCTAAGAGACATTGAAAAGTACGTAAAAACATATTCAACCCTTTTCCACTTCCTTAGGGGTAGAATTTTAAAAAATCCTGAAAGTCGTTTTTAAACATTTGTATAAGGAACATTTGCAAGAAAACCAAGGCGATATCTCATCGTGCCTAAGAGATATTGAGATTTACCTAAAAACATATTTAACCCTTTTATACTTCCTTAGGGGTGGACCTTTAGAAAACCCTCAAATCAATTTTTAAACATTTGTATGAGTAACATTTGCAAGGAAAAACGAAGGCGATATCTCATCGTGCCAAAGAGACATCGAAAAATACGTAAAAACAGATTCAACCATTTTACACCCCCTTAGGAGTAGAATTTTGAAGAATCCTGAAATTGGTTTTTAAACATTTGTATAAGGAACATTTGCAAGCAAAAACCAAGGCAATATCTCGTCGTGCCTAAGGGATATTGAGAAAGACAAAAAAACATATTTTACCCTTTTACGACCTCTTAGGGGTGGAATGTCTCAAAATCCTGAAACGTGTTTTTAGAGATTTGTATGAGTAACATTTGCAAGCAAAAACCAAGGCGATATCTCATCGTGCCTAAGTGATATTAAGAAACACGTAAAAAGATATTTAACCCTTTTACACCCCCTTAGAGGTGGACCTTTAGAAAACCCCTAAATCGATTTTTAAACATTTATCTGATATGAGTAACATTTGCAAGGAAAAACGAAGGCGATATCTCATCGTGCCTAAGAGACATTGAAAAGTACGTAAAAACATATTTAACCCTTTTACACCCCCTTAGGGGTAAAATTTTGAAGAATCCTGAAATTAGTTTTGAACATTTGTATAAGAAACATTTGCAAGCAAAAACCAAGGCCATATCTCGTCGTGCCTGAGGGATATTGAGAAATACGTAAAAACATATTTAACCCCTTTACGACCTCTTAGGGGTGGAATTTCTAAAAATCCTGAAACTTGTTTTTAGAGATTTGTATGAGTAACATTTGCAAGCAAAAACCAAGGCGATATCTCATCTCGCCTAAGAGATATTGAGAAATACGTAAAAACATATTCAACCCTTTTACACTTCCTTAGGGGTAGAATTTTAAAGAATCCTGAAAGTCGTTTTTAAACATTTGTATAAGGAACATTTGCAAGAAAACCAAGGCGATATCTCATCGTGCCTAAGAGATATTAAGAAAAACGTAAAAACGTATTTAACCCTTTTACACCTTCTTAGGGGTGGAATTTCTAAAAATCGTGAAATTAGTTTTTGAAGATTTCTATAAGTAACATTTGCAAGCAAATACCAAGGCGATATCTCAACGTGCCTAAGAGATATATAGGAGAAATACCTAAAAACATATTTAGCCTTTTTACACCCCCTTAGGGGTAAATTTTCTAAAAATCCTGAATTTTGTTTTTAAACATTTGTATGAGTAACATTTGCAAGCGAAAACCAAGGCGATATCTCATCGTGCCTAAGAGATATTAAGAAATACCTAAAAACATATTTAACCCTTTTACGACCCCTTAGGGTGGGACTTTTAGAAAACCCCTAAATCGATTTTTAAACATTTGTATGAGTAACATTTGCAAGGAAAAACGAAGGTGATATCTCATCGTGCCTGAGAGACATTGAAAAATACGTAAAAACATATTTGACCCTTTTAAGACCTCCTAGGGGTGGAATATCTAAACATCCTGAAGCTAGTTTTTAGACATTTGTATGCGTAACATTTGCGAGCGAAAACCAAGGCGATATTTCATCGTGCCTAAGAGATATTGAGAAACACGTAAAAACATATTTAACCTTTTTACACCCCCTTAGAGGTAGAATTTCTAAAAATCCTGAAATTGGTTTTTAAACATTTGTATGAGTAACGTTTGCCAGCAAAAACCAAGGCGATATCTCATCGTGCCTGAGAGATATTAAGAAACACGTAAAAACATATTTGACCCTTTTACACCCCCTTAGGGGTGGAATTTCTAAAAATCCTGAAATTGGTTGTTAAACATTTGTATGAGTAACATTTGCAAGCAAAAACCAAGGCGATATCTCATCTCGCCTAAGAGATATTGAGAAATACGTAAAAACATATTCAACCCTTTTACACTTCCTTAGGGGTAGAATTTTAAAGAATCCTGAAAGTCGTTTTTAAACATTTGTATAAGGAACATTTGCAAGAAAACCAAGGCGATATCTCATCGTGCCTAAGAGATATTAAGAAAAACGTAAAAACGTATTTAACCCTTTTACACCTTCTTAGGGGTGGAATTTCTAAAAATCGTAAAATTAGTTTTTGAAGGTTTTTATAAGTAACATTTGCAAGCAAATACCAAGGCGATATCTCAACGTGCCTGAGAGATATATAGGAGAAATACGTAAAAACATATTTAGCCTTTTTACACCCCCTTAAGGGTAAATTTTCTAAAAATCCTGAATTTTGTTTTTAAACATTTGTATGAGTAACATTTGCAAGCGAAAACCAAGGCGATATCTCATCGTGCCTAAGAGATATTAAGAAATACCTAAAAACATATTTAACCCTTTTACGACCCCTTAGGGTGGGACTTTTAGAAAACCCCTAAATCGATTTTTAAACATTTGTATGAGTAACATTTGCAAGGAAAAACGAAGGTGATATCTCATCGTGCCTGAGAGACATTGAAAAATACGTAAAAACATATTTGACCCTTTTAAGACCTCCTGGGGGTGGAATATCTAAACATCCTGAAGCTAGTTTTTAGACATTTGTATGCGTAACATTTGCGAGCGAAAACCAAGGCGATATTTCATCGTGCCTAAGAGATATTGAGAAACACGTAAAAACATATTTAACCTTTTTACACCCCCTTAGAGGTAGAATTTCTAAAAATCCTGAAATTGGTTTTTAAACATTTGTATGAGTAACGTTTGCAAGCAAAAACCAAGGCGATATCTCAACGTGCCTAAGAGATATATAGGAGAAATACGTAAAAACATATGTAGCCTTTTTACACCCCCTCAGGGGTGGATTTTCCAAAAATCCTGTGATTGGTTTTTAAACATTTGTATGAGTAACATTTGCAAGCGAAAACCAAGGCGATATCTCATCGTGCCTAAGAGATATTGAGATTTACCTAAAAACATATTTAACCCTTTTATACTTCCTTAGGGGTGGACCTTTAGAAAACCCTCAAATCAATTTTTAAACATTTGTATGAGTAACATTTGCAAGGAAAAACGAAGGCGATATCTCATCGTGCCAAAGAGACATCGAAAAATACGTAAAAACAGATTCAACCATTTTACACCCCCTTAGGAGTAGAGTTTTGAAGAATCTTGAAATTGGTTTTTAAACATTTGTATAAGGAACATTTGCAAGCAAAAACCAAGGCAATATCTCGTCGTGCCTAAGGGATATTGAGAAATACAAAAAAACATATTTTACCCTTTTACGACCTCTTAGGGGTGGAATGTCTAAAAATCCTGAAACTTGTTTTTAGAGATTTGTATGAGTAACATTTGCAAGCAAAAACCAAGACGATATCTCATCGTGCCTAAGTGATATTAAGAAACACGTAAAAAGATATTTAACCCTTCTACACCCCCTTAGAGGTGGACCTTTAGAAAACCCCTAAATCGATTTTTAAACATTTATATGAGTAACATTTGCAAGGAAAAACGAAGGCGATATCTCATCGTGCCTAAGAGACATTGAAAAGTACAAAAAAAAAAATTTAACCCTTTTACACCCCCTTAGGGGTAAAATTTTGAAGAATCCTGAAATTAGTTTTTAAACATTTGTATAAGAAACATTTGCAAGCAAAAACCAAGGCAATATCTCGTCGTGCCTGAGGGATATTGAGAAATACGTAAAAACATATTTAACCCCTTTACGACCTCTTAGATGTGGAATTTCTGAAAATCCTAAAACGGGTTTTTAGAGATTTGTATGAGTAACATTTGCAAGCAAAAACCAAGGCGATATCTCATCGTGCCTAAGAGATATTAAGAAATACGTAAAAACGTATTTCACCCTTTTACACCCCCTTAGGTGTGGATTTTCTGAAAATCCTGTGATTGGTTTTTGAACATTTGTATGAGTAACATTTGCAAGCGAAAACCAAGGCGATATCTCATCGTGCCTAAGAGATATTGAGAAATACCTAAAAACATATTTAACCCTTTTACACCCCCTTAAAGGTGGACCTTTTGAAAACCCCTAAATTGATTTTTAAACATTTGTATGAGTAACATTTGCAAGGAAAAACGAAGGCGATATCTCATCGTGCCTAAGAGACATTGAAAAGTACGTAAAAACATATTTAACCCTTTCACACCCCCTTAGGGGTAAAATTTTAAAGAATCCTGAAATTGGTTTTTAAACATTCGTATAAGGAACATTTGCAAGCAAAAACCAAGGCAATATCTCGTCGTGCCTAAGGGATATTGAGAAATACGTAAAAACATATTTAACCCTTTTAGGACCTCTTAGGCGTGGAATTTCTAAAAATCCTGAAACTTGTTTTTAGAGATTTGTATGAGTAACATTTGCAAGCAAAAACCAAGGCGATATCTCATCTCGCCTAAGAGATATTGAGAAATACGTAAAAACATATTCAACCCTTTTAAACAACCTTAGGGGTAGAATTTCTAAAAATGACTGAAATTGGTTTTTAAACATTTGCATGAGTAACGTTTGCAGGAAAAAACCAAGGCGATATCTCATCGTGCCTAAGAGATATATAGCAGAAACACGTAAAAACATATTTGAACTTTTACACCCCCTTAGGGGTAGAATTTCTAAAAATGACTGAAATTGGTTTTTAAACATTTGCATGAGTAACGTTTGCAGGAAAAAACCAAGGCGATATCTCATCGTGCCTAAGAGATATATAGCAGAAAAACGTAAAAAATATTTAAACTTTTACACCCCCTTAGGGGTGGAATTTTTTAAAATTTGCGAGCGAAGACCAAGGCGATATCTCATCGTGCCTACAAGATATTGAGAAATACGTAAAAACATATTTAACCTTTTTACGCCCCCTTAGGGTAGAATTTTGAAGAATGCTGAGGATCGTTTTTAAACATTTGTATGAGGTACATTTGCAAGCAAAAACCAAGGCAATATTTCGTCGTGCCTAAGGGATATTAAGAAACACGTAAAAACATAGTTAACCTTTTTACACCCCCTTAGGGGTGGAATTTCTAAAAATCATGGAATCAGTTTTTGAAGATTTCTATGAGTAACATTTGCAAGCAAATACCAAGGCGATATCTCAACGTGCCTAAGAGATATATAGGAGAAATACGTAAAAACATATGTAGCCTTTTTACACCCCCTCAGGGGTGGATTTTCCAGAAATCCTGTGATTGGTTTTTAAACATTTGTATGAGTAACATTTGCAAGCGAAAACCAAGGTGATATCTCATCGTGCCTAAGAGATATTGAGAAATACCTAAAAACATATTTAACCCTTTTATACTCCCTTAGGGGTGGACCTTTAGAAAACCTTTAAATCAATTCTTGAACATTTGTATGAGTAACATTTGCAAGGAAAAACGAAGGCGATATCTCATCGTGCTTAAGAGACATTGAAAAATACGTAAAAACAGATTCAACCCTTTTACACCCCCTTAGGGGTGAAATTTCTAAAAATCCTGAAACTAGTTTTTAGAGATTTGTATGAGTAACATTTGCAAGCAAAAACCAAGGCGATATCTCATCGTGCCTAAGAGATATTAAGAAACACGTAAAAACATATTTAACCTTTTTACACCCTCTTAGGGGTGGAATTTCTTAAAATCCTGAATTTTGTTTTTAAACATTTGTATGAGTAACGTTTGCAAGCAAAAACCAAGGCGATATCTCATCGTGCCTAAGAGATATTAAGAAACACGTAAAAACATACTTAACCCTTTTACACCCCCTTAGGGGTGGAATTTCTAAAAATCCTGAATTTCGTTTTTAAACATTTGTATGAGTAACGTTTGCAAGCGAAAACCAAAGCGATATCTCATCGGGCCTGAGAGATTTTGAGAAATACGTAAAAACGTATTTAACCTTTTACACCCCCTTAGGGGTGGAATTTCTGAAAATCATGAAATCGGTTTTTGAAGATATCTATGGGTAACATTTGCAAGCAAATACCAAGGCGATATCTCAACGTGCCTAAGAGATATATGGGAGAAATACGTAAAAATATATGTAGCCTTTTTACACCCCCTCAGGGGTGGATTTTCTAAAAATCCTGTGATCGGTTTTTAAACATTTGTATGAGTAACATTTGCAAGCGAAAACCAAGGCGATATCTCATCGTGCCTAAGAGATATTGAGATTTACCTAAAAACATATTTAACCCTTTTATACTTCCTTAGGGGTGGACCTTTAGAAAACCCTCAAATCAATTTTTAAACATTTGTATGAGTAACATTTGCAAGGAAAAACGAAGGCGATATCTCATCGTGCCAAAGAGACATCGAAAAATACGTAAAAACAGATTCAACCATTTTACACCCCCTTAGGAGTAGAATTTTGAAGAATCCTGAAATTAGTTTTTAAACATTTGTATAAGGAACATTTGCAAGCAAAAACCAAGGCAATATCTCGTCGTGCCTAAGGGATATTGAGAAAGACAAAAAAACATATTTTACCCTTTTACGACCTCTTTGGGGTGGAATGTCTCAAAATCCTGAAACTTGTTTTTAGAGATTTGTATGAGTAACATTTGCAAGCAAAAACCAAGGCGATATCTCATCGTGCCTAAGTGATATTAAGAAACACGTAAAAAGATATTTAACCCTTTTACACCCTCTTAGAGGTGGACCTTTAGAAAACCCCTAAATCGATTTTTAAACATTTATATGATATGAGTAACATTTGCAAGGAAAAACGAAGGCGATATCTCATCGTGCCTAAGAGACATTGAAAAGTACGTAAAAACATATTTAACCCTTTTACACCCCCTTAGGGGTAAAATTTTGAAGAATCCTGAAATTAGTTTTGAACATTTGTATAAGAAACATTTGCAAGCAAAAACCAAGGCCATATCTCGTCGTGCCTGAGGGATATTGAGAAATACGTAAAAACATATTTAACCCCTTTACGACCTCTTAGGGGTGGAATTTCTAAAAATCCTGAAACTTGTTTTTAGAGATTTGTATGAGTAACATTTGCAAGCAAAAACCAAGGCGATATCTCATCTCGCCTAAGAGATATTGAGAAATACGTAAAAACATATTTAACCCTTTTACACTTCCTTAGGGGTAGAATTTTAAAGAATCCTGAAAGTCGTTTTTAAACATTTGTATAAGGAACATTTGCAAGCAAAAACCAAGGCGATATCTCATCGTTCCTAAGTGATATTAAGAAACACGTGAAAAGATATTTAACCCTTTTACACCCCCTTAGAGGTGGACCTTTAGAAAACCCCTAAATCGATTTTTAAACATTTATATGATATGAGTAACATTTGCAAGGAAAAACGAAGGCGATATCTCATCGTGCTTAAGAGACATTGAAAAATACGTAAAAACAGATTCAACCCTTTTACACCCCCTTAGGGGTGAAATTTCTAAAAATCCTGAAACTAGTTTTTAGAGATTTGTATGAGTAACATTTGCAAGCAAAAACCAAGGCGATATCTCATCGTGCCTAAGAGATATTAAGAAACACGTAAAAACATATTTAACCTTTTTACACCCTCTTAGGGGTGGAATTTCTTAAAATCCTGAATTTTGTTTTTAAACATTTGTATGAGTAACGTTTGCAAGCAAAAACCAAGGCGATATCTCATCGTGCCTAAGAGATATTAAGAAAGACGTAAAAACATAATTTACCCTTTTACACCCCCTTAGAGGTGGACCTTTAGAAAACCCCTAAATCGATTTTTAAACATTTATATGATATGAGTAACATTTGCAAGGAAAAACGAAGGCGATATCTCATCGTGCCTAAGAGACATTGAAAAGTACGTAAAACATATTTAACCCTTTTACACCCCCTTAGGGGTAAAATTTTGAAGAATCCTGAAATTAGTTTTGAACATTTGTATAAGAAACATTTGCAAGCAAAAACCAAGGCCATATCTCGTCGTGCCTGAGGGATATTGAGAAATACGTAAAAACATATTTAACCCCTTTACGACCTCTTAGGGGTGGAATTTCTAAAAATCCT
Organism: Cylloceria caligata; assembly: GCA_963942595.1. Classification (NCBI taxonomy): domain Eukaryota; kingdom Metazoa; phylum Arthropoda; class Insecta; order Hymenoptera; family Ichneumonidae; genus Cylloceria; species Cylloceria caligata. The sequence goes on along the minus strand of OZ012708.1, from coordinate 23,394,080 downwards.
GAAACTTGTTTTTAGAGATTTGTATGAGTAACATTTGCAAGCAAAAACCAAGGCGATATCTCATCTCGCCTAAGAGATATTGAGAAATACGTAAAAACATATTCAACCCTTTTACACTTCCTTAGGGGTAGAATTTTAAAGAATCCTGAAAGTCGTTTTTAAACATTTGTATAAGGAACATTTGCAAGAAAACCAAGGCGATATCTCATCGTGCCTAAGAGATATTAAGAAAAACGTAAAAACGTATTTAACCCTTTTACACCTTCTTAGGGGTGGAATTTCTAAAAATCGTAAAATTAGTTTTTGAAGATTTCTATAAGTAACATTTGCAAGCAAATACCAAGGCAATATCTCGTCGTGCCTAAGGGATATTGAGAAATACAAAAAAACATATTTTACCCTTTTACGACCTCTTAGGGGTGGAATGTCTAAAAATCCTGAAACTTGTTTTTAGAGATTTGTATGAGTAACATTTGCAAGCAAAAACCAAGACGATATCTCATCGTGCCTAAGTGATATTAAGAAACACGTAAAAAGATATTTAACCCTTTTACACCCCCTTAGAGGTGGACCTTTAGAAAACCCCTAAATCGATTTTTAAACATTTATATGAGTAACATTTGCAAGGAAAAACGAAGGCGATATCTCATCGTGCCTAAGAGACATTGAAAAGTACAAAAAAAAAAATTTAACCCTTTTACACCCCCTTAGGGGTAAAATTTTGGAGAATCCTGAAATTAGTTTTTAAACATTTGTATAAGAAACATTTGCAAGCAAAAACCAAGGCAATATCTCGTCGTGCCTGAGGGATATTGAGAAATACGTAAAAACATATTTAACCCCTTTACGACCTCTTAGATGTGGAATTTCTGAAAATCCTAAAACGGGTTTTTAGAGATTTGTATGAGTAACATTTGCAAGCAAAAACCAAGGCGATATCTCATCGTGCCTAAGAGATATTAAGAAATACGTAAAAACGTATTTCACCCTTTTACACCCCCTTAGGTGTGGATTTTCTGAAAATCCTGTGATTGGTTTTTAAACATTTGTATGAGTAACATTTGCAAGCGAAAACCAAGGCGATATCTCATCGTGCCTAAGAGATATTGAGAAATACCTAAAAACATATTTAACCCTTTTACACCCCCTTAAAGGTGGACCTTTTGAAAACCCCTAAATTGATTTTTAAACATTTGTATGAGTAACATTTGCAAGGAAAAACGAAGGCGATATCTCATCGTGCCTAAGAGACATTGAAAAGTACGTAAAAACATATTTAACCCTTTCACACCCCCTTAGGGGTAAAATTTTAAAGAATCCTGAAATTGGTTTTTAAACATTCGTATAAGGAACATTTGCAAGCAAAAACCAAGGCAATATCTCGTCGTGCCTAAGGGATATTGAGAAATACGTAAAAACATATTTAACCCTTTTAGGACCTCTTAGGCGTGGAATTTCTAAAAATCCTGAAACTTGTTTTTAGAGATTTGTATGAGTAACATTTGCAAGCAAAAACCAAGGCGATATCTCATCTCGCCTAAGAGATATTGAGAAATACGTAAAAACATATTCAACCCTTTTAAACAACCTTAGGGGTAGAATTTCTAAAAATGACTGAAATTGGTTTTTAAACATTTGCATGAGTAACGTTTGCAGGAAAAAACCAAGGCGATATCTCATCGTGCCTAAGAGATATATAGCAGAAACACGTAAAAACATATTTGAACTTTTACACCCCCTTAGGGGTAGAGTTTCTAAAAATGACTGAAATTGGTTTTTAAACATTTGCATGAGTAACGTTTGCAGGAAAAAACCAAGGCGATATCTCATCGTGCCTAAGAGATATATAGCAGAAAAACGTAAAAAATATTTAAACTTTTACACCCCCTTAGGGGTGGAATTTTTTAAAATTTGCGAGCGAAGACCAAGGCGATATCTCATCGTGCCTACAAGATATTGAGAAATACGTAAAAACATATTTAACCTTTTTACGCCCCCTTAGGGTAGAATTTTGAAGAATGCTGAGGATCGTTTTTAAACATTTGTATGAGGTACATTTGCAAGCAAAAACCAAGGCAAAATTTCGTCGTGCCTAAGGGATATTAAGAAACACGTAAAAACATAGTTAACCTTTTTACACCCCCTTAGGGGTGGAATTTCTAAAAATCATGGAATCAGTTTTTGAAGATTTCTATGAGTAACATTTGCAAGCAAATACCAAGGCGATATCTCAACGTGCCTAAGAGATATATAGGAGAAATACGTAAAAACATATGTAGCCTTTTTACACCCTCTCAGGGGTGGATTTTCCAAAAATCCTGTGATTGGTTTTTAAACATTTGTATGAGTAACATTTGCAAGCAAAAACCAAGGCGATATCTCATCGTGCCTAAGAGATATTGAGATTTACCTAAAAACATATTTAACCCTTTTATACTTCCTTAGGGGTGGACCTTTAGAAAACCCTCAAATCAATTTTTAAACATTTGTATGAGTAACATTTGCAAGGAAAAACGAAGGCGATATCTCATCGTGCCAAAAAGACATCGAAAAATACGTAAAAACAGATTCAACCATTTTACACCCCCTTAGGAGTAGAGTTTTGAAGAATCTTGAAATTGGTTTTTAAACATTTGTATAAGGAACATTTGCAAGCAAAAACCAAGGCAATATCTCGTCGTGCCTAAGGGATATTGAGAAATACAAAAAAACATATTTTACCCTTTTACGACCTCTTAGGGGTGGAATGTCTAAAAATCCTGAAACTTGTTTTTAGAGATTTGTATGAGTAACATTTGCAAGCAAAAACCAAGACGATATCTCATCGTGCCTAAGTGATATTAAGAAACACGTAAAAAGATATTTAACCCTTTTACACCCCCTTAGAGGTGGACCTTTAGAAAACCCCTAAATCGATTTTTAAACATTTATATGAGTAACATTTGCAAGGAAAAACGAAGGCGATATCTCATCGTGCCTAAGAGACATTGAAAAGTACAAAAAAAAAAATTTAACCCTTTTACACCCCCTTAGGGGTAAAATTTTGAAGAATCCTGAAATTAGTTTTTAAACATTTGTATAAGAAACATTTGCAAGCAAAAACCAAGGCAATATCTCGTCGTGCCTGAGGGATATTGAGAAATACGTAAAAACATATTTAACCCCTTTACGACCTCTTAGATGTGGAATTTCTGAAAATCCTAAAACGGGTTTTTAGAGATTTGTATGAGTAACATTTGCAAGCAAAAACCAAGGCGATATCTCATCGTGCCTAAGAGATATTAAGAAATACGTAAAAACGTATTTCACCCTTTTACACCCCCTTAGGTGTGGATTTTCTGAAAATCCTGTGATTGGTTTTTAAACATTTGTATGAGTAACATTTGCAAGCGAAAACCAAGGCGATATCTCATCGTGCCTAAGAGATATTGAGAAATACCTAAAAACATATTTAACCCTTTTACACCCCCTTAAAGGTGGACCTTTTGAAAACCCCTAAATTGATTTTTAAACATTTGTATGAGTAACATTTGCAAGGAAAAACGAAGGCGATATCTCATCGTGCCTAAGAGACATTGAAAAGTACGTAAAAACATATTTAACCCTTTCACACCCCCTTAGGGGTAAAATTTTAAAGAATCCTGAAATTGGTTTTTAAACATTTGTATAAGGAACATTTGCAAGCAAAAACCAAGGCAATATCTCGTCGTGCCTAAGGGATATTGAGAAATACGTAAAAACATATTTAACCCTTTTAGGACCTCTTAGGCGTGGAATTTCTAAAAATCCTGAAACTTGTTTTTAGAGATTTGTATGAGTAACATTTGCAAGCAAAAACCAAGGCAATATCTCATCTCGCCTAAGAGATATTGAGAAATACCTAAAAACATATTCAACCCTTTTACGACCCCTTAGGGTAACACTTTTAGAAAACCCCTAAATCGATTTTTAAACATTTGTATGAGTAACATTTGCAAGGAAAAACGAAGGTGATATCTCATCGTGCCTGAGAGACATTGAAAATCACGTAAAAACATATTTGACCCTTTTAAGACCTCCTAGGGGTGGAATGTCTAAACATCCTGAAGCTAGTTTTTAGACATTTGTATGCGTAACATTTGCGAGCGAAAACCAAGGCGATATTTCATCGTGCCTAAGAGATATTGAGAAACACGTAAAAACATATTTAACCTTTTTACACCCCCTTAGAGGTAGAATTTCTAAAAATCCTGAAATTGGTTTTTAAACATTTGTATGAGTAACGTTTGCCAGCAAAAACCAAGGCGATATCTCATCGTGCCTGAGAGATATTAAGAAACACGTGAAAACATATTTGACCCTTTTACACCCCCTTAGGGGTGGAATTTCTGAAAATCCTGAAATTGGTTGTTAAACATTTGTATGAGTAACATTTGCAAGCGAAAACCAAGGCGATATCTTATTTTGCCTAAGAGATATTGAGAAATACGTAAAAACATATTCAATCGTTTTACACCCCCTTAGGGGTAGAATTTCAAAGAATCCTGAAATTGGTTTTTAAACATTTGTATAAGGAACATTTGCAAGCAAAAACCAAGGCAATATCTCGTCGTGCCTAAGGGATATTGAGAAATACAAAAAAACATATTTTACCCTTTTACGACCTCTTAGGGGTGGAATGTCTAAAAATCCTAAAACTTGTTTTTAGAGATTTGTATGAGTAACATTTGCAAACAAAAACCAAGGCGATATCTCATCGTGCCTGAGAGATATTAAGAAACACGTAAAAACATATTTGACCCTTTTACACCCCCTTAGAGGTGGAATTTTTAAAAATCCTGAAATTCGTTTTTAAACATTTGTATGAGTTACGTTTGCAAGCGAAAACCAAGGCGATATCTCATCGTGCCTAAGAGATATTGAGAAATACGTGAAAACGTATTTAACCCTTTTACACCCTCTTAGGGGTAGAATTTTGAAGAATCCTGAAATTGGTTTTTGAACATTTGTATAAGGAACATTTGCAAGCAAAAACCAAGGCAATATCTCGTCGTGCCTTAGGGATATTGAGAAATACGTAAAAACATATTCAACCCTTTTACGACCTCTTAGGGGTGGAATTTCTAAAAATCCTAAAACGGGATTTTAGAGATTTGTATGAGTAACATTTGCAAGCAAAAACCAAGGCGATATCTCATCGTGCCTAAGAGATATTAAGAAATACGTAAAAACGTATTTCAACCTTTTACACCCCCTTAGGTGTGGATTTTCTGAAAATCCTGTGATCGGTTTTTAACATTTGTATGAGTAACATTTGCAAGCGAAAACCAAGGCGATATCTCATCGTGCCTAAGAGATATTGAGAAATACCTAAAAACATATTTAATCCTTTTACACCCCCTTAGGGGTGGACCTTTTGAAAACCCCTAAATCGATTTTTAAACATTTGTATGAGTAACATTTGCAAGGAAAAACGAAGGCGATATCTCATCGTGCCTAAGAGACATTGAAAAGTACGTAAAAACATATTTAAGCATTTCACACCCCCTTAGGGGTAAAATTTTAAAGAATCCTGAAATTGCTTTTTAAACATTTGTATAAGGAACATTTGCAAGCAAAAACCAAGGCAATATCTCGTCGTGCCTAAGGGATATTGAGAAATACGTAAAAACATATTTAACCCTTTTACGACCTCTAAGGGGTGGAATTTCTAAAAATCCTGAAACTTGTTTTTAGAGATTTGTATGAATAACATTTGCAAGCAAAAACCAAGGCGATATCTCATCTCGCCTAAAAGATATTGAGAAATACGTAAAAACATATTCAACCCTTTTAAACAACCTTAGGGGTAGAATTTCTAAAAATGACTGAAATTGGTTTTTAAACATTTGCATGAGTAACGTTTGCAGGAAAAAACCAAGGCGATATCTCATCGTGCCTAAGAGATATATAGCAGAAACACGTAAAAACATATTTAAACTTTTACACCCCCTTAGGGGTAGAATTTCTAAAAATGACTGAAATTGGTTTTTAAACATTTGCATGAGTAACGTTTGCAGGAAAAAAACAAGGCGATATCTCATCGTGCCTAAGAGATATATAGGAAAAAACGTAAAAACATATTAAAACTTTTACACCCCCTTATGGGTGGAATTTTTTAAAATTTGCGAGCGAAAACCAAGGCGATATCTCATCGTGCCTACAAGATATTGAGAAATACGTAAAAACATATTAAACCTTTTTACGCCCCCTTAGGGTAGAATTTTGAAGAATGCTGAGGATCGTTTTTAAACATTTGTATGAGGTACATTTGCAAGCAAAAACCAAGGCAATATTTCGTCGTGCCTAAGGGATATTGAGAAATACGTAAAAACATATTAAACCCTTTTACGACCTCTTAGGGGTGGAATTTCTAAAAATCCTGAAACTTGTTTTTGAACATTTTCATAAGTAGCGTTTGCAAGCAAAAACCAAGGCGATATCTCATCGCGCCTAAGAGATATATAGGAGAAATACGTAAAAATCTATTTAACCTTTTTACACCCCCTTAGGGGTAGAATTTCTAAAAATCCTGCGATTGGTTTTTAAACATTTGTATGAGTAACATTTGCAAGCGAAAACCAAGGCGATATCTCATCGTGCCTAAGAGATATATAGCAGAAACACGTAAAAACATATTTAACCCTTTACACCCCCTTAGGGGTGGAATTTCTAAAAATCCTGAATCTTGTTTTTAAACATTTGTATGAGTAGCGTTTGCAAGCAAAAACCAAGGCGATATCTCGTCGTGCCTAAGAGATATTGAGAAACACGTAAAAACCTATTCAACCTTTTTACACCCCCTTAGGGGTGGAATTTCTAAAAATCCTTAAATTTGTTTTTGAATATTTGTATGAGTAACATTTGCAAGCAAAAACCAAGGCGATATCTCATCGTGCCTAAGAGATATTAAGAAACACGTAAAAACATATTTAACTCTTTTACACCCCCTTGGGGGTGGAATTTCTGAACATCCTGAATATCGTTTTTAAACATTTGTATGAGTTACGTTTGCAAGCAAAAACCAAGGCGATATCTCATCGTGCCTAAAAGATATTGAGAAGAACGTAAAAACGTATTTAACTCTTTTACACCCCCGTAGGGGTGGAATTTCTGAAAATCGTGAAATTGGTTTTTGAAGATTTCTATGAGTAACATTTGCAAGCAAATACCAAGACGATATCTCAACGTGCCTAAGAGATATATAGGAGAAATACGTAAAAACATATTTAGCCTCATTACACCCCCTTAGGGGTGGATTTTCTAAAAATCCTGTGATTGGTTTTTAAATATTTGTACGAGTAACATTTGCAAGCGATAAACCAAGGCGATATCTCAACGTGCCTAAGAGATATATAGGAGAAATACGTAAAAACATATTTAGCCTTTTCACACCCCTTTAGGGGTGGATTTTCTGAAAATCCTGTGATTGGTTTTTAAACATTCGTATGAGTAACATTTGCAAGCGAAAACCAAGGCGATATCTCCTCGTGCCTAAGAGATATTAAGAAACACGTAAAAACATAATTAACCTTTTTACACCCCCTTTGGGGTGGAATTTCTAAAAATCATGAAATCAGTTTTTGAAGATTTCTATGAGTAACATTTGCAAGCAAATACCAAGGCGATATCTCAACGTGCCTAAGAGATATATAGGAGAAATACGTAAAAACATATGTAGCCTTTTTACACCCTCTCAGGGGTGGATTTTCCAAAAATCCTGTGATTGGTTTTTAAACATTTGTATGAGTAACATTTGCAAGCAAAAACCAAGGCGATATCTCATCGTGCCTAAGAGATATTGAGAAACACGTAAAAAGATATTTAACCCTTTTACACCCCCTTAGGGGTAGACCTTTAGAAAATTTCTAAATTGTTTTTTAAATATTTGTATGAGTAACATTTGCAAGGAAAAACCAAGGCGATATCTCGTCGTGCCTAAGGGATATTGAGAAATACGTTAAAACATATTTAACCCTTTTACATCCCCTTAGGGGTAGAATTTCTAAAAATCCTGAAACCTGTTTTTAGACGTTTGTATGAGGAACATTTGCAAGCGACAATCAAGGCGATATCTCATCGTGCCTAAGAGATATTGAGAAATACGTAAAAACATATTTAACCTTTTTACACCCCCTTGAGGGTGGAATTTTTTGAAATTCTGAATTCAGTTTCTAAACACTTGTCTGAGTAAGATTTGCAAGGAAAAACCAAGGCGATATCTCATCGTGCCTAAGAGATATTGAGAAATACGTAAAAACATATTTAACCTTTTTACACCCCCTTAAGGGTGGAATTTTTTAAAATCCTGAATTTGGTTTCTAAACATTTGTCTGAGTAAGATTTGCAAGAAAAAACCAAGGCGATATCTCGTCGTGCCTAAGGGATATTGAGAAATACGTAAAAACATATTTAACCCTTTTACACCCCCTTAGGGGTAGAATTTCTTAAAATCCTGAATTCAGTTTTTAAACATTTGTCCGAGTTATATTTGCAAGTAGGAACCAAGGCGATATCTCATCGTGTTTAAGAGATATTGAGAAATACGTAAAAACATATTTAACCTTTTTACGACCTCTTAGGGGTGGAATTTCTAAAAATCCTGAAACTTGTTCTTAGACATTTGTATGAGTAACATTTGCAAGCGAAAATCAAGGCGATATTTCATCGTGCCTAAGAGATGTTGAGAAATACGTAAAAACATGATTAACCCTTTTACACACCCTTAGGGGTAATATTTCTAAAAGGTCTGCAATTGGTTTTTAAACATTTGCGTGAGTAACATTTGCAAGCAAAAACCAAGGCGATATCTCATCGCGCCGAAGAGATATATGAGAGAAATACGTAAAAACATATTTAACCTTTTTACACCCCCTTAAGTGTGGAATTTCTAAAAATCCTGCGATTCGTTTTTGAACATTTGTATGAGTAACATTTGCGAACGAAAACCAAGGCGATATCTCATCGTGCCTAAGAGAAATTGAGAACCACGTAAAAACATATTTAATCCTTTTACACACCCTTAGGGGTAGAATTTTTAAAAATGACTGAATGTAGTTGTTAAACATTTGCATGAGTAACATTTGCAAGCAAAAACCAAGGCGATATCTCATCGTGCCTAAGAGATATATAGCAGAAGCACGTAAAAACATATTTAACCTTTTACACCCCCTTAGGGGTGGAAGTTTCAAAAATTTGCGAGCGAAAACCAAGGCGATATCTTATCGTGCCTACGAGATATTGAGAAATACGTAAAAACATATTTAACCGTTTTACACCCCCTTAGGGTAGAATTTTGAAGAATCCTCAAGATTGTTTTTAAACATTTGTATGAGGAACATTTGCAAGCAAAAACAAATGCAATATCTCGTCGTGCCTAAGGGATATTGAGAAATACGTAAAAACATATTGAACCCTTTTACGACCTCGTAGGGGTGGAATTTCTAAAAATCCTGAAACTTGTTTTTGAACATTTGTATGAGTAGCGTTTTCAAGCAAAAACCAAGGCGATATCTCATCGTGCCTAAGAGATATTGAGAAACACATAAAAACATATTCAACTTTTTACACCCCCTTAGGGGTGGAATTTCTAAAAATCCTGAAATTGGTTTTTAAACATTTTATGAGTAACTTTTGCAAGCGAAAACCAAGGCGATATCTCATCGTGCCTAAGAGACATTGAAAAATACGTAAAAACATATTTAACACTTTTGCACCCCCTTAGAGGTAGAATTTCAACGAATCCTGAAATTGGTTTTTAAAAATTTGTATAAGGAACATTTGCAAGAAAAAACCAAGGCAATATCTCGTCGTGCCTAAGGGATATTGAGAAATACAAAAAACAATATTTGACCCTTTTACGACCTCTTAGGGGTTGAATTTCTAAAAATCCTGGAATTTGTTTTTAGAGATTTGTATGAGTAACATTTGCAAGCAAAAACCAAGGCGATATCTCATCTCGCCTAAAAGATATTGAGAAATACGTAAAAACATATTTAACCCTTTTAAACACCCTTAGGGGTAGAATTTCTAAAACTCCTGGAATTGGTTTTTAAACATTTGTATGAGTAACATTTGCAAGTGAAAACCAAGGCGATATCTCATCGTGCCTAAGAGATATTGAGAAATACGTAAAAACATATTCAATCGTTTTACACCCCCTTAGGGGTAGAATTTCAAAGAATCCTGAAATTGGTTTTTAAACATTTGTATGAGGAACATTTGCAAGCAAAAACCAAGGCGATATCTCGTCGTGCCTAAAGGATATTGAGAAATACGTAAAAACATATTTAACCCTTTTACATCCCCTTAGGGGTAGAATTTCTAAAAATCCTGAAACCCGTTTTTAGACATTTGTATGAGTAAGATTCGCAAGCAAAAACCGAAGGGATATCTCATCGTGCCTAAGAGATATTGAGAAATACGTAAAAGAATATTTAACGCTTTTACACCCCCTTAGGGGTAGAATTTCTAAAAATTCTGCAATTGGTTTTCGAACATTTGCATGAGTAACATTTGGAAGCAAAAACCAAAGCGATATCTCATCGCGCCTAAGAGATATATAGGAGAAATACGTAAAAACATATCTAATCTTTTTACACCCGCTTAGGGGTGGAATTTCTAAAAATCCTGCGATTGGTTTTTAAACATTTGTATGAGTAACATTTGCAAGCGAAAATCAAGGCGTTATCTCATCGTGCCTAAGAGATATTGAGAAATACGTAAAAAAATATTTAACCCTTTTACACCCCCTTAGGGGTAGACCTTTAGAAAATTTCTAAATTGTTTTTTAAATATTTGTATGAGTAACATTTGCAAGGAAAAACCAAGGCAATATCTCGTCGTGCCTAAGGGATATTGAGAAATACGTAAAAACATATTTAACCCTTTCACATCCCCTTAGGGGTAGAATTTCTAAAAATTCTGAAACCTGTTTTTAGACGTTTGTATGAGGAACATTTGCAAGCGACAATCAAGGCGATATCTCATCGTGCCTAAGAGATATTGAGAAATACGTAAAAACATATTTAACTTTTTTACACCCCCTTAAGGGTGGAATTTTTTGAAATCCTGAATTTGGTTTCTAAACATTTGTCTGAGTAAGATTTGCAAGGAAAAACCAAGGCGATATCTCATCGTGCCTAAGAGATATTGAGAAACACGTAAAAACATATTTAACCTTTTTACACCCCCTTAGGAGTTTAATTTCTAAAAATCCTGAAATTCGTTTGTAAACATTTGTATCAGTAACGTTTGCAAGTAAAAACCAAGGCGATATCTCGTCGTGCCTAAGGGATATTGAGAAATACGTAAAAACATATGATATTTAACCCTTTTACATCCCCTTAGGGGTAGAATTTTTAAAAATCCCGAAACCTGTTTTTAGACGTTTGTATGAGGAACATTTGCAAGCGACAATCAAGGCGATATCTCATCGTGCCTAAGAGATATTGAGAAATACGTAAAAACATATGATATTTAACCCTTTTACATCCCCTTAGGGGTAGAATTTTTAAAAATCCCGAAACCTGTTTTTAGACGTTTGTATGAGGAACATTTGCAAGCGACAATCAAGGCGATATCTCGTCGTGCCTAAGGGATATTGAGAAATACGTAAAAACATATTTAACCTTTTTACACCCTTTTAGGGGTAGAATTTCTTAAAATCCTGAATTCAGTTTTTAAACATTTGTCCGAGTTATATTTGCAAGTAGGAACCAAGGCGATATCTCATCGTGTTTAAGAGACATTGAGAAATACGTAAAAACATATTTAACCTTTTTACGACCTCTTAGGGGTGGAATTTCTAAAAATCCTGAAACTCGTTCTTAGACATTTGTATGAGTAACATTTGCAAGCGAAAATCAAGGCGATATTTCATCGTGCCTAAGAGATATTGAGAAATACGTAAAAACATGATAAACCCTTTTACACACCCTTAGGGGTAAAATTTCTAAAAGGTCTGCGATTGGTTTTTGAACATTTGTATGAGTAACATTTGCAAACAAAAACCAAGGCGATATCTCATCGTGCCTAAGAGAAATTGAGAACCACGTAAAAACATATTTAATCCTTTTACACACCCTTAGGGGTAGAATTTTTAAAAATGACTGAATGTGGTTGTTAAACATTTGCATGAGTAACATTTGCAAGCAAAAACCAAGGCGATATCTCATCGTGCCTAAGAGATATATAGCAGAAGCACGTAAAAACATATTTAACCTTTTACACCCCCTTAGGGGTGGAAGTTTCAAAAATTTGCGAGCGAAAACCAAGGCGATATCTTATCGTGCCTACGAGATATTGAGAAATACGTAAAAACATATTTAACCGTTTTACACCCCCTTAGGGTAGAATTTTGAAGAATCCTCAAGATTGTTTTAAAACATTTGTATGAGGAACATTTGCAAGCAAAAACAAAGGCAATATCTCGTCGTGCCTAAGGGATATTGAGAAATACGTAAAAACATATTGAACCCTTTTACGACCTCTTAGGGGTGGAATTTCTAAAAATCCTGAAACTTGTTTTTGAACATTTGTATGAGTAGCGTTTTCAAGCAAAAACCAAGGCGATATCTCATCGTGCCTAAGAGATATTGAGAAACACATAAAAACATATTCAACTTTTTACACCCCCTTAGGGGTGGAATTTCTAAAAATCCTGAAATTGGTTTTTAAACATTTTATGAGTAACTTTTGCAAGCGAAAACCAAGGCGATATCTCATCGTGCCTAAGAGACATTGAAAAATACGTAAAAACATATTTAACACTTTTGCACCCCCTTAGAGGTAGAATTTCAACGAATCCTGAAATTGGTTTTTAAACATTTGTATAAGGAACATTTGCAAGAAAAAACCAAGGCAATATCTCGTCGTGCCTAAGGGATATTGAGAAATACAAAAAACAATATTTGACCCTTTTACGACCTCTTAGGAGTTGATTTTCTAAAAATCCTGGAATTTGTTTTTAGAGATTTGTATGAGTAACATTTGCAAGCAAAAACCAAGGCGATATCTCATCTCGCCTAAAAGATATTGAGAAATACGTAAAATCATATTTAACCCTTTTAAACACCCTTAGGGGTAGAATTTCTAAAACTCCTGGAATTGGTTTTTAAACATTTGTATGAGTAACATTTGCAAGTGAAAACCAAGGCGATATCTCATCGTGCCTAAGAGATATTGAGAAATACGTAAAAACATATTCAATCGTTTTACACCCCCTTAGGGGTAGAATTTCAAAGAATCCTGAAATTAGTTTTTAAACATTTGTATGAGGAACATTTGCAAGCAAAAACCAAGGCGATATCTCGTCGTGCCTAAAGGATATTGAGAAATACGTAAAAACATATTTAACCCTTTTACATCCCCTTAGGGGTAGAATTTCTAAAAATCCTGAAACCCGTTTTTAGACATTTGTATGAGTAAGATTCGCAAGCAAAAACCGAAGGGATATCTCATCGTGCCTAAGAGATATTGAGAAATACGTAAAAGAATATTTAACGCTTTTACACCCCCTTAGGGGTAGAATTTCTAAAAATTCTGCAATTGGTTTTCGAACATTTGCATGAGTAACATTTGGAAGCAAAAACCAAAGCGATATCTCATCGCGCCTAAGAGATATATAGGAGAAATACGTAAAAACATATCTAATCTTTTTACACCCGCTTAGGGGTGGAATTTCTAAAAATCCTGCGATTGGTTTTTAAACATTTGTATGAGTAACATTTGCAAGCGAAAATCAAGGCGTTATCTCATCGTGCCTAAGAGATATTGAGAAATACGTAAAAAAATATTTAACCCTTTTACACCCCCTTAGGGGTAGACCTTTAGAAAATTTCTAAATTGTTTTTTAAATATTTGTATGAGTAACATTTGCAAGGAAAAACCAAGGCGATATCTCGTCGTGCCTAAGGGATATTGAGAAATACGTAAAAATATATTTAACCCTTTTACATCCCCTTAGGGGTAGAATTTCTAAAAATTCTGAAACCTGTTTTTAGACGTTTGTATGAGGAACATTTGCAAGCGACAATCAAGGCGATATCTCATCGTGCCTAAGAGATATTGAGAAATACGTAAAAACATATGATATTTAACCCTTTTACACCCGCTTAGGGGTAGAATTTTTAAAAATCCCGAAACGTGTTTTTAGACGTTTGTATGAGGAACATTTGCAAGCGACAATCAAGGCGATATCTCGTCGTGCCTAAGGGATATTGAGAAATACGTAAAAACATATTTAACCTTTTTACACCCCCTTAGGGGTAGAATTTCTTAAAATCCTGAATTCAGTTTTTAAACATTTGTCCGAGTTATATTTGCAAGTAGGAACCAAGGCGATATCTCATCGTGTTTAAGAGACATTGAGAAATACGTAAAAACATATTTAACCTTTTTACGACCTCTTAGGGGTGGAATTTCTAAAAATCCTGAAACTCGTTCTTAGACATTTGTATGAGTAACATTTGCAAGCGAAAATCAAGGCGATATTTCATCGTGCCTAAGAGATATTGAGAAATACGTAAAAACATGATGAACCCTTTTACACACCCTTAGGGGTAAAATTTCTGAAAGGTCTGCGATTGGTTTTTGAACATTTGTATGAGTAACATTTGCAAACGAAAACCAAGGCGATATCTCATCGTGCCTAAGAGAAATTGAGAACCACGTAAAAACATATTTAATCCTTTTACACACCCTTAGGGGTAGAATTTTTAAAAATGACTGAATGTGGTTTTTAAACATTTGCATTAGTAACATTTGCAAGCAAAAACCAAGGCGATATCTCATCGTGCCTAAGAGATATATAGCAGAAGCACGTAAAAACATATTTAACCTTTTACACCCCCTTAGGGGTGGAAGTTTCAAAAATTTGCGAGCGAAAACCAAGGCGATATCTCATCGTGCCTACGAGATATTGAGAAATACGTAAAAACATATTTAACCGTTTTACACCCCCTTAGGGTAGAATTTTGAAGAATCCTCAAGATTGTTTTTAAACATTTGTATGAGGAACATTTGCAAGCAAAATCAAAGGCAATATCTCGTCGTGCCTAAGGGATATTGAGAAATACGTAAAAACATATTGAACCCTTTTACGACCTCTTAGGGGTGGAATTTCTAAAAATCCTGAAACTTGTTTTTGAACATTTGTATGAGTAGCGTTTTCAAGCAAAAACCAAGGCGATATCTCATCGTGCCTAAGAGATATTGAGAAACACATAAAAACATATTTAACTTTTTACACCCCCTTAGGGGTAGAATTTCTAAAAATCCTGAAATTGGTTTTTAAACATTTTATGAGTAACTTTTGCAAGCGAAAACCAAGGCGATATCTCATCGTGTATAAGAGACATTGAAAAATACGTAAAAACATATTTAACACTTTTACACCTCCTTAGGGGTAGAATTTTAAAGAATCCTGAAATTGGTTTTTAAACATTTGTATAAGGAACATTTGCAAGCAAAAACCAAGGCAATATCTCGTCGTGCCTAAGGGATATTGAGAAATACGTAAAAACATATTTAACCCTTTTACGACCTCTTAGGGGTAGAATTTCGGAAAATCCTGAAACGTGTTCTTAGACATTTGTATGAGTAACATTCGCAAGCAAAAACCGAAGGGATATCTCATCGTGCCTAAGAGATATTGAGGAATACGTAAAAGAATATTTAACCATTTTACACCCCCTTAGGGGTAGAATTTCTAAAAATGACTGAAATTGGTTTTTAAACATTAGCATGAGTAACGTTTACAAGCAAAAACCAAGGCGATATCTCATCGTGCCAAAGAGATATATAGCAGAAACACGTAAAAACATATTGAACCTTTTACACCCCATTAGGGGTGGAATTTTCCAAAATTTGCGAGCGAAAACCAAGGCGATATCTTATCGTGCCTACGAGATATTAAGAAATACGTAAAAACACATTTAACCGTTTTACACACCCTTGGGGTAGAATTTTGAAGAATCCTGAAAATCGTTTTCAAACATTTGTATGAGGAACATTTGCAAGCAAAAACCAAGGCAATATCTCGTCGTGCCTAAGGGAGATTGAGAAATACGTAAAAACATATTTAACCCTTTTACGACCTCTTAGGGGTGGAATTTCTGAAAATCCTGAAACTCGTTTTTAGAGATTTGTATGAGTAACATTTGCATGCAAAAACCAAGGTGATATCTCATCGTGCCTAAGAGATATTGAGAAACACGTAAAAACATATTTAAATTTTTTACACCCCCTTAGAGGTAGAATTTCTAAAAATCCTGAAATTAGTTTTTAAACATTTGTATGAGTAACGTTTGCCAGCAAAAACCAAGGCGATATCTCATCGTGCATAAGAGATATTAAGAAACACGTAAAAACATATTTGACCCTTTTACACCCCCTTAGGGGTGGAATTTCTGAAAATCCTGAAATTGGTTTTTAAACATTTTTATGAGTAACATTTGCAAGCGAAAACCAAGGCGATATCTCATCGTGCCTAAGAGATATTGAGAAATACGTAAAAACATATTTAATCGTTTGACACCACCTTAGGGGTGGAACTTTAAAGAATCCCGAAATTGGTTTTTAAACATTTGTATGAGGAACATTTGCAAGCAAAAACCAAGGCAATATCTCGTCATGCCTAAGGGATATTGAGAAATACGTAAAAACATATTGAACCCTTTTACGACCTCTTAGGGGTGGAATTTCTGAAAATCCTGAAACTTGTTTTTAGAGATTTGTATGAGTAACATTTGCAAGCAAAAACCAAGGCGATATCTCATCGTGCCTAAGAGATATTAAGAAACACGTAAAAACATATTTAACCCTTTTACACCCCCTTAGGGGTGGAATTTCTGAAAATCCCGAATTTCGTTTTTAAACATTTGTATAAGTAACGTTTGCAATCGAAAACCAAGGCGATATCTCATCGTGCCTAAGAGATATTAAGAAATACGTAAAAACGTATTTAACCCTTTTACACCCCCTTAGGGTGGAATTTCTGAAAATCCTGAAATTGGTTTTTAAACATTTGTATGAGTAACATTTGCAAGCGAAAACCAAGGCGATATCTCAACGTGCCTAAGAGATATATAGGAGAAATACGTAAATACATATTTAGCCTTTTTACACTCCCTTAGGGGTGGATTTTCTAAAAATCCTGTGATTGGTTTTTAAACATTTGTATGAGTAACATTTGCAAGCGAAAGCCAAGGCGATATCTCATCGTACCTAAGAGATATTGAGAAATACCTAAAAACATATCTAACCCTTTTACACCCCCTTAGGGGTGGACCTTTAGAAAACCCCTAAATTGATTTTTAAACATTTGTATGAGTAACATTTGCAAAAAAAAAACGAAGGCGATATCTCATCGTGCCTAAGAGACATTAGTAGTATGTGTACACCTTTGCTCCATCCCACTCCTATCCCCACTCCTTCCCCCACCACGCGGCTACCCCCACCACCTCACTTTTCCACCGCCGCGCTACCCGCTCTGCTTGACCAGTGCCGGTAACATGGAGATGGTAAAGTGAGGTGGTGTGGGTACCTTGGTGAACAAGGAAGAGTAGAGATAAGCGTAGGATGGAGCAAAGGTGTACACATACTTGGAAAAATGAATAAAATTATGTACTCACCACCACCGCAGCTGTTGTAGGCATCTACCCTCCTGCCAAAGCGATTTTAAACTCCTGTCTCTCGAATGTACTCTCTCACACACGCACACACACACACATACACATGCACAGCGTCTTTAATTCATTACTACGTCCTCGTCAAAGCCCTCGTCCACGGCGTCGATATCGTAGCCGATATCTATCTCATCACCGAGGGCTTCTATAATAAACGCAGCCACATCCACGCGTTCACCGTTCGATAAGCGAACCCGCGGAACGTTATCGCCGGCAAGAGGTCGCATCATGACAGCGATCAAGTCATCTCCGCCGCACGCTTCTTCGACGAGCTGCTCGATACCTGCAACATCCACGCGTTCGAGTCCGTATATGGAAAACTCCATGACAAGAACCGGCAGCATACTTGCTACAGGATCCGGATGAAATAGGTGAGACCAGTCGATGTAAATAGTTTCGCCGAAATCGACTAGCAACACCTCGCCGTACCCATCAAAGTCCGGGTAAACCACTTCCCCGCGGACAACGTTATTGAAACGAGGCACAATACAGGACATGCCGATATGCAACTCCCCAAGTTCAATGGGTCTTCCACGACGTTCCACTAAATACACACTACGCAGGAGCTCTTCGAGCTCGTCGTATGCATCGCACATTTCCTGCGTACGCAGAAACACACTCATTACACTCTCGACAAACATTAATCGGCACCAAAACGCGTCGCTTAAAATCTCCTTGCCGTATCGTGGATACATATTGCTTTTTATTGTTTCCAAGTAGGATGCCAAAGACAGACTAAATGCTCGAGATGCTACTAGAGAGTATCACGGGCATAAAGATAACAACCTCCTATGAATCATAACTAGGTATCCATCACTTTGAATGCAACGAAAGAGGTATTCGAGCATGCATAGCCCGGCGCTATGCTCCTCGCAAAGTGCTTGCTCTGCAGTAAAAGATATAGAATATGATCCCTCACAGAGAGAGAGAGAAAGACTTCAATTATTATGCTATAAAAATAAGAGACGCAGTAAGATCAGATATTTTTAAACTAACCAATATTTTATGGAAAGCACTTTATACATTTACCGTCGTATGCAACAGCCCTGCAAACACGGTCATCCACGCTCGGAGATTCCTTCACCGTTAATTTTATTTCTATCGCTATATGGAATTAATTTGTATTATCACTCGTAATATTGGTTTTAAATTATTTTACGCTGTGGACGTTGTCATCATAGTGTACTTCTGGAAAAAGAACGAAACAACTATTTAATTGAGCGCACTGATCAATAAAAAACATCGTGTACAGAATAATCGATATTGTCTTACCTGATATGCCACGCCTCATTATACAAAGTTGGCAGCGTTGATGATCTTCTGCTACCGACGACAACTGCGGATGAGGATGTCGGGTGGCCCTTTTCTTTCCCGAAGTTAGCTCTATCTGTACAGTATATGTATCTTCCTCTCGCTCTCCATGACACGAATAACGAACCTTCGGTGTCGGCTCATATGCAGGGGTTGCTCGCTCTGCAAAGCATTTTTTAATTAAAAATAAATATCACATGATTTTAAATTATTTTTCATTTTTTACTTACCAAGTTCTGCTGCTTTGCTGCTAATCGACATTGGCACGTATTCCATGATCTGCTGTGTTAATGAAGCAGAGACGAGCGATCCGTCTTCTTTCTAGCGCAGACCTTTGCTGATGCTTCGGTTTTACGACTGTCTCTCTCTCTCTCACTGTGACTGACATCGGCGTATACTTTATAATATTTCGAGCGAAATGTACACTATATACAATTATTTACAACAGTTTCTTTATCACAAATAGCTGCACATACGTAGAATTATTGCGTTCGCGACGCAACACCCGATGCATGATCAGCGATATGACCACGAAACAGCACAATTATTTCGGACAAAATAATTTTTATAAACTCCGTATCCTCTGGCGTTAGCAAGATCGCGATGTGTTCGAGCGCTTCTTCAAAGAAGTCCTTGGAACCGATGATCTCATACGCTACTGCACGAGGCATTTCACTGACAACTATTTTTTCACGGACATATGATACCACCTCGTGCATACACCTCTGAATCGTTTCACTTTTGCTCTCTAGAGCCTGCATATGAATATCAATTCTTCTACTTATTTCGACGAGCATATCAAATGTAGACCGCTGAAGAACAATGTTTGGAGAGTATTTTCGGAAGCGTTTCCGTTTCGATTCTCCAGATTCCTCTTGATTTTCGTATTCCTCATCAACGCTACCGCTTATTTTACCAAATGACACAGCTCTGTGCTGGTAACACGAGGTTAAAAGTGTGTAATGCGTTGTGTGCTCTATGCGGGTATTACACATTTTCTCGGCATCAGTCCCATGAGCTTCGAAATATTGTTGAACGCGAGAAAAATCACTTTTAAACACTCGCCACTCGTCCGCACCGAGTGTAATTCCGGTAAAAGTATTCGACAATATTTTCACCACCGGTGTAAGCGTACACGTAGAGTTCAACTCGAACCCGGCTACGATTATTTTACCAAATGATTTATTTAAACCGTACATAACGGGGTTCACTATATACTGCGATATCGCATGAGACTTAGCACCGTTATTTGCCATTTTTATTGCTTTCCTGTAGACTGTAACTTTTCGAATGAATCGTCGGTCGTGTTCATACTCCGTTTTATACAGATTTCCCCCACCACCTAATTGCATTGCCTCTTCTTTTGATACTGCAAATCATACGCCTGAAAATTGCTAGCCAATATCCTTTGATATTTGTCGCATTCTCCTCAACAGCCTAGTAACAGCAGCAGATATATCCCAAAACTCTTGCATACTCGCGCACACTTATGCGCACACGCACACATTGACATACAGATAATATGTACCATGAAAACTAAATAATATTCGTCGGTGAAATTTTATGATTTTCCTCATGGGCGAGTGCCTTGAAATTAGATGAAAACAATATGACTTTCAGCAGCGAAACTCGATAACTAAGTACATCATCATCGCTAAATATTTCCCTAGGTCTTGCTTTTGTAAAGCGATCGCGTGCGGCCATCTTCTTGGTTAGTCGTATTCATTACATCGTTGCAGTATATGCAGAGAGAGAGAGAGAGAGAGAGAGAGAGAGAGAGAGAGAGAGAGAGAGCTTGTTAAAGGAATATATATAAAAGTGAGCCGCTTTGAAAATTCTCTAGTTAATTGTCTGATTTACTGTGGTTACTACTACTACTACTACTGTGACAGCATAATCATGGTCAGAGTGGTAAAGCCCTCATTGATAAGAAAATTGATAGAGTTTATATTGAAGCGTAGACCGTCGTTGCGTTCGCGCTGGGGTAGAAGAAACTTACAGATCACCCTATGGGAACTTCCGACACAGGCGGTTGTTCGTAAAATTCGCGGTATGCTGTGCGAGTGTCATCAGCGCGATTTAGTTGACGCGTATAATATCGGATTGTTTGATAATCAAATAATTATTGATTCGGTGGTGCGTGTTATTCGTCGACGAGGTTGGCTGAATGAGACTGCTCTGCAACCCATACTCAATGAAAGACGTAAGTAATATACAGCGCTAATTACTTTTATTTTATTTCCTTTATTTCATAAGATTTTTATATAGTTCGACGGTATGAGGACGCAGAAATGGGATCCGACACCTATGATTTCGATGAGGAGGGTAGAACCGATTCAGATGATCATAGCAGGGACAACGATGGCGACAGCACCGTAGGGAATCGCTGGATAAATTTTACCCAGCCATTCTGCGGTTATAAACCTACAAACGGTCTTTTCATGGCAGGCCCCTCGAGAGAACCAGATGAATCCGTCGCAGGCCCATCGCGACAATACAGTTCAAACGATGATGCCAGCAGCAATACAGACAGCGAGGAAGAAGAAGAAGAAGAAGAAGAAGAAGAAGAAGAAGAGGAGGAGGAGGAGCAAGAAGAAGAAGAAGAAGAAGAAGAGGAGGAGGAGGAGGAGGAGGAGCAAGACGTAGACGATGACGACGAGGAGGAGGAGGAAGAGGAGGAGGAGGACCCTGTAGATTCAGGTAAGCTTTTAATAATACAACTACGCTGACAAAAATAAAAAAATTACGCGGATAATAATAGTAAAATGAAAAAGCAGGGTACGAGACGGACCCAAACGTTTTTCGCTTTGCACGATTCACTGTGCCGAGACCGCCGACAATCGAGTTGGTTTACGAAATGCGTCGGCGGTTCCCGGGTGCAGTCGACGGATTCGAGGACCAGAAGCAAATATAAGTTTGTAATTCTTACGTTACACGAATTATATGCATAGTATATAGCCAGCGACAAACAAAAATTTAAAGTAAATTAAATAAAAATTCTAATAAATGGTTTAATTATACCTGCAGGTGGACAGACCGGCGATGGAAGGACTGTTGCACGGGGTGGTGATATTTTGCCTCCTGGTGAACGTTTCGGTATCGACAACGAGCAGAGACGTTATTTTTCACGCTTTAGGATGCAGGGTCGAGAGACAGATTTTTATTTTCGTCAGCTACCGGTCGGTATCGATCATCTGACATGGTTCGAGGGAGGTGTACGAGATGTTCTCACACGTCTTACAGAATCGTGCGAAGGACATGATTATGTGGGTATGACTCTGAGCGTACCGTCTTTTGCGCAAGGACCTGTATGGTTATCATTTCGACCAGCTCGTGACATCGTTCCCGACGATATATGGCGACTAATTAATAGTGTAGCTCAGAGCGCGCGCGAATTTCGAATAGACGCTGGTACATGTAGAATGACGACGTGTATAGTACGAGGCGTCGAAGGAGCCGGTGTGGGCACTAGGCTTACACACGAGTCTATAGCAAAAAAGTCAATTTTACGCATAAGTAATCGCGATAATTTGTGTCTACAACGATCCCTTGTCACTGCCCGAGCGCATGCCGAACGCGGTCAAATACGTACGGGTGTGCTACACAGACGATGGTGTCAAATTCGGAACGGGCTTCGAGGTGCGCAATATACAGCGGCGATAGAGCTCACACGTAATGCAGGGGTAACGACACCGTCTAGGGGGTGTGGTGCGCGCGAAATTCAGCTCTTTCAGGAGTACTTGGTTCACGAGGGTATAGCGATTGTTGTTTATGAATTTCTCACCTTCGGAAAACGCGTTCCGGCTCTGTACGATGGGCGAAAATACGTACTCACTGCAACAGGTAAAATTAATCATACACTCTTTATTCTCTATTACGAGCGTTCTCATCACTATCAACCGATATTAAATCTCACCGGTGCGCTAGGTAGTCGGGGGTTCTGTACGCAATGTAATTCCAAGTATATTCGAGTACTCGAGCATCGATGTAGCTATCAATGTGCTCGCTGTAAATCCACTTATTGCAACGGTAATAGAGACTCTCAGCCTGAGTATTGCGCAGACTGTAATCGTTCGTTCTTTGGTGCTTTTTGCCTCGCTCATCACAAGAGTGAGGGCTCCGCGGGCATCACGTCTCGTAAATATAGACGGTACAGCGTCTGTAACGCATTGAAAATCTGTAGAGGCTGCTCGCGTATGATTAAAACCACAGATAAAAAGATGCATGTATGTGGTATATCGTTTTGTACTACATGCAAACAAACGCGGCCGACTACGCATGCATGTTTTATAGCACCTCTTAAGAAATCAGATGCGCAAAAGGAGAAGAAAAAAGACAAGTCTTGCACGAGATTTTTATTTTATGATTTTGAGACGCAGCAACACGCGCAATTGCATGATGATAAATCGACACGAATTCACGAACCGAATTTATGTGTCGCACAATGCGTATGTATGGCATGTCTGGATATCACAGATATAGAGACAGATTGTGCTAACTGTGGTAAACGTGAATTCGTGTTTATCGATGATCCTGTTGGGGATCTCGTAAAATTGGCATTATCGCAAAAATTTAAAAAGACCATCTGCATCGCCCATAATGCTAGAGGTTTCGACGCACAATTTATTGTACGGTATTTAATCGAGGTGCAAAAAACACAGCTGCCCTCTCTGATTATGAACGGTACGAAGATTGTCTCGATGAAAATTGGCGATGTCGTTTTTCTCGATAGTCTAAACTATTTACCCATGGCTCTTAGTGCTTTACCTAAGGCCTTTGGTTTCGCTGATGAGATGGCAAAAGGTACATTTCCCCATTTATTCAACACACCGGAATATCAGAATTACTCAGGTCCTCTGCCGGCTTTGCATTTTTACTCACCCGATACCATGTTCTCAGCGGATCGCGAGCGCTTTTTAAAATGGTATGAGGAAGAATCGAGTCGCGTAGATTATAAATTTGATTTTGCGACGCAATTTGTGCAATATTGTCGTACAGATGTTACGGTTTTGAGACGAGCGTGTTTAGCTTTTCGAGAGTTACTTATACGTTGTGGGAGCGTGTGCCCCTTTACAGAAGCATGCACGATAGCATCAGCATGTATGAGAGTATTTCGAAAGAATTTTCTACAGAAAGATCGCATTGCAGTGTTACCACCAGGAGGATATCGCTGGGGCGATAAGCAATCGCGCAAGGCCGTCGTATGGCTCGTACGGCTCGAGCGTGAGCTCAACTGCGTTATCGCTCATGCTGGACGCACGAGAGAGTATCGCCCTCCGGCCGGCCTACCGGCCGTGGACGGTTACTACGTGGATGCGGGGGTCCATCACGTTCTTCAATTTCATGGCTGCTTTTGGCATGGTTGTCCACGATGTTATCGCGTGAATAGAGATGCTCGAACTAAATTCGGTGATACAATGGATGAGCGATACGAGCGTACCATTCTTATTTCCGGGCGAATCAGATCGAAAGGGTACACTCTAACCGAAATATGGGAATGCGATTTTGACAGATTACTCGAGAATAACGAGGAAATGTCGATATACGTGAAAAATCACGCCATGGTCAAGCAGGCGCCTCTCGAACCACGCGATGCATTCTTTGGCGGTCGAACGGAAAATTTTGTAAGCTTGTACGACGTCGCGAACGGGGAGCAGATACGCTATGTGGATGATTGCTCGCTGTATCCGTGGGTATGTAAGAATGGAAAATATCCCGTTGGACACCCGAAATTGTACGTAGGTGACGAGTGTCGAGAACTCGTAGGACTTGAAAACGATCTAAGTGTCGTCGAGGGTCTCGTGAAGTGTACCGTGCTGGCACCGCGCGATTTGTATATACCCGTACTGCCTGTTCGCATGCATGGGAAACTACTGTTCCCCCTGTGTAGAACGTGCTGTACAGATATGGACACATCCGTGGTTTGTACACACGATGACACGACTGAGCGAGCGTTTGACGGCACATGGGTCGTGGACGAACTGAGAAAAGCTGTGTCGCTCGGATATAAAGTGACGCGTATCTATGAAATTTGGCAATACGTTGTTACGCAGTATGACTCGACAACGCGACGAGGCGGTCATTTTGCCGAGTACATCGATACATTCCTAAAAATAAAACAGGAGGCGAGTGGTCCGCCAACAGAGTGTAACGATGACGAAGAAGCAATAGAGCGTTTTATAGCATTGTACAAGGAGTCTGAGGGTGTATATCTCGAGCGAAGTGCTTTGCAGCCAAATCCGGGTTTACGTTCACTAGCGAAATTGGCTCTTAATTCATTCTGGGGAAAGTTTGGTCAACGAGAGAATCTCACGAAAACCGTTATCGTCTTCACGCGCGCGGAGTTAATGAATTTACTAACGAGTCCGGAGATTGAGGTGACGGGGATGCTACCGGTTAATCACAAGATTATGTATGTAAACTATGTGAGCAACCGCGATGCTATCCAACCATCACCGACATCAAACGCCGTGATTGCAGCATACACGACGGCACAGGCACGCCTAAAATTATACAGTTATCTTGAGGGGCTCGGGCGGCGAATATTGTACTGCGATACGGACTCCTGTATTTACGTGAGCCATCCCGGTGGTAACGAGTATGAGCCACCAATCGGTCAATTTCTAGGAGATCTTACGGATGAATTAAGTGAATACGGGCCTGGTAGTTATATAACTTCGTTCGTTTCGGGTGGACCAAAATTTTACGCATACCTTGTCCGTAAACCCGACGGTACGATTATTGAAAAATGTAAAGTGAAGGGTATCACGCTAAACTTTGCGAATAGCCGTCACGTAAATTATAACGCATTACGATCTTTCGTGACAGGAGCAAGGAGCGTACCTATTATTTTAAAATTCGACGCTATTCGACGTACGGAATTTCATCATGTAGTAACGCGTAAAGAAACGAAATCATGCGAGCCTGTTAACACGAAGCGAAAACGGCACGGGCTGTACTCTACTGTACCGTATGGCTATTGTGAAACACGCTAATTAGTATAACGCAAAAAGTATATAGTTTTACGGGTGAATTCGCGATATTTAAAAATAATCTTTTTGTCTAATTTCATGTAACATATTTACTGTGTACAATACATTGAAAAATTGATTTATCATGTATAAAATCGTTATCGGATCGTTCTTTTTGTGCTGCTATTCGTAACAGTAGCTGCTATCTCTCTACCGTTCCCTTTTGTGCTGACTTTCTGATCGTTGATTCCTTTTGTCCCGTCTTTCTTATCGAGTGTTTCCTTTTGTTCTGGCTTTCTAGTGCCACATCCGTGGATATAATATCGTTGTTTAGAATTTGATGATTCGTAAAATTTGTATATAGAGATGTATGCATAGTGAAATAAAAATATTGCTTTATTTGTGAGAAATATAAAAATTATCGTTATTTAATATACATACAGCGTAAACGCCAGCTTATACCGCGGGCCCGCGCCTCATCAGCTAGTGCAGGCGCGCCGCGTCTTATCAGCTCTTTAAGGCCGCGAAAATAGCTGATGCCGCGGGGTCGCCGCCGCCGCCGCCGCCGCCGCAGCCGCAGCCGCGGTATAAGCTTATTTAAGAGTATGCTGATTGATTTTGATAGACACTCATCGATATGGATACACGTTGGAAACATCCATGGACAGCTGTGATAAGCGGTCCTACGGGATGTGGTAAAACATATTTTGTAAAAAAATTCTTTAAATACATGCGCGAAATTACGGATGTCCCGTTCGAGCGTATACTTTTTTATTACTCAGAGTGGCAGTCCGGGTATTCAGAGTACGGTGATAAAATCGAATTTCGCGAGGGTTTACCGCAAGCAGTAGACTACTCGAATGACGCAAGACCTAAACTTGTGGTCATTGACGATCTAATGCGCGAGGCATCCAACAATACTGTGGTCGATCTTTTCACCAAGGGTAGCCATCATAAAAATCTTAGTGTCATTTTCATCACGCAAAATCTCTTCCATCAGGGTCACGGGCAGCGCGATATCTCCTTAAACGCTAATTATATCATTGTCTTCAAAAATCCGCGAGATCGCGCGCAAATTCAGCACCTAGCCCGCCAGGTATGTCCCGAGAATCCGCGATTTTTGCAGGAAGTATATTTCGATGCAACAGCCGCACCGCACGGCTATCTATTATTCGACTTGAAACAATCGACGCCTGATAATTGTCGATTTCGCGCCTGTATATTTCCCGATGACCAATACCATTACGTTTACGTGCCTCAAAAAGCAATAAAAGTTCGCGATGCATCGCGCGATGTACCAGTAATGCGCTTGTAATGGCGTTGCGCGGACCTCTCGATAAAAAGCAGATAATTATATTGCAAGCGTTGTGTTATCTGAAGCAAGAGCAACGACGTGCAATTTTGCGCAAAGCAGATGTAGCGCTTGTACGCTGTATATGCGAGTGTGCTCTAAACGTTTTACAGGGAAACGTGAGTCTGAACAACGTGCAAAAGAATCATCTTCGGAGGCACGCGACAATTCTTCGACGACTAGCCGCCAAAAGGGGAAATTGGAGCGGTAAGAGGAAGATCATCGTCGAGCACTGTGTCGGATTTCTCAAGTTGCTTCTTGCGCCTGTCTTGGCCTACGCGAGACATGGAGTATGCCAGAAAGATGGTACTTATTCCTCATGATAACATACAACGTCTCGCTGGACTCGCCACTACTGCCGCTGCTGCTACTACTACTACTACTACTAGTGCAGACCCGCTGCCTTCCGTACAGACTACCGGTACACCATTATCGCGCCTCGACTCTGAGCTGAGTGAAATTCTAAACTCTCACTCGTACAAGAGCGAGAGAGAGAAGTGGATAGCGTACCAACAGGTTTTACAGCGTTATCTTCACATGGTCGAATACGATAATGCCGTACCGAATATTTCATCAAAACGAAAAGTAGCAACACTCGATAGCCACGAGAATAAATCCGACGACGATTTAATGAACAAAGTTAAATCGCGGCTCAATGACACACTTATTATCGATAGCGTACCAAAAAAATTTAAATCTAAAGCAATATCGTTGCTTCGCAATTTGCATCGCAGCGCCGTTGGTAAAAAAATGACATGGGATCGTAACGGCGTTGTTTCCATAGACGGCAGAAGAATTTCAAATTCCAATATCGTTGATCTTGTTAACGATGCTATGCGAGCTAGAAAACGCGAGAAACCCATCGGACGATCTCACTTTGCCAAACTCCTGCGAGCGATACAGATGCCGCGTGAATTTATCGGTAACCCCGCGTTACTACACGAGCCTACACCTACGTCATCGTCGACACCACAGCGGCGTCTTATTTTACCGCGCGAAAACGATAGTAGCAGCAGCAGCAACGGTAGCAACAACAACAACAACAACGACGACGACGAGGCCGAGACCGCACACTCAAACAGAGATTTAATGCTCACGGCTGAAAACGACATCATCGAGGGGGAGGAGGGGAATGAAGAAGAGGACGAACAATTGCAAAACTTTGCACAAGTAGAATATCGACCACCCACACAGCTAGAAAAGAAAAAGAAAAAGCATCCATTTAACTGGTCATCGCTAAAATTATGAAAATTCTTCAAAAAATCTATTATGACACCGCTCATCCTGCTTCCTATTCTCGAGCAAAAAATTTGGCCCAGGTGGATCGTAGAGTAGCGCGAAAAAATGTTTTACCATGGCTCGAGACACAGGATTCATATAACATGCATCGCCTCGTACGACGACGATTTCCCCGTCGTACGTACAGTGTGAGTAATATAGACGATGTATGGGAGGCTGATTTAGCTGATCTTCGCTCGATAGCCACGTACAACGATGGGTACGCGTATCTGCTTGTTGTTATTGATGTGTTGAGCAAATACGCGTGGGTCGAGGCTTTGCGTGACAAAACGAGCGCAAACGTGGCCCGCGGTCTCACACGCATACTCGCGCGCAGTAACAATCGTCGCCCTCAACAATTGCAAACTGATCGAGGCAAAGAATTTATCGGCGCACCGTTTCAGCAAATTCTCAAGAAAAAGAATATCGATTTTCGCGCTGCTCGTAACCCTGATATAAAAGCCTCGATTGCCGAACGCTTTAATCGAACAATAAAAGAGCGAATGTGGCGCTACTTTACATACACGCGAAATAAGCGTTACATCGATGTTTTACAAAATTTTTTATATGCTTATAATCACACTAGACACAGCGGAACGCGTATTCCTCCGAGCGAGGTAACCCTCGAAAATGCCTCTATAGCCCGAGACAATTTAGCACGGCGTTACGAGCGTAACGCGAAAAAAATTAAAAAGCCTAAATACAGCGTCGGTGACTTGGTACGTATCAGTACAGCTAAAGCAGCTTTCGTGAAAGGATACGAGCGTGGTTGGAGTAACGAATTATTCAAGATTCAACGAATATCGGTGAATCGAGAGCCATTCGTGTATATTTTACACGATCTGAATAACGAGACTATCGACGGTATTTTCTACGAGGCAGAATTATCACGAGTACGAGCGCCTCCGTCATCCGAGAAGACGGAAGAGAAGAAGAGGACAAAGAAGAAGAAGAAGAACGCTCGGGATCATCGTCCGTGATAAATATGAGCTCCAAGGATAGCTCTTTCTTTGTCGTACTACCGAGCAACAGTAGTATGCAGTATTTTCCGGATAATACGACGACGAAATTTATTACAAAACTACCACGTCAGATACGCCTGCACGGAGAATGGGCTGTTTCTCTTGTGGAAATTGCTTATCCGATGACTCTTTTACATGTTCCTACTGTAGAAAATCTCGTAACTTTTGAGGATGGTGATTATGATTTATCGGGTTTAAATCTTTTAACACGGAGGAGCACTGATAGAGACCAAGTAGCACCTGGTGTATATCGCTCTATAGACGCTCTTTTGGAGAGTATAAATCAGTTACCTCACGTGGCCGATCATTTGCGCTTTAAATCGCTTCCGAGCGGGCAGGTCGAAGTGGCACGCGTATGCGACGATCTACGCTACCACGACTTTCGCGTATCGCCCGCTATCGCAAGGCTACTAGGATTCTCAGAAGAGGCTTGTAGCCCCGTAATGATAGAACCGCATTGCGAATACACAGGGTCGAGGCCTGCATCTCTCACCGGTGCTATACCGGGCAGCATCTTTTTATACACAGATATCTGCGAGAGCTATATTACAGGCGATGTACAAACACCCCTCTTACGAGTTGTTCCCATTGATACTGATGACTGTCCGTATGGTTCGATAAAAATTAAATCGTTTTCAACGCCACGATATATACCTCTCTTCCGCAATAATTTACACACTATCGAGATCGATATAAGAGACGAATTTGGGGATCCTATACCATTCGAGCAGGGAACGTTGACTGTGACACTACATTTCAAAAGGTCCCGCGATTGATTACACCACTATGGATGATATTGACAGTGTGCAGCACGGATAGGGTCGTCGTGGGTACGGTGGTATTAGCCATGTTTATATCGGAACACCTAATCAGCGAGGACACGGTATCGGTAGCTTTCTCGGGGGCCTGTTTCGTCGAGTGTTACCGCTTTTAAAGAAGGGCGCTAAAGCAGTTGGAAAAGAGGCGTTGCGTGCTGGTGTAAACGTGGCCGGTGATATCCTCGATAGAAATATAGCTGTGAAAGATGCTATTCGCGAGAGAGCGCGAGAATCAGGCAGTAATCTCAAACGCAAAGCCTCTGAAAAAATTGACACTCTCATGCGGGGGTCTGGTTATAAAGAGCGCAAAATTTCACGTACTCCTCATTCATCGAACGAACGTAAACCACGACGTATCTCTCGTAAAAATAAAAGTGTAATAAAGAGTAAAACAATAAAGAAGAAGAAGAATAATAAGAACAATAAGAAGAAGAAGACGCGTCAACGAACAGTTGCAGATATTTTTGGATAGCTGAAACAAGATGGCTTTTCTACATGCGCACTCGTGCGAGTGTCTTAAATCGGAACTTGAATTATTTTCACTCCCACCGACGCAAACTACTATCGAAGGCTCCAATTGGGTGTATTACAAACCAATATCTTCGCTAACAGATGATTCACCGATTGAATTTGTTATCCCCGGACAGGGTGATGAGTATATCGATCTCGCGCATACTATGCTTAGTCTGAGAGTGAAAATAACATCTCCTACCGTTACGAAAATTGCCGCGGACACATCGTCGAAAGTAAGTGCGGGCCCTGTAAACAATCTCTTGCATTCTATGTTTAATCAGGTGGATGTATACCTGAATCAAAAATTAGTTTCACCTCCAAATAATGCCTACGCTTATCGAGCGTACATAGAAACACTTTTGAATTACGGTCCAGCAGCAAAAAATTCGCATCTCACGAGCGTTCTCTGGTACGACGATACGCCTGGGAAAATGGATGATATAACATCGGAAAATACGGGGCTTGCGAAGAGAAAACAATTTTTAAATGTCGAAAAAACTGTAGACTTGCTCGGGCATCTGCATTGCGATATATTCAATCAGGAGCGGTTCCTATTAAACGGTGTCGAGATGCGTCTACGACTGGTTCGGTCTAGAGATTCATTTTGTCTTGTGGGGAATACAAAGAATGGTCAATGCGGCTTAAAGATTCTCGAGGCATCGCTTCTCGTTCGTAGAACAAAAATAGCTCCTGGTGTGCTGCTCTCACATGCTAGAACTCTGGCAAAATCTACGGCTAAATATCCTCTTACGAGAGTCGAGGTAAAAGCCGTTTCAATACACTCGGGTGTTCATGGAGAGACTATCGATAATATCGTGTTAGGTCAGTTGCCGAAGCGTATAATTATCGGTTTTGTCGATAAGCGTTTAACGGTGACTTCAGTATGAATCCGTTCAATTTCCAAAATTACAAGATAAATTATCTCTCGTTGTATGTAGATGGTGCTCAAATACCTTCGAAACCGTTACAACCTGATTTCACGAAAAATCATCTATATGTGGATGCTTTTCAAACGTTGTTTTCGGGCACTGGAATACATTTCTTGAACGACGGTAATTCGATCGATCGCGATAATTATCGCGATGGATACTGTCTGTTTGCTTTTGATTTGACACCCGATCTTTCGGCGAACAGCAATACACATTGGAATTTAATAAAGCACGGTAGTGTGAGAATAGAGGTACGATTTGAGGATGCGCTTGCTTCAACGATAAATTGTGTAGTCTACGTGGAATATGATAATGTCCTTGAAATTGATGCCTCTCGGCAGGTAATGGTGGATTTTACCGGATAAGCGAAAATGTGCTGATGTCGGCATAAAATTATTTCGTGTTAAGACACGTAGAAGCGTGTCCGCGAGTAACTAATCAGTCGAACTCGGTCATCTGTACGGATTAGACGCGAAAATGGATATCGTCGTGGATATACAGGGAATGCGTGGTAAAGACTCGGAATTTATTCCGAAAGAAATTGCCGTGGTAGCAGTGGATAGACCGTACTCTGCTCATTGGATCGTTGCACCGCCGTGTCACTTTTCCGAATTACCACAGCAATCGAGAAGCCAGAATAATTTTCTCTCGAAATATTTTCACGGTATGGAGTGGTACGAGGGCGATGTGAGCTGTAAACAGGTATACGCTAACTTGCGTGAAATTTCGCGAAAATCAAGACGCATCTATACGCGCGGTCACGAGAAGGCTATACTTCTTTGCGATATCACGAGTCGTGAAATTTCCAACCTGGAGGATGAGGAGGGCGCCCCATCGTACACATTTATGCCGAAATCTTTGCGAAAATGCTTCAGACACGCTATGATAAACGATACAGCGTCTTCGCATTGTGCAATGCGCCAGGCTTTCCAAATAAAAAATTGGCTTCGCGAACATCCATTTAAAGGAGAATCATACATGGATGTTTGGTCAGCGGACGAAGAGGAAGAGAATAAAAAAGAGGAGAAATCTTCATCATGTGGTCGTGACACGATCGACGACGCAGTGAAATAAATTTTGCATATATACGTCTTTCAAAGCGCATCGGTCATCATTTAATCATTGACTATGTGTTCAGCATGAACACTAGACAAATCTACGAGAGTCTGCAGTATCTACCACTTTCAACCGTTGGCGTATACCCGGCTGACAGAATTCCTCGTGTATCGTCGTTACCAGCCGGACTCGTAGTTAACACGGATAACCACGACGGACCTGGAGAGCATTGGATCGCCATGTACGTTAACCATCATGGAAAAGGAATGTACTTTGATAGCTACGGGCTACCACCGGTTATACCGCAACATCTCGCCCGACTACGAAGAAACTGCAAGTTCTATCGGTACGGCCTCAAGCAGCTACAGAGTAATACGTCGGATGTGTGTGGACAATTTTGCATCGTATTCCTACACCTTATGTCGTGCGGCTTTACCATGTCGCGATTTAATAATCTCTTTAGCGATAATGTAACGAAAAACGACAGATTAGTGCGTGAATATTACAATGCTTTTGCCTCTCGACGATCAGACAGTGATAAAAATAAATTTAACGGTAGAGGAGTCCCCGAACGAAGATTACCGTGTTTGCAGGGATGTTGCATACGACGGTAAATATCTGCAAAGTGATTTAAATAAAATATTGATTAATTAAAAACAAATACATCGGTTTACTGTGTCTCTTCTTTTATAATTATATATACATTATAATCGAGGCCTCTCGCGGCACGGTATCATATTCTGCGTCTTTTACTGCAGAGCATTCGCTTCACGAGAAGCACAGCGCAAAGCGGTACGCACGTGCAAAACCGCTGACATTGCATTCAAAGCGTTGCACACCTAGTTATGACTCAGAGGGGGGTTTGTTATCTTCAAACACTATGATCACCGCCAGACTCATCCGGAGCATTCAGTCTGTCTTTAGCAGTGCACGTCGCTAGTTTAAATATAAAAAATGTATCCGCGAAATGATAACTTCGCGCTAGCCGCGGCTTTTGTGTTTCGGGTGGTTTGCGGTGCGTGGGATAACGCGTTATTCCTGCGCACTGAGTTAATGTGTGCTGCGTGGCTGAGATTAGAGGACGATTTGGAGCGACTATATATTGACAGAATTGTGGACAGGAGTGTTTTTAAATTTGAGGAGTTGTGTGCGGGAGCCTCATGCGTCGTTGTGCGGCATCAAAGGGCTCTGCGCGGTGAGATCGTAAACATGGACGATGACGGGTGCTGCGAGGTGCTGCTTGTCGATATCGATGAATCGGTATACGTCGATTGGCAGCAACTATATCACCCCGAGCCACTGATTAGCGAGTTACGCGTGTTGCTCGTGGAGTGCACGATATTCGGCCTCGATCATTTAATTGACGAGGACGGAAATCTAGATCGAATCGATGTAACGCGCGGTAACGATACGTTGATCGGGGTACGTATCCCCACCCCTGCCGATGCCCACGCTCCATGGGTGCGGGTAATTCGTATTACCAGGGCGCGTAGCTGCGGCTTTTGATGCGTGGGTGAGCGTGTGCGTGCGTGACTGAGTGAGTGAGTGAGTGAGAGAGAGAGAGAGAGAAAGAGAGAGTGCATATGTGTGTGTCCTGGACTAAATATTGTGCCCGTCACCCTGGAGAGTCGTCGCAGATGCCGCCAACACAAGGGTGAGTCAAATATTTTATTCCAAGTATGTGTACACCTATGCCCCATCCTACTTTTATCTCTACTCTTCCTTGTTCACCAAGGTACCCACACCACCTCACTTTACCATCTCCATGTTACCGACACTGGTCAAGCAGAGCGGGTAGCGCGGCGGTGGAAAAGTGAGGTGGTGGGGGTAGCCGCGTGGTGGGGGAAGGAGTGGGGATAGGAGTGGGATGGAGCAAAGGTGTACACATACTACTGACATTGAAAAATACGTAAAAACATATTTAACACTTTTGCACCCCCTTAGAGGTAGAATTTTAACGAATCCTGAAATTGGTTTTTAAACATTTGTATAAGGAACATTGCAAGAAAAAACCAAGGCAATATCTCGTCGTGCCTAAGGGATATTGAGAAATACGTAAAACAATATTTAACCCTTTTACGACCTCTTAGGGGTAGAATTTCTAAAACTCCTGAAATTGGTTTTTAAACATTTGTATGAGGAACATTTGCAAGCAAAAACCAAGGCGATATCTCGTCGTGCCTAAGGGATATTGAGAAATACGTAAAAACATATTTAACCCTTTTACATCCCCTTAGGGGTAGAATTTCTAAAAATCCTGGAACCTGTTTTTAGACATTTGTATGAGTAACATTCGCAAGCAAAAACCGAAGGGATATCTCATCGTGCCTAAGAGATATTGAGAAATACGTAAAAGAATATTTAACCCTTTTACACCCCCTTAGAGGTACAATTTCTAAAAATTCTGCAATTGGTTTTCGAACATTTGCATAAGTAACATTTGCAAGCAAAAACCGAGGAGATATCTCATCGCGCCTTAGAGATATATAGAAGAAATACGTAAAAACATAATTAATCTTTTTACAACCGCTTAGGGGTGGAAATTATAATAATCCTGAAATTTGTTTTTAAACATTTGTATGAGTAACATTTGCAAGCGAAAACCAAGGCGATATCTCATCGTGCTTAAGAGATATTGAGAAATACGTAAAAATATATTCAATAGTTTTACACCCCCTTAGGGGTAGAATTTTGAAGAATCCTGAAATTCGTTTTCAAACATTTGTATGAGGAACATTTGCAAGGAAAAACCAAGGCGATATCTCGTCGTGCCTAAGGGATATTGAGAAATACGTAAAAACATATTTAACCCTTTTACATCCCCTTAGGGGTAGAATTTCTAAAAATCCTAAAACCTGTTTTTAGACATTTGTATGAGTAATATTCGCAAGCAAAAACCGAAGGGATATCTCATCGTGCCTAAGAGATATTGAGAAATACGTAAAAGAATATTTAAGCCTTTTACATCCCCTTAGGGGTAGAATTTCTAAAAATTCTGCAATTAGTTTTTGAACATTTGCATGAGTAACATTTGCAAGCAAAAACCAAGGCGATATCTCATCGCGCCCAAGAGATATATAGGAGAAATATCATACGTAAAAACATATTTAACCTTTTTACACCCCCTTAGAGGCGGAATTTCTAAAAATCCTGCGATTGGTTTTTAAACATTTGTATGAGTAACATTTGCAAGCGAAAACCAAGGCGATATCTCATCGTGCCTAAGAGATATTGAGAAATACCTAAATAAATATTTAACCCTTTCACACCCCCTCAGGGGTGGACTTTTAGAAAATTTTTTAATTGATTTTTAAACATTCGTATGAGTAACATTTGCAAGGAAAAACCAAGGCGATATCTCATCGTGCCTAAAAGATATTGAGAAATACGTTAAAACATATTTAACCCTTTGACGACCTCTTAGGGGTGGAATTTCTAAAAATCCTGAAACTGGTTTTTAGACATTTTTATGCGTAACATTTGTATGCGTAACATACACCCTTTTAGGAGTGGAATTTCTAAAAATCCTGCGATTGGTTTTTGAACATTTGTATGAGTAACATTTGCAAGCGAAAATCAAGGCGATATCTCATCGTGCCTAACAGATATTGAGAAATACGTAAAAACATATTTAACCTTTTTACACACCCTTAGGGGTGGACCTTTAAAGAATCCCTGAATTCATTTTTAAACATTTGTATGAGTAGCATTTGCAAGGAAAAACCAAGGCGATATCTCATCGTGCCTAAGAAATATTGAGAAATACGTAAAAACATATTTAACCCTTTTACACCCTCTCAGGGTAGAATTTTAAAGAATCCTGAAGTTCGTTTTTAAACATTTGTATGAGGAACATTTGCAAGCAAAAACCAAGGCAATATCTCGTCGTGCCTAAGTGATTTTGAGAAATACGTAAAAACATATTTAACCCTTTTACCACCTCTTAGGGGTAGAATTTCTTAAAATCCTGAAACTAGTTTTTAGACATTTGTATGCGTAACATTTGCAAGCGAAAACCAAGGCGATATTTCATCGTGCCTAAGAGATATTGAGAAATACGTAAGAACATATTTAACCCTTTTACACCCCCGTACGGGTGGAATTTCTAAACCACCTGCGATTGGTTTTTGAACATTTGTATGAGTAACATTTGCAAGTGAAAACCAAGGCGATATCTCATCGTGCC
This sequence comes from Cylloceria caligata, assembly GCA_963942595.1. NCBI lineage: Eukaryota > Metazoa > Arthropoda > Insecta > Hymenoptera > Ichneumonidae > Cylloceria > Cylloceria caligata. The sequence goes on along the minus strand of OZ012708.1, from coordinate 23,356,940 downwards.
TGAGAGATATTGAGAAATACCTAAAAACATATTTAACCCTTTTACACCCCCTTAGGGGTGGACCTTTAGAAAATCCCTGAATTGAATTTTAAACATTTGTATGAGTAACATTTGCAAGGAAAAACCAAGGCGATATCTCATCGTGCCTAAGAGATATTGAGAAATACGTAAAAACATATTTAACACTTTTACACCCTCTCAGGGTAGAATTTTAAAGAATCCTGAAATTCGTTTTTAAACATTTGTATGAGGAACATTTGCAAGCAAAAACCGAGGCAATATCTCGTCGTGCCTAGGTGATATTGAGAAATACGTAAAAACATATTTAACCCTTTTAAGACCTCTTAGGGGTGGAATTTCTAAACATCCTGAAGCTAGTTTTCAGACATTTGTATGCGTGACATTTGCAAGCAAAAATCAAGGCGATATTTTATCGTGCCTAAGAGATATTGAGAAATACGTGAAAACATATTTAACCGTTTTACACCCCCTTAGGGTAGAATTTTGAAGAATCCTGAAGATTGTTTTTAAACATTTGTATGAGGAACATTTGCAAGCAAAAACAAAGGCAATATCTCGTCGTGCCTAAGAGATGAATAGCAGAAGCACGTAAAAACATATTTAACCTTTTTACACCCTTTTAGGTGTGGAATTTCTAAAAATCCTGCGATTGGTTTTTGAACATTTGTATGAGTAACATTTGCAGGCGAAAACCAAGGCGATATCTCATCGTGCCTAACAGATATTGAGAAATACGTAAAAACATATTTAACCCTTTTACACACCCTTAGGGGTGGACCTTTAGAAAATCCCTGAATTCATTTTTAAACATTTGTATGAGTAGCATTTGCAAGGAAAAACCAAGGCGATATCTCATCGTGCCTAAGAGATATTGAGAAATACGTAAAAACATATTTAACCCTTTTACAGCCCCTTAGGAGTTTAATTTCTAAAAATCCTGAAATTCGTTTTTAAATATTTGTATGAGTAACGTTTGCAAGTAAAAACCAAGGCGATATCTCGTCGTGCCTAAGAGATATTGAGAAACACGTAAAAACATATTTAACCTTTTTACACCCCCTTAGGAGTTTAATTCCTAAAAATCGTAAAATTGATTTTTAAAGATTTCTATGAGTAACATTTGCAAGCAAATACCAAGGCGATATCTCAACGTGAATAAGAGATATATAGGAGAAATACGTAAAAACATATTTAACCATTTTACACCCCCTTGGGTGTGGAATTTCTAAAAATCCTGCGATTGGTTTTCGAACATTTGTATGAGTAACATTTGCAAACGAAAACTAAGGCGATATCTTATCGTGCCTAAGAGATAATGAGAACCACGTAAAAACATATTTAACTCTTTTACACACCCTTAGGGGTAGAATTTTTAAAAATGACTGAATGTGGTTTTTAAACATTTGCATGAGTAACATTTGCAAGCAAAAACCAAGGCGATATCTCATCGTGCCTGAGAGATATATAGGAGAAACACGTCAAAACATATTTAATTTTTTACACCCCCTTAGGGGTGGAATTTTCAGAAATTTGCCAGCGAAAACCAAGGCGATATCTCAGCGTGCCTAAGAGATATTGAGAAATACGTAAAAACATATTAAATTTTTTACACCCCCTTAGGGGTAGAATTTTAAAGAATCCTGAAATAAATTTTTAAACATTCGTATGAGTAACATTTGCCAACAAAAACTAAGGCGATATCTCATCGTGCCTAAGAGATATTGAGAAATACGTAAAAACATATTTAACCCTTTAAACCCCTATAGGGGGGAATTTTGAAAAATTTGCAAGCAAAAACCAAAGCGGTATCTCATCGTGCCTGAGAGATATTGAGAAATACGTAACAACATATTTAACCTTTTTACACCCCCTTAGGGGTGGAATTTCAAAAAATCCTGAAATTCGTTTTGAAACATTTGTATGAGTAACGTTTGCAAGCGAAAACCAAGGCGATATCTCATCGTGCCTTAGAGATATTGAGAAATACGTAAGAACATATTTAACCCTTTTACGACCTCTTAGGGGTAGAATTTCTTAAAATCCTGAAACTAGTTTTTAGACATTTGTATGCGTAACATTTGCAAGCGAAAACCAAGGTGATATTTCATCGTGCCTAAGAGAAATTGAGAAATACGTAAGAACATATTTAACCCTTTTACACCCCCGTAGGGGTGGAATTTCTAAAATACCTGCGATTGGTTTTTGAACATTTGTATGAGTAACATTTGCAAGTGAAAACCAAGGCGATATCTCATCGTGCCTAAGAGATATCGAGAAATACCTAAAAACATATTTAACCCTTTTACACCCCCTTAGGGGTGGACCTTTAGAAAATCTCTGAATTGAATTTTAAAGATTTGTATGAGTAACATTTGCAAGGAAAAACCAAGGCGATATCTCGTCGTGCCTAGGTGATATTGAGAAATACGTAAAAACATATTTAACCCTTTTAAGACCTCTTAGGGGTGGAATTTCAAAAAATCCTGAAATTCGTTTTGAAACATTTGTATGAGTAACGTTTGCAAGCGAAAACCAAGGCGATATCTCATCGTGCCTTAGAGATATTGAGAAATACGTAAGAACATATTTAACCCTTTTACGACCTCTTAGGGGTAGAATTTCTTAAAATCCTGAAACTAGTTTTTAGACATTTGTATGCGTAACATTTGCAAGCGGAAACCAAGGTGATATTTCATCGTGCCTAAGAGAAATTGAGAAATACGTAAGAACATATTTAACCTTTTTACACCCCCGTAGGGGTGGAATTTCTAAAATACCTGCGATTGGTTTTTGAACATTTGTATGAGTAACATTTGCAAGTGAAAACCAAGGCGATATCTCATCGTGCCTAAGAGATATCGAGAAATACGTAAAAACATATTTAACACTTTTACACCCTCTCAGGGTAGAATTTTAAAGAATCCTGAAATTCGTTTTTAAACATTTGTATGAGGAACATTTGCAAGCAAAAACCGAGGCAATATCTCGTCGTGCCTAGGTGATATTGAGAAATACGTAAAAACATATTTAACCCTTTTAAGACCTCTTAGGGGTGGAATTTCTAAACATCCTGAAGCTAGTTTTCAGACATTTGTATGCGTGACATTTGCAAGCGAAAATCAAGGCGATATTTTATCGTGCCTAAGAGATATTGAGAAATACGTGAAAACATATTTAACCGTTTTACACCCCCTTAGGGTAGAATTTTGAAGAATCCTGAAGATTGTTTTTAAACATTTGTATGAGGAACATTTGCAAGCAAAAACAAAGGCAATATCTCGTCGTGCCTAAGAGATGAATAGCAGAAGCACGTAAAAACATATTTAACCTTTTACACCCCCTTAGGGGTGGAAGTTTTAAAAATTTGCGAGCGAAAACCAAGGCGATATCTCATCGTGCCTACGAGATATTGAGAAATACGTAAAAACATATTTAACCGTTTTACACCCCCTTAGGGTAGAATTTTGAAGAATCCTGAAGATTGTTTTTAAACATTTGTATGAGGAACATTTGCAAGCAAAAACAAAGGCAATATCTCGTCGTGCCTAAGGGATATTGAGAAATACGTAAAAACATATTGAACCCTTTTACGACCTCTTAAGGGTGGAATTTCTAAAAATCCTGAAACTTGTTTTTGGACATTTGTATGAGTAGCGTTTTCAAGCAAAAACCAAGGCGATATCTCATCGTGCCTAAAAGATATTGAGAAACACGTAAAAACATATTTAACTTTTTACACCCCCTTAGGGGTGGAATTTCTAAAAATCCTGAAATTGGTTTTTAAACATTTTATGAGTAACTTTTGCAAGCGAAAACCAAGGCGATATCTCATCGTGCCTAAGAGACATTGAAAAATACGTAAAAACATATTTAACACTTTTGCACCCCCTTAGAGGTAGAATTTTAACGAATCCTGAAATTGGTTTTTAAACATTTGTATACGGAACATTTGCAAGAAAAAACCAAGGCAATATCTCGTCGTGCCTAAGGGATATTGAGAAATACAAAAAACAATATTTAACCCTTTTACACCCTCTCAGGGTAGAATTTTAAAGAATCCTGAAGTTCGTTTTTAAACATTTGTATGAGGAACATTTGCAAGCAAAAACCAAGGCAATATCTCGTCGTGCCTAAGTGATATTGAGAAATACGTAAAAACATAATTAACCCTTTTACGACCTCTTAGGGGTAGAATTTCTTAAAATCCTGAAACTAGTTTTTAGACATTTGTATGCGTAACATTTGCAAGCGAAAACCAAGGCGATATTTCATCGTGCCTAAGAGATATTGAGAAATACGTAAGAACATATTTAACCCTTTTACACCCCCGTAGGGGTAGAATTTCTAAAATACCTGCGATTGGTTTTTGAACATTTGTATGAGTAATATTTGCAAGTGAAAACCAAGGCGATATCTCATCGTGCCTAAGAGATATTGAGAAATACTTAGAAACATATTTAACCCTTTTACACCTCCTTAGGGGTGGACCTTTAGAAAATCCCTGAATTGAATTTTAATCATTTGTATGAGTAACATTTGCAAGGAAAAACCAAGGAGATTTCTCATCGTGCCTAAGAGATATTGAGAAATACGTAAAAACATATTTAACACTTTTACACCCTCTCAGGGTAGAATTTTAAAGAATCCTGAAATTCGTTTTTAAACATTTGTATGAGGAACATTTGCAAGCAAAAACCGAGGCAATATCTCGTCGTGCCTAGGTGATATTGAGAAATACGTAAAAACATATTTAACTCTTTTAAGACCTCTTAGGGGTGGAATTTCTAAACATCCTGAAGCTAGTTTTTAGACATTTGTATGCGTAACATTTGCAAGCGAAAATCAAGGCGATATTTTATCGTGCCTAAGAGATATTGAAAAATACGTGAAAACATATTAAACCTTTTTACACACCCTTAGGGGTGGAATGTTGAAAAGATCTGCAATTGGTTCTTAAACATTTGCATGAGTAACATTTGCAAGCAAAAACCAAGGCGATATCTCATCGCGCCTAAGAGATATATATGAGAAATACGTAAAAACATATTTAACCCTTTTACACACCCTTAGGGGTAGACCTTTAGAAAATCCCTGAATTCATTTTTAAACATTTGTATGAGTAGCATTTGCAAGGAAAAACCAAGGCGATATCTCATCGTGCCTAAGAGATATTGAGAAATACGTAAAAACATATTTAACCCTTTTACAGCCCCTTAGGAGTTTAATTTCTAAAAATCCTGAAATTCGTTTTTAAACATTTGTATGAGTAACGTTTGCAAGTAAAAACCAAGGCGATATCTCGTCGTGCCTAAGAGATATTGAGAAACACGTAAAAACATATTTAACCTTTTCACACCCCCTTAGGAGTTTAATTCCTAAAAATCGTAAAATTGATTTTTAAAGATTTCTATGAGTAACATTTGCAAGCAAATACCAAGGCGATATCTCAACGTGAATAAGATATATATAGGAGAAATACGTAAAAACATATTTAACCATTTTACACCCCCTTGGGTGTGGAATTTCTAAAAATTCTGCGATTGGTTTTCGAACATTTGTATGAGTAACATTTGCAAACGAAAACTAAGGCGATATCTTATCGTGCCTAAGAGATATTGAGAACCACGTAAAAACATATTTAACTCTTTTACACACCCTTAGGGGTAGAATTTTTAAAAATGACTGAATGTGGTCTTTAAACATTTGCATGAGTAACATTTGCAAGCAAAAACCAAGGCGATATCTCATCGTGCCTGAGAGATATATAGGAGAAACACGTCAAAACATATTTAATTTTTTACACCCCCTTAGGGGTGGAATTTTCAGAAATTTGCCAGCGAAAACCAAGGCGATATCTCAGCGTGCCTAAGAGATATTGAGAAATACGTAAAAACATATTTAATTTTTTACACCCCCATAGGGGTAGAATTTTAAAGAATCCTGAAATAAATTTTTAAACATTCGTATGAGTAACATTTGCAAACAAAAACTAAGGCGATATCTCATCGTGCCTAAGAGATATTGAGAAATACGTAAAAACATATTTAATTTTTTACACCCCCTTAGGGGTAAAATTTTAAAAAATCCTGAAATTCGTTTTGAAACATTTGTATGAGTAACGTTTGCAAGCGAAAACCAAGGCGATATCTCATCGTGCCTTAGAGATATTGAGAAATACCTAAAAACATATTTAACCCTTTTACACCCCCTTAGAGGTGGAATTTCTAAAAATCGTGAAATTGGTTTTTGAAGATTTCTATGAGTAACATTTGCAAGCAAATACCAAGGCGATATCTCAACGTGCCTAAGAGATATATAGGAGAATTACGTCAAAACATATTTAACCTTTTTACACCCCCTTGGGGGTGGATTTTGTAAAAATCTTGTGATTGGTTTTTAAACATTTGTATGAGTAACATTTGCAAGCGAAAACCAAGGCGATATCTCATCGTGCCCTAGAGATATTGAGAAATACCTAAAAACATATTTAACCCTTTTACACCCCCTTAGGGGTGGACCTTTGGAAAACCCCTAAATCGATTTTTAAACATTTGTATGAGTAACATTTGCAACGAAAAACGAAGGCGATATCTCATCTTGCCTAAGAGGAATTAAAAAATACGTAAAAACATATTTAACCCTTTTACACCCCGTTAGGGGTAGAATTTTGAAGAATCCTGAAATTGGTTTTTAAACATTTGTATAAGGAACATTTGCAAGCAAAAACCAAGGCAATATCTCATCGTGCCTAAGGGATATTGAGAAATACGTAAAAACATATTTAACCCTTTTACGACCTCTTAGGGGTGGAGATTCTAAAAATCCTGAAACTTGTTTTTAGAGATTTGTATGAGTAACATTTGCAAGCAAAAACCAAGGCGATATCTCATCTCGCCTAAGAGATATTGAGAAATACGTAAAAACATATTTAACCGTTTTAAACACCCTTAGGGGTAGAATTTCTAAAAATGACTGAAATTGGTTTTTAAACATTTGCATGAGTAACATTTGCAAGCAAAAACCAAGGCAATATCTCATCGTGCCTAAGAGATATATAGCAGAAACACGTAAAAACATATTTAACCTTTTACACCCCCTTAGGGGTGGAAGTTTTAAAAATTTGCGAGCGAAAACCAAGGCGATATCTCATCGTGCCTACGAGATATTGAGAAATACGTAAAAACATATTTAACCGTTTTACACCCCCTTAGGGTAGAATTTTGAAGAATCCTGAAGATTGTTTTTAAACATTTGTATGAGGAACATTTGCAAGCAAAAACAAAGGCAATATCTCGTCGTGCCTAAGGGATATTGAGAAATACGTAAAAACATATTTAACCGTTTTACACCCCCTTAGGGTAGAATTTTGAAGAATCCTGAAGATTGTTTTTAAACATTTGTATGAGGAACATTTGCAAGCAAAAACAAAGGCAATATCTCGTCGTGCCTAAGGGATATTGAGAAATACGTAAAAACATATTGAACCCTTTTGCGACCTCTTAGGGGTGGAATTTCTAAAAATCCTGAAATTGGTTTTTAAACATTTTATGAGTAACTTTTGCAAGCGAAAACCAAGGCGATATCTCATCGTGCCTAAGAGACATTGAAAAATACGTAAAAACATATTTAACACTTTTACACCTCCTTAGGGGTAGAATTTTAAAGAATCCTGAAATTGGTTTTTAAACATTTGTATAAGGAACATTTGCAAGCAAAAACCAAGGCAATATCTCGTCGTGCCTAAAGGATATTGAGAAATACGTAAAAACATATTTAACCCTTTTACACCCCCTTAGAGGTGGAATTTCTAAAAATCGTGAAATGGGTTTTTGAAGATTTCTATGAGTAACATTTGCAAGCAAATACCAAGGCGATATCTCAACGTGCCTAAGAGATATATAGGAGAAATACGTCAAAACATATTTAGCCTTTTTACACCCCCTTGGGGGTGGATTTTGTAAAAATCTTGTGATTGGTTTTTAAACATTTGTATGAGTAACATTTGCAAGCGAAAACCAAGGCGATATCTCATCGTGCCTAAGAGATATTGAGAAATACCTAAAAACATATTTAACCCTTTTACACCCCCTTAGGGGTGGACCTTTGGGAAACCCCTAAATTGATTTTTAAACATTTGTATGAGTAACATTTGCAACGAAAAACGAATGCGATATCTCATCGTGCCTAAGAGACATTAAAAAATACGTAAAAACATATTTAACCCTTTTACACCCCGTTGGGGGTAGAATTTTGAAGAATCCTGAAATTGGTTTTTAAAAATTTGTATAAGGAACATTTGCAAGCAAAACCAAGGCAATATCTCGTCGTGCCTAAGGGATATTGAGAAATACGTAAAAACATATTTAACCCTTTTACGACCTCTTAGGGGTGGAGATTCTAAAAATCCTGAAACTTGTTTTTAGAGATTTGTATGAGTAACATTTGCAAGCAAAAACCAAGGCGATATCTCATCTCGCCTAAGAGATATTGAGAAATACGTAAAAACATATTTAACCGTTTTAAACACCCTTAGGGGTAGAATTTCTAAAAATGACTGAAATTGGTTTTTAAACATTTGCATGAGTAACATTTGCAAGCAAAAACCAAGGCAATATCTCATCGTGCCTAAGAGCTATATAGCAGAAGCACGTAAAAACATATTTTACCTTTTACACCCCCTTAGGGGTGGAAGTTTTAAAAATTTGCGAGCGAAAACCAAGGAGATATCTCATCGTGCCTACGAGATATTGAGAAATACGTAAAAACATATTTAACCGTTTTACACCCCCTTAGGGTAGAATTTTGAAGAATCCTGAAGATTGTTTTTAAACATTTGTATGAGGAACATTTGCAAGCAAAAACAAAGGCAATATCTCGTCGTGCCTAAGGGATATTGAGAAATACGTAAAAACATATTGAACCCTTTTACGACCTCTTAGGGGTGGAATTTCTAAAAATCCTGGAATTGGTTTTTAAACATTTTATGAGTAACTTTTGCAAGCGAAAACCAAGGCGATATCTCATCGTGCCTAAGAGACATTGAAAAATACGTAAAAACATATTTAACACTTTTACACCTCCTTAGGGGTAGAATTTTAAAGAATCCTGAAATTGGTTTTTAAACACTTGTATAAGGAACATTTGCAAGCAAAAACCAAGGCAATATCTCGTCGTGCCTAAAGGATATTGAGAAATACGTAAAAACATATTTAACCCTTTTACGACCTGTTAGGGGTAGAATTTCTAAAAATCCTGAAACGTGTTCTTAGACATTTGTATGAGTAACATTCGCAAGCAAAAACCGAAGGGATATCTCATCGTGCCTAAGAGATATTGAGGAATACGTAAAAGAATATTTAACCATTTTACACCCCCTTAGGGGTAGAATTTCTAAAAATGACTGAAATTGGTTTTTAAACATTAGCATGAGTAACGTTTACAAGCAAAAACCAAGGCGATATCTCATCGTGCCTAAGAGATATATAGCAGAAACACGTAAAAACATATTGAACCTTTTACACCCTCTTAGGGGTGGAATTTTCCAAAATTTGCGAGCGAAAACCAAGGCGATATCTCATCGTGCCTACGAGATATTAAGAAATACGTAAAAACACATTTAACCGTTTTACACACCCTTGGGGTAGAATTTTGAAGAATCCTGAAAATCGTTTTCAAACATTCGTATGAGAAACATTTGCAAGCAAAAACCAAGGCAATATCTCGTCGTGCCTAAGGGAGATTGAGAAATACGTAAAAACATATTTAACCTTTTTACGACCTCTTAGGGGTGGAATTTCTGAAAATCCTGAAACTCGTTTTTAGAGATTTGTATGAGTAACATTTGCATGCAAAAACCAAGGCGATATCTCATCGTGCCTAAGAGATATTGAGAAACACGTAAAAACATATTTAAATTTTTTACACCCCCTTAGAGGTAGAATTTCTAAAAATCCTGAAATTAGTTTTTAAACATTTGTATGAGTAACGTTTGCCAGCAAAAACCAAGGCGATATCTCATCGTGCATAAGAGATATTAAGAAACACGTAAAAACATATTTGACCCTTTTACACCCCCTTAGGGGTGGAATTTCTGAAAATCCTGAAATTGGTATTTGATCATTTGTATGAGTAACATTTGCAAGCGAAAACCAAGGCGATATCTCAACGTGCCTAAGAGATATATAGGAGAAATACGTAAAAACATATTTAGCCTTTTTACACTCCCTTAGGGGTGGATTTTCTAAAAATCCTGTGATTGGTTTTTAAACATTTGTATGAGTAACATTTGCAAGCGAAAGCCAAGGCGATATCTCATCGTACCTAAGAGATATTGAGAAATACCTAAAAACATATTTAAATTTTTTACACCCCCTTAGAGGTAGAATTTCTAAAAATCCTGAAATTAGTTTTTAAACATTTGTATGAGTAACGTTTGCCAGCAAAAACCAAGGCGATATCTCATCGTGCTTAAGAGATATTGAGAAATACGTAAAAACATATTTAATCGTTTGACACCACCTTAGGGGTGGAACTTTAAAGAATCCCGAAATTGGTTTTTGAACATTTGTATGAGGAACATTTGCAAGCAAAAACCAAGGCAATATCTCGTCATGCCTAAGGGATATTGAGAAATACGTAAAAACATATTTAACCCTTTTACGACCTCTTAGGGGTGGAATTTCTAAAAATCCTGAAACTTGTTTTTAGAGATTTGTATGAGTAACATTTGCAAGCAAAAACCAAGGCGATATCTCATCGTGCCTAAGAGATATTAAGAAACACGTAAAAACATATTTAACCCTTTTACACCCCCTTAGGGGTGGAATTTCTGAAAATCCCGAATTTCATTTTTAAACATTTGTATGAGTAACGTTTGCAATCGAAAACCAAGGCGATATCTCATCGTGCCTAAGAGATATTAAGAAATACGTAAAAACGTATTTAACCCTTTTACACCCCCTTAGGGGTGGAATTTCTGAAAATCCTGAAATTGGTTTTTAAACATTTGTATGAGTAACATTTGCAAGCGAAAACCAAGGCGATATCTCAACGTGCCTAAGAGATATATAGGAGAAATACGTAAAAACATATTTAGCCTTTTTACACTCCCTTAGGGGTGGATTTTCTAAAAATCCTGTGATTGGTTTTTAAACATTTGTATGAGTAACATTTGCAAGCGAAAGCCAAGGCGATATCTCATCGTACCTAAGAGATATTGAGAAATACCTAAAAACATATTTACCCCTTTTACACCCCCTTAGGGGTGGACCTTTAGAAAACCCCTAAATCGATTTTTAAACATTTGTATGAGTAACATTTGCAAAAAAAAAACGAAGGCGATATCTCATCGTGCCTAAGAGACATTGAAAAATACGTAAAAACATATTTAACACTTTTGCGGCCCCTTAGAGGTAGAATTTTAACGAATTCTGAAATTGGTTTTTAAACATTTGTATAAGGAACATTTGCAAGAAAAAACCAAGGCAATATCTCGTCGTGCGTAAGGGATATTGAGAAATACGTAAAACAATATTTAACCCTTTTACGACCTCTTAGGGGTTGAATTTCTGAAAATCCTGAAACTCGTTTTTAGAGATTTGTATGAGTAACATTTGCAAGCAAAAACCAAGGCGATATCTCGTCGTGCCTAAGGGATATTGAGAAATACGTAAAAACATATTTAACCCTTTTACATCCCCTTAGGGGTAGAATTTCTAAAAATCCTGAAACCTGTTTTTAGACATTTGTATGAGTAACATTCGCAAGCAAAAACCGAAGGGATATCTCATCGTGCCTAAGAGATATTGAGAAATACGTAAAAGAATATTTAACCCTTTTATACCCCCTTAGAGGTAGAATTTCTAAAAATTCTGCAATTGGTTTTCGAACATTTGCATGAGTAACATTTGCAAGCAAAAACCAAGGCGATATGTCATCGCGCCTTAGAGATATATAGGAGAAATACGTAAAAACATAATTAAACTTTTTACACCCGCTTAGGGGTGGAAATTCTAAAAATCCTGCGATTGGTTTTTAAACATTTGTATGAGTAACATTTGCAAGCGAAAACCAAGGCGTTATCTCATCGTGCCCAAAAGATATTGAGAAATACGTAAAAAAATATTTAACCCTTTTACACCCCCTTAGGGGTAGACCTTTAGAAAATTTCTAAATTGTTTTTTAAATATTTGTATGAGTAACATTTGCAAGGAAAAACCAAGGCGATATCTCATCGTGCCTAAGAGATATTAAGAAACACGTAAAAACATATTTGACCCTTTTACACCCCCTTAGGGGTAGAATTTCAAAAACTCCTGAAATTTGTTTTTAAACATTTGTATGAGTAACATTTGCTAGCGAAAACCAACGCGATATCTCATCGTGCTTAAGAGATATTGAGAAATACGTAAAAATATATTCAATCGTTTTACACCCCCTTAGGGGTAGAATTTTGAAGAATCCTGAAATTTGTTTTCAAACATTTGTATGAGGAACATTTGCAAGGAAAAACCAAGGCGATATCTCGTCGTGCCTAAGGGATATTGAGAAATACGTAAAAACATATTTAACCCTTTTACATCCCCTTAGGGGTAGAATTTCTAAAAATCCTGGAACCTGTTTTCAGACATTTGTATGAGTAACATTCGCAAGCAAAAACCGAAGGGATATCTCATCGTGCCTATGAGATATTGAGAAATACGTAAAAGAATATTTAAGCCTTCTACATCCCCTTAGGGGTAGAATTTCTAAAAATTCTGCAATTAGTTTTTGAACATTTGCATGAGTAACATTTGCAAGCAAAAACCAAGGCGATATCTCATCGCGCCCAAGAGATATTGAGAAATACCTAAATAAATATTTAACCCTTTCACACCCCCTCAGGGTGGACCTTTAGAAATTTTTTTAATTGATTTTTAAAGATTTGTATGAGTAACATTTGCAAGGAAAAACCAAGGCGATATCTCATCGTGCCTAAAAGATATTGAGAAATACGTTAAAACATATTCAACCCTTTGACGACCTCTTAGGGGTGGAATTTCTAAAAATCCTGAAACTGGTTTTTAGACATTTGTATGCGTAACATTTGCAAAAAAAAAAACGAAGGCGATATCTCATCGTGCCTAAGAGACATTGAAAAATACGTAAAAACATATTTAACACTTTTGCACCCCCTTAGAGGTAGAATTTTAACGAATCCTGAAATTGGTTTTTAAACATTTGTATAAGGAACATTGCAAGAAAAAACCAAGGCAATATCTCGTCGTGCCTAAGGGATATTGAGAAATACGTAAAACAATATTTAACCCTTTTACGACCTCTTAGGGGTAGAATTTCTAAAACTCCTGAAATTGGTTTTTAAACATTTGTATGAGGAACATTTGCAAGCAAAAACCAAGGCGATATCTCGTCGTGCCTAAGGGATATTGAGAAATACGTAAAAACATATTTAACCCTTTTACATCCCCTTAGGGGTAGAATTTCTAAAAATCCTGAAACCTGTTTTTAGACATTTGTATGAGTAACATTCGCAAGCAAAAACCGAAGGGATATCTCATCGTGCCTAAGAGATATTGAGAAATACGTAAAAGAATATTTAACCCTTTTACACCCCCTTAGAGGTAGAATTTCTAAAAATTCTGCAATTGGTTTTCGAACATTTGCATGAGTAACATTTGCAAGCAAAAACCGAGGAGATATCTCATCGCGCCTTAGAGATATATAGAAGAAATACGTAAAAACATAATTAATCTTTTTACAACCGCTTAGGGGTGGAAATTTTAATAATCCTGAAATTTGTTTTTAAACATTTGTATGAGTAACATTTGCAAGCGAAAACCAAGGCGATATCTCATCGTGCTTAAGAGATATTGAGAAATACGTAAAAATATATTCAATAGTTTTACACCCCCTTAGGGGTAGAATTTTGAAGAATCCTGAAATTCGTTTTCAAACATTTGTATGAGGAACATTTGCAAGGAAAAACCAAGGCGATATCTCGTCGTGCCTAAGGGATATTGAGAAATACGTAAAAACATATTTAACCCTTTTACATCCCCTTAGGGGTAGAATTTCTAAAAATCCTAAAACCTGTTTTTAGACATTTGTATGAGTAACATTCGCAAGCAAAAACCGAAGGGATATCTCATCGTGCCTAAGAGATATTGAGAAATACGTAAAAGAATATTTAAGCCTTTTACATCCCCTTAGGGGTAGAATTTCTAAAAATTCTGCAATTAGTTTTTGAACATTTGCATGAGTAACATTTGCAAGCAAAAACCAAGGCGATATCTCATCGCGCCCAAGAGATATATAGGAGAAATATCATACGTAAAAACATATTTAACCTTTTTACACCCCCTTAGAGGCGGAATTTCTAAAAATCCTGCGATTGGTTTTTAAACATTTGTATGAGTAACATTTGCAAGCGAAAACCAAGGCGATATCTCATCGTGCCTAAGAGATATTGAGAAATACCTAAATAAATATTTAACCCTTTCACACCCCCTCAGGGGTGGACTTTTAGAAAATTTTTTAATTGATTTTTAAACATTCGTATGAGTAACATTTGCAAGGAAAAACCAAGGCGATATCTCATCGTGCCTAAAAGATATTGAGAAATACGTTAAAACATATTTAACCCTTTGACGACCTCTTAGGGGTGGAATTTCTAAAAATCCTGAAACTGGTTTTTAGACATTTTTATGCGTAACATTTGTATGCGTAACATACACCCTTTTAGGAGTGGAATTTCTAAAAATCCTGCGATTGGTTTTTGAACATTTGTATGAGTAACATTTGCAAGCGAAAATCAAGGCGATATCTCATCGTGCCTAACAGATATTGAGAAATACGTAAAAACATATTTAACCTTTTTACACACCCTTAGGGGTGGACCTTTAAAGAATCCCTGAATTCATTTTTAAACATTTGTATGAGTAGCATTTGCAAGGAAAAACCAAGGCGATATCTCATCGTGCCTAAGAAATATTGAGAAATACGTAAAAACATATTTAACCCTTTTACACCCTCTCAGGGTAGAATTTTAAAGAATCCTGAAGTTCGTTTTTAAACATTTGTATGAGGAACATTTGCAAGCAAAAACCAAGGCAATATCTCGTCGTGCCTAAGTGATATTGAGAAATACGTAAAAACATATTTAACCCTTTTACCACCTCTTAGGGGTAGAATTTCTTAAAATCCTGAAACTAGTTTTTAGACATTTGTATGCGTAACATTTGCAAGCGAAAACCAAGGCGATATTTCATCGTGCCTAAGAGATATTGAGAAATACGTAAGAACATATTTAACCCTTTTACACCCCCGTACGGGTGGAATTTCTAAACCACCTGCGATTGGTTTTTGAACATTTGTATGAGTAACATTTGCAAGTGAAAACCAAGGCGATATCTCATCGTGCCTGAGAGATATTGAGAAATACCTAAAAACATATTTAACCCTTTTACACCCCCTTAGGGGTGGACCTTTAGAAAATCCCTGAATTGAATTTTAAACATTTGTATGAGTAACATTTGCAAGGAAAAACCAAGGCGATATCTCATCGTGCCTAAGAGATATTGAGAAATACGTAAAAACATATTTAACACTTTTACACCCTCTCAGGGTAGAATTTTAAAGAATCCTGAAATTCGTTTTTAAACATTTGTATGAGGAACATTTGCAAGCAAAAACCGAGGCAATATCTCGTCGTGCCTAGGTGATATTGAGAAATACGTAAAAACATATTTAACCCTTTTAAGACCTCTTAGGGGTGGAATTTCTAAACATCCTGAAGCTAGTTTTCAGACATTTGTATGCGTGACATTTGCAAGCAAAAATCAAGGCGATATTTTATCGTGCCTAAGAGATATTGAGAAATACGTGAAAACATATTTAACCGTTTTACACCCCCTTAGGGTAGAATTTTGAAGAATCCTGAAGATTGTTTTTAAACATTTGTATGAGGAACATTTGCAAGCAAAAACAAAGGCAATATCTCGTCGTGCCTAAGAGATGAATAGCAGAAGCACGTAAAAACATATTTAACCTTTTTACACCCTTTTAGGTGTGGAATTTCTAAAAATCCTGCGATTGGTTTTTGAACATTTGTATGAGTAACATTTGCAGGCGAAAACCAAGGCGATATCTCATCGTGCCTAACAGATATTGAGAAATACGTAAAAACATATTTAACCCTTTTACACACCCTTAGGGGTGGACCTTTAGAAAATCCCTGAATTCATTTTTAAACATTTGTATGAGTAGCATTTGCAAGGAAAAACCAAGGCGATATCTCATCGTGCCTAAGAGATATTGAGAAATACGTAAAAACATATTTAACCCTTTTACAGCCCCTTAGGAGTTTAATTTCTAAAAATCCTGAAATTCGTTTTTAAATATTTGTATGAGTAACGTTTGCAAGTAAAAACCAAGGCGATATCTCGTCGTGCCTAAGAGATATTGAGAAACACGTAAAAACATATTTAACCTTTTTACACCCCCTTAGGAGTTTAATTCCTAAAAATCGTAAAATTGATTTTTAAAGATTTCTATGAGTAACATTTGCAAGCAAATACCAAGGCGATATCTCAACGTGAATAAGAGATATATAGGAGAAATACGTAAAAACATATTTAACCATTTTACACCCCCTTGGGTGTGGAATTTCTAAAAATCCTGCGATTGGTTTTCGAACATTTGTATGAGTAACATTTGCAAACGAAAACTAAGGCGATATCTTATCGTGCCTAAGAGATAATGAGAACCACGTAAAAACATATTTAACTCTTTTACACACCCTTAGGGGTAGAATTTTTAAAAATGACTGAATGTGGTTTTTAAACATTTGCATGAGTAACATTTGCAAGCAAAAACCAAGGCGATATCTCATCGTGCCTGAGAGATATATAGGAGAAACACGTCAAAACATATTTAATTTTTTACACCCCCTTAGGGGTGGAATTTTCAGAAATTTGCCAGCGAAAACCAAGGCGATATCTCAGCGTGCCTAAGAGATATTGAGAAATACGTAAAAACATATTAAATTTTTTACACCCCCTTAGGGGTAGAATTTTAAAGAATCCTGAAATAAATTTTTAAACATTCGTATGAGTAACATTTGCCAACAAAAACTAAGGCGATATCTCATCGTGCCTAAGAGATATTGAGAAATACGTAAAAACATATTTAACCCTTTAAACCCCTATAGGGGGGAATTTTGAAAAATTTGCAAGCAAAAACCAAAGCGGTATCTCATCGTGCCTGAGAGATATTGAGAAATACGTAACAACATATTTAACCTTTTTACACCCCCTTAGGGGTGGAATTTCTAAAAATCCTGAAATTCGTTTTGAAACATTTGTATGAGTAACGTTTGCAAGCGAAAACCAAGGCGATATCTCATCGTGCCTTAGAGATATTGAGAAATACGTAAGAACATATTTAACCCTTTTACGACCTCTTAGGGGTAGAATTTCTTAAAATCCTGAAACTAGTTTTTAGACATTTGTATGCGTAACATTTGCAAGCGAAAACCAAGGTGATATTTCATCGTGCCTAAGAGATATTGAGAAATACGTAAGAACATATTTAACCCTTTTACACCCCCGTAGGGGTGGAATTTCTAAAATACCTGCGATTGGTTTTTGAACATTTGTATGAGTAACATTTGCAAGTGAAAACCAAGGCGATATCTCATCGTGCCTAAGAGATATCGAGAAATACCTAAAAACATATTTAACCCTTTTACACCCCCTTAGGGGTGGACCTTTAGAAAATCTCTGAATTGAATTTTAAACATTTGTATGAGTAACATTTGCAAGGAAAAACCAAGGCGATATCTCATCGTGCCTAAGAGATATTGAGAAATACGTAAAAACATATTTAACACTTTTACACCCTCTCAGGGTAGAATTTTAAAGAATCCTGAAATTCGTTTTTAAACATTTGTATGAGGAACATTTGCAAGCAAAAACCGAGGCAATATCTCGTCGTGCCTAGGTGATATTGAGAAATACGTAAAAACATATTTAACCCTTTTAAGACCTCTTAGGGGTGGAATTTCTAAACATCCTGAAGCTAGTTTTCAGACATTTGTATGCGTGACATTTGCAAGCGAAAATCAAGGCGATATTTTATCGTGCCTAAGAGATATTGAGAAATACGTGAAAACATATTTAACCGTTTTACACCCCCTTAGGGTAGAATTTTGAAGAATCCTGAAGATTGTTTTTAAACATTTGTATGAGGAACATTTGCAAGCAAAAACAAAGGCAATATCTCGTCGTGCCTAAGAGATGAATAGCAGAAGCACGTAAAAACATATTTAACCTTTTACACCCCCTTAGGGGTGGAAGTTTTAAAAATTTGCGAGCGAAAACCAAGGCGATATCTCATCGTGCCTACGAGATATTGAGAAATACGTAAAAACATATTTAACCGTTTTACACCCCCTTAGGGTAGAATTTTGAAGAATCCTGAAGATTGTTTTTAAACATTTGTATGAGGAACATTTGCAAGCAAAAACAAAGGCAATATCTCGTCGTGCCTAAGGGATATTGAGAAATACGTAAAAACATATTGAACCCTTTTACGACCTCTTAGGGGTGGAATTTCTAAAAATCCTGAAACTTGTTTTTGGACATTTGTATGAGTAGCGTTTTCAAGCAAAAACCAAGGCGATATCTCATCGTGCCTAAAAGATATTGAGAAACACGTAAAAACATATTTAACTTTTTACACCCCCTTAGGGGTGGAATTTCTAAAAATCCTGAAATTGGTTTTTAAACATTTTATGAGTAACTTTTGCAAGCGAAAACCAAGGCGATATCTCATCGTGCCTAAGAGACATTGAAAAATACGTAAAAACATATTTAACACTTTTGCACCCCCTTAGAGGTAGAATTTTAACGAATCCTGAAATTGGTTTTTAAACATTTGTATACGGAACATTTGCAAGAAAAAACCAAGGCAATATCTCGTCGTGCCTAAGGGATATTGAGAAATACAAAAAACAATATTTAACCCTTTTACACCCTCTCAGGGTAGAATTTTAAAGAATCCTGAAGTTCGTTTTTAAACATTTGTATGAGGAACATTTGCAAGCAAAAACCAAGACAATATCTCGTCGTGCCTAAGTGATATTGAGAAATACGTAAAAACATAATTAACCCTTTTACGACCTCTTAGGGGTAGAATTTCTTAAAATCCTGAAACAAGTTTTTAGACATTTGTATGCGTAACATTTGCAAGCGAAAACCAAGGCGATATTTCATCGTGCCTAAGAGATATTGAGAAATACGTAAGAACATATTTAACCCTTTTACACCCCCGTAGGGGTAGAATTTCTAAAATACCTGCGATTGGTTTTTGAACATTTGTATGAGTAACATTTGCAAGTGAAAACCAAGGCGATATCTCATCGTGCCTAAGAGATATTGAGAAATACTTAGAAACATATTTAACACTTTTACACCTCCTTAGGGGTGGACCTTTAGTAAATCCCTGAATTGAATTTTAATCATTTGTATGAGTAACATTTGCAAGGAAAAACCAAGGCGATATCTCATCGTGCCTAAGAGATATTGAGAAATACGTAAAAACATATTTAACACTTTTACACCCTCTCAGGGTAGAATTTTAAAGAATCCTGAAATTCGTTTTTAAACATTTGTATGAGGAACATTTGCAAGCAAAAACCGAGGCAATATCTCGTCGTGCCTAGGTGATATTGAGAAATACGTAAAAACATATTTAACCCTTTTAAGACCTCTTAGGGGTGGAATTTCTAAACATCCTGAAGCTAGTTTTTAGACATTTGTATGCGTAACATTTGCAAGCGAAAATCAAGGCGATATTTTATCGTGCCTAAGAGATATTGAAAAATACGTGAAAACATATTAAACCTTTTTACACACCCTTAGGGGTGGAATGTTGAAAAGATCTGCAATTGGTTCTTAAACATTTGCATGAGTAACATTTGCAAGCAAAAACCAAGGCGATATCTCATCGCGCCTAAGAGATATATATGAGAAATACGTAAAAACATATTTAACCCTTTTACACACCCTTAGGGGTAGACCTTTAGAAAATCCCTGAATTCATTTTTAAACATTTGTATGAGTAGCATTTGCAAGGAAAAACCAAGGCGATATCTCATCGTGCCTAAGAGATATTGAGAAATACGTAAAAACATATTTAACCCTTTTACAGCCCCTTAGGAGTTTAATTTCTAAAAATCCTGAAATTCGTTTTTAAACATTTGTATGAGTAACGTTTGCAAGTAAAAACCAAGGCGATATCTCGTCGTGCCTGAGAGATATTGAGAAACACGTAAAAACATATTTAACCTTTTCACACCCCCTTAGGAGTTTAATTCCTAAAAATCGTAAAATTGATTTTTAAAGATTTCTATGAGTAACATTTGCAAGCAAATACCAAGGCGATATCTCAACGTGAATAAGATATATATAGGAGAAATACGTAAAAACATATTTAACCATTTTACACCCCCTTGGGTGTGGAATTTCTAAAAATTCTGCGATTGGTTTTCGAACATTTGTATGAGTAACATTTGCAAACGAAAACTAAGGCGATATCTTATCGTGCCTAAGAGATATTGAGAACCACGTAAAAACATATTTAACTCTTTTACACACCCTTAGGGGTAGAATTTTTAAAAATGACTGAATGTGGTCTTTAAACATTTGCATGAGTAACATTTGCAAGCAAAAACCAAGGCGATATCTCATCGTGCCTGAGAGATATATAGGAGAAACACGTCAAAACATATTTAATTTTTTACACCCCCTTAGGGGTGGAATTTTCAGAAATTTGCCAGCGAAAACCAAGGCGATATCTCAGCGTGCCTAAGAGATATTGAGAAATACGTAAAAACATATTTAATTTTTTACACCCCCATAGGGGTAGAATTTTAAAGAATCCTGAAATAAATTTTTAAACATTCGTATGAGTAACATTTGCAAACAAAAACTAAGGCGATATCTCATCGTGCCTAAGAGATATTGAGGAATACGTAAAAACATATTTAATTTTTTACACCCCCTTAGGGGTAAAATTTTAAAAAATCCTGAAATTCGTTTTGAAACATTTGTATGAGTAACGTTTGCAAGCGAAAACCAAGGCGATATCTCATCGTGCCTTAGAGATATTGAGAAATACGTAAAAGAATATTTAACCCTTTTACACCCCCTTAGAGGTGGAATTTCTAAAAATCGTGAAATTGGTTTTTGAAGATTTCTATGAGTAACATTTGCAAGCAAATACCAAGGCGATATCTCAACGTGCCTAAGAGATATATAGGAGAATTACGTCAAAACATATTTAACCTTTTTACACCCCCTTGGGGGTGGATTTTGTAAAAATCTTGTGATTGGTTTTTAAACATTTGTATGAGTAACATTTGCAAGCGAAAACCAAGGCGATATCTCATCGTGCCCTAGAGATATTGAGAAATACCTAAAAACATATTTAACCCTTTTACACCCCCTTAGGGGTGGACCTTTGGAAAACCCCTAAATCGATTTTTAAACATTTGTATGAGTAACATTTGCAACGAAAAACGAAGGCGATATCTCATCTTGCCTAAGAGGAATTAAAAAATACGTAAAAACATATTTAACCCTTTTACACCCCGTTAAGGGTAGAATTTTGAAGAATCCTGAAATTGGTTTTTAAACATTTGTATAAGGAACATTTGCAAGCAAAAACCAAGGCAATATCTCATCGTGCCTAAGGGATATTGAGAAATACGTAAAAACATATTTAACCCTTTTACGACCTCTTAGGGGTGGAGATTCTAAAAATCCTGAAACTTGTTTTTAGAGATTTGTATGAGTAACATTTGCAAGCAAAAACCAAGGCGATATCTCATCTCGCCTAAGAGATATTGAGAAATACGTAAAAACATATTTAACCGTTTTAAACACCCTTAGGGGTAGAATTTCTAAAAATGACTGAAATTGGTTTTTAAACATTTGCATGAGTAACATTTGCAAGCAAAAACCAAGGCAATATCTCATCGTGCCTAAGAGATATATAGCAGAAACACGTAAAAACATATTTAACCTTTTACACCCCCTTAGGGGTGGAAGTTTTAAAAATTTGCGAGCGAAAACCAAGGCGATATCTCATCGTGCCTACGAGATATTGAGAAATACGTAAAAACATATTTAACCGTTTTACACCCCCTTAGGGTAGAATTTTGAAGAATCCTGAAGATTGTTTTTAAACATTTGTATGAGGAACATTTGCAAGCAAAAACAAAGGCAATATCTCGTCGTGCCTAAGGGATATTGAGAAATACGTAAAAACATATTTAACCGTTTTACACCCCCTTAGGGTAGAATTTTGAAGAATCCTGAAGATTGTTTTTAAACATTTGTATGAGGAACATTTGCAAGCAAAAACAAAGGCAATATCTCGTCGTGCCTAAGGGATATTGAGAAATACGTAAAAACATATTGAACCCTTTTGCGACCTCTTAGGGGTGGAATTTCTAAAAATCCTGAAATTGGTTTTTAAACATTTTATGAGTAACTTTTGCAAGCGAAAACCAAGGCGATATCTCATCGTGCCTAAGAGACATTGAAAAATACGTAAAAACATATTTAACACTTTTACACCTCCTTAGGGGTAGAATTTTAAAGAATCCTGAAATTGGTTTTTAAACATTTGTATAAGGAACATTTGCAAGCAAAAACCAAGGCAATATCTCGTCGTGCCTAAAGGATATTGAGAAATACGTAAAAACATATTTAACCCTTTTACACCCCCTTAGAGGTGGAATTTCTAAAAATCGTGAAATTGGTTTTTGAAGATTTCTATGAGTAATATTTGCAAGCAAATACCAAGGCGATATCTCAACGTGCCTAAGAGATATATAGGAGAAATACGTCAAAACATATTTAGCCTTTTTACACCCCCTTGGGGGTGGATTTTGTAAAAATCTTGTGATTGGTTTTTAAACATTTGTATGAGTAACATTTGCAAGCGAAAACCAAGGCGATATCTCATCGTGCCTAAGAGATATTGAGAAATACCTAAAAACATATTTAACCCTTTTACACCCCCTTAGGGGTGGACCTTTGGGAAACCCCTAAATTGATTTTTAAACATTTGTATGAGTAACATTTGCAACGAAAAACGAATGCGATATCTCATCGTGCCTAAGAGACATTAAAAAATACGTAAAAACATATTTAACCCTTTTACACCCCGTTGGGGGTAGAATTTTGAAGAATCCTGAAATTGGTTTTTAAAAATTTGTATAAGGAACATTTGCAAGCAAAAACCAAGGCAATATCTCGTCGTGCCTAAGGGATATTGAGAAATACGTAAAAACATATTTAACCCTTTTACGACCTCTTAGGGGTGGAGATTCTAAAAATCCTGAAACTTGTTTTTAGAGATTTGTATGAGTAACATTTGCAAGCAAAAACCAAGGCGATATCTCATCTCGCCTAAGAGATATTGAGAAATACGTAAAAACATATTTAACCGTTTTAAACACCCTTAGGGGTAGAATTTCTAAAAATGACTGAAATTGGTTTTTAAACATTTGCATGAGTAACATTTGCAAGCAAAAACCAAGGCAATATCTCATCGTGCCTAAGAGCTATATAGCAGAAGCACGTAAAAACATATTTAACCTTTTACACCCCCTTAGGGGTGGAAGTTTTAAAAATTTGCGAGCGAAAACCAAGGAGATATCTCATCGTGCCTACGAGATATTGAGAAATACGTAAAAACATATTTAACCGTTTTACACCCCCTTAGGGTAGAATTTTGAAGAATCCTGAAGATTGTTTTTAAACATTTGTATGAGGAACATTTGCAAGCAAAAACAAAGGCAATATCTCGTCGTGCCTAAGGGATATTGAGAAATACGTAAAAACATATTTAACCGTTTTACACCCCCTTAGGGTAGAATTTTGAAGAATCCTGAAGATTGTTTTTAAACATTTGTATGAGGAACATTTGCAAGCAAAAACAAAGGCAATATCTCGTCGTGCCTAAGGGATATTGAGAAATACGTAAAAACATATTGAACCCTTTTACGACCTCTTAGGGGTGGAATTTCTAAAAATCCTGAAATTGGTTTTTAAACATTTTATGAGTAACTTTTGCAAGCGAAAACCAAGGCGATATCTCATCGTGCCTAAGAGACATTGAAAAATACGTAAAAACATATTTAACACTTTTACACCTCCTTAGGGGTAGAATTTTAAAGAATCCTGAAATTGGTTTTTAAACATTTGTATAAGGAACATTTGCAAGCAAAAACCAAGGCAATATCTCGTCGTGCCTAAAGGATATTGAGAAATACGTAAAAACATATTTAACCCTTTTACGACCTGTTAGGGGTAGAATTTCTAAAAATCCTGAAACGTGTTCTTAGACATTTGTATGAGTAACATTCGCAAGCAAAAACCGAAGGGATATCTCATCGTGCCTAAGAGATATTGAGGAATACGTAAAAGAATATTTAACCATTTTACACCCCCTTAGGGGTAGAATTTCTAAAAATGACTGAAATTGGTTTTTAAACATTAGCATGAGTAACGTTTACAAGCAAAAACCAAGGCGATATCTCATCGTGCCTAAGAGATATATAGCAGAAACACGTAAAAACATATTGAACCTTTTACACCCTCTTAGGGGTGGAATTTTCCAAAATTTGCGAGCGAAAACCAAGGCGATATCTCATCGTGCCTACGAGATATTAAGAAATACGTAAAAACACATTTAACCGTTTTACACACCCTTGGGGTAGAATTTTGAAGAATCCTGAAAATCGTTTTCAAACATTCGTATGAGAAACATTTGCAAGCAAAAACCAAGGCAATATCTCGTCGTGCCTAAGGGAGATTGAGAAATACGTAAAAACATATTTAACCTTTTTACGACCTCTTAGGGGTGGAATTTCTGAAAATCCTGAAACTCGTTTTTAGAGATTTGTATGAGTAACATTTGCATGCAAAAACCAAGGCGATATCTCATCGTGCCTAAGAGATATTGAGAAACACGTAAAAACATATTTAAATTTTTTACACCCCCTTAGAGGTAGAATTTCTAAAAATCCTAAAATTAGTTTTTAAACATTTGTATGAGTAACGTTTGCCAGCAAAAACCAAGGCGATATCTCATCGTGCATAAGAGATATTAAGAAACACGTAAAAACATATTTGACCCTTTTACACCCCCTTAGGGGTGGAATTTCTGAAAATCCTGAAATTGGTATTTGATCATTTGTATGAGTAACATTTGCAAGCGAAAACCAAGGCGATATCTCATCGTGCTTGAGAGATATTGAGAAATACGTAAAAACATATTTAATCGTTTGACACCACCTTAGGGGTGGAACTTTAAAGAATCCCGAAATTGGTTTTTGAACATTTGTATGAGGAACATTTGCAAGCAAAAACCAAGGCAATATCTCGTCATGCCTAAGGGATATTGAGAAATACGTAAAAACATATTTAACCCTTTTACGACCTCTTAGGGGTGGAATTTCTAAAAATCCTGAAACTTGTTTTTAGAGATTTGTATGAGTAACATTTGCAAGCAAAAACCAAGGCGATATCTCATCGTGCCTAAGAAATATTAAGAAACACGTAAAAACATATTTAACCCTTTTACACCCCCTTAGGGGTGGAATTTCTGAAAATCCCGAATTTTATTTTTAAACATTTGTATGAGTAACGTTTGCAATCGAAAACCAAGGCGATATCTCATCGTGCCTAAGAGATATTAAGAAATACGTAAAAACGTATTTAACCCTTTTACACCCCCTTAGGGGTGGAATTTCTGAAAATCCTGAAATTGGTTTTTAAACATTTGTATGAGTAACATTTGCAAGCGAAAACCAAGGCGATATCTCAACGTGCCTAAGAGATATATAGGAGAAATACGTAAAAACATATTTAGCCTTTTTACACTCCCTTAGGGGTGGATTTTCTAAAAATCCTGTGATTGGTTTTTAAACATTTGTATGAGTAACATTTGCAAGCGAAAGCCAAGGCGATATCTCATCGTACCTAAGAGATATTGAGAAATACCTAAAAACATATTTAACCCTTTTACACCCCCTTAGGGGTGGACCTTTAGAAAACCCCTAAATCGATTTTTAAACATTTGTATGAGTAACATTTGCAAAAAAAAAACGAAGGCGATATCTCATCGTGCCTAAGAGACATTGAAAAATACGTAAAAACATATTTAACACTTTTGCACCCCCTTAGAGGTAGAATTTTAACGAATTCTGAAATTGGTTTTTAAACATTTGTATAAGGAACATTTGCAAGAAAAAACCAAGGCAATATCTCGTCGTGCGTAAGGGATATTGAGAAATACGTAAAACAATATTTAACCCTTTTACGACCTCTTAGGGGTTGAATTTCTGAAAATCCTGAAACTCGTTTTTAGAGATTTGTATGAGTAACATTTGCAAGCAAAAACCAAGGCGATATCTCGTCGTGCCTAAGGGATATTGAGAAATACGTAAAAACATATTTAACCCTTTTACATCCCCTTAGGGGTAGAATTTCTAAAAATCCTGAAACCTGTTTTTAGACATTTGTATGAGTAACATTCGCAAGCAAAAACCGAAGGGATATCTCATCGTGCCTAAGAGATATTGAGAAATACGTAAAAGAATATTTAACCCTTTTATACCCCCTTAGAGGTAGAATTTCTAAAAATTCTGCAATTGGTTTTCGAACATTTGCATGAGTAACATTTGCAAGCAAAAACCAAGGCGATATGTCATCGCGCCTTAGAGATATATAGGAGAAATACGTAAAAACATAATTAATCTTTTTACACCCGCTTAGGGGTGGAAATTCTAAAAATCCTGCGATTGGTTTTTAAACATTTGTATGAGTAACATTTGCAAGCGAAAACCAAGGCGTTATCTCATCGTGCCCAAAAGATATTGAGAAATACGTAAAAAAATATTTAACCCTTTTACACCCCCTTAGGGGTAGACCTTTAGAAAATTTCTAAATTGTTTTTTAAATATTTGTATGAGTAACATTTGCAAGGAAAAACCAAGGCGATATCTCATCGTGCCTAAGAGATATTAAGAAACACGTAAAAACATATTTGACCCTTTTACACCCCCTTAGGGGTAGAATTTCTAAAACTCCTGAAATTTGTTTTTAAACATTCGTATGAGTAACATTTGCTAGCGAAAACCAAGGCGATATCTCATCGTGCTTAAGAGATATTGAGAAATACGTAAAAATATATTCAATCGTTTTACACCCCCTTAGGGGTAGAATTTTGAAGAATCCTGAAATTTGTTTTCAAACATTTGTATGAGGAACATTTGCAAGGAAAAACCAAGGCGATATCTCGTCGTGCCTAAGGGATATTGAGAAATACGTAAAAACATATTTAACCATTTTACATCCCCTTAGGGGTAGAATTTCTAAAAATCCTGAAACCTGTTTTTAGACATTTGTATGAGTAACATTCGCAAGCAAAAACCGAAGGGATATCTCATCGTGCCTAAGAGATATTGAGAAATACGTAAGAACATATTTAACCCTTTTACACCCCCGTACGGGTGGAATTTCTAAACCACCTGCGATTGGTTTTTGAACATTTGTATAAGTAACATTTGCAAGTGAAAACCAAGGCGATATCTCATCGTGCCTGAGAGATATTGAGAAATACCTAAAAACATATTTAACCCTTTTACACCCCCTTAGGGGTGGACCTTTAGAAAATCCCTGAATTGAATTTTAAACATTTGTATGAGTAACATTTGCAAGGAAAAACCAAGGCGATATCTCATCGTGCCTAAGAGATATTGAGAAATACGTAAAAACATATTTAACACTTTTACACCCTCTCAGGGTAGAATTTTAAAGAATCCTGAAATTCGTTTTTAAACATTTGTATGAGGAACATTTGCAAGCAAAAACCGAGGCAATATCTCGTCGTGCCTAGGTGATATTGAGAAATACGTAAAAACATATTTAACCCTTTTAAGACCTCTTAGGGGGGGAATTTCTAAACATCCTGAAGCTAGTTTTCAGACATTTGTATGCGTGACATTTGCAAGCAAAAATCAAGGCGATATTTTATCGTGCCTAAGAGATATTGAGAAATACGTGAAAACATATTTAACCGTTTTACACCCCCTTAGGGTAGAATTTTGAAGAATCCTGAAGATTGTTTTTAAACATTTGTATGAGGAACATTTGCAAGCAAAAACAAAGGCAATATCTCGTCGTGCCTAAGAGATGAATAGCAGAAGCACGTAAAAACATATTTAACCTTTTTACACCCTTTTAGGTGTGGAATTTCTAAAAATCCTGCGATTGGTTTTTGAACATTTGTATGAGTAACATTTGCAGGCGAAAGCCAAGGCGATATCTCATCGTGCCTAACAGATATTGAGAAATACGTAAAAACATATTTAACCCTTTTACACACCCTTAGGGGTGGACCTTCAGAAAATCCCTGAATTCATTTTTAAACATTTGTATGAGTAGCATTTGCAAGGAAAAACCAAGGCGATATCTCATCGTGCCTAAGAGATATTGAGAAATACGTAAAAACATATTTAACCCTTTTACAGCCCCTTAGGAGTTTAATTTCTAAAAATCCTGAAATTCGTTTTTAAATATTTGTATGAGTAACGTTTGCAAGTAAAAACCAAGGCGATATCTCGTCGTGCCTAAGAGATATTGAGAAACACGTAAAAACATATTTAACCTTTTTACACCCCCTTAGGAGTTTAATTCCTAAAAATCGTAAAATAGATTTTTAAAGATTTCTATGAGTAACATTTGCAAGCAAATACCAAGGCGATATCTCAACGTGAATAAGAGATATATAGGAGAAATACGTAAAAACATATTTAACCATTTTACACCCCCTTGGGTGTGGAATTTCTAAAAATCCTGCGATTGGTTTTCGAACATTTGTATGAGTAACATTTGCAAACGAAAACTAAGGCGATATCTTATCGTGCCTAAGAGATAATGAGAACCACGTAAAAACATATTTAACTCTTTTACACACCCTTAGGGGTAGAATTTTTAAAAATGACTGAATGTGGTTTTTAAACATTTGCATGAGTAACATTTGCAAGCAAAAACCAAGGCGATATCTCATCGTGCCTGAGAGATATATAGGAGAAACACGTCAAAACATATTTAATTTTTTACACCCCCTTAGGGGTGGAATTTTCAGAAATTTGCCAGCGAAAACCAAGGCGATATCTCAGCGTGCCTAAGAGATATTGAGAAATACGTAAAAACATATTAAATTTTTTACACCCCCTTAGGGGTAGAATTTTAAAGAATCCTGAAGATTGTTTTTAAACATTTGTATGAGGAACATTTGCAAGCAAAAACAAAGGCAATATCTCGTCGTGCCTAAGGGATATTGAGAAATACGTAAAAACATATTTAACCGTTTTACACCCCCTTAGGGTAGAATTTTGAAGAATCCTGAAGATTTTTTTTAAACATTTGTATGAGGAACATTTGCAAGCAAAAACAAAGGCAATATCTCGTCGTGCCTAAGGGATATTGAGAAATACGTAAAAACATATTGAACCCTTTTGCGACCTCTTAGGGGTGGAATTTCTAAAAATCCTGAAATTGGTTTTTAAACATTTTATGAGTAACTTTTGCAAGCGAAAACCAAGGCGATATCTCATCGTGCCTAAGAGACATTGAAAAATACGTAAAAACATATTTAACACTTTTACACCTCCTTAGGGGTAGAATTTTAAAGAATCCTGAAATTGGTTTTTAAACATTTGTATAAGGAACATTTGCAAGCAAAAACCAAGGCAATATCTCGTCGTGCCTAAAGGATATTGAGAAATACGTAAAAACATATTTAACCCTTTTACACCCCCTTAGAGGTGGAATTTCTAAAAATCGTGAAATTGGTTTTTGAAGATTTCTATGAGTAACATTTGCAAGCAAATACCAAGGCGATATCTCAACGTGCCTAAGAGATATATAGGAGAAATACGTCAAAACATATTTAGCCTTTTTACACCCCCTTGGGGGTGGATTTTGTAAAAATCTTGTGATTGATTTTTAAACATTTGTATGAGTAACATTTGCAAGCGAAAACCAAGGCGATATCTCATCGTGCCTAAGAGATATTGAGAAATACCTAAAAACATATTTAACCCTTTTACACCCCCTTAGGGGTGGAATTTTCAGAAATTTGCCAGCGAAAACCAAGGCGATATCTCAGCGTGCCTAAGAGATATTGAGAAATACGTAAAAACATATTAAATTTTTTACACCCCCTTAGGGGTAGAATTTTAAAGAATCCTGAAATAAATTTTTAAACATTCGTATGAGTAACATTTGCCAACAAAAACTAAGGCGATATCTCATCGTGCCTAAGAGATATTGAGAAATACGTAAAAACATATTTAACCCTTTAAACCCCTATAGGGGGGGAATTTTGAAAAATTTGCAAGCAAAAACCAAAGCGGTATCTCATCGTGCCTGAGAGATATTGAGAAATACGTAACAACATATTTAACCTTTTTACACCCCCTTAGGGGTGGAATTTCAAAAAATCCTGAAATTCGTTTTGAAACATTTGTATGAGTAACGTTTGCAAGCGAAAACCAAGGCGATATCTCATCGTGCCTTAGAGATATTGAGAAATACGTAAGAACATATTTAACCCTTTTACGACCTCTTAGGGGTAGAATTTCTTAAAATCCTGAAACTAGTTTTTAGACATTTGTATGCGTAACATTTGCAAGCGAAAACCAAGGTGATATTTCATCGTGCCTAAGAGATATTGAGAAATACGTAAGAACATATTTAACCCTTTTACACCCCCGTAGGGGTGGAATTTCTAAAATACCTGCGATTGGTTTTTGAACATTTGTATGAGTAACATTTGCAAGTGAAAACCAAGGCGATATCTCATCGTGCCTAAGAGATATTGAGAAATACCTAAAAACATATTTAACCCTTTTACACCCCCTTAGGGGTGGACCTTTAGAAAATCTCTGAATTGAATTTTAAACATTTGTATGAGTAACATTTGCAAGGAAAAACCAAGGCGATATCTCATCGTGCCTAAGAGATATTGAGAAATACGTAAAAACATATTTAACACTTTTACACCCTCTCAGGGTAGAATTTTAAAGAATCCTGAAATTCGTTTTTAAACATTTGTATGAGGAACATTTGCAAGCAAAAACCGAGGCAATATCTCGTCGTGCCTAGGTGATATTGAGAAATACGTAAAAACATATTTAACCCTTTTAAGACCTCTTAGGGGTGGAATTTCTAAACATCCTGAAGCTAGTTTTCAGACATTTGTATGCGTGACATTTGCAAGCGAAAATCAAGGCGATATTTTATCGTGCCTAAGAGATATTGAGAAATACGTGAAAACATATTTAACCGTTTTACACCCCCTTAGGGTAGAATTTTGAAGAATCCTGAAGATTGTTTTTAAACATTTGTATGAGGAACATTTGCAAGCAAAAACAAAGGCAATATCTCGTCGTGCCTAAGAGATGAATAGCAGAAGCACGTAAAAACATATTTAACCTTTTACACCCCCTTAGGGGTGGAAGTTTTAAAAATTTGCGAGCGAAAACCAAGGCGATATCTCATCGTGCCTACGAGATATTGAGAAATACGTAAAAACATATTTAACCGTTTTACACCCCCTTAGGGTAGAATTTTGAAGAATCCTGAAGATTGTTTTTAAACATTTGTATGAGGAACATTTGCAAGCAAAAACAAAGGCAATATCTCGTCGTGCCTAAGGGATATTGAGAAATACGTAAAAACATATTTAACCGTTTTACACCCCCTTAGGGTAGAATTTTGAAGAATCCTGAAGATTTTTTTTAAACATTTGTATGAGGAACATTTGCAAGCAAAAACAAAGGCAATATCTCGTCGTGCCTAAGGGATATTGAGAAATACGTAAAAACATATTGAACCCTTTTGCGACCTCTTAGGGGTGGAATTTCTAAAAATCCTGAAATTGGTTTTTAAACATTTTATGAGTAACTTTTGCAAGCGAAAACCAAGGCGATATCTCATCGTGCCTAAGAGACATTGAAAAATACGTAAAAACATATTTAACACTTTTACACCTCCTTAGGGGTAGAATTTTAAAGAATCCTGAAATTGGTTTTTAAACATTTGTATAAGGAACATTTGCAAGCAAAAACCAAGGCAATATCTCGTCGTGCCTAAAGGATATTGAGAAATACGTAAAAACATATTTAACCCTTTTACACCCCCTTAGAGGTGGAATTTCTAAAAATCGTGAAATTGGTTTTTGAAGATTTCTATGAGTAACATTTGCAAGCAAATACCAAGGCGATATCTCAACGTGCCTAAGAGATATATAGGAGAAATACGTCAAAACATATTTAGCCTTTTTACACCCCCTTGGGGGTGGATTTTGTAAAAATCTTGTGATTGATTTTTAAACATTTGTATGAGTAACATTTGCAAGCGAAAACCAAGGCGATATCTCATCGTGCCTAAGAGATATTGAGAAATACCTAAAAACATATTTAACCCTTTTACACCCCCTTAGGGGTGGAATTTTCAGAAATTTGCCAGCGAAAACCAAGGCGATATCTCAGCGTGCCTAAGAGATATTGAGAAATACGTAAAAACATATTAAATTTTTTACACCCCCTTAGGGGTAGAATTTTAAAGAATCCTGAAATAAATTTTTAAACATTCGTATGAGTAACATTTGCCAACAAAAACTAAGGCGATATCTCATCGTGCCTAAGAGATATTGAGAAATACGTAAAAACATATTTAACCCTTTAAACCCCTATAGGGGGGGAATTTTGAAAAATTTGCAAGCAAAAACCAAAGCGGTATCTCATCGTGCCTGAGAGATATTGAGAAATACGTAACAACATATTTAACCTTTTTACACCCCCTTAGGGGTGGAATTTCAAAAAATCCTGAAATTCGTTTTGAAACATTTGTATGAGTAACGTTTGCAAGCGAAAACCAAGGCGATATCTCATCGTGCCTTAGAGATATTGAGAAATACGTAAGAACATATTTAACCCTTTTACGACCTCTTAGGGGTAGAATTTCTTAAAATCCTGAAACTAGTTTTTAGACATTTGTATGCGTAACATTTGCAAGCGAAAACCAAGGTGATATTTCATCGTGCCTAAGAGATATTGAGAAATACGTAAGAACATATTTAACCCTTTTACACCCCCGTAGGGGTGGAATTTCTAAAATACCTGCGATTGGTTTTTGAACATTTGTATGAGTAACATTTGCAAGTGAAAACCAAGGCGATATCTCATCGTGCCTAAGAGATATTGAGAAATACCTAAAAACATATTTAACCCTTTTACACCCCCTTAGGGGTGGACCTTTAGAAAATCTCTGAATTGAATTTTAAACATTTGTATGAGTAACATTTGCAAGGAAAAACCAAGGCGATATCTCATCGTGCCTAAGAGATATTGAGAAATACGTAAAAACATATTTAACACTTTTACACCCTCTCAGGGTAGAATTTTAAAGAATCCTGAAATTCGTTTTTAAACATTTGTATGAGGAACATTTGCAAGCAAAAACCGAGGCAATATCTCGTCGTGCCTAGGTGATATTGAGAAATACGTAAAAACATATTTAACCCTTTTAAGACCTCTTAGGGGTGGAATTTCTAAACATCCTGAAGCTAGTTTTCAGACATTTGTATGCGTGACATTTGCAAGCGAAAATCAAGGCGATATTTTATCGTGCCTAAGAGATATTGAGAAATACGTGAAAACATATTTAACCGTTTTACACCCCCTTAGGGTAGAATTTTGAAGAATCCTGAAGATTGTTTTTAAACATTTGTATGAGGAACATTTGCAAGCAAAAACAAAGGCAATATCTCGTCGTGCCTAAGAGATGAATAGCAGAAGCACGTAAAAACATATTTAACCTTTTACACCCCCTTAGGGGTGGAAGTTTTAAAAATTTGCGAGCGAAAACCAAGGCGATATCTCATCGTGCCTACGAGATATTGAGAAATACGTAAAAACATATTTAACCGTTTTACACCCCCTTAGGGTAGAATTTTGAAGAATCCTGAAGATTGTTTTTAAACATTTGTATGAGGAACATTTGCAAGCAAAAACAAAGGCAATATCTCGTCGTGCCTAAGGGATATTGAGAAATACGTAAAAACATATTTAACCGTTTTACACCCCCTTAGGGTAGAATTTTGAAGAATCCTGAAGATTTTTTTTAAACATTTGTATGAGGAACATTTGCAAGCAAAAACAAAGGCAATATCTCGTCGTGCCTAAGGGATATTGAGAAATACGTAAAAACATATTGAACCCTTTTGCGACCTCTTAGGGGTGGAATTTCTAAAAATCCTGAAATTGGTTTTTAAACATTTTATGAGTAACTTTTGCAAGCGAAAACCAAGGCGATATCTCATCGTGCCTAAGAGACATTGAAAAATACGTAAAAACATATTTAACACTTTTACACCTCCTTAGGGGTAGAATTTTAAAGAATCCTGAAATTGGTTTTTAAACATTTGTATAAGGAACATTTGCAAGCAAAAACCAAGGCAATATCTCGTCGTGCCTAAAGGATATTGAGAAATACGTAAAAACATATTTAACCCTTTTACACCCCCTTAGAGGTGGAATTTCTAAAAATCGTGAAATTGGTTTTTGAAGATTTCTATGAGTAACATTTGCAAGCAAATACCAAGGCGATATCTCAACGTGCCTAAGAGATATATAGGAGAAATACGTCAAAACATATTTAGCCTTTTTACACCCCCTTGGGGGTGGATTTTGTAAAAATCTTGTGATTGATTTTTAAACATTTGTATGAGTAACATTTGCAAGCGAAAACCAAGGCGATATCTCATCGTGCCTAAGAGATATTGAGAAATACCTAAAAACATATTTAACCCTTTTACACCCCCTTAGGGGTGGAATTTTCAGAAATTTGCCAGCGAAAACCAAGGCGATATCTCAGCGTGCCTAAGAGATATTGAGAAATACGTAAAAACATATTAAATTTTTTACACCCCCTTAGGGGTAGAATTTTAAAGAATCCTGAAATAAATTTTTAAACATTCGTATGAGTAACATTTGCCAACAAAAACTAAGGCGATATCTCATCGTGCCTAAGAGATATTGAGAAATACGTAAAAACATATTTAACCCTTTAAACCCCTATAGGGGGGGAATTTTGAAAAATTTGCAAGCAAAAACCAAAGCGGTATCTCATCGTGCCTGAGAGATATTGAGAAATACGTAACAACATATTTAACCTTTTTACACCCCCTTAGGGGTGGAATTTCAAAAAATCCTGAAATTCGTTTTGAAACATTTGTATGAGTAACGTTTGCAAGCGAAAACCAAGGCGATATCTCATCGTGCCTTAGAGATATTGAGAAATACGTAAGAACATATTTAACCCTTTTACGACCTCTTAGGGGTAGAATTTCTTAAAATCCTGAAACTAGTTTTTAGACATTTGTATGCGTAACATTTGCAAGCGAAAACCAAGGTGATATTTCATCGTGCCTAAGAGATATTGAGAAATACGTAAGAACATATTTAACCCTTTTACACCCCCGTAGGGGTGGAATTTCTAAAATACCTGCGATTGGTTTTTGAACATTTGTATGAGTAACATTTGCAAGTGAAAACCAAGGCGATATCTCATCGTGCCTAAGAGATATTGAGAAATACCTAAAAACATATTTAACCCTTTTACACCCCCTTAGGGGTGGACCTTTAGAAAATCTCTGAATTGAATTTTAAACATTTGTATGAGTAACATTTGCAAGGAAAAACCAAGGCGATATCTCATCGTGCCTAAGAGATATTGAGAAATACGTAAAAACATATTTAACACTTTTACACCCTCTCAGGGTAGAATTTTAAAGAATCCTGAAATTCGTTTTTAAACATTTGTATGAGGAACATTTGCAAGCAAAAACCGAGGCAATATCTCGTCGTGCCTAGGTGATATTGAGAAATACGTAAAAACATATTTAACCCTTTTAAGACCTCTTAGGGGTGGAATTTCTAAACATCCTGAAGCTAGTTTTCAGACATTTGTATGCGTGACATTTGCAAGCGAAAATCAAGGCGATATTTTATCGTGCCTAAGAGATATTGAGAAATACGTGAAAACATATTTAACCGTTTTACACCCCCTTAGGGTAGAATTTTGAAGAATCCTGAAATTGGTTTTTAAACATTTTATGAGTAACTTTTGCAAGCGAAAACCAAGGCGATATCTCATCGTGCCTAAGAGACATTGAAAAATACGTAAAAACATATTTAACACTTTTATTCCTCCTAAGGGGTAGAATTTTAAAGAATCCTGAAATTGGTTTTTAAACATTTGTATAAGGAACATTTGCAAGCAAAAACCAAGGCAATATCTCGTCGTGCCTAAAGGATATTGAGAAATACGTAAAAACATATTTAACCCTTTTACGACCTGTTAGGGGTAGAATTTCTAAAAATCCTGAAACGTGTTCTTAGACATTTGTATGAGTAACATTCGCAAGCAAAAACCGAAGGGATATCTCATCGTGCCTAAGAGATATTGAGGAATACGTAAAAGAATATTTAACCATTTTACACCCCCTTAGGGGTAGAATTTCTAAAAATGACTGAAATTGGTTTTTAAACATTAGCATGAGTAACGTTTACAAGCAAAAACCAAGGCGATATCTCATCGTGCCTAAGAGATATATAGCAGAAACACGTAAAAACATATTGAACCTTTTACACCCTCTTAGGGGTGGAATTTTCCAAAATTTGCGAGCGAAAACCAAGGCGATATCTCATCGTGCCTACGAGATATTAAGAAATACGTAAAAACACATTTAACCGTTTTACACACCCTTGGGGTAGAATTTTGAAGAATCCTGAAAATCGTTTTCAAACATTCGTATGAGAAACATTTGCAAGAAAAAACCAAGGCAATATCTCGTCGTGCCTAAGGGAGATTGAGAAATACGTAAAAACATATTTAACCTTTTTACGACCTCTTAGGGGTGGAATTTCTGAAAATCCTGAAACTCGTTTTTAGAGATTTGTATGAGTAACATTTGCATGCAAAAACCAAGGCGATATCTCATCGTGCCTAAGAGATATTGAGAAACACGTAAAAACATATTTAAATTTTTTACACCCCCTTAGAGGTAGAATTTCTAAAAATCCTGAAATTAGTTTTTAAACATTTGTATGAGTAACGTTTGCCAGCAAAAACCAAGGCGATATCTCATCGTGCATAAGAGATATTAAGAAACACGTAAAAACATATTTGACCCTTTTACACCCCCTTAGGGGTGGAATTTCTGAAAATCCTGAAATTGGTATTTGATCATTTGTATGAGTAACATTTGCAAGCGAAAACCAAGGCGATATCTCATCGTGCCTAAGAGATATTGAGAAATACGTAAAAACATATTTAATCGTTTGACACCACCTTAGGGGTGGAACTTTAAAGAATCCCGAAATTGGTTTTTGAACATTTGTATGAGGAACATTTGCAAGCAAAAACCAAGGCAATATCTCGTCATGCCTAAGGGATATTGAGAAATACGTAAAAACATATTTAACCCTTTTACGACCTCTTAGGGGTGGAATTTCTAAAAATCCTGAAACTTGTTTTTAGAGATTTGTATGAGTAACATTTGCAAGCAAAAACCAAGGCGATATCTCATCGTGCCTAAGAGATATTAAGAAACACGTAAAAACATATTTAACCCTTTTACACCCCCTTAGGGGTGGAATTTCTGAAAATCCCGAATTTCATTTTTAAACATTTGTATGAGTAACGTTTGCAATCGAAAACAAAGGCGATATCTCATCGTGCCTAAGAGATATTAAGAAATACGTAAAAACGTATTTAACCCTTTTACACCCCCTTAGGGGTGGAATTTCTGAAAATCCTGAAATTGGTTTTTAAACATTTGTATGAGTAACATTTGCAAGCGAAAACCAAGGCGATATCTCAACGTGCCTAAGAGATATATAGGAGAAATACGTAAAAACATATTTAGCCTTTTTACACTCCCTTAGGGGTGGATTTTCTAAAAATCCTGTGATTGGTTTTTAAACATTTGTATGAATAACATTTGCAAGCGAAAGCCAAGGCGATATCTCATCGTACCTAAGAGATATTGAGAAATACCTAAAAACATATTTAACCCTTTTACACCCCCTTAGGGGTGGACCTTTAGAAAACCCCTAAATCGATTTTTAAACATTTGTATGAGTAACATTTGCAAAAAAAAACGAAGGCGATATCTCATCGTGCCTAAGAGACATTGAAAAATACGTAAAAACATATTTAACACTTTTGCACCCCCTTAGAGGTAGAATTTTAACGAATTCTGAAATTGGTTTTTAAACATTTGTATAAGGAACATTTGCAAGAAAAAACCAAGGCAATATCTCGTCGTGCGTAAGGGATATTGAGAAATACGTAAAACAATATTTAACCCTTTTACGACCTCTTAGGGGTTGAATTTCTGAAAATCCTGAAACTCGTTTTTAGAGATTTGTATGAGTAACATTTGCAAGCAAAAACCAAGGCGATATCTCGTCGTGCCTAAGGGATATTGAGAAATACGTAAAAACATATTTAACCCTTTTACATCCCCTTAGGGGTAGAATTTCTAAAAATCCTGAAACCTGTTTTTAGACATTTGTATGAGTAACATTCGCAAGCAAAAACCGAAGGGATATCTCATCGTGCCTAAGAGATATTGAGAAATACGTAAAAGAATATTTAACCCTTTTATACCCCCTTAGAGGTAGAATTTCTAAAAATTCTGCAATTGGTTTTCGAACATTTGCATGAGTAACATTTGCAAGCAAAAACCAAGGCGATATGTCATCGCGCCTTAGAGATATATAGGAGAAATACGTAAAAACATAATTAATCTTTTTACACCCGCTTAGGGGTGGAAATTCTAAAAATCCTGCGATTGGTTTTTAAACATTTGTATGAGTAACATTTGCAAGCGAAAACCAAGGCGTTATCTCATCGTGCCCAAAAGATATTGAGAAATACGTAAAAAAATATTTAACCCTTTTACACCCCCTTAGGGGTAGACCTTTAGAAAATTTCTAAATTGTTTTTTAAATATTTGTATGAGTAACATTTGCAAGGAAAAACCAAGGCGATATCTCATCGTGCCTAAGAGATATTAAGAAACACGTAAAAACATATTTGACCCTTTTACACCCCCTTAGGGGTAGAATTTCTAAAACTCCTGAAATTTGTTTTTAAACATTTGTATGAGTAACATTTGCTAGCGAAAACCAAGGCGATATCTCATCGTGCTTAAGAGATATTGAGAAATACGTAAAAATATATTCAATCGTTTTACACCCCCTTAAGGGTAGAATTTCTAAAAATTCTGCAATTAGTTTTTGAACATTTGCATGAGTAACATTTGCAAGCAAAAACCAAGGCGATATCTCATCGCGCCCAAGAGATATTGAGAAATACCTAAATAAATATTTAACCCTTTCACACCCCCTCAGGGTGGACCTTTAGAAATTTTTTAAATTGATTTTTAAAGATTTGTATGAGTAACATTTGCAAGGAAAAACCAAGGCGATATCTCATCGTGCCTAAAAGATATTGAGAAATACGTTAAAACATATTTAACCCTTTGACGACCTCTTAGGGGTGGAATTTCTAAAAATCCTGAAACTGGTTTTTAGACATTTGTATGCGTAACATTTGCAAAAAAAAAAACGAAGGCGATATCTCATCGTGCCTAAGAGACATTGAAAAATACGTAAAAACATATTTAACACTTTTGCACCCCCTTAGAGGTAGAATTTTAACGAATCCTGAAATTGGTTTTTAAACATTTGTATAAGGAACATTTGCAAGAAAAAACCAAGGCAATATCTCGTCGTGCCTAAGGGATATTGAGAAATACGTAAAACAATATTTAACCCTTTTACGACCTCTTAGGGGTTGAATTTCTAAAAATCCTGAAACTCGTTTTTAGAGATTTGTATGAGTAACATTTGCAAGCAAAAACCAAGGCGATATCTCATCGTGCCTAAGAGATATTAAGAAACACGTAAAAACATATTTGACCCTTTTACACCCCCTTAGGGGTAGAATTTCTAAAACTCCTGAAACTCGTTTTTAAACATTTGTATGAGTAACATTTGCAAGCGAAAACCAAGGCGATATCTCATCGTGCTTAAGAGATATTGAGAAATACGTAAAAATATATTCAATCGTTTTACACCCCCTTAGGGGTAGAATTTTGAAGAATCCTGAAATTCGTTTTCAAACATTTGTATGAGGAACATTTGCAAGGAAAAACCAAGGCGATATCTCGTCGTGCTTAAGGGATATTGAGAAATACGTAAAAACATATTTAACCCTTTTACATCCCCTTAGGGGTAGAATTTCTAAAAATCCTGAAACCTGTTTTTAGACATTTGTATGAGTAACATTCGCAAGCAAAAACCGAAGGGATATCTCATCGTGCCTAAGAGATATTGAGAAATACGTAAAAGAATATTTAAGCCTTTTACATCCCTTTAGGGGTAGAATTTCTAAAAATTCTGCAATTAGTTTTTGAACATTTGCATGAGTAACATTTGCAAGGAAAAACCAAGGCGATATCTCATCGTGCCTAAAAGATATTGAGAAATACGTTAAAACATATTTAACCCTTTGACGACCTCTTAGGGGTGGAATTTCTAAAAATCCTGAAACTGGTTTTTAGAC
The DNA here is from genome assembly GCA_963942595.1 of Cylloceria caligata. Lineage (NCBI taxonomy): Eukaryota > Metazoa > Arthropoda > Insecta > Hymenoptera > Ichneumonidae > Cylloceria > Cylloceria caligata. Next base: position 23,316,135 of record OZ012708.1, on the reverse strand, counting down.
ATTTGTATGCGTAACATTTGTATGCGTAACATACACTTTTTTAGGAGTGGAATTTCTGAAAATCCTGCGATTGGTTTTTGAACATTTGTATGAGTAACATTTGCAAGCGAAAATCAAGGCGATATCTCATCGTGCCTAACAGATATTGAAAAATACGTAAAAACATATTTAACCCTTTTACACACCCTTAGGGGTGTACCTTTAAAAAATCCCTGAATTCATTTTTAAACATTTGTATGAGTAGCATTTGCAAGGAAAAACCAAGGCGATATCTCATCGTGCCTAAGAAATATTGAGAAATACGTAAAAACATATTTAACCCTTTTACACCCTCTCAGGGTAGAATTTTAAAGAATCCTGAAGTTAGTTTTTAAACATTTGTATGAGGAACATTTGCAAGCAAAAACCAAAGCAATATCTCGTCGTGCCTAAGTGATATTGAGAAATACGTAAAAACATATTTAACACTTTTACACCCTCTCAGGGTAGAATTTTAAAAAATCCTGAAATTCGTTTTTAAACATTTGTATGAGGAACATTTGCAAGCAAAAACCGAGGCAATATCTCGTCGTGCCTAGGTGATATTGAGAAATACGTAAAAACATATTTAACCCTTTCAAGACCTCTTAGGGGTGGAATTTCTAAACATCCTTAAGCTAGTTTTTAGACATTTGTATGCGTAACATTTGCAAGCGAAAATCAAGGCGATATTTTATCGTGCCTAAGAGATATTGAGAAATACGTGAAAACATATTAAACCCTTTTACACACCCTTAGGGGTGGAATTTTGAAAAGATCTGCAATTGGTTCTTAAACATTTGCATGAGTAACATTTGCAAGCAAAAACCAAGGCGATATCTCATCGCGCTTAAGAGATATATAAGAGAAATACGTAAAAACATATTTAACCTTTTTACACCCTTTTAGGTGTGGAATTTCTAAAAATCCTGCGATTGGTTTTTGAACATTTGTATGAGTAACATTTGCAGGCGAAAACCAAGGCGATATCTCATCGTGCCTAACAGATATTGAGAAATACGTAAAAACATATTTAACCCTTTTACACACCCTTAGGGGTGGACCTTTAGAAAATCCCTGAATTCATTTTTAAACATTTGTATGAGTAGCATTTGCAAGGAAAAACCAAGGCGATATCTCATCGTGCCTAAGAGATATTGAGAAATACGTAAAAACATATTTAACCCTTTTACAGCCCCTTAGGAGTTTAATTTCTAAAAATCCTGAAATTCGTTTTTAAACATTTGTATGAGTAACGTTTGCAAGTAAAAACCAAGGCGATATCTCGTCGTGCCTAAGAGATATTGAGAAACACGTAAAAACATATTTAACCTTTTTACACCCCCTTAGGAGTTTAATTCCTAAAAATCGTAAAATTGATTTTTAAAGATTTCTATGAGTAACATTTGCAAGCAAATACCAAGGCGATATCTCAACGTGAATAAGAGATATATAGGAGAAATACGTAAAAACATATTTAACCATTTTACACCCCCTTGGGTGTGGAATTTCTAAAAATCCTGCGATTGGTTTTCGAACATTTGTATGAGTAACATTTGCAAACGAAAACTAAGGCGATATCTTATCGTGCCTAAGAGATAATGAGATCCACGTAAAAACATATTTAACTCTTTTACACACCCTTAGGGGTAGAATTTTAAAAAATGACTGAATGTGGTTTTTAAACATTTGCATGAGTAACATTTGCAAGCGAAAACCAAGGCGATATCTCATCGTGCCTGAGAGATATATAGGAGAAACACGTCAAAACATATTTAATTTTTTACACCCCTTTAGGGGTGGCATTTTCAGAAATTTGCCAGCGAAAACCAAGGCGATATCTCAGCGTGCCTAAGAGATATTGAGAAATACGTAAAAACATATTTAATTTTTTACACCCCCTTAGGGGTAGAATTTTAAAGAATCCTGAAATAAATTTTTAAACATTCGTATGAGTAACATTTGCCAACAAAAACTAAGGCGATATCTCATCGTGCCTAAGAGATATTGAGAAATACGTAAAAACATATTTAACCCTTTAAACCCCTATAGGGGGGGAATTTTGAAAAATTTGCAAGCAAAAACCAAAGCGGTATCTCATCGTGCCTGAGAGATATTGAGAAATACGTAACAACATATTTAACCTTTTTACACCCCCTTAGGGGTGGAATTTCAAAAAATCCTGAAATTCGTTTTGAAACATTTGTATGAGTAACGTTTGCAAGCGAAAACCAAGGCGATATCTCATCGTGCCTAAGAGATATTGAGAAATACCTAAAAACATATTTAACCGTTTTAAACACCCTTAGGGGTAGAATTTCTAAAAATGACTGAAATTGGTTTTTGAACATTTGCATGAGTAACATTTGCAAGCAAAAATCAAGGCAATATCTCATCGTGCCTAAGAGATATATAGCAGAAGCACGTAAAAACATATTTAACCTTTTACACCCCCTTAGGGGTGAAAGTTTTAAAAATTTGCGAGCGAAAACCAAGGCGATATCTCATCGTGCCTACGAGATATTGAGAAATACGTAAAAACATATTTAACCGTTTTACACCCCCTTGGGGTAGAATTTTGAAGAATCCTGAAGATTGTTTTCAAACATTTGTATGAGGAACATTTGCAAGCAAAAACCAAGGCAATATCTCGTCGTGCCTAAGGGAGATTGAGAAATACGTAAAAACATATTGAACCTTTTTACGACCTCTTAGGGGTGGAATTTCTAAAAATCCTGAAACTTGTTTTTGAACATTTGTATGAGTAGCGTTTTCAAGCAAAAACCAAGGCGATATCTCATCGTGCCTAAGAGATATTGAGAAACACGTAAAAACATATTTAACTTTTTACACCCCCTTAGGGGTGGAATTTCTGAAAATCTTGAAATGGGTTTTTAAACATTTGTATGAGTAACATTTGCAAGCGAAAACCAAGGCGATATCTCATCGTGCCTAAGAGATATTGAGAAATACGTAAAAACATATTTAATCGTTTGACACCACCTTAGGGGTGGAACTTTAAAGAATCCCGAAATTAGTTTTTAAACATTTGTATGAGGAACATTTGCAAGCAAAAACCAAGGCAATATCTCGTCATGCCTAAGGGATATTGAGAAATACGTAAAAACGTATTTAACCCTTTTACACCCCCTTAGGGGTGGAATTCCTGAAAATCCTGTGATTGGTTTCTAAACATTTGTATGAGTAACATTTGCAAGCGAAAGTCAAAGCGATATCTCATCGTGCCTAAGAGATATTGAGAAATACCTAAAAACATAATTAACCCTTTTACACCCCCTTAGGGGTGGACCTTTAGAAAACCCCTAAATCGATTTTTAAACATTTGTATGAGTAACATTTGCAAAAAAAAAACGAAGGCGATATCTCATCGTGCCTAAGAGACATTGAAAAATACGTAAAAACATATTTAATCGTTTGACACCACCTTAGGGGTGGAACTTTAAAGAATCCCGAAATTAGTTTTTAAACATTTGTATAAGTAACATTTGCAAGTGAAAACCAAGGCGATATCTCATCGTGCCTAAGAGATATTGAGAAATACGTAAAAACATATTTAACCCTTTTACACACCCTTAGGGGTAGAATTTTTAAAAATGACTGAATGTGGTTTTTAAACGTTTGCATGAGTAACATTTGCAAGCAAAAACCAAGGCGATATTTTATCGTGCCTAAGAGATATATAGGAGAAACACGTAAAAACATATTTCACCCTTTTACGACCCCTTAGGGGTGGATATTTCAGAAATTTGCCAGCGAAAACCGAGGCGATATCTCATCTCGCCTAAGAGATATTGAGAAATACGTAAAAACATATTGAACCCTTTTACGACCTTTTAGGGGTGGAATTTCTAAAAATCCTGAAATTCGTTTTTAAACATTTGTATGAGTAACGTTTGCAAGCGAACACCAAGGCGATATCTCATCGTGCCTAAGAGATATTGAGAAATACGTAAAAACGTATTTAACCCTTTTACACCCCCTTAGGGGTGGAATTTCTAAAAATCCTGAATTTTGTTTTTAAACATTTGTATGAGTAACATTTGCAAGCGAAAACCAAGGCGATATCTCATCGTGCCTAAGAGATATTGAGAAATACCTAAAAACATATTCAACCCTTTTACACCCCTTTAGGGGTGGACCTTTAGAAAACCCCAAAATCATTTTTAAACATTTGTATGAGTTACATTTGCAAGGAAAAACGAAGGCGATATCTCATCGTGCCTAAGAGACATTGAAAAATACGTAAAAACATATTTAACACTTTTACACCCCGTTAGGGGTAGAATTTTGAAGAATCCTGAAATTAGTTTTTAAACATTTGTATAAGGAAAATTTGCAAGCAAAAACCAAGGCAATATCTCGTCGTGCCTAAGGGATATTGAGAAATACGTAAAAACATATTTAACCCTTTTACGACCTCTTAGGGGTGGAATTTCTAAAAATCCTGAAACTTGTTTTTAGAGATTTGTATGAGTAACATTTGCAAGCAAAAACCAAGGCGATATCTCATCTCGCCTAAGAGATATTAAGAAATACGTAAAAACATATTTAACCCTTTTAAACACCCTTAGGGGTAGAATTTCTAAAAATGACTGGAATTGGTTTTTAAACATTTGCAAGAGTAACATTTGCAAGCAAAAACCAAGGCAATATCTCATCGTGCCTAAGAGATATATAGCAGAAACACGTAAAAACCTATTTAACCTTTTACACCCCCTTAGGGGTGGAAGTTTCAAAAATTTGCGAGCGAAAACCAAGGCGATATCTCATCGTGCCTACGAGATATTGAGAAATACGTAAAAACATATTTAACCGTTTTACACCCCCTTAGGGTAGAATTTTGAAGAATCTTGAAGATTGTTTTTGAACATTTGTATGAGGAACATTTGCAAGCAAAAACGAGGTAATATCTCGTCGTGCCTAGGTGATATTGAGAAATACGTAAAAACATATTTAACCCTTTTAAGACCTCTTAGGGGTGCAATTTCTAAACATACTGAAGCTAATTTTCAGACATTTCTATGCGTAACATTTGCAAGCAAAAACCAAGGCGATATCTCATCGTGCCTAAGAGATATAAAGAAACACGTAAAAACATATTTTACCCTTTTACACCCCCTTAGGGGTGGAATTTCTAAAAATCCCGAATTTCGTTTTTAAACATTTGTATGAGTAACGTTTGCAATCGAAAACCAAGGCGATATCTCATCGTGCCTAAGAGATATTTAGAAATACGTAAAAACATATTTAACCCTTTTACACCCCCTTAGAGGTAGAATTTCTAAAAATCGTGAAATTGGTTTTTGAAGATTTCTATGAGTAACATTTGCAAGCAAAAACCAAGGCGATATCTCGTCGTGCTTAAGGGATATTGAGAAATACGTAAAAACATATTTAACCCTTTTACATCCCCTTAGGGGTAGAATTTCTAAAAATCCTGGAACGTGTTTTTAGACATTTGTATGAGTAACATTCGCAAGCAAAAACCGAAGGGATATCTCATCGTGCCTAAGAGATATTCAGAAATACGTAAAAGAATATTCAACCCTTTTACACCCCCTTAGGGGTAGAATTTCTAAAAATTCTGCAATTGGTTTTCGAACATTTGCATGAGTAACATTTGCAAGCAAAAACCAAGGCGATATCTCATCGCGCCTAAGAGATATATAGGAGAAATACGTAAAAACATAATTAATCTTTTTACACCCGCTTAGGGGTGGAATTTCTAAAAATCCTGCGATTCGTTTTTAAACATTTGTATGAGTAACATTTGCAAGCGAAAACCAAGGCGTTATCTCATCGTGCCCAAGAGATATTGAGAAATACGTAAAAAATATATATAACCCTTTTACACCCCCTTAGGGGTGGACCTTTAGAAAATTTCTGAATTGATTTTTAAATATTTGTATGAGTAACATTTGCAAGGAAAAACCAAGGCGATATCTCGTCGTGCCTAAGGGATATTGAGAAATACGTAAAAACATATTCAACCCTTTTACATCCCCTTAGGGGTAGAATTTCTAAAAATCCTGAAACCTGTTTTTAGACATTTGTATGAGTAACATTCGCAAGCAAAAACCGAAGGGATATCTCATCGTGCCTAAGAGATATATGCAAAATACGTAAAAGAATATTTAAGCCTTTTACATCCCCTTAGGGGTAGAATTTCTAAAATATCTGCAATTAGTTTTTGAACATTTGCATGAGTAACATTTGCAAGCAAAAACCAAGGCGATATCTCATCGCGCCCAAGAGATATATAGGAGAAATACGTAAAAACATATTTAACCTTTTTACACCCCCTTAGAGGCGGAATTTCTAAAAATCCTGCGATTGGTTTTTAAACATTTGTATGAGTAACATTTGCAAGCGAAAACCAAGGCGATATCTCATCGTGCCTGAGAGATATTGAGAAATACCTAAATAAATATTTAACCCTTTCACACCCCCTCAGGGGTGGACCTTTAGAAAATTTTTGAATTGATTTTTAAACATTTGTATGAGTAACATTTGCAAGGAAAAACCAAGGCGATATCTCATCGTGCCTAAAAGATATTGAGAAATACGTTAAAACATATTTAACCCTTTGACGAATTCTTAGGGGTGGAATTTCTAAAAATCCTGAAACTAGTTTTTAGACATTTGTATGCGTAACATTTGCAAGCGAAAACCAAGGCGATATTTCATCGTGTCTAAGAGATATTGAGAAATACGTAAAAACATATTTAACCCTTTAACGCACCCTTAGGGGAAGATGTTCTGAAAATGACTGAAATTGGTTTTTGAACATTTGTATGAGTAACGTTTGCAAGCGAAAACCAAAGCGATATCTCATCGTGCCTACGAGATATTGAGAAATACGTAAAATCATATTTAACCCTTTTACACCCCCTTAGGGGTAGAATTTCTAAAAATCCTGTGATTGGTTTCTAAACATTTGTATGAGTAACGTTTGCAAGCGAAAACCAAGGCGGTATCTCATCGTGCCTGAGAGATATTGAGAAATACGTAACAACATATTTAACCTTTTTACACCCCCTTAGGGGTGGAATTTCTAAACATCCTGAATTTCGTTTTTAAACATTTGTATGAGTAACGTTTGCAAGCGAAAACCAAGGCGATATCTCATCATGCCTAAGAGATATTGAGAAATACGTAAAAACGTATTTAACCCTTTTACACCCTCTTAGGGGTAGAATTCATAAAAATCGTAAAATTAATTTTTGAAGATTTCTATGAGTAACATTTGCAAGCAAAAACCAAGGCGATATCTCAACGTGCCTAAGAGATATTGAGAAATACGTAAAAACATATTTAACCTCTTTACCCCCCCTTAGGGGTGGAATTCCTAAAAATCCTATGATTGGTTTTTAAACATTTGTATGAGTAACAGTTGCAAGCGAAAACCAAGGCAATATCTCATCGTGCCTAAAAGATATTGAGAAATACCTAAAAACATATTTAACGCTTTTACACCCCCTTAGGGGTGGACCTTTAGAAAATCCCTGAATTGGTTTTTAAACATTTGTATGAGTAACATTTGCAAGGAAAAACCAAGGCGATATCTCATCGTGCCTAAGAGATATTGAGAAATACGTAAAAACATATTTAACCCTTTTACATCCCCTTAGGGGTAGAATTTCTAAAAATCCTGGAACCTGTTTTCAGACATTTGTATGAGTAACATTCGCAAGCAAAAACCGAAGGGATATCTCATCGTGCCTAAGAGATATTGAGAAATACGTAAAAGAATATTTAAGCCTTTTACATCCCCTTAGGGGTAGAATTTCTGAAAATTTTGCAATTAGTTTTTGAACATTTGCATGAGTAACATTTGCAAGCAAAAACCAAGGCGATATCTCATCGCGCCCAAGAGATATATAGGAGAAATACGTAAAAACATATTTAACCTTTTTACACCCCCTTAGATTCGGAATTTCTAAAAATCCTGCGATTGGTTTTTAAACATTTGTATGAGTAACATTTGCAAGCGAAAACCAAGGCGATATCTCATCGTGCCTAAGAGATATTGAGAAATACCTAAATAAATATTTAATCCTTTCACACCCCCTCAGGGTGGACCTTTAGAAATTTTTTAAATTGATTTTTAAAGATTTGTATGAGTAACATTTGCAAGGAAAAACCAAGGCGATATCTCATCGTGCCTAAAAGATATTGAGAAATACGTTAAAACATATTTAACCCTTTGACGACCTCTTAGGGGTGGAATTTCTAAAAATCCTGAAACTGGTTTTTAGACATTTGTATGCGTAACATTTGCAAAAAAAAAAACGAAGGCGATATCTCATCGTGCCTAAGAGACATTGAAAAATACGTAAAAACATATTTAACACTTTTGCACCCCCTTAGAGGTAGAATTTTAACGACTCCTGAAACTGGTTTTTAAACATTTGTATAAGGAACATTTGCAAGAAAAAACCAAGGCAATATCTCGTCGTGCCTAAGGGATATTGAGAAATACGTAAAACAATATTTAACCCTTTTACGACCTCTTAGGGGTTGAATTTCTAAAAATCCCAAAACTCGTTTTTAGAGATTTGTATGAGTAACATTTGCAAGCAAAAACCAAGGCGATATCTCATCTCGCCTAAAAGATATTGAGAAATACGTAAAAACATATTTAACTTTTTTAAACACCCTTAGGGGTAGAATTTCTAAAACTCCTGAAATTGGTTTTTAAACATTTGTATGAGGAACATTTGCAAGCAAAAACCAAGGCGATATCTCGTCGTGCCTAAGGGATATTGAGAAATACGTAAAAACATAATTAATCTTTTTACACCCGCTTAGGGGTGGAAATTCTAAAAATCCTGCGATTGGTTTTTAAACATTCGTATGAGTAACATTTGCAAGCGAAAACCAAGGCGTTATCTCATCGTGCCCAAGAGATATTGAGAAATACGTAAAAAAATATTTAACCCTTTTACACCCCCTTAGGAGTAGACCTTTAGAAAATTTCTAAATTGTTTTTTAAATATTTGTATGAGTAACATTTGCAAGGAAAAACCAAGGCGATATCTCATCGTGCCTAAGAGATATTAAGAAACACGTAAAAACATATTTGACCCTTTTACACCCCCTTAGGGGTAGAATTTCTAAAACTCCTAAAACTTGTTTTTAAACATTTGTATGAGTAACATTTGCAAGCGAAAACCAAGGCGATATCTCATCGTGCTTAAGAGATATTGAGAAATACGTAAAAATATATTCAATCGTTTTACACCCCCTTAGGGGTAGAATTTTGAAGAATCCTGAAATTCGTTTTCAAACATTTGTATGAGGAACATTTGCAAGGAAAAACCAAGGCGATATCTTGTCGTGCCTAAGGGATATTGAGAAATACGTAAAAACATATTTAACCCTTTTACATCCCCTTAGGGGTAGAATTTCTAAAAATCCTGAAACCTGTTTTTAGACATTTGTATGAGTAACATTCGCAAGCAAAAACCGAAGGGATATCTCATCGTGCCTAAGAGATATTGAGAAATACGTAAAAGAATATTTAAGCCTTTTACATCCCTTTAGGGGTAGAATTTCTAAAAATTCTGCAATTAGTTTTTGAACATTTGCATGAGTAACATTTGCAAGGAAAAACCAAGGCGATATCTCATCGTGCCTAAGAAATATTGAGAAATACGTAAAAACATATTTAACCCTTTTACACCCTCTCAGGGTAGAATTTTAAAGAATCCTGAAGTTAGTTTTTGAACATTTGTATGAGGAACATTTGCAAGCAAAAACCAAGGCAATATCTCGTCGTGCCTAAGTGATATTGAGAAATACGTAAAAACATATTTAACACTTTTACACCCTCTCAGGGTAGAATTTTAAAAAATCCTGAAATTCGTTCTTAAACATTTGTATGAGGAACATTTGCAAGCAAAAACCGAGGCAATATCTCGTCGTGCCTAGGTGATATTAAGAAATACGTAAAAACATATTTAACCCTTTCAAGACCTCTTAGGGGTGGAATTTCTAAACATCCTTAAGCTAGTTTTTAGACATTTGTATGCGTAACATTTGCAAGCGAAAATCAAGGCGATATTTTATCGTGCCTAAGAGATATTGAGAAATACGTGAAAACATATTAAACCCTTTTACACACCCTTAGGGGTGGAATTTTGAAAAGATCTGCAATTGGTTCTTAAACATTTGCATGAGTAACATTTGCAAGCAAAAACCAAGGCGATATCTCATCGCGCTTAAGAGATATATAAGAGAAATACGTAAAAACATATTTAACCTTTTTACACCCTTTTAGGTGTGGAATTTCTAAAAATCCTGCGATTGGTTTTTAAACATTTGTATGAGTAACATTTGCAGGCGAAAACCAAGGCGATATCTCATCGTGCCTAACAGATATTGAGAAATACGTAAAAACTTATTTAACCCTTTTACACACCCTTAGGGGTGGACCTTTAGAAAATCCCTGAATTCATTTTTAAACATTTGTATGAGTAGCATTTGCAAGGAAAAACCAAGGCGATATCTCATCGTGCCTAAGAGATATTGAGAAATACGTAAAAACATATTTAACCCTTTTACAGCCCCTTAGGAGTTTAATTTCTAAAAATCCTGAAATTCGTTTTTAAACATTTGTATGAGTAACGTTTGCAAGTAAAAACCAAGGCGATATCTCGTCGTGCCTAAGAGATATTGAGAAACACGTAAAAACATATTTAACCTTTTTACACCCCCTTAGGAGTTTAATTCCTAAAAATCGTAAAATTGATTTTTAAAGATTTCTATGAGTAACATTTGCAAGCAAATACCAAGGCGATATCTCAACGTGAATAAGAGATATATAGGAGAAATACGTAAAAACATATTTAACCATTTTACACCCCCTTGGGTGTGGAATTTCTAAAAATCCTGCGATTGGTTTTCGAACATTTGTATGAGTAACATTTGCAAACGAAAACTAAGGCGATATCTTATCGTGCCTAAGAGATAATGAGATCCACGTAAAAACATATTTAACTCTTTTACACACCCTTAGGGGTAGAATTTTTAAAAATGACTGAATGTGGTTTTTAAACATTTGCATGAGTAACATTTGCAAGCAAAAACCAAGGCGATATCTCATCGTGCCTGAGAGATATATAGGAGAAACACGTCAAAACATATTTAATTTTTTACACCCCTTTAGGGGTGGAATTTTCAGAAATTTGCCAGCGAAAACCAAGGCGATATCTCAGCGTGCCTAAGAGATATTGAGAAATACGTAAAAACATATTTAATTTTTTACACCCCCTTAGGGGTAGAATTTTAAAGAATCCTGAAATAAATTTTTAAACATTCGTATGAGTAACATTTGCCAACAAAAACTAAGGCGATATCTCATCGTGCCTAAGAGATATTGAGAAATACGTAAAAACATATTTAACCCTTAAAACCCCTATAGGGGGGGAATTTTGAAAAATTTGCAAGCAAAAACCAAAGCGGTATCTCATCGTGCCTGAGAGATATTGAGAAATACGTAACAACATATTTAACCTTTTTACACCCCCTTAGGGGTGGAATTTCAAAAAATCCTGAAATTCGTTTTGAAACATTTGTATGAGTAACGTTTGCAAGCGAAAACCAAGGCGATATCTCATCGTACCTTAGAGATATTGAGGAATACGTAAAAACATATTTAACCCTTTTACACCCCCTTAGAGGTGGAATTTCTAAAAATCGTGAAATTGGTTTTTGAAGATTTCTATGAGTAACATTTGCAAGCAAATACCAAGGCGATATCTCAACGTGCCTAAGAGATATTTAGGAGAAATACGTCAAAACATATTTAGCCTTTTTACACCCCCTTGGGGGTGGATTTTGTAAAAATCTTGTGATTGGTTTTTAAACATTTGTATGAGTAACATTTGCAAGCGAAAACCAAGGCGATATCTCATCGTGCCTAAGAGATATTGAGAAATACCTAAAAACATATTTAACCCTTTTACACCCCCTTAGGGGTGGACCTTTGGAAAACCCCTAAATCGATTTTTAAACATTTGTATGAGTAACATTTGCAAGGAAAAACGAAGGCGATATCTCATCGTGCCTAAGAGACATTAAAAAATACGTAAAAACATATTTAACCCTTTTACACCCCGTTAGGGGTAGAATTTTGAAGAATCCTGAAATTGGTTTTCAAACATTTGTATAAGAAACATTTGCAAGCAAAAACCAAGGCAATATCTCGTCGTGCCTAAGGGATATTGAGAAATACGTAAAAACATATTTAACCCTTTTACGACCTCTTAGGGGTGGAGATTCTAAAAATCCTGAAACTTGTTTTTAGAGATTTGTATGAGTAACATTTGCAAGCAAAAACCAAGGCGATATCTCATCTCGCCTAAGAGATATTGAGAAATACGTAAAAACATATTTAACCGTTTTAAACACCCTTAGGGGTAGAATTTCTAAAAATGACTGAAATTGGTTTTTAAACATTTGCATGAGTAACATTTGCAAGCAAAAACCAAGGCAATATTTCATCGTGCCTAAGAGATATATAGCAGAAGCACGTAAAAACATATTTAACCTTTTACACCCCCTTAGGAGTGAAAGTTTTAAAAATTTGCGAGCGAAAACCAAGGCGATATCTCATCGTGCCTACGAGATATTGAGAAATACGTAAAAACATATTTAACCGTTTTACACACCCTTAGGGGTGGACCTTTAGAAAATCCCTGAATTCATTTTTAAACATTTGTATGAGTAGCATTTGCAAGGAAAAACCAAGGCAATATCTCGTCGTGCCTAAGGAAGATTGAGAAATACGTAAAAACATATTTAACCCTTTTACAGCCCCTTAGGAGTTTAATTTCTAAAAATCCTGAAACTTGTTTTTAAACATTTGTATGAGTAACGTTTGCAAGTAAAAACCAAGGCGATATCTCGTCGTGCCTAAGAGATATTGAGAAACACGTAAAAACATATTTAACCTTTTTACACCCCCTTAGGAGTTTAATTCCTAAAAATCGTAAAATTGATTTTTAAAGATTTCTATGAGTAACATTTGCAAGCAAATACCAAGGCGATATCTCAACGTGAATAAGAGATATATAGGAGAAATACGTAAAAACATATTTAACCATTTTACACCCCCTTGGGTGTGGAATTTCTAAAAATCCTGCGATTGGTTTTCGAACATTTGTATGAGTAACATTTGCAAATTAAAACTAAGGCGATATCTTATCGTGCCTAAGAGATAATGAGATCCACGTAAAAACATATTTAACTCTTTTACACACCCTTAGGGGTAGAATTTTTAAAAATGACTGAATGTGGTTTTTAAACATTTGCATGAGTAACATTTGCAAGCAAAAACCAAGGCGATATCTCATCGTGCCTGAGAGATATATAGGAGAAACACGTCAAAACATATTTAATTTTTTACACCCCTTTAGGGGTGGAATTTTAAGAAATTTGCCAGCGAAAACCAAGGCGATATCTCAGCGTGCCTAAGAGATATTGAGAAATACGTAAAAACATATTTAATTTTTTACACCCCCTTAGGGGTAGAATTTTAAAGAATCCTGAAATAAATTTTTAAACATTCGTATGAGTAACATTTGCCAACAAAAACTAAGGCGATATCTCATCGTGCCTAAGAGATATTGAGAAATACGTAAAAACATATTTAACCCTTTAAACCCCTATAGGGGGGGAATTTTGAAAAATTTGCAAGCAAAAACCAAAGCGGTATCTCATCGTGCCTGAGAGATATTGAGAAATACGTAACAACATATTTAACCTTTTTACACCCCCTTAGGGGTGGAATTTCAAAAAATCCTGAAATTCGTTTTGAAACATTTGTATGAGTAACGTTTGCAAGCGAAAACCAAGGCGATATCTCATCGTACCTTAGAGATATTGAGGAATACGTAAAAACATATTTAACCCTTTTACACCCCCTTAGAGGTGGAATTTCTAAAAATCGTGAAATTGGTTTTTGAAGATTTCTATGAGTAACATTTGCAAGCAAATACCAAGGCGATATCTCAACGTGCCTAAGAGATATTTAGGAGAAATACGTGAAAACATATTTAGCCTTTTTACACCCCCTTGGGGGTGGATTTTGTAAAAATCTTGTGATTGGTTTTTAAACATTTGTATGAGTAACATTTGCAAGCGAAAACCAAGGCGTTATCTCATCGTGCCTAAAAGATATTGAGAAATACCTAAAAACATATTTAACCCTTTTACACCCCCTTAGGGGTGGACCTTTGGAAAACCCCTAAATCGATTTTTAAACATTTGTATGAGTAACATTTGCAAGGAAAAACGAAGGCGATATCTCATCGTGCCTAAGAGACATTAAAAAATACGTAAAAACATATTTAACCCTTTTACACCCCGTTAGGGGTAGAATTTTGAAGAATCCTGAAATCGGTTTTCAAACATTTGTATAAGGAACATTTGCAAGCAAAAACCAAGGCAATATCTCGTCGTGCCTAAGGGATATTGAGAAATACGTAAAAACATATTTAACCCTTTTACGACCTCTTAGGGGTGGAGATTCTAAAAATCCTGAAACTTGTTTTTAGAGATTTGTATGAGTAACATTTGCAAGCAAAAACCAAGGCGATATCTCATCTCGCCTAAGAGATATTGAGAAATACGTAAAAACATATTTAACCGTTTTAAACACCCTTAGGGGTAGAATTTCTAAAAATGACTGAAATTGGTTTTTAAACATTTGCATGAGTAACATTTGCAAGCAAAAACCAAGGCAATATTTCATCGTGCCTAAGAGATATATAGCAGAAGCACGTAAAAACATATTTAACCTTTTACACCCCCTTAGGAGTGAAAGTTTTAAAAATTTGCGAGCGAAAACCAAGGCGATATCTCATCGTGCCTACGAGATATTGAGAAATACGTAAAAACATATTTAACCGTTTTACACCCCCTTGGGGTAGAATTTTGAAGAATCCTGAAGATTGTTTTCAAACATTTGTATGAGGAACATTTGCAAGCAAAAACCAAGGCAATATCTCGTCGTGCCTAAGGGAGATTGAGAAATACGTAAAAACATATTGAACCTTTTTACGACCTCTTAGGGGTGGAATTTCTAAAAATCCTGAAACTTGTTTTTGAACATTTGTATGAGTAGCGTTTTCAAGCAAAAACCAAGGCGATATCTCATCGTGCCTAAGAGATATTGAGAAACACGTAAAAACATATTTAACTTTTTACACCCCCTTAGGGGTGGAATTTCTAAAAATCCTGAAATTGGTTTTTAAACATTTTATGAGTAACTTTTGCAAGCGAAAACCAAGGCGATATCTCATCGTGCCTAAGAAACATTGAAAAATACGTAAAAACATATTTAACACTTTTAAACCTCCTTAGGGGTAGAATTTTAAAGAATCCTGAAATTGGTTTTTAAACATTTGTATGAGTAACGTTTGCCAGCAAAAACCAAGGCGATATCTCATCGTGCATAAGAGATATTAAGAAACACGTAAAAACAAATTTGACCCTTTTACACCCCCTTAGGGGTGGAATTTCTGAAAATCTTGAAATGGGTTTTTAAACATTTGTATGAGTAACATTTGCAAGCGAAAACCAAGGCGATATCTCATCGTGCCTAAGAGATATTGAGAAATACGTAAAAACATATTTAATCGTTTGACACCACCTTAGGGGTGGAACTTTAAAGAATCCCGAAATTAGTTTTTAAACATTTGTATGAGGAACATTTGCAAGCAAAAACCAAGGCAATATCTCGTCATGCCTAAGGGATATTGAGAAATACGTAAAAACGTATTTAACCCTTTTACACCCCCTTAGGGGTGGAATTCCTGAAAATCCTGTGATTGGTTTTTAAACATTTGTATGAGTAACATTTGCAAACGAAAGTCAAGGCGATATCTCATCGTGCCTAAGAGATATTGAGAAATACCTAAAAACATATTTAACCCTTTTACACCCCCTTAGGGGTGGACCTTTAGAAAACCCCTAAATCGATTTTTAAACATTTGTATGAGTAACATTTGCAAAAAAAAAACGAAGGCGATATCTCATCGTGCCTAAGAGACATTGAAAAATACGTAAAAACATATTTAATCGTTTGACACCACCTTAGGGGTGGAACTTTAAAGAATCCCGAAATTAGTTTTTAAACATTTGTATAAGTAACATTTGCAAGTGAAAACCAAGGCGATATCTCATCGTGCCTAAGAGATATTGAGAAATACGTAAAAACATATTTAACCCTTTTACACACCCTTAGGGGTAGAATTTTTAAAAATGACTGAATGTGGTTTTTAAACGTTTGCATGAGTAACATTTGCAAGCAAAAACCAAGGCGATATTTCATCGTGCCTAAGAGATATATAGGAGAAACACGTAAAAACATATTTCACCGTTTTACGACCCCTTAGGGGTGGATATTTCAGAAATTTGCCAGCGAAAACCGAGGCGATATCTCATCTCGCCTAAGAGATATTGAGAAATACGTAAAAACATATTGAACCCTTTTACGACCTTTTAGGGGTGGAATTTTTAAAAATCCTGAAATTCGTTTTTAAACATTTGTATGAGTAACGTTTGCAAGCGAAAACCAAGGCGATATCTCATCGTGCCTAAGAGATATTGAGAAATACGTAAAAACGTATTTAACCCTTTTACACCCCCTTAGGGGTGGAATTTCTAAAAATCCTGAATTTTGTTTTTAAACATTTGTATGAGTAACATTTGCAAGCGAAAACCAAGGCGATATCTCATCGTGCCTAAGAGATATTGAGAAATACCTAAAAACATATTCAACCCTTTTACACCCCTTTAGGGGTGGACCTTTAGAAAACCCCAAAATCATTTTTAAACATTTGTATGAGTAACATTTGCAAGGAAAAACGAAGGCGATATCTCATCGTGCCTAAGAGACATTGAAAAATACGTAAAAACATATTTAACACTTTTACACCCCGTTAGGGGTAGAATTTTGAAGAATCCTGAAATTAGTTTTTAAACATTTGTATAAGGAACATTTGCAAGCAAAAACCAAGGCAATATCTCGTCGTGCCTAAGGGATATTGAGAAATACGTAAAAACATATTTAACCCTTTTACGACCTCTTAGGGGTGGAATTTCTAAAAATCCTGAAACTTGTTTTTAGAGATTTGTATGAGTAACATTTGCAAGCAAAAACCAAGGCGATATCTCATTTCGCCTAAGAGATATTAAGAAATACGTAAAAACATATTTAACCCTTTTAAACACCCTTAGGGGTAGAATTTCTAAAAATGACTGGAATTGGTTTTTAAACATTTGCAAGAGTAACATTTGCAAGCAAAAACCAAGGCAATATCTCATCGTGCCTAAGAGATATATAGCAGAAACACGTAAAAACCTGATTAACCTTTTACACCCCCTTAGGGGTGGAAGTTTCAAAAATTTGCGAGCGAAAACCAAGGCGATATCTCATCGTGCCTACGAGATATTGAGAAATACGTAAAAACATATTTAACCGTTTTACACCCCCTTAGGGTAGAATTTTGAAGAATCTTGAAGATTGTTTTTGAACATTTGTATGAGGAACATTTGCAAGCAAAAACGAAGGCGATATCTCATCGTGCCTAAGAGACATTGAAAAATACGTAAAAACATATTTAACACTTTTACACCCCGTTAGGGGTAGAATTTTGAAGAATCCTGAAATTAGTTTTTAAACATTTGTATAAGGAACATTTGCAAGCAAAAACCAAGGCAATATCTCGTCGTGCCTAAGGGATATTGAGAAATACGTAAAAACATATTTAACCCTTTTACGACCTCTTAGGGGTGGAATTTCTAAAAATCCTGAAACTTGTTTTTAGAGATTTGTATGAGTAACATTTGCAAGCAAAAACCAAGGCGATATCTCATCTCGCCTAAGAGATATTGAGAAATACGTAAAAGAATATTCAACCCTTTTACACCCCCTTAGGGGTAGAATTTCTAAAAATTCTGCAATTGGTTTTCGAACATTTGCATGAGTAACATTTGCAAGCAAAAACCAAGGCGATATCTCATCGCGCCTAAGAGATATATAGGAGAAATACGTAAAAACATAATTAATCTTTTTACACCCGCTTAGGGGTAGAATTTCTAAAAATCCTGCGATTCGTTTTTAAACATTTGTATGAGTAACATTTGCAAGCGAAAACCAAGGCGTTATCTCATCGTGCCCAAGAGATATTGAGAAATACGTAAAAAATATATATAACCCTTTTACACCCCCTTAGGGGTGGACCTTTAGAAAATTTCTGAATTGATTTTTAAATATTTGTATGAGTAACATTTGCAAGGAAAAACCAAGGCGATATCTCGTCGTGCCTAAGGGATATTGAGAAATACGTAAAAACATATTCAACCCTTTTACATCCCCTTAGGGGTAGAATTTCTAAAAATCCTGAAACGTGTTTTTAGACATTTGTATGGGTAACATTCGCAAGCAAAAACCGAAGGGATATCTCATCGTGCCTAAGAGATATATGCAAAATACGTAAAAGAATATTTAAGCCTTTTACATCCCCTTAGGGGTAGAATTTCTAAAATATCTGCAATTAGTTCTTGAACATTTGCATGAGTAACATTTGCAAGCAAAAACCAAGGCGATATCTCATCGCGCCCAAGAGATATATAGGAGAAATACGTAAAAACATATTTAACCTTTTTACACCCCCTTAGAGGCGGAATTTCTAAAAATCCTGCGATTGGTTTTTGAACATTTGTATGAGTAACATTTGCAAGCGAAAACCAAAGCGATATCTCATCGTGCCTGAGAGATATTGAGAAATACCTAAATAAATATTTAACCCTTTCACACCCCCTCAGGGGTAGACCTTTAGAAAATTTTTGAATTGATTTTTAAACATTTGTATGAGTAACATTTGCAAGGAAAAACCAAGGCGATATCTCATCGTGCCTAAAAGATATTGAGAAATACGTTAAAACATATTTAACCCTTTGACGACTTCTTAGGGGTGGAATTTCTAAAAATCCTGAAACTAGTTTTTAGACATTTGTATGCGTAACATTTGCAAGCGAAAACCAAGGCGATATTTCATCGTGTCTAAGAGATATTGAGAAATACGTAAAAACATATTTAACCCTTTAACGCACCCTTAGGGGAAGATTTTCTAAAAATGACTGAAATTGGTTTTTGAACATTTGTATGAGTAACGTTTGCAAGCGAAAACCAAAGCGATATCTCATCGTGCCTACGAGATATTGAGAAATACGTAAAATCATATTTAACCCTTTTACACCCCCTTAGGGGTAGAATTTCTAAAAATCCTGTGATCGGTTTCTAAACATTTGTATGAGTAACGTTTGCAAGCAAAAACCAAGGCGGTATCTCATCGTGCCTGAGAGATATTGAGAAATACGTAACAACATATTTAACCTTTTTACACCCCCTTAGGGGTGGAATTTCTAAACATCCTGAATTTCGTTTTTAAACATTTGTATGAGTAACGTTTGCAAGCGAAAACCAAGGCGATATCTCATCATGCCTAAGAGATATTGAGAAATACGTAAAAACGTATTTAACCCTTTTACACCCTCTTAGGGGTAGAATTCATAAAAATCGTAAAATTAATTTTTGAAGATTTCTATGAGTAACATTTGCAAGCAAAAACCAAGGCGATATCTCAACGTGCCTAAGAGATAAATAGGAGAAATACGTAAAAACATATTTAACCTCTTTACCCCCCCTTAGGGGTGGAATTCCTAAAAATCCTATGATTGGTTTTTGTACATTTGTATGAGTAACATTTGCAAGCGAAAACCAAGGCAATATCTCATCGTGCCTAAAAGATATTGAGAAATACCTAAACACATATTTAACCCTTTTACACCCCCTTAGGGGTGGACCTTTAGAAAATCCCTGAATTGGTTTTTAAACATTTGTATGAGTAACATTTGCAAGGAAAAACCAAGGCGATATCTCATCGTGCCTAAGAGATATTGAGAAATACGTAAAAACATATTTAACCCTTTTACACCCTCTCAGGGTAGAATTTTAAAGAATCCTGAAATTCGTTTTTAAACATTTGTATGAGGAACATTTGCAAGCAAAAACCAAGGCAATATCTCGTCGTGCCTGAGTGATATTGAGAAATACGTAAAAACATATTTAACCCTTTTAAGACCTCTTAGGGGTGGAATTTCTAAACATCCTGAAGCTAGTTTTTAGACATTTGTATGCGTAACATTTGCAAGCGAAAACCAAGGCGATATTTTATCGTGCCTAAGAGATATTGAAAAATACGTGAAAACATATTTCACCCTTTTACGACCCCTTAGGGGTGGATATTTCAGAAATTTGCCAGCGAAAACCAAGGCGATATCTTATCTCGCCTAAGAGATATTGAGAAATACGTAAAAACATATTGAACTCTTTTACGACCTCTTAGGGATGGAATTTCTAAAAATCCTGAAACTTGTTTTTAAACATTTGTATGAGTAGCGTTTGCAAGCAAAAACCAAGGCGATATCTCATCGTGCCTAAGAGATATTGAGAAACACGTAAAAACATATTTTACCCTTTTACACCCCCTTAGGGGTGGAATTTCTAAAAATCCCGAATTTCGTTTTTAAACATTTGTATGAGTAACGTTTGCAATCGAAAACCAAGGCGATATCTCATCGTGCCTAAGAGATATTTAGAAATACGTAAAAACATATTTAACCCTTTTACACCCCCTTAGAGGTAGAATTTCTAAAAATCGTGAAATTGGTTTTCGAACATTTGCATGAGTAACATTTGCAAGCAAAAACCAAGGCGATATCTCATCGCGCCTAAGAGATATATAGGAGAAATACGTAAAAACATAATTAATCTTTTTACACCCGCTTAGGGGTGGAATTTCTAAAAATCCTGCGATTCGTTTTTAAACATTTGTATGAGTAACATTTGCATGCGAAAACCAAGGCGTTATCTCATCGTGCCCAAGAGATATTGAGAAATACGTAAAAAATATATATAACCCTTTTACACCCCCTTAGGGGTGGACCTTTAGAAAATTTCTGAATTGATTTTTAAATATTTGTATGAGTAACATTTGCAAGGAAAAACCAAGGCGATATCTCGTCGTGCCTAAGGGATATTGAGAAATACGTAAAAACATATTCAACCCTTTTACATCCCCTTAGGGGTAGAATTTCTAAAAATCCTGAAACCTGTTTTTAGACATTTGTATGAGTAACATTCGCAGGCAAAAACCGAAGGGATATCTCATCGTGCCTAAGAGATATATGCAAAATACGTAAAAGAATATTTAAGCCTTTTACATCCCCTTAGGGGTAGAATTTCTAAAATATCTGCAATTAGTTTTTGAACATTTGCATGAGTAACATTTGCAAGCAAAAACCAAGGCGATATCTCATCGCGCCCAAGAGATATATAGGAGAAATACGTAAAAACATATTTAACCTTTTTACACCCCCTTAGAGGCGGAATTTCTAAAAATCCTGCGATTGGTTTTTAAACATTTGTATGAGTAACATTTGCAAGCGAAAACCAAGGCGATATCTCATCGTGCCTGAGAGATATTGAGAAATACCTAAATAAATATTTAACCCTTTCACACCCCCTCAGGGGTAGACCTTTAGAAAATTTTTGAATTGATTTTTAAACATTTGTATGAGTAACATTTGCAAGGAAAAACCAAGGCGATATCTCATCGTGCCTAAAAGATATTGAGAAATACGTTAAAACATATTTAACCCTTTGACGACTTCTTAGGGGTGGAATTTCTAAAAATCCTGAAACTAGTTTTTAGACATTTGTATGCGTAACATTTGCAAGCGAAAACCAAGGCGATATTTCATCGTGCCTGAGAGATATTGAGAAATACGGAAAAACATATTTAACCCGTTAACGCACCCTTAGGGGAAGATGTTCTAAAAATGACTGAAATTGGTTTTTGAACATTTGTATGAGTAACGTTTGCAAGCGAAAACCAAAGCGATATCTCACCGTGCCTACGAGATATTGAGAAATACGTAAAATCATATTTAACCCTTTTACACCCCCTTAGGGGTAGAATTTCTAAAAATCCTGTGATTGGTTTCTAAACATTTGTATGAGAAACGTTTGCAAGCAAAAACCAAGGCGGTATCTCATCGTGCCTGAGAGATATTGAGAAATACGTAACAACATATTTAACCTTTTTACACCCCCTTAGGGGTAGAATTTCTAAACATCCTGAATTTCGTTTTTAAACATTTGTATGAGTAACGTTTGCAAGCGAAAACCAAGGCGATATCTCATCATGCCTAAGAGATATTGAGAAATACGTAAAAACGTATTTAACCCTTTTACACCCTCTTAGGGGTAGAATTCATAAAAATCGTAAAATTAATTTTTGAAGATTTCTATGAGTAACATTTGCAAGCAAAAACCAAGGCGATATCTCAACGTGCCTAACAGATAATTAGGAGAAATACGTAAAAACATATTTAACCTCTTTACCCCCCCTTAGGGGTGGAATTCCTAAAAATCCTATGATTGGTTTTTAAACATTTGTATGAGTAACATTTGCAAGCGAAAACCAAGGCAATATCTCATCGTGCCTAAAAGATATTGAGAAATACCTAAAAACATATTTAACCCTTTTACACCCCCTTAGGGGTGGACCTTTAGAAAATCCCTGAATTGGTTTTTAAACATTTGTATGAGTAACATTTGCAAGGAAAACCCAAGGCGATATCTCATCGTGCCTAAGAGATATTGAGAAATACGTAAAAACCCATTTAACCCTTTTACACCCTCTCAGGGTAGAATTTTAAAGAATCCTGAAATTCGTTTTTAAACATTTGTATGAGGAACATTTGCAAGCAAAAACCAAGGCAATATCTCGTCGTGCCTGAGTGATATTGAGAAATACGTAAAAACATATTTAACCCTTTTAAGACCTCTTAGGGGTGGAATTTCTAAACATCCTGAAGCTAGTTTTTAGACATTTGTATGCGTAACATTTGCAAGCGAAAACCAAGGCGATATTTTATCGTGCCTAAGAGATATTGAGAAATACGTGAAAACATATTTCACCCTTTTACGACCCCTTAGGGGTGGATATTTCAGAAATTTGCCAGCGAAAACCAAGGCGATATCTCATCTCGCCTAAGAGATATTGAGAAATACGTAAAAACATATTGAACTCTTTTACGACCTCTTAGGGATGGAATTTCTAAAAATCCTGAAACTTGTTTTTAAACATTTGTATGAGTAGCGTTTGCAAGCAAAAACCAAGGCGATATCTCATCGTGCCTAAGAGATATTGAGAAACACGTAAAAACATATTTAACCTTTTTACACCCCCTTAGGAGTGGAATTTCGAAAAATCCTGAAATTTGTTTTTAAACATTTGTATGAGTAACATTTGCAAGCGAAAACCAAGGCGATATCTCATCGTGCCTAAGAGATATATAGGGGAAATACGTAAAAACATATTTAGCCTTTTTACACTCCCTTAGGGGTGGATTTTCTAAAAATCCTGTGATTGGTTTTTAAACATTTGTATGAGTAACATTTGCAAGCGAAAGC
Organism: Cylloceria caligata; assembly: GCA_963942595.1. Classification (NCBI taxonomy): domain Eukaryota; kingdom Metazoa; phylum Arthropoda; class Insecta; order Hymenoptera; family Ichneumonidae; genus Cylloceria; species Cylloceria caligata. The sequence goes on along the minus strand of OZ012708.1, from coordinate 23,292,542 downwards.
CAAGGCGATATCTCATCGTGCCTAAGAGATATTGAGAAATACCTAAAAACATATTCAACCCTTTTACACCCTCTTAGGGGTGGACCTTTAGAAAACCCCTAAATCGATTTTTAAACATTTGTATGAGTAACATTTGCAAAAAAAAAACAAAGGCGATATCTCATCGTGCCTAAGAGACATTGAAAAATACGTAAAAACATATTTAACACTTTTGCACCCCCTTAGAGGTAGAATTTTAACGAATCCTGAAATTGGTTTTTAAACATTTGTATAAGGAACATTTGCAAGAAAAAACCAAGGCAATATCTCGTCGTGCCTAAGGGATATTGAGAAATACAAAAAACAATATTTGACCCTTTTACGACCTCTTAGGGGTTGAATTTCTAAAAATCCTGAAACTTGTTTTTAGGGATTTGTATGAGTAACATTTGCAAGCAAAAACCAAGGCGATATCTCATCTCGCCTAAAAGATATTGAGAAATACGTAAAAACATATTTAACCCTTTTAAACACCCTTAGGGGTAGAATTTCTGAAACTCCTGAAATTGGTTTTTAAACATTTGTATGAGTAACATTTGCAAGCGAAAACCAAGGCGATATCTCTTCGTGCCTGAGAGATATTGAGAAATACGTAAAAACATATTCAATCGTTTTACACCCCCTTACTGGTAGAATTTTAAAGAATCCTGAAATTGGTTTTTAAACATTTGTATGAGGAACATTTGCAAGCAAAAACCAAGGCGATATCTCGTCGTGCCTAAAGGATATTGTGAAATACGTAAAAACATATTTAACCCTTTTACATCCCCTTAGGGGTAGAATTTCTAAAAATCCTGAAACCTGTTTTTAGACATTTGTATGAGTAAGATTCGCAAGCAAAAACCGAAGGGATATCTCATCGAGCCTAAGAGATATTGAGAAATACGTAAAAGAATATTTAACCCGTTTACACCCCCTTAGGGGTAGAATTTCTAAAAATTCTGCAATTGGTTTTCGAACACTTGCATGAGTAACATTTGCAAGCAAAAACCAAAGCGATATCTCATCGTGCCTAAGAGATATATAGGAGAAATACGTAAAAACATATCTAATCTTTTTACACCCGCTTAGGGGTGGAATTTCTAAAAATCCTGCGATTGGTTTTTAAACATTTGTATGAGTAACATTTGCAAGCGAAAATCAAGGCGTTATCTCATCGTGCCTAAGAGATATTGAGAAATACGCAAAAAAATATTTAACCCTCTTACACCCTCTTAGGGGTAGACCTTTAGAAAATTTCTAAATTGTTTTTTAATTATTTGTATGAGTAACATTTGCAAGGAAAAACCAAGGCGATATCTCGTCGTGCCTAAGGGATATTGAGAAATACGTAAAAACATACTCAACCCTTTTACATCCCCTTAGGGGTAGAATTTCTAAAAATCCTGAAACCCGTTTTTAGACGTTTGTATGAGGAACATTTGCAAGCGACAATCAAGGCGATATCTCATCGTGCCTAAGAGATATTGAGAAATACGTAAAACCATATTTAACCTTTTTACACCCCCTTAAGGGTGGAATTTTTTGAAATCCTGAATTTGATTTCTAAACATTTGTCTGAGTAAGATTTGCAAGGAAAAACCAAGGCGATATCTCATCGTGCCTAAGAGATATTGAGAAACACGTAAAAACATATTTAACCTTTTTACACCCCCTTAGGAGTTTAATTTCTAAAAATCCTGAAATTCGTTTGTGAACATTTGTATCAGTAACGTTTGCAAGTAAAAACCAAGGCGATATCTCGTCGTGCCTAAGGGATATTGAGAAATACGTAAAAACATATTTAACCCTTTTACATCCCCTTAGGGGTAGAATTTCTAAAAATCCTGAAACCTGTTTTTAGACATTTGTATAAGTAACATTCGCAAGCAAAAACCGAAGGGATATCTCATCGTGCCTAAGAGATATTGAGAAATACGTAAAAGAATATTTAACCCTTTTACACCCCCTTAGAGGTAGAATTTCTAAAAATTCTGCAATTGGTTTTCGAACATTTGCATGAGTAACATTTGCAAGCAAAAACCAAGGCGATATCTCATCGCGCCTTAGAGATATATAGGAGAAATACGTAAAAACATAATTATTCTTTTTACACCCGCTTAGGGGTGGAAATTCTAAAAATCCTGCGATTGGTTTTTAAACATTTGTATGAGTAACATTTGCAAGCGAAAACCAAGGCGTTATCTCATCGTGCCCAAGAGATATTGCGAAATACGTAAAAAAATATTTAACCCTTTTACACCCTCTTAGGGGTAGACCTTTAGAAAATTTCTAAATTGTTTTTTAAATATTTGTATGAGTAACATTTGCAAGGAAAAACCAAGGCGATATCTCATCGTGCCTAAAAGATATTGAGAAATACGTTAAAACATATTTAACCCTTTGACGACTTCTTAGGGGTGGAATTTCTAAAAATCCTGAAACTAGTTTTTAGACATTTGTATGCGTAACATTTGCAAGCGAAAACCAAGGCGATATTTCATCGTGTCTAAGAGATATTGAGAAATACGTAAAAACATATTTAACCCTTTAACGCACCCTTAGGGGAAGATGTTCTAAAAATGACTGAAATTGGTTTTTGAACATTTGTATGAGTAACGTTTGCAAGCGAAAACCAAAGCGATATCTCATCGTGCCTACGAGATATTGAGAAATACGTAAAATCATATTTAACCCTTTTACACCCCCTTAGGGGTAGAATTTCTAAAAATCCTGTTATTGGTTTCTAAACATTTGTATGAGTAACGTTTGCAAGCAAAAACCAAGGCGGTATCTCATCGTGCCTGAGAGATATTGAGAAATACGTAACAACATATTTAACCTTTTTACACCCCCTTAGGGGTGGAATTTCTAAACATCCTGAATTTCGTTTTTAAACATTTGTATGAGTAACGTTTGCGAGCGAAAACCAAGGCGATATCTCATCATGCCTAAGAGATATTGAGAAATACGTAAAAACGTATTTAACCCTTTTACACCCTCTTAGGGGTAGAATTCATAAAAATCGTAAAATTAATTTTTGAAGATTTCTATGAGTAACATTTGCAAGCGAAAACCAAGGCAATATCTCATCGTGCCTAAAAGATATTGAGAAATACCTAAACACATATTTAACCCTTTTACACCCCCTTAGGGGTGGACCTTTAGAAAATCCCTGAATTGGTTTTTAAACATTTGTATGAGTAACATTTGCAAGGAAAAACCAAGGCGATATCTCATCGTGCCTAAGAGATATTGAGAAATACGTAAAAACATATTTAACCCTTTTACACCCTCTCAGGGTAGAATTTTAAAGAATCCTGAAATTCGTTTTTAAACATTTGTATGAGGAACATTTGCAAGCAAAAACCAAGGCAATATCTCGTCGTGCCTGAGTGATATTGAGAAATACGTAAAAACATATTTAACCCTTTTAAGACCTCTTAGGGGTGGAATTTCTAAACATCCTGAAGCTAGTTTTTAGACATTTGTATGCGTAACATTTGCAAGCGAAAACCAAGGCGATATTTTATCGTGCCTAAGAGATATTGAGAAATACGTGAAAACATATTTCACCCTTTTACGACCCCTTAGGGGTGGATATTTCAGAAATTTGCCAGCGAAAACCAAGGCGATATCTCATCTCGCCTAAGAGATATTGAGAAATACGTAAAAACATATTGAACTCTTTTACGACCTCTTAGGGATGGAATTTCTAAAAATCCTGAAACTTGTTTTTAAACATTTGTATGAGTAGCGTTTGCAAGCAAAAACCAAGGCGATATCTCATCGTGCCTAAGAGATATTGAGAAACACGTAAAAACATATTTAACCTTTTTACACCCCCTTAGGAGTGGAATTTCGAAAAATCCTGAAATTTGTTTTTAAACATTTGTATGAGTAACATTTGCAAGCGAAAACCAAGGCGATATCTCATCGTGCCTAAGAGATATATAGGGGAAATACGTAAAAACATATTTAGCCTTTTTACACTCCCTTAGGGGTGGATTTTCTAAAAATCCTGTGATTGGTTTTTAAACATTTGTATGAGTAACATTTGCAAGCGAAAGCCAAGGCGATATCTCATCGTGCCTAAGAGATATTGAGAAATACCTAAAAACATATTCAACCCTTTTACACCCTCTTAGGGGTGGACCTTTAGAAAACCCCTAAATCGATTTTTAAACATTTGTATGAGTAACATTTGCAAAAAAAAAACAAAGGCGATATCTCATCGTGCCTAAGAGACATTGAAAAATACGTAAAAACATATTTAACACTTTTGCACCCCCTTAGAGGTAGAATTTTAACGAATCCTGAAATTGGTTTTTAAACATTTGTATAAGGAACATTTGCAAGAAAAAACCAAGGCAATATCTCGTCGTGCCTAAGGGATATTGAGAAATACAAAAAACAATATTTGACCCTTTTACGACCTCTTAGGGGTTGAATTTCTAAAAATCCTGAAACTTGTTTTTAGGGATTTGTATGAGTAACATTTGCAAGCAAAAACCAAGGCGATATCTCATCTCGCCTAAAAGATATTGAGAAATACGTAAAAACATATTTAACCCTTTTAAACACCCTTAGGGGTAGAATTTCTGAAACTCCTGAAATTGGTTTTTAAACATTTGTATGAGTAACATTTGCAAGCGAAAACCAAGGCGATATCTCTTCGTGCCTGAGAGATATTGAGAAATACGTAAAAACATATTCAATCGTTTTACACCCCCTTACTGGTAGAATTTTAAAGAATCCTGAAATTGGTTTTTAAACATTTGTATGAGGAACATTTGCAAGCAAAAACCAAGGCGATATCTCGTCGTGCCTAAAGGATATTGTGAAATACGTAAAAACATATTTAACCCTTTTACATCCCCTTAGGGGTAGAATTTCTAAAAATCCTGAAACCTGTTTTTAGACATTTGTATGAGTAAGATTCGCAAGCAAAAACCGAAGGGATATCTCATCGAGCCTAAGAGATATTGAGAAATACGTAAAAGAATATTTAACCCGTTTACACCCCCTTAGGGGTAGAATTTCTAAAAATTCTGCAATTGGTTTTCGAACACTTGCATGAGTAACATTTGCAAGCAAAAACCAAAGCGATATCTCATCGTGCCTAAGAGATATATAGGAGAAATACGTAAAAACATATCTAATCTTTTTACACCCGCTTAGGGGTGGAATTTCTAAAAATCCTGCGATTGGTTTTTAAACATTTGTATGAGTAACATTTGCAAGCGAAAATCAAGGCGTTATCTCATCGTGCCTAAGAGATATTGAGAAATACGCAAAAAAATATTTAACCCTCTTACACCCTCTTAGGGGTAGACCTTTAGAAAATTTCTAAATTGTTTTTTAATTATTTGTATGAGTAACATTTGCAAGGAAAAACCAAGGCGATATCTCGTCGTGCCTAAGGGATATTGAGAAATACGTAAAAACATACTCAACCCTTTTACATCCCCTTAGGGGTAGAATTTCTAAAAATCCTGAAACCCGTTTTTAGACGTTTGTATGAGGAACATTTGCAAGCGACAATCAAGGCGATATCTCATCGTGCCTAAGAGATATTGAGAAATACGTAAAACCATATTTAACCTTTTTACACCCCCTTAAGGGTGGAATTTTTTGAAATCCTGAATTTGATTTCTAAACATTTGTCTGAGTAAGATTTGCAAGGAAAAACCAAGGCGATATCTCATCGTGCCTAAGAGATATTGAGAAACACGTAAAAACATATTTAACCTTTTTACACCCCCTTAGGAGTTTAATTTCTAAAAATCCTGAAATTCGTTTGTGAACATTTGTATCAGTAACGTTTGCAAGTAAAAACCAAGGCGATATCTCGTCGTGCCTAAGGGATATTGAGAAATACGTAAAAACATATTTAACCCTTTTACATCCCCTTAGGGGTAGAATTTCTAAAAATCCTGAAACCTGTTTTTAGACATTTGTATAAGTAACATTCGCAAGCAAAAACCGAAGGGATATCTCATCGTGCCTAAGAGATATTGAGAAATACGTAAAAGAATATTTAACCCTTTTACACCCCCTTAGAGGTAGAATTTCTAAAAATTCTGCAATTGGTTTTCGAACATTTGCATGAGTAACATTTGCAAGCAAAAACCAAGGCGATATCTCATCGCGCCTTAGAGATATATAGGAGAAATACGTAAAAACATAATTATTCTTTTTACACCCGCTTAGGGGTGGAAATTCTAAAAATCCTGCGATTGGTTTTTAAACATTTGTATGAGTAACATTTGCAAGCGAAAACCAAGGCGTTATCTCATCGTGCCCAAGAGATATTGCGAAATACGTAAAAAAATATTTAACCCTTTTACACCCTCTTAGGGGTAGACCTTTAGAAAATTTCTAAATTGTTTTTTAAATATTTGTATGAGTAACATTTGCAAGGAAAAACCAAGGCGATATCTCATCGTGCCTAAAAGATATTGAGAAATACGTTAAAACATATTTAACCCTTTGACGACTTCTTAGGGGTGGAATTTCTAAAAATCCTGAAACTAGTTTTTAGACATTTGTATGCGTAACATTTGCAAGCGAAAACCAAGGCGATATTTCATCGTGTCTAAGAGATATTGAGAAATACGTAAAAACATATTTAACCCTTTAACGCACCCTTAGGGGAAGATGTTCTAAAAATGACTGAAATTGGTTTTTGAACATTTGTATGAGTAACGTTTGCAAGCGAAAACCAAAGCGATATCTCATCGTGCCTACGAGATATTGAGAAATACGTAAAATCATATTTAACCCTTTTACACCCCCTTAGGGGTAGAATTTCTAAAAATCCTGTTATTGGTTTCTAAACATTTGTATGAGTAACGTTTGCAAGCAAAAACCAAGGCGGTATCTCATCGTGCCTGAGAGATATTGAGAAATACGTAACAACATATTTAACCTTTTTACACCCCCTTAGGGGTGGAATTTCTAAACATCCTGAATTTCGTTTTTAAACATTTGTATGAGTAACGTTTGCGAGCGAAAACCAAGGCGATATCTCATCATGCCTAAGAGATATTGAGAAATACGTAAAAACGTATTTAACCCTTTTACACCCTCTTAGGGGTAGAATTCATAAAAATCGTAAAATTAATTTTTGAAGATTTCTATGAGTAACATTTGCAAGCGAAAACCAAGGCAATATCTCATCGTGCCTAAAAGATATTGAGAAATACCTAAACACATATTTAACCCTTTTACACCCCCTTAGGGGTGGACCTTTAGAAAATCCCTGAATTGGTTTTTAAACATTTGTATGAGTAACATTTGCAAGGAAAAACCAAGGCGATATCTCATCGTGCCTAAGAGATATTGAGAAATACGTAAAAACATATTTAACCCTTTTACACCCTCTCAGGGTAGAATTTTAAAGAATCCTGAAATTCGTTTTTAAACATTTGTATGAGGAACATTTGCAAGCAAAAACCAAGGCAATATCTCGTCGTGCCTGAGTGATATTGAGAAATACGTAAAAACATATTTAACCCTTTTAAGACCTCTTAGGGGTGGAATTTCTAAACATCCTGAAGCTAGTTTTTAGACATTTGTATGCGTAACATTTGCAAGCGAAAACCAAGGCGATATTTTATCGTGCCTAAGAGATATTGGAAAATACGTGAAAACATATTTCACCCTTTTACGACCCCTTAGGGGTGGATATTTCAGAAATTTGCCAGCGAAAACCAAGGCGATATCTCATCTCGCCTAAGAGATATTGAGAAATACGTAAAAACATATTGTACTCTTTTACGACCTCTTAGGGATGGAATTTCTAAAAATCCTGAAACTTGTTTTTAAACATTTGTATGAGTAGCGTTTGCAAGCAAAAACCAAGGCGATATCTCATCGTGCCTAAGAGATATTGAGAAACACGTAAAAACATATTTAACCTTTTTACACCCCCTTAGGAGTGGAATTTCGAAAAATCCTGAAATTCGTTTTTGAACATTTGTATGAGTAACATTTGCAAGCGAAAACTAAGGCGATATCTCATCGTGCCTAAGAGATATATAGGAGAAATACGTAAAAACATATTTAGCCTTTTTACACTCCCTTACGGGTGGATTTTCTAAAAATCCTGTGATTGGTTTTCAAACATTTGTATGAGTAACATTTGCAAGCGAAAGCCAAGGCGATATCTCATCGTGCCTAAGAGATATTGAGAAATACCTAAAAACATATTCAACCCTTTTACACCCTCTTAGGGGTGGACCTTTAGAAAACCCCTAAATCGATTTTTAAACATTTGTATGAGTAACATTTGCAAAAAAAAAACAAAGGCGATATCTCATCGTGCCTAAGAGACATTGAAAAATACGTAAAAACATATTTAACACGTTTGCACCCCCTTATAGGTAGAATTTTAACGAATCCTGAAATTGGTTTTTAAACATTTGTATAAGGAACATTTGCAAGAAAAAACCAAGGCAATATCTCGTCGTGCCTAAGGGATATTGAGAAATACAAAAAACAATATTTGACCCTTTTACGACCTCTTAGGGGTTGAATTTCTAAAAATCCTGAAACTTGTTTTTAGAGATTTGTATGAGTAACATTTGCAAGCAAAAACCAAGGCGATATCTCATCTCGCCTAAAAGATATTGAGAAATACGTAAAAACATATTTAACCCTTCTAAACACCCTTAGGGGTAGAATTTCTAAAACTCCTGAAATTGGTTTTTAAACATTTGTATGAGTAACATTTGCAAGCGAAAACCAAGGCGATATCTCTTCGTGCCTGAGAGATATTGAGAAATACGTAAAAACATATTCAATCGTTTTACACCCCCTTAGGGGTAGAATTTTGAAGAATCCTGAAATTGGTTTTTAAACATTTGTATGAGGAACATTTGCAAGCAAAAACCAAGGCGATATCTCGTCGTGCCTAAAGGATATTGAGATATACGTAAAAACATATTTAACCCTTTTACATCCCCTTAGGGGTAGAATTTCTAAAAATCCTGAAACCTGTTTTTAGACATTTGTATGAGTAAGATTCGCAAGCAAAAACCGGTGGGATATCTCATCGTGCCTAAGAGATATTGAGAAATACGTAAAAGAATATTTAACCCGTTTACACCCCCTTAGGGGTAGAATTTCTAAAAATTCTGCAATTGGTTTTCGAACATTTGCATGAGTAACATTTGCAAGCAAAAACCAAGGCGATATCTCATCGCGCCTAAGAGATATATAGGAGAAATACGTAAAAACATAATTAATCTTTTTACACCCGCTTAGGGGTGGAATTTCTAAAAATCCTGCGATTCGTTTTTAAACAATTGTATGAGTAACATTTGCAAGCGAAAACCAAGGCGTTATCTCATCGTGCCCAAGAGATATTGAGAAATACGTAAAAAATATATATAACCCTTTTACACCCCCTTAGGGGTGGACCTTTAGAAAATTTCTGAATTGTTTTTTAATTATTTGTATGAGTAACATTTGCAAGGAAAAACCAAGGCGATATCTCGTCGTGCCTAAGGGATATTGAGAAATACGTAAAAACATACTCAACCCTTTTACATCCCCTTAGGGGTAGAATTTCTAAAAATCCTGAAACCCGTTTTTAGACGTTTGTATGAGGAACATTTGCAAGCGACAATCAAGGCGATATCTCATCGTGCCTAAGAGATATTGAGAAATACGTAAAACCATATTTAACCTTTTTACACCCCCTTAAGGGTGGAATTTTTTGAAATCCTGAATTTGATTTCTAAACATTTGTCTGAGTAAGATTTGCAAGGAAAAACCAAGGCGATATCTCATCGTGCCTAAGAGATATTGAGAAACACGTAAAAACATATTTAACCTTTTTACACCCCCTTAGGAGTTTAATTTCTAAAAATCCTGAAATTCGTTTGTGAACATTTGTATCAGTAACGTTTGCAAGTAAAAACCAAGGCGATATCTCGTCGTGCCTAAGGGATATTGAGAAATACGTAAAAACATATTTAACCCTTTTACATCCCCTTAGGGGTAGAATTTCTAAAAATCCTGAAACCTGTTTTTAGACATTTGTATAAGTAACATTCGCAAGCAAAAACCGAAGGGATATCTCATCGTGCCTAAGAGATATTGAGAAATACGTAAAAGAATATTTAACCCTTTTACACCCCCTTAGAGGTAGAATTTCTAAAAATTCTGCAATTGGTTTTCGAACATTTGCATGAGTAACATTTGCAAGCAAAAACCAAGGCGATATCTCATCGCGCCTTAGAGATATATAGGAGAAATACGTAAAAACATAATTATTCTTTTTACACCCGCTTAGGGGTGGAAATTCTAAAAATCCTGCGATTGGTTTTTAAACATTTGTATGAGTAACATTTGCAAGCGAAAACCAAGGCGTTATCTCATCGTGCCCAAGAGATATTGCGAAATACGTAAAAAAATATTTAACCCTTTTACACCCTCTTAGGGGTAGACCTTTAGAAAATTTCTAAATTGTTTTTTAAATATTTGTATGAGTAACATTTGCAAGGAAAAACCAAGGCGATATCTCATCGTGCCTAAGAGATATTAAGAAACACGTAAAAACATATTTGACCCTTTTACACCCCCTTAGGGGTAAAATTTCTAAAACTCCTTAAATTTGTTTTTAAACATTTGTATGAGTAACATTTGCAAGCGAAAACCAAGGCGATATCTCATCGTGCTTAAGAGATATTGAGAAATACGTAAAAATATATTCAATCGTTTTACACCCCCTTAGGGGTAGAATTTTGAAGAATCCTGAAATTCGTTTTCAAACATTTGTATGAGGAACATTTGCAAGGAAAAACCAAGGCGATATCTCGTCGTGCCTAAGGGATATTGAGAAATACGTAAAAACATATTTAACCCTTTTACATCCCCTTAGGGGTAGAATTTCTAAAAATCCTGAAACCTGTTTTTAGATATTTGTATAAGTAACTCTCGCAAGCAAAAACCGAAGGGATATCTCATCGTGCCTAAGAGATATTGAGAAATACGTAAAAGAATATTAAAGCCTTTTACATCCCCTTAGGGGTAGAATTTCTAAAAATTCTGCAATTAGTTTTTGAACATTTGCATGAGTAACATTTGCAAGCAAAAACCAAGGCGATATCTCATCGCGCCCAAGAGATATATAGGAGAAATACGTAAAAACATATTTAACCTTTTTACACCCCCTTAGAGGCGGAATTTCTAAAAATCCTGCGATTGGTTTTTAAACATTTGTGTGAGTAACATTTGCAAGCGAAAACCAAGGCGATATCTCGACGTGCCTAAGAGATATTGAGAAATACGTAACAACATATTTAATCTTTTTACACCCCCTTAGGGGTAGAATTTTAAAAAATCCTGAAATTCGTTTTGAAACATTTGTATGAGTAACGTTTGCAAGCGAAAACCAAGGCGATATCTCATCGTGCCTTAGAGATATTGAGAAATACCTAAAAACATATTTAACCCTTTTACACCCCCTTAGAGGTGGAATTTCTAAAAATCGTGAAATAGGTTTTTGAAGATTTCTATGAGTAACATTTGCAAGCAAATACCAAGGCGATATCTCAACGTGCCTAAGAGATATATAGGAGAATTACGTCAAAACATATTTAACCTTTTTACACCCCCTTGGGGGTGGATTTTGTAAAAATCTTGTGATTGGTTTTTAAACATTTGTATGAGTAACATTTGCAAGCGAAAACCAAGGCGATATCTCATCGTGCCTAAGAGATATTGAGAAATACCTAAAAACATATTTAACCCTTTTACACCCCCTTAAGGGTGGACCTTTGGAAAACCCCTAAATCGATTTTTAAACATTTGTATGAGTAACATTTGCAACGAAAAACGAAGGCGATATCTCATCTTGCCTAAGAGACATTAAAAAATACGTAAAAACATATTTAACCCTTTTACACCCCGTTAGGGGTAGAATTTTGAAGAATCCTCAAATTTTTTTTTAAACTTTTGTATAAGGAACATTTGCAAGCAAAAACCAAGGCAATATCTCGTCGTGCCTAAGGGATATTGAGAAATACGTAAAAACATATTTAACCCTTTTACGACCTCTTAGGGGTGGAGATTCTAAAAATCCTGAAACTTGTTTTTAGAGATTTGTATGAGTAACATTTGCAAGCAAAAACCAAGGCGATATCTCATCTCGCCTAAGAGATATTGAGAAATACGTAAAAACATATTTAACCGTTTTAAACACCCTTAGGGGTAGAATTTCTAAAAATGACTGAAATTGGTTTTTAAACATTTGCATGAGTAACATTTGCAAGCAAAAACCAAGGCAATATCTCATCGTGCCTAAGAGATATATAGCAGAAACACGTAAAAACATATTTAACCTTTTACACCCCTTTAGGGGTGGAAGTTTTAAAAATTTGCGAGCGAAAACCAAGGCGATATCTCATCGTGCCTAAGAGATATTGAGAAATACGTAAAAATATATTTAACACTTTTACACCCTCTCAGGGTAGAATTTTAAAGAATCCTGAAATTCGTTTTTAAACATTTGTATAAGGAACATTTGCAAGCAAAAACCAAGGCAATATCTCGTCGTGCCTAAAGGATATTGAGAAATACGTAAAAACATATTTAACCCTTTTACGACCTGTTAGGGGTAGAATTTCTAAAAATCCTGAAACGTGTTCTTAGACATTTGTATGAGTAACATTCGCAAGCAAAAACCAAGGCGATATCTCATCGTGCCTAAGAGATATTGAGAAACACGTAAAAACATATTTAAATTTTTTACACCCCCTTAGAGGTAGAATTTCTAAAAATCCTGAAATTAGTTTTTAAACATTTGTATGAGTAACGTTTGCCAGCAAAAACCAAGGCGATATCTCATCGTGCATAAGAGATATTAAGAAACACGTAAAAACATATTTGACCCTTTTACAGCCCCTTAGGGGCGGAATTTCTGAAAATCCTGAAATTGGTTTTTAAACATTTGTATGAGTAACATTTGCAAGCGAAAACCAAGGCGATATCTCATCGTGCCTAAGAGATATTGAGAAATACGTAAAAACATATTTAATCGTTTGACACCACCTTAGGGGTGGAACTTTAAAGAATCCCGAAATTGGTTTTTAAACATTTGTATGAGGAACATTTGCAAGCAAAAACCAAGGCAATATCTCGTCATGCCTAAGGGATATTGAGAAATACGTAAAAACATATTTAACCCTTTTACGACCTCTTAGGGGTGGAACTTCTAAAAATCCTGAAACTTGTTTTTAGAGATTTGTATGAGTAACATTTGCAAGCGAAAACCAAGGCGATATCTCAACGTGCCTAAGAGATATATAGGAGAAATACGTAAAAACATATTTAGCCTTTTTACACTCCCTTAGGGGTGGATTTTCTAAAAATCCTGTGATTGGTTTTTAAACATTTGTATGAGTAACATTTGCAAGCGAAAGCCAAGGCGATATCTCATCGTACCTAAGAGATATTGAGAAATACCTAAAAACATATTTAACCCTTTTACACCCCCTTAGGGGTAAACCTTTAGAAAACCCCTAAATCGATTTTTAAACATTTGTATGAGTAACATTTGCAAAAAAAAAACGAAGGCGATATCTCATCGTGCCTAAGAGACATTGAAAAATACGTAAAAACATATTTAACACTTTTGCACCCCCTTAGAGGTAGAATTTTAACGAATTCTGAAATTGGTTTTTAAACATTTGTATAAGGAACATTTGCAAGAAAAAACCAAGGCAATATCTCGTCGTGCCTAAGGGATATTGAGAAATACGTAAAACAATATTTAACCCTTTTACGACCTCTTAGGGGTTGAATTTCTGAAAATCCTGAAACTCGTTTTTAGAGATTTGTATGAGTAACATTTGCAAGCAAAAACCAAGGCGATATCTCGTCGTGCCTAAGGGATATTGAGAAATACGTAAAAACATATTTAACCCTTTTACATCCCCTTAGGGGTAGAATTTCTAAAAATCCTGAAACCTGTTTTTAGACATTTGTATGAGTAACATTCGCAAGCAAAAACCGAACGGATATCTCATCGTGCCTAAGAGATATTGAGAAATACGTAAAAGAATATTTAACCCTTTTACACCCCCTTAGAGGTAGAATTTCCAAAAATTCTGCAATTGGTTTTCGAACATTTGCATGAGTAACATTTGCAAGCAAAAACCAAGGCGATATGTCATCGCGCCTTAGAGATATATAGGAGAAATACGTAAAAACATAATTAATCTTTTTACACCCGCTTAGGGGTGGAAATTCTAAAAATCCTGCGATTGGTTTTTAAACATTTGTATGAGTAACATTTGCAAGCGAAAACCAAGGCGTTATCTCATCGTGCCCAAAAGATATTGAGAAATACGTAAAAAAATATTTAACCCTTTTACACCCCCTTAGGGGTAGACCTTTAGAAAATTTCTAAATTGTTTTTTAAATATTTGTATGAGTAACATTTGCAAGGAAAAACCAAGGCGATATCTCATCGTGCCTAAGAGATATTAAGAAACACGTAAAAACATATTTGACCCTTTTACACCCCCTTAGGGGTAGAATTTCTAAAACTCCTGAAATTTGTTTTTAAACATTTGTATGAGTAACATTTGCAAGCGAAAACCAAGGCGATATCTCATCGTGCTTAAGAGATATTGAGAAATACGTAAAAATATATTCAATCGTTTTACACCCCCTTAGGGGTAGAATTTTGAAGAATCCTGAAATTCGTTTTCAAACATTTGTATGAGGAACATTTGCAAAGAAAAACCAAGGCGATATCTCGTCGTGCCTAAGGGATTTTGAGAAATACGTAAAAACATATTTAACCCTTTTACATCCCCTTAGGGGTAGAATTTCTAAAAATCCTGAAACCTGTTTTTAGACATTTGTATGAGTAACATTCGCAAGCAAAAACCGAAGGGATATCTCATCGTGCCTAAGAGATATTGAGAAATACGTAAAAGAATATTTAAGCCTTTTACATCCCTTTAGGGGTAGAATTTCTAAAAATTCTGCAATTAGTTTTTGAACATTTGCATGAGTAACATTTGCAAGGAAAAACCAAGGCGATATCTCATCGTGCCTAAAAGATATTGAGAAATACGTTAAAACTTATTTAACCCTTTTAAGACCTCTTAGGGGTGGAATTTCTAAACATCCTGAAGCTAGTTTTCAGACATTTGTATGCGTGACATTTGCAAGCGAAAATCAAGGCGATATTTTATCGTGCCTAAGAGATATTGAGAAATACGTGAAAACATATTTAACCGTTTTACACCCCCTTAGGGTAGAATTTTGAAGAATCCTGAAGATTGTTTTTAAACATTTGTATGAGGAACATTTGCAAGCAAAAACAAAGGCAATATCTCGTCGTGCCTAAGAGATGAATAGCAGAAGCACGTAAAAACATATTTAACCTTTTACACCCCCTTAGGGGTGGAAGTTTTAAAAATTTGCGAGCGAAAACCAAGGCGATATCTCATCGTGCCTACGAAATATTGAGAAATACGTAAAAACATATTTAACCGTTTTACACCCCCTTAGGGTAGAATTTTGAAGAATCCTGAAGATTGTTTTTAAACATTTGTATGAGGAACATTTGCAAGCAAAAACAAAGGCAATATCTCGTCGTGCCTAAGGGATATTGAGAAATACGTAAAAACATATTGAACCCTTTTACGACCTCTTAGGGGTGGAATTTCTAAAAATCCTGAAACTTGTTTTTGAACATTTGTATGAGTAGCGTTTTCAAGCAAAAACCAAGGCGATATCTCATCGTGCCTAAGAGATATTGAGAAACACGTAAAAACATATTTAACTTTTTACACCCCCTTAGGGGTGGAATTTCTAAAAATCCTGAAATTGGTTTTTAAACATTTTATGAGTAACTTTTGCAAGCGAAAACCAAGGCGATATCTCATCGTGCCTAAGAGACATTGAAAAATACGTAAAAACATATTTAACACTTTTGCACCCCCTTAGAGGTAGAATTTTAACGAATCCTGAAATTGGTTTTTAAACATTTGTATACGGAACATTTGCAAGAAAAAACCAAGGCAATATCTCGTCGTGCCTAAGGGATATTGAGAAATACAAAAAACAATATTTAAACCTTTTACACCCTCTCAGGGTAGAATTTTAAAGAATCCTGAAGTTCGTTTTTAAACATTTGTATGAGGAACATTTGCAAGCAAAAACCAAGGCAATATCTCGTCGTGCCTAAGTGATATTGAGAAATACGTAAAAACATAATTAACCCTTTTACGACCTCTTAGGGGTAGAATTTCTTAAAATCCTGAAACTAGTTTTTAGACATTTGTATGCGTAACATTTGCAAGCGAAAACCAAGGCGATATTTCATCGTGCCTAAGAGATATTGAGAAATACGTAAGAACATATTTAACCCTTTAACACCCCCGTAGGGGTGGAATTTCTAAAATACCTGCGATTGGTTTTTGAACATTTGTATGAGTAACATTTGCAAGTGAAAACCAAGGCGATATCTCATCGTGCCTAAGAGATATTGAGAAATACTTAGAAACATATTTAACCCTTTTACACCTCCTTAGAGGTGGACCTTTAGAAAATCCCTGAATTGAATTTTAATCATTTGTATGAGTAACATTTGCAAGGAAAAACCAAGGCGATATCTCATCGTGCCTAAGAGATATTGAGAAATACGTAAAAATATATTTAACACTTTTACACCCTCTCAGGGTAGAATTTTAAAGAATCCTGAAATTCGTTTTTAAACATTTGTATGAGGAACATTTGCAAGCAAAAACCGAGGCAATATCTCGTCGTGCCTAGGTGATATTGAGAAATACGTAAAAACATATTTAACCCTTTTAAGACCTCCTAGGGGTGGAATTTCTAAACATCCTGAAGCTAGTTTTTAGACATTTGTATGCGTAACATTTGCAAGCGAAAATCAAGGCGATATTTTATCGTGCCTAAGAGATATTGAAAAATACGTGAAAACATATTAAACCTTTTTACACACCCTTAGGGGTGGAATGTTGAAAAGATCTGCAATTGGTTCTTAAACATTTGCATGAGTAACATTTGCAAGCAAAAACCAAGGCGATATCTCATCGCGCCTAAGAGATATATATGAGAAATACGTAAAAACATATTTAACCCTTTTACACACCCGTAGGGGTAGACCTTTAGAAAATCCCTGAATTCATTTTTAAACATTTGTATGAGTAGCATTTGCAAGGAAAAACCAAGGCGATATCTCATCGTGCCTAAGAGATATTGAGAAATACGTAAAAACATATTTAACCCTTTTACAGCCCCTTAGGAGTTTAATTTCTAAAAATCCTGAAATTCGTTTTTAAACATTTGTATGAGTAACGTTTGCAAGTAAAAACCAAGGCGATATCTCGTCGTGCCTAAGAGATATTGAGAAACACGTAAAAACATATTTAACCTTTTCACACCCCCTTAGGAGTTTAATTCCTAAAAATCGTAAAATTGATTTTTAAAGATTTCTATGAGTAACATTTGCAAGCAAATACCATGGCGATATCTCAACGTGAATAAGATATATATAGGAGAAATACGTAAAAACATATTTAACCATTTTACACCCCCTTGGGTGTGGAATTTCTAAAAATCCTGCGATTGGTTTTCGAACATTTGTATGAGTAACATTTGCAAACGAAAACTAAGGCGATATCTTATCGTGCCTAAGAGATATTGAGAACCACGTAAAAACATGTTTAACCCTTTAAACCCCTATAGGGGGGGAATTTTGAAAAATTTGCAAGCAAAAACCAAGGCGGTATCTCATCGTGCCTGAGAGATATTGAGAAATACGTAAAAACATATTTAACCGTTTTACACCCCCTTAGGGTAGAATTTTGAAGAATCCTGAAGATTGTTTTTAAACATTTGTATGAGGAACATTTGCAAGCAAAAACAAAGGCAATATCTCGTCGTGCCTAAGGGATATTGAGAAATACGTAAAAACATATTTAACCGTTTTACACCCCCTTAGGGTAGAATTTTGAAGAATCCTGAAGATTGTTTTTAAACATTTGTATGAGGAACATTTGCAAGCAAAAACAAAGGCAATATCTCGTCGTGCCTAAGGGATATTGAGAAATACGTAAAAACATATTGAACCCTTTTGCGACCTCTTAGGGGTGGAATTTCTAAAAATCCTGAAATTGGTTTTTAAACATTTTATGAGTAACTTTTGCAAGCGAAAACCAAGGCGATATCTCATCGTGCCTAAGAGACATTGAAAGATACGTAAAAACATATTTAACACTTTTACACCTCCTTAGGGGTAGAATTTTAAAGAATCCTGAAATTGGTTTTTAAACATTTGTATAAGGAACATTTGCAAGCAAAAACCAAGGCAATATCTCGTCGTGCCTAAAGGATATTGAGAAATACGTAAAAACATATTTAACCCTTTTACACCCCCTTAGAGGTGGAATTTCTAAAAATCGTGAAATTGGTTTTTGAAGATTTCTATGAGTAACATTTGCAAGCAAATACCAAGGCGATATCTCAACGTGCCTAAGAGATATATAGGAGAATTACGTCAAAACATATTTAACCTTTTTACACCCCCTTGGGGGTGGATTTTGTAAAAATCTTGTGATTGGTTTTTAAACATTTGTATGAGTAACATTTGCAAGCGAAAACCAAGGCGATATCTCATCGTGCCTAAGAGATATTGAGAAATACCTAAAAACATATTTAACCCTTTTACACCCCCTTAAGGGTGGACCTTTGGAAAACCCCTAAATCGATTTTTAAACATTTGTATGAGTAACATTTGCAACGAAAAACGAAGGCGATATCTCATCTTGCCTAAGAGACATTAAAAAATACGTAAAAACATATTTAACCCTTTTACACCCCGTTAGGGGTAGAATTTTGAAGAATCCTCAAATTTTTTTTTAAACTTTTGTATAAGGAACATTTGCAAGCAAAAACCAAGGCAATATCTCGTCGTGCCTAAGGGATATTGAGAAATACGTAAAAACATATTTAACCCTTTTACGACCTCTTAGGGGTGGAGATTCTAAAAATCCTGAAACTTGTTTTTAGAGATTTGTATGAGTAACATTTGCAAGCAAAAACCAAGGCGATATCTCATCTCGCCTAAGAGATATTGAGAAATACGTAAAAACATATTTAACCGTTTTAAACACCCTTAGGGGTAGAATTTCTAAAAATGACTGAAATTGGTTTTTAAACATTTGCATGAGTAACATTTGCAAGCAAAAACCAAGGCAATATCTCATCGTGCCTAAGAGATATATAGCAGAAACACGTAAAAACATATTTAACCTTTTACACCCCTTTAGGGGTGGAAGTTTTAAAAATTTGCGAGCGAAAACCAAGGCGATATCTCATCGTGCCTAAGAGATATTGAGAAATACGTAAAAATATATTTAACACTTTTACACCCTCTCAGGGTAGAATTTTAAAGAATCCTGAAATTCGTTTTTAAACATTTGTATAAGGAACATTTGCAAGCAAAAACCAAGGCAATATCTCGTCGTGCCTAAAGGATATTGAGAAATACGTAAAAACATATTTAACCCTTTTACGACCTGTTAGGGGTAGAATTTCTAAAAATCCTGAAACGTGTTCTTAGACATTTGTATGAGTAACATTTGCAAGCGAAAATCAAGGCGATATTTTATCGTGCCTAAGAGATATTGAAAAATACGTGAAAACATATTAAACCTTTTTACACACCCTTAGGGGTGGAATGTTGAAAAGATCTGCAATTGGTTCTTAAACATTTGCATGAGTAACATTTGCAAGCAAAAACCAAGGCGATATCTCATCGCGCCTAAGAGATATATATGAGAAATACGTAAAAACATATTTAACCCTTTTACACACCCGTAGGGGTAGACCTTTAGAAAATCCCTGAATTCATTTTTAAACATTTGTATGAGTAGCATTTGCAAGGAAAAACCAAGGCGATATCTCATCGTGCCTAAGAGATATTGAGAAATACGTAAAAACATATTTAACCCTTTTACAGCCCCTTAGGAGTTTAATTTCTAAAAATCCTGAAATTCGTTTTTAAACATTTGTATGAGTAACGTTTGCAAGTAAAAACCAAGGCGATATCTCGTCGTGCCTAAGAGATATTGAGAAACACGTAAAAACATATTTAACCTTTTCACACCCCCTTAGGAGTTTAATTCCTAAAAATCGTAAAATTGATTTTTAAAGATTTCTATGAGTAACATTTGCAAGCAAATACCATGGCGATATCTCAACGTGAATAAGATATATATAGGAGAAATACGTAAAAACATATTTAACCATTTTACACCCCCTTGGGTGTGCAATTTCTAAAAATCCTGCGATTGGTTTTCGAACATTTGTATGAGTAACATTTGCAAACGAAAACTAAGGCGATATCTTATCGTGCCTAAGAGATATTGAGAACCACGTAAAAACATGTTTAACCCTTTAAACCCCTATAGGGGGGGAATTTTGAAAAATTTGCAAGCAAAAACCAAGGCGGTATCTCATCGTGCCTGAGAGATATTGAGAAATACGTAAAAACATATTTAACCGTTTTACACCCCCTTAGGGTAGAATTTTGAAGAATCCTGAAGATTGTTTTTAAACATTTGTATGAGGAACATTTGCAAGCAAAAACAAAGGCAATATCTCGTCGTGCCTAAGGGATATTGAGAAATACGTAAAAACATATTTAACCGTTTTACACCCCCTTAGGGTAGAATTTTGAAGAATCCTGAAGATTGTTTTTAAACATTTGTATGAGGAACATTTGCAAGCAAAAACAAAGGCAATATCTCGTCGTGCCTAAGGGATATTGAGAAATACGTAAAAACATATTGAACCCTTTTGCGACCTCTTAGGGGTGGAATTTCTAAAAATCCTGAAATTGGTTTTTAAACATTTTATGAGTAACTTTTGCAAGCGAAAACCAAGGCGATATCTCATCGTGCCTAAGAGACATTGAAAGATACGTAAAAACATATTTAACACTTTTACACCTCCTTAGGGGTAGAATTTTAAAGAATCCTGAAATTGGTTTTTAAACATTTGTATAAGGAACATTTGCAAGCAAAAACCAAGGCAATATCTCGTCGTGCCTAAAGGATATTGAGAAATACGTAAAAACATATTTAACCCTTTTACACCCCCTTAGAGGTGGAATTTCTAAAAATCGTGAAATTGGTTTTTGAAGATTTCTATGAGTAACATTTGCAAGCAAATACCAAGGCGATATCTCAACGTGCCTAAGAGATATATAGGAGAATTACGTCAAAACATATTTAACCTTTTTACACCCCCTTGGGGGTGGATTTTGTAAAAATCTTGTGATTGGTTTTTAAACATTTGTATGAGTAACATTTGCAAGCGAAAACCAAGGCGATATCTCATCGTGCCTAAGAGATATTGAGAAATACCTAAAAACATATTTAACCCTTTTACACCCCCTTAAGGGTGGACCTTTGGAAAACCCCTAAATCGATTTTTAAACATTTGTATGAGTAACATTTGCAACGAAAAACGAAGGCGATATCTCATCTTGCCTAAGAGACATTAAAAAATACGTAAAAACATATTTAACCCTTTTACACCCCGTTAGGGGTAGAATTTTGAAGAATCCTCAAATTTTTTTTTAAACTTTTGTATAAGGAACATTTGCAAGCAAAAACCAAGGCAATATCTCGTCGTGCCTAAGGGATATTGAGAAATACGTAAAAACATATTTAACCCTTTTACGACCTCTTAGGGGTGGAGATTCTAAAAATCCTGAAACTTGTTTTTAGAGATTTGTATGAGTAACATTCGCAAGCAAAAACCAAGGCGATATCTCATCGTGCCTAAGAGATATTGAGAAACACGTAAAAACATATTTAAATTTTTTACACCCCCTTAGAGGTAGAATTTCTAAAAATGACTGAAATTGGTTTTTAAACATTTGCATGAGTAACATTTGCAAGCAAAAACCAAGGCAATATCTCATCGTGCCTAAGAGATATATAGCAGAAACACGTAAAAACATATTTAACCTTTTACACCCCTTTAGGGGTGGAAGTTTTAAAAATTCGCGAGCGAAAACCAAGGCGATATCTCATCGTGCCTAAGAGATATTGAGAAATACGTAAAAATATATTTAACACTTTTACACCCTCTCAGGGTAGAATTTTAAAGAATCCTGAAATTCGTTTTTAAACATTTGTATAAGGAACATTTGCAAGCAAAAACCAAGGCAATATCTCGTCGTGCCTAAAGGATATTGAGAAATACGTAAAAACATATTTAACCCTTTTACGACCTGTTAGGGGTAGAATTTCTAAAAATCCTGAAACGTGTTCTTAGACATTTGTATGAGTAACATTCGCAAGCAAAAACCAAGGCGATATCTCATCGTGCCTAAGAGATATTGAGAAACACGTAAAAACATATTTAAATTTTTTACACCCCCTTAGAGGTAGAATTTCTAAAAATCCTGAAATTAGTTTTTAAACATTTGTATGAGTAACGTTTGCCAGCAAAAACCAAGGCGATATCTCATCGTGCATAAGAGATATTAAGAAACACGTAAAAACATATTTGACCCTTTTACACCCCCTTAGGGGCGGAATTTCTGAAAATCCTGAAATTGGTTTTTAAACATTTGTATGAGTAACATTTGCAAGCGAAAACCAAGGCGATATCTCATCGTGCCTAAGAGATATTGAGAAATACGTAAAAACATATTTAATCGTTTGACACCACCTTAGGGGTGGAACTTTAAAGAATCCCGGAATTGGTTTTTAAACATTTGTATGAGGAACATTTGCAAGCAAAAACCAAGGCAATATCTCGTCATGCCTAAGGGATATTGAGAAATACGTAAAAACATATTTAACCCTTTTACGACCTCTTAGGGGTGGAATTTCTAAAAATCCTGAAACTTGTTTTTAGAGATTTGTATGAGTAACATTTGCAAGCGAAAACCAAGGCGATATCTCAACGTGCCTAAGAGATATATAGGAGAAATACGTAAAAACATATTTAGCCTTTTTACACTCCCTTAGGGGTGGATTTTCTAAAAATCCTGTGATTGGTTTTTAAACATTTGTATGAGTAACATTTGCAAGCGAAAGCCAAGGCGATATCTCATCGTACCTAAGAGATATTGAGAAATACCTAAAAACATATTTAACCCTTTTACACCCCCTTAGGGGTGGACCTTTAGAAAACCCCTAAATCGATTTTTAAACATTTGTATGAGTAACATTTGCAAAAAAAAAACGAAGGCGATATCTCATCGTGCCTAAGAGACATTGAAAAATACGTAAAAACATATTTAACACTTTTGCACCCCCTTAGAGGTAGAATTTTAACGAATTCTGAAATTGGTTTTTAAACATTTGTATAAGGAACATTTGCAAGAAAAAACCAAGGAAATATCTCGTCGTGCCTAAGGGATATTGAGAAATACGTAAAACAATATTTAACCCTTTTACGACCTCTTAGGGGTTGAATTTCTGAAAATCCTGAAACTCGTTTTTAGAGATTTGTATGAGTAACATTTGCAAGCAAAAACCAAGGCGATATCTCGTCGTGCCTAAGGGATATTGAGAAATACGTAAAAACATATTTAACCCTTTAACATCCCCTTAGGGGTAGAATTTCTAAAAATCCTGAAACCTGTTTTTAGACATTTGTATGAGTAACATTCGCAAGCAAAAACCGAACGGATATCTCATCGTGCCTAAGAGATATTGAGAAATACGTAAAAGAATATTTAACCCTTTTACACCCCCTTAGAGGTAGAATTTCCAAAAATTCTGCAATTGGTTTTCGAACATTTGCATGAGTAACATTTGCAAGCAAAAACCAAGGCGATATGTCATCGCGCCTTAGAGATATATAGGAGAAATACGTAAAAACATAATTAATCTTTTTACACCCGCTTAGGGGTGGAAATTCTAAAAATCCTGCGATTGGTTTTTAAACATTTGTATGAGTAACATTTGCAAGCGAAAACCAAGGCGTTATCTCATCGTGCCCAAAAGATATTGAGAAATACGTAAAAAAATATTTAACCCTTTTACACCCCCTTAGGGGTAGACCTTTAGAAAATTTCTAAATTGTTTTTTAAATATTTGTATGAGTAACATTTGCAAGGAAAAACCAAGGCGATATCTCATCGTGCCTAAGAGATATTAAGAAACACGTAAAAACATATTTGACCCTTTTACACCCCCTTAGGGGTAGAATTTCTAAAACTCCTGAAATTTGTTTTTAAACATTTGTATGAGTAACATTTGCAAGCGAAAACCAAGGCGATATCTCATCGTGCTTAAGAGATATTGAGAAATACGTAAAAATATATTCAATCGTTTTACACCCCCTTAGGGGTAGAATTTTGAAGAATCCTGAAATTCGTTTTCAAACATTTGTATGAGGAACATTTGCAAAGAAAAACCAAGGCGATATCTCGTCGTGCCTAAGGGATTTTGAGAAATACGTAAAAACATATTTAACCCTTTTACATCCCCTTAGGGGTAGAATTTCTAAAAATCCTGAAACCTGTTTTTAGACATTTGTATGAGTAACATTCGCAAGCAAAAACCGAAGGGATATCTCATCGTGCCTAAGAGATATTGAGAAATACGTAAAAGAATATTTAAGCCTTTTACATCCCTTTAGGGGTAGAATTTCTAAAAATTCTGCAATTAGTTTTTGAACATTTGCATGAGTAACATTTGCAAGGAAAAACCAAGGCGATATCTCATCGTGCCTAAAAGATATTGAGAAATACGTTAAAACTTATTTAACCCTTTTAAGACCTCTTAGGGGTGGAATTTCTAAACATCCTGAAGCTAGTTTTCAGACATTTGTATGCGTGACATTTGCAAGCGAAAATCAAGGCGATATTTTATCGTGCCTAAGAGATATTGAGAAATACGTGAAAACATATTTAACCGTTTTACACCCCCTTAGGGTAGAATTTTGAAGAATCCTGAAGATTGTTTTTAAACATTTGTATGAGGAACATTTGCAAGCAAAAACAAAGGCAATATCTCGTCGTGCCTAAGAGATGAATAGCAGAAGCACGTAAAAACATATTTAACCTTTTACACCCCCTTAGGGGTGGAAGTTTTAAAAATTTGCGAGCGAAAACCAAGGCGATATCTCATCGTGCCTACGAAATATTGAGAAATACGTAAAAACATATTTAACCGTTTTACACCCCCTTAGGGTAGAATTTTGAAGAATCCTGAAGATTGTTTTTAAACATTTGTATGAGGAACATTTGCAAGCAAAAACAAAGGCAATATCTCGTCGTGCCTAAGGGATATTGAGAAATACGTAAAAACATATTGAACCCTTTTACGACCTCTTAGGGGTGGAATTTCTAAAAATCCTGAAACTTGTTTTTGAACATTTGTATGAGTAGCGTTTTCAAGCAAAAACCAAGGCGATATCTCATCGTGCCTAAGAGATATTGAGAAACACGTAAAAACATATTTAACTTTTTACACCCCCTTAGGGGTGGAATTTCTAAAAATCCTGAAATTGGTTTTTAAACATTTTATGAGTAACTTTTGCAAGCGAAAACCAAGGCGATATCTCATCGTGCCTAAGAGACATTGAAAAATACGTAAAAACATATTTAACACTTTTGCACCCCCTTAGAGGTAGAATTTTAAAGAATCCTGAAGTTCGTTTTTAAACATTTGTATGAGGAACATTTGCAAGCAAAAACCAAGGCAATATCTCGTCGTGCCTAAGTGATATTGAGAAATACGTAAAAACATAATTAACCCTTTTACGACCTCTTAGGGGTAGAATTTCTTAAAATCCTGAAACTAGTTTTTAGACATTTGTATGCGTAACATTTGCAAGCGAAAACCAAGGCGATATTTCATCGTGCCTAAGAGATATTGAGAAATACGTAAGAACATATTTAACCCTTTAACACCCCCGTAGGGGTGGAATTTCTAAAATACCTGCGATTGGTTTTTGAACATTTGTATGAGTAACATTTGCAAGTGAAAACCAAGGCGATATCTCATCGTGCCTAAGAGATATTGAGAAATACTTAGAAACATATTTAACCCTTTTACACCTCCTTAGAGGTGGACCTTTAGAAAATCCCTGAATTGAATTTTAATCATTTGTATGAGTAACATTTGCAAGGAAAAACCAAGGCGATATCTCATCGTGCCTAAGAGATATTGAGAAATACGTAAAAATATATTTAACACTTTTACACCCTCTCAGGGTAGAATTTTAAAGAATCCTGAAATTCGTTTTTAAACATTTGTATGAGGAACATTTGCAAGCAAAAACCGAGGCAATATCTCGTCGTGCCTAGGTGATATTGAGAAATACGTAAAAACATATTTAACCCTTTTAAGACCTCCTAGGGGTGGAATTTCTAAACATCCTGAAGCTAGTTTTTAGACATTTGTATGCGTAACATTTGCAAGCGAAAATCAAGGCGATATTTTATCGTGCCTAAGAGATATTGAAAAATACGTGAAAACATATTAAACCTTTTTACACACCCTTAGGGGTGGAATGTTGAAAAGATCTGCAATTGGTTCTTAAACATTTGCATGAGTAACATTTGCAAGCAAAAACCAAGGCGATATCTCATCGCGCCTAAGAGATATATATGAGAAATACGTAAAAACATATTTAACCCTTTTACAGCCCCTTAGGAGTTTAATTTCTAAAAATCCTGAAATTCGTTTTTAAACATTTGTATGAGTAACGTTTGCAAGTAAAAACCAAGGCGATATCTCGTCGTGCCTAAGAGATATTGAGAAACACGTAAAAACATATTTAACCTTTTCACACCCCCTTAGGAGTTTAATTCCTAAAAATCGTAAAATTGATTTTTAAAGATTTCTATGAGTAACATTTGCAAGCAAATACCATGGCGATATCTCAACGTGAATAAGATATATATAGGAGAAATACGTAAAAACATATTTAACCATTTTACACCCCCTTGGGTGTGGAATTTCTAAAAATCCTGCGATTGGTTTTCGAACATTTGTATGAGTAACATTTGCAAACGAAAACTAAGGCGATATCTTATCGTGCCTAAGAGATATTGAGAACCACGTAAAAACATGTTTAACCCTTTAAACCCCTATAGGGGGGGAATTTTGAAAAATTTGCAAGCAAAAACCAAGGCGGTATCTCATCGTGCCTGAGAGATATTGAGAAATACGTAACAACATATTTAATCTTTTTACACCCCCTTAGGGGTAGAATTTTAAAAAATCCTGAAATTCGTTTTGAAACATTTGTATGAGTAACGTTTGCAAGCGAAAACCAAGGCGATATCTCATCGTGCCTTAGAGATATTGAGAAATACCTAAAAACATATTTAACCCTTTTACACCCCCTTAGAGGTGGAATTTCTAAAAATTATGAAATTGGTTTTTGAAGATTTCTATGAGTAACATTTGCAAGCAAATACCAAGGCGATATCTCAACGTGCCTAAGAGATATATAGGAGAAATACGTCAAAACATATTTAACCTTTTTACACCCCCTTGGGGGTGGATTTTGTAAAAATCTTGTGATTGGTTTTTAAACATTTGTAAGAGTAACATTTGCAAGCGAAAACCAAGGCGATATCTCATCGTGCCTAAGAGATATTGAGAAATACCTAAAAACATATTTAACCCTTTTACACCCCCTTAGGGGTGGACCTTCGGAAAACCCCTAAATCGATTTTTAAACATTTGTATGAGTAACATTTGCAACGAAAAACGAAGGCGATATCTCATCGTTTCTAAGAGACATTAAAAAATACGTAAAAACATATTTAACCCTTTTACACCCCGTTAGGGGTAGAATTTTGAAGAATCCTGAAATTGGTTTTTAAACATTTGTATAAGGAACATTTGCAAGCAAAAACCAAGGCAATATCTCGTCGTGCCTAAGGGATATTGAGAAATACGTAAAAACATATTTAACCCTTTTACGACCTCTTAGGGGTGGAGATTCTAAAAATCCTGAAACTTGTTTTTAGAGATTTGTATGAGTAACATTTGCAAGCAAAAACCAAGGCGATATCTCATCTCGCCTAAGAGATATTGAGAAATACGTAAAAACATATTTAACCGTTTTAAACACCCTTAGGGGTAGAATTTCTAAAAATGACTGAAATTGGTTTTCAAACATTTGCATGAGTAACATTTGCAAGCAAAAACCAAGGCAATATCTTATCGTGCCTAAGAGATATATAGCAGAAACACGTAAAAACATATTTAACCTTTTACACCCCCTTAGGGGTGGAAGTTTTAAAAATTTGCGAGCGAAAACCAAGGCGATATCTCATCGTGCCTACGAGATATTGAGAAATACGTAAAAACATATTTAACCGTTTTACACCCCCTTAGGGTAGAATTTTGAAGAATCCTGAAGATTGTTTTTAAACATTTGTATGAGGAACATTTGCAAGCAAAAACAAAGGCAATATCTCGTCGTGCCTAAGGGATATTGAGAAATACGTAAAAACATATTTAACCGTTTTACACCCCCTTAGGGTAGAATTTTGAAGAATCCTGAAGATTGTTTTTAAACATTTGTATGAGGAACATTTGCAAGCAAAAACAAAGGCAATATCTCGTCGTGCCTAAGGGATATTGAGAAATACGTAAAAACATATTGAACCTCTTTGCGACCTCTTAGGGGTGGAATTTCTAAAAATCCTGAAATTGGTTTTTAAACATTTTATGAGTAACTTTTGCAAGCGAAAACCAAGGCGATATCTCATCGTGAATAAGAGACATTGAAAGATACGTAAAAACATATTTAACACTTTTACACCTCCTTAGGGGTAGAATTTTAAAGAATCCTGAAATTGGTTTTTAAACATTTGTATAAGGAACATTTGCAAGCAAAAACCAAGGCAATATCTCGTCGTGCCTAAAGGATATTGAGAAATACGTAAAAACATATTTAACCCTTTTACACCCCCTTAGAGGTGGAATTTCTAAAAATCGTGAAATTGGTTTTTGAAGATTTCTATGAGTAACATTTGCAAGCAAATACCAAGGCGATATCTCAACGTGCCTAAGAGATATATAGGAGAAATACGTCAAAACATATTTAGCCTTTTTACACCCCCTTGGGGGTGGATTTTGTAAAAATCTTGTGATTGGTTTTTAAACATTTGTATGAGTAACATTTGCAAGCGAAAACCAAGGCGATATCTCATCGTGCCTAAGAGATATTGAGAAATACCTAAAAACATATTTAACCCTTTTACACCCCCTTAGGGGTGGACCTTTGGAAAACCCCTAAATCGATTTTTAAACATTTGTATGAGTAACATTTGCAACGAAAAACGAAGGCGATATCTCATCGTGCCTAAGAGACATTAAAAAATACGTAAAAACATAGTTAACCCTTTTACACCCCGTTGGGGGTAGAATTTTGAAGAATCCTGAAATTGGTTTTTCAAAATTTGTATAAGGAACATTTGCAAGCAAAAACCAAGGCAATATCTCGTCGTGCCTAAGGGATATTGAGAAATACGTAAAAACATATTTAACCCTTTTACAACCTCTTAGGGGTGGAGATTCTAAAAATCCTGAAACTTGTTTTTAGAGATTTGTATGAGTAACATTTGCAAGCAAAAACCAAGGCGATATCTCATCTCGCCTAAGAGATATTGAGAAATACGTAAAAACATATTTAACCGTTTTAAACACCCTTAGGGGTAGAATTTCTAAAAATGACTGAAATTGGTTTTTAAACATTTGCATGAGTAACATTTGCAAGCAAAAACCAAGGCAATATCTCATCGTGCCTAAGAGCTATATAGCAGAAGCACGTAAAAACATATTTAACCTTTTACACCCCCTTAGGGGTGGAAGTTTTAAAAATTTGCGAGTGAAAACCAAGGCGATATCTCATCGTGCCTACGAGATATTGAGAAATACGTAAAAACATATTTAACCGTTTTACACCCCCTTAGGGTAGAATTTTGAAAAATCCTGAAGATTGTTTTTAAACATTTGTATGAGGAACATTTGCAAGCAAAAACAAAGGCAATATCTCGTTGTGCCCAAGGGATATTGAGAAATACGTAAAAACATATTTAACCGTTTTACACCCCCTTAGGGTAGAATTTTGAAGAATCCTGAAGATTGTTTTTAAACATTTGTATGAGGAACATTTGCAAGCAAAAACAAAGGCAATATCTCGTCGTGCCTAAGGGATATTGAGAAATACGTAAAAACATATTGAACCCTTTTACGACCTCTTAGGGGTGGAATTTATAAAAATCCTGAAATTGGTTTTTAAACATTTTATGAGTAACTTTTGCAAGCGAAAACCAAGGCGATATCTCATCGTGCCTAAGAGACATTGAAAGATACGTAAAAACATATTTAACACTTTTACACCTCCTTAGGGGTAGAATTTTAAAGAATCCTGAAATTGGTTTTTAAACATTTGTATAAGGAACATTTGCAAGCAAAAACCAAGGCAATATCTCGTCGTGCCTAAAGGATATTGAGAAATACGTAAAAACAGATTTAACCCTTTTACGACCTGTTAGGGGTAGAATTTCTAAAAATCCTGAAACGTGTTCTTAGACATTTGTATGAGTAACATTCGCAAGCAAAAACCGAAGGGATATCTCATCGTGCCTAAGAGATATTGAGGAATACGTAAAAGAATATTTAACCATTTTACACCCCCTTAGGGGTAGAATTTCTAAAAATGACTGAAATTGGTTTTTAAACATTAGCATGAGTAACGTTTACAAGCAAAAACCAAGGCGATATCTCATCGTGCCTAAGAGATATATAGCAGAAACACGTAAAAACATATTGAACCTTTTACACCCTCTTAGGGGTGGAATTTTCCAAAATTTGCGAGCGAAAACCAAGGCGATATCTCATCGTGCCTAAGAGATATTGAGAAACACGTAAAAACATATTTAAATTTTTTACACCCCCTTAGAG
This sequence comes from Cylloceria caligata, assembly GCA_963942595.1. Lineage (NCBI taxonomy): Eukaryota > Metazoa > Arthropoda > Insecta > Hymenoptera > Ichneumonidae > Cylloceria > Cylloceria caligata. The sequence goes on along the minus strand of OZ012708.1, from coordinate 23,261,562 downwards.
GTAGAATTTCTAAAAATCCTGAAATTAGTTTTTAAACATTTGTATGAGTAACGTTTGCCAGCAAAAACCAAGGCGATATCTCATCGTGCATAAGAGATATTAAGAAACACGTAAAAACATATTTGACCCTTTTACACCCCCTTAGGGGTGGAATTTCTGAAAATCCTGAAATTGGTTTTTAAACATTTGTATGAGTAACATTTGCAAGCGAAAACCAAGGCGATATCTCATCGTGCCTAAGAGATATTGAGAAATACGTAAAAACATATTTAATCGTTTGACACCACCTTAGGGGTGGAACTTTAAAGAATCCCGAAATTGGTTTTTAAACATTTGTATGAGGAACATTTGCAAGCAAAAACCAAGGCAATATCTCGTCATGCCTAAGGGATATTGAGAAATACGTAAAAACATAATTAACCCTTTTACGACCTCTTAGGGGTGGAATTTCGAAAAATCCTGAAACTTGTTTTTAGAGATTTGTATGAGTAACATTTGCAAGCAAAAACCAAGGCGATATCTCATCGTGCCTAAGAGATATTAAGAAATACGTAAAAACATATTTAACCCTTTTACACCCCCTTAGGGGTGGAATTTCTGAAAATCCCGAATTTCATTTTTAAACATTTGTATGAGTAACGTTTGCAATCGAAAACCAAGGCGATATCTCATCGTGCCTAAGAGATATTAAGAAAAACGTATTTAACCCTTTTACACCCCCTTAGGTGTGGAATTTCTGAAAATCCTGAAATTGGTTTTTAAACATTTGTATGAGTAACATTTGCAAGCGAAAACCAAGGCGATATCTCAACGTGCCTAAGAGATATATAGGAGAAATACGTAAAAACATATTTAACCTTTTACACCCCCTTAGGGGTGGAAGTTTTAAAAATTTGCGAGCGAAAACCAAGGCGATATCTCATCGTGCCTACGAGATATTGAAAAATACGTAAAAACATATTTAACCGTTTTACACCCCCTTGGGGTAGAATTTTGAAGAATCCTGAAGATTGTTTTTAAACATTTGTATGAGGAACATTTGCAAGCAAAAACAAAGGCAATATCTCGTCGTTCCTAAGGGATATTGAGAAATACGTAAAAACATATTGAACCCTTTTACGACCTCTTAGGGGTGGAATTTCTAAAAATCCTGAAACTTGTTTTTGAACATTTGTATGAGTAGCGTTTTCAAGCAAAAACCAAGGCGATATCTCATCGTGCCTAAGAGATATTGAGAAACACGTAAAAACATATTTAACTTTTTACACCCCCTTAGGGGTGGAATTTCTAAAAATCCTGAAATTGGTTTTTAAACATTTTATGAGTAACTTTTGCAAGCGAAAACCAAGGCGATATCTCATCGTGCCTAAGAGACATTGAAAAATACGTAAAAACATATTTAACACTTTTACACCTCCTTAGGGGTAGAATTTTAAAGAATCCTGAAATTGGTTTTTAAACATTTGTATAAGGAACATTTGCAAGCAAAAACCAAGGCAATATCTCGTCGTGCCCAAGGGATATTGAGAAATACGTAAAAACATATTTAACCCTTTTACGACCTCTTAGGGGTAGAATTTCTGAAAATCCTGAAACGTGTTCTTAGACATTTGTATGAGTAACATTCGCAAGCAAAAACCGAAGGGATATCTCATCGTGCCTAAGAGATATTGAGGAATACGTAAAAGAATATTTAACCATTTTACACCCCCTTAGGGGTAGAATTTCTAAAAATGACTGAAATTGGTTTTTAAACATTTGCATGAGTAACGTTTACAAGCAAAAACCAAGGCGATATCTCATCGTGCCTAAGAGATATATAGCAGAAACACGTAAAAACATATTAAAGCTTTTACACGCCCTTAGGGGTGGAATTTTCCAAAATTTGCGAGCGAAAACCAAGGCGATATCTCATCGTGCCTACGAGATATTAAGAAATACGTAAAAACACATTTAACCGTTTTACACCTTCTTGGGGTAGAATTTTGAAGAATCCTGAAAATTGTTTTCAAACATTTGTATGAGGAACATTTGCAAGCAAAAACCAAGGCAATATCTCGTCGTGCCTAAGGGAGATTGAGAAATACGTAAAAACATATTTAACCCTTTTACGACCTCTTAGGGGTGGAATTTCTGAAAATCCTGAAACTCGTTTTTAGAGATTTGTATGAGTAACATTTGCATGCAAAAACCAAGGCGATATCTCATCGTGCCTAAGAGATATTGAGAAACACGTAAAAACATATTTAAATTTTTTACACCCCCTTAGAGGTAGAATTTCTAAAAATCCTGAAATTAGTTTTTAAACATTTGTATGAGTAACGTTTGCCAGCAAAAACCAAGTCGATATCTTATCGTGCATAAGAGATATTAAGAAACACGTAAAAACATATTTGACCCTTTTACACCCCCTTAGGGGTTGAATTTCTGAAAATCCTAAAATGGGTTTTTAAACATTTGTATGAGTAACATTTGCAAGCGAAAACCAAGGCGATATCTCATCGTGCCTAAGAGATATTGAGAAATACGTAAAAACATATTTAATCGTTTGACACCACCTTAGGGGTGGAACTTTAAAGAATCCCGAAATTAGTTTTTAAACATTTGTATGAGGAACATTTGCAAGCAAAAACCAAGGCAATATCTCGTCATGCCTAAGGGATATTGAGAAATACATAAAAACGTATTTAACCCTTTTACACCCCCTTAGGGGTGGAATTCCTGAAAATCCTGTGATTGGTTTTTAAACATTTGTATGAGTAACATTTGCAAGCGAAAGTCAAGGCGATATCTCATCGTGCCTAAGAAATATTAAGAAACACGTAAAAACATATTTAACCCTTTTACACCCCCTTAGGGGTGGAATTTCTGAAAATCCCGAATTTCATTTTTAAACATTTGTATGAGTAACGTTTGCAATCGAAAACCAAGGCGATATCTCATCGTGCCTAAGAGATATTAAGAAAAACGTATTTAACCCTTTTACACCCCCTTAGGTGTGGAATTTCTGAAAATCCTGAAATTGGTTTTTAAACATTTGTATGAGTAACATTTGCAAGCGAAAACCAAGGCGATATCTCAACGTGCCTAAGAGATATATAGGAGAAATACGTAAAAACATATTTAGCCTTTTTACACTCCCTTAGGGGTGGATTTTCTAAAAATCCTGTGATTGGTTTTTAAACATTTGTATGAGTAACATTTGCAAGCGAAAGCCAAGGCGATATCTCATCGTACCTAAGAGATATTGAGAAATACCTAAAAACATATTTAACCCTTTTACACCCCCTTAGGGGTGGACCTTTAGAAAACCCCTAAATCGATTTTTAAACATTTGTATAAGTAACATTTGCAAAAAAAAAACGAAGGCGATATCTCATCGTGCCTAAGGGATATTGAGAAATACGTAAAACAATATTTAACCCTTTTACGACCTCTTAGGGGTTGAATTTCTGAAAATCCTGAAACTCGTTTTTAGAGATTTGTATGAGTAACATTTGCAAGCAAAAACCAAGGCGATATCTCGTCGTGCCTAAGGGATATTGAGAAATACGTAAAAACATATTTAACCCTTTTACATCCCCTTACGGGTAGAATTTCTAAAAATCCTGAAACCTGTTTTTAGACATTTGTATGAGTAACATTCGCAAGCAAAAACCGAAGGGATATCTCATCGTGCCTAAGAGATATTGAGAAATACGTAAAAGAATATTTAACCCTTTTACACCCCCTTAGAGGTAGAATTTCTAAAAATTCTGCAATTGGTTTTCGAACATTTGCATGAGTAACATTTGCAAGCAAAAACCAAGGCGATATGTCATCGCGCCTTAGAGATATATAGGAGAAATACGTAAAAACATAATTAATCTTTTGACACCCGCTTAGGGGTGGAAATTCTAAAAATCCTGCGATTGGTTTTTAAACATTTGTATGAGTAACATTTGCAAGCGAAAACCAAGGCGTTATCTCATCGTGCCCAAAAGATATTGAGAAATACGTAAAAAAATATTTAACCCTTTTACACCCCCTTAGGGGTAGACCTTTAGAAAATTTCTAAATTGTTTTTTAAATATTTGTACGAGTAACATTTGCAAGGAAAAACCAAGGCGATATCTCATCGTGCCTAAGAGATATTAAGAAACACGTAAAAACATATTTGACGCTTTTACACCCCCTTAGGGGTAGAATTTCTAAAACTCCTGAAATTCGTTTTTAAACATTTGTATGAGTAACATTTGCAAGCGAAAACCAAGGCGATATCTCATCGTGCTTAAGAGATATTGAGAAATACGTAAAAATATATTCAATCGTTTTACACCCCCTTAGGGGTAGAATTTTGAAGAATCCTGAAATTCGTTTTCAAACATTTGTATGAGGAACATTTGCAAGGAAAAACCAAGGCGATATCTCGTCGTGCCTAAGGGATATTGAGAAATACGTAAAAACATATTTAACCCTTTTACATCCCCTTAGGGGTAGAATTTCTAAAAATCCTGAAACCTGTTTTTAGACATTTGTATGAGTAACATTCGCAAGCAAAAACCGAAGGGATATCTCATCGTGCCTAAGAGATATTGAGAAATACGTAAAAGAATATTTAAGCCTTTTACATCCCCTTAGGGGTAGAATTTCTAAAAATTCTGCAATTAGTTTTTGAACATTTGCATGAGTAACATTTGCAAGCAAAAACCAAGGCGATATCTCATCGCGCCCAAGAGATATATAGGAGAAATACGTAAAAACATATTTAACCTTTTTACACCCCCTTAGATTCGGAATTTCTAAAAATCCTGCGATTGGTTTTTAAACATTTGTATGAGTAACATTTGCAAGCGAAAACCAAGGCGATATCTCATCGTGCCTAAGAGATATTGAGAAATACCTAAATAAATATTTAACCCTTTCACACCCCCTCAGGGTGGACCTTTAGAAAATTTTTTAATTGATTTTTAAAGATTTGTATGAGTAACATTTGCAAGGAAAAACCAAGGCGATATCTCATCGTGCCTAAAAGATATTGAGAAATACGTTAAAACATATTTAACCCTTTGACGACCTCTTAAGGGTGGAATTTCTAAAAATCCTGAAACTGGTTTTTAGACATTTGTATGCGTAACATTTGCAAAAAAAAAAACGAAGGCGATATCTCATCGTGCCTAAGAGACATTGAAAAATACGTAAAAACATATTTAACACTTTTGCACCCCCTTAGAGGTAGTATTTTAACGAATCCTGAAATTGGTTTTTAAACATTTGTATAAGGAACATTTGCAAGAAAAAACCGAGGCAATATCTCGTCGTGCCTAGGTGATATTGAGAAATACGTAAAAACATATTTAACCCTTTTAAGACCTTTTAGGGGTGGAATTTCTAAACATCCTGAAGCTAGTTTTTAGACATTTGTATGCGTAACATTTGCAAGCGAAAATCAAGGCGATATTTTATCGTGCCTAAGAGATATTGAGAAATACGTGAAAACATATTAAACCCTTTTACACACCCTTAGGGGTGGAATGTTGAAAAGATCTGCAATTGGTTCTTAAACATTTGCATGAGTAACATTTGCAAGCAAAAACCAAGGCGATATCTCATCGCGCCTAAGAGATATATAAGAGAAATACGTAAAAACATATTTAACCTTTTTACACCCTTTTAGGTGTGGAATTTCTAAAAATCCTGCGATTGGTTTTTGGAAATTTGTATGAGTAACATTTGCAGGCGAAAACCAAGGCGATATCTCATCGTGCCTAACAGATATTGAGAAATACGTAAAAACATATTTAACCCTTTTACACCCCCTTAGAGGTGGAATTTCTAAAAATCGTGAAATTGGTTTTTGAAGATTTCTATGAGTAACATTTGCAAGCAAATACCAAGGCGATATCTCAACGTGCCTAAGAGATATTTAGGAGAAATACGTCAAAACATATTTAGCCTTTTTACACCCCCTTGGGGGTGGATTTTGTAAAAATCTTGTGATTGGTTTTTAAACATTTGTATGAGTAACATTTGCAAGCGAAAACCAAGGCGATATCTCATCGTGCCTAAGAGATATTGAGAAATACCTAAAAACATATTTAACCCTTTTACACCCCCTTAGGGGTGGACCTTTGGAAAACCCCTAAATTGATTTTTAAACATTTGTATGAGTAACATTTGCAAGCAAAAACCAAGGCGATATCTCATCTCGCCTAAGAGATATTGAGAAATACGTAAAAACATATTTAACCGTTTTAAACACCCTTAGGGGTAGAATTTCTAAAAATGACTGAAATTGGTTCTTAAACATTTGCATGAGTAACATTTGCAAGCAAAAACCAAGGCAATATCTCATCGTGCCTAAGAGATATATAGCAGAAGCACGTAAAAACATATTTAACCTTTTACACCCCCTTAGGGGTGGAAGTTTTAAAAATTTGCGAGCGAAAACCAAGGCGATATCTCATCGTGCCTACGAGATATTGAGAAATACGTAAAAACATATTTAACCGTTTTACACCCCCTTGGGGTAGAATTTTGAAGAATCCTGAAGATTGTTTTTAAACATTTGTATGAGGAACATTTGCAAGCAAAAACAAAGGCAATATCTCGTCGTTCCTAAGGGATATTGAGAAATACGTAAAAACATATTGAACCCTTTTACGACCTCTTAGGGGTGGAATTTCTAAAAATCCTGAAACTTGTTTTTGAACATTTGTATGAGTAGCGTTTTCAAGCAAAAACCAAGGCGATATCTCATCGTGCCTAAGAGATATTGAGAAACACGTAAAAACATATTTAACTTTTTACACCCCCTTAGGGGTGGAATTTCTAAAAATCCTGAAATTGGTTTTTAAACATTTTATGAGTAACTTTTGCAAGCGAAAACCAAGGCGATATCTCATCGTGCCTAAGAGACATTGAAAAATACGTAAAAACATATTTAACACTTTTACACCTCCTTAGGGGTAGAATTTTAAAGAATCCTGAAATTGGTTTTTGAACATTTGTATAAGGAACATTTGCAAGCAAAAACCAAGGCAATATCTCGTCGTGCCCAAGGGATATTGAGAAATACGTAAAAACATATTTAACCCTTTTACGACCTCTTAGGGGTAGAATTTCTGAAAATCCTGAAACGTGTTCTTAGACATTTATATGAGTAACATTCGCAAGCAAAAACCGAAGGGATATCTCATCGTGCCTAAGAGATATTGAGGAATACGTAAAAGAATATTTAACCATTTTACACCCCCTTAGGGGTAGAATTTCTAAAAATGACTGAAATTGGTTTTTAAACATTTGCATGAGTAACGTTTACAAGCAAAAACCAAGGCGATATCTCATCGTGCCTAAGAGATATATAGCAGAAACACGTAAAAACATATTAAAGCTTTTACACGCCCTTAGGGGTGGAATTTTCCAAAATTTGCGAGCGAAAACCAAGGCGATATCTCATCGTGCCTACGAGATATTAAGAAATACGTAAAAACACATTTAACCGTTTTACACCTTCTTGGGGTAGAATTTTGAAGAATCCTGAAAATTGTTTTCAAACATTTGTATGAGGAACATTTGCAAGCAAAAACCAAGGCAATATCTCGTCGTGCCTAAGGGAGATTGAGAAATACGTAAAAACATATTTAACCCTTTTACGACCTCTTAGGGGTGGAATTTCTGAAAATCCTGAAACTCGTTTTTAGAGATTTGTATGAGTAACATTTGCATGCAAAAACCAAGGCGATATCTCATCGTGCCTAAGAGATATTGAGAAACACGTAAAAACATATTTAAATTTTTTACACCCCCTTAGAGGTAGAATTTCTAAAAATCCTGAAATTAGTTTTTAAACATTTGTATGAGTAACGTTTGCCAGCAAAAACCAAGTCGATATCTTATCGTGCATAAGAGATATTAAGAAACACGTAAAAACATATTTGACCCTTTTACACCCCCTTAGGGGTTGAATTTCTGAAAATCCTAAAATGGGTTTTTAAACATTTGTATGAGTAACATTTGCAAGCGAAAACCAAGGCGATATCTCATCGTGCCTAAGAGATATTGAGAAATACGTAAAAACATATTTAATCGTTTGACACCACCTTAGGGGTGGAACTTTAAAGAATCCCGAAATTAGTTTTTAAACATTTGTATGAGGAACATTTGCAAGCAAAAACCAAGGCAATATCTCGTCATGCCTAAGGGATATTGAGAAATACATAAAAACGTATTTAACCCTTTTACACCCCCTTAGGGGTGGAATTCCTGAAAATCCTGTGATTGGTTTTTAAACATTTGTATGAGTAACATTTGCAAGCGAAAGTCAAGGCGATATCTCATCGTGCCTAAGAGATATTGAGAAATACCTAAAAACATATTTAACCCTTTTACACCCCCTTAGGGGTGGACCTTTAGAAAACCCCTAAATCGATTTTTAAACATTTGTATGAGTAACAATTGCAAAAAAAAAAACGAAGGCGATATCTCATCGTGCCTAAGAGACATTGAAAAATACGTAAAAACATATTTAACACTTTTGCACTCCATTAGAGGTAGAATTTTAACGAATCCTGAAATTGGTTTTTAAACATTTGTATAAGGAACATTTGCAAGAAAAAACCAAGGCAATATCTCGTCGTGCCTAAGGGATATTGAGAAATACGTAAAAAAATATTTAACCCTTTTACGACCTCTTAGGGGTTGAATTTCTAAAAATCCTGAAACTAGTTTTTAGAGATTTGTATGAGTAACATTTGCAAGCAAAAACCAAGGCGATATCTCATCTCGCCTAAAGGATATTGAGAAATACGTAAAAACATATTCAATCGTTTTACACCCCCTTAGGGGTAGAATTTTAAAGAATCCTGAAATTTGTTTTTAAACATTTGTATGAGGAACATTTGCAAGCAAAAACCAAGGCGATATCTCGTCGTGCCTAAGGGATATTGAGAAATAAGTAAAAACATATTTAACCCATTTACATCCCCTTAGGGGTAGAATTTCTAAAAATCCTGAAACCTGTTTTTAGACATTTGTATGAGTAACATTTGCAAGCGAAAACCAAGGCGATATCTCATCGTGCCTAAGAGATATTAAGAAACACGTAAAAACATATTTGACCCTTTTACACCCCCTTAGGGGTAGAATTTCTAAAACTCCTGAAATTTGTTTTTAAACATTTGTATGAGTAACATTTGCAAGCGAAAACCAAGGCGATATCTCATCGTGCTTAAGAGATATTGAGAAATAAGTAAAAATATATTCAATCGTTTTACACCCCCTTAGGGGTAGAATTTTGAAGAATCCTGAAATTCGTTTTCAAACATTTGTATGAGGAACATTTGCAAGGAAAAACCAAGGCGATATCTCGTCGTGCCTAAGGGATATTGAGAAATACGTAAAAACATATTTAACCCATTTACATCCCCTTAGGGGTAGAATTTCTAAAAATCCTGAAACCTGTTTTTAGACATTTGTATGAGTAACATTCGCAAGCAAAAACCGAAGGGATATCTCATCGTGCCTAAGAGATATTGAGAAATACATAAAAGAATATTTAAGCCTTTTACATCCCCTTAGGGGTAGAATTTCTAAAAATTCTGCAATTAGTTTTTGAACATTTGCATGAGTAACATTTGCAAGCAAAAACCAAGGCGATATCTCATCGCGCCCAAGAGATATATAGGAGAAATACGTAAAAACATATTTAACCTTTTTACACCCCCTTAGATTCGGAATTTCTAAAAATCCTGCGATTGGTTTTTAAACATTTGTATGAGTAACATTTGCAAGCGAAAACCAAGGCGATATCTCATCGTGCCTAAGAGATATTGAGAAATACCTAAATAAATATTTAACCCTTCCACACCCCCTCAGGGTGGACCTTTAGAAAATTTTTTAATTGATTTTTAAAGATTTGTATGAGTAACATTTGCAAGGAAAAACCAAGGCGATATCTCATCGTGCCTAAAAGATATTGAGAAATACGTTAAAACATATTTAACCCTTTGACGACCTCTTAGGGGTGGAATTTCTAAAAATCCTGAAACTGGTTTTTAGACATTTGTATGCGTAACATTTGCAAAAAAAAAAACGAAGGCGATATCTCATCGTGCCTAAGAGACATTGAAAAATACGTAAAAACATATTTAACACTTTTGCACCCCCTTAGAGGTAGAATTTCAACGAATCCTGAAATTGGTTTTTAAACATTTGTATAAGGAACATTTGCAAGAAAAAACCAAGGCAATATCTCGTCGTGCCTAAGGGATATTGAGAAATACGTAAAACAATATTTAACCCTTTTACGACCTCTTAGGAGTTGAATTTCTAAAAATCCTGAAACTCGTTTTTAGAGATTTGTATGAGTAACATTTGCAAGCAAAAACCAAGGCGATATCTCATCTCGCCTAAAAGATATTGAGAAATACGTAAAAACATATTTAACTTTTTTAAACACCCTTAGGGGTAGAATTTCTAAAACTCCTGAAATTGGTTTTTAAACATTTGTATGAGGAACATTTGCAAGTAAAAACCAAGGCGATATCTCGTCGTGCCTAAGGGATATTGAGAAATACGTAAAAACATATTTAACCCTTTTACATCCCCTTAGGGGTAGATTTTCTAAAAATCCTGAAACCTGTTTTTAGACATTTGTATGAGTAACATTCGCAAGCAAAAACCGAAGGGATATCTCATCGTGCCTAAGAGATATTGAGAAATACGTAAAAGAATATTTAACCCTTTTACACCCCCTTAGAGGTAGAATTTCTAAAAATTCTGCAATTGGTTTTCGAACATTTGCATGAGTAACATTTGCAAGCAAAAACCACGGCGATAACTCATCGCACCTTAGAGATATATAGGAGAAATACGTAAAAACATAATTAATCTTTTTACACCCGCTTAGGGGTGGAAATTCTAAAAATCCTGCGATTGGTTTTTAAACATTTGTATGAGTAACATTTGCAAGCGAAAACCAAGGCGTTATCTCATCGTGCCCAAGAGATATTGAGAAATACGTAAAAAAATATTTAACCCTTTTACACCCCCTTAGAAGTAGACCTTTAGAAAATTTCTAAATTGTTTTTTAAATATTTGTATGAGTAACATTTGCAAGGAAAAACCAAGGCGATATCTCATCGTGCCTAAGAGATATTAAGAAACACGTAAAAACATATTTGACCCTTTTACACCCCCTTAGGGGTAGAATTTCTAAAACTCCTGAAACTTGTTTTTAAACATTTGTATGAGTAACATTTGCAAGCGAAAACTAAGGCGATATCTCATCGTGCTTAAGAGATATTGAGAAATACGTAAAAATATATTCAATCGTTTTACACCCCCTTAGGGGTAGAATTTTAAAGAATCCTGAAATTCCTTTTCAAACATTTGTATGAGGAACATTTGCAAGGAAAAACCAAGGCGATATCTCGTCGTGCCTAAGGGATATTGAGAAATACGTAAAAACATATTAAACCCTTTTACGACCTCTTAGGGGTGGAGATTCTAAAAATCCTGAAACTTGTTTTTGAACATTTGTATGAGTAGCGTTTTCAAGCAAAAACCAAGGCGATATCTCATCGTGCCTAAGAGATATTGAGAAACACGTAAAAACATATTTAACCTTTTTACACCCCCTTGGGGGTGGATTTTGTAAAAATCTTGTGATTGGTTTTTAAACATTTGTATGAGTAACATTTGCAAGGAAAAACGAAGGCGATATCTCATCGTGCCTAAGAGACATTAAAAAATACGTAAAAACATATTTAACCGTTTTACACCTCGTTAGGGGTAGAATTTTGAAGAATCCTGAAATTGGTTTTCAAACATTTGTATAAGGAACATTTGCAAGCAAAAACCAAGGCAATATCTCGTCGTGCCTAAGGGATATTGAGAAATACGTAAAAATATATTTAACCCTTTTACGACCTCTTAGGGGTGGAGATTCTAAAAATCCTGAAACTTGTATTTAGAGATTTGTATGAGTAATATTTGCAAGCAAAAACCAAGGCGATATCTCATCTCGCCTAAGAGATATTGAGAAATACGTAAAAACATATTTAAACGTTTTAAACACCCTTAGGGGTAGAATTTCTAAAAATGACTGAAATTGGTTTTTAAACATTTGCATGAGTACCATTTGCAAGCAAAAACCAAGGCAATATCTCATCGTGCCTAAGAGATATATAGCAGAAGCACGTAAAAACATATTTAACCTTTTACACCCCCTTAGGGGTGAAAGTTTTAAAAATTTGCGAGCGAAAACCAAGGCGATATCTCATCGTGCCTACGAGATATTGAGAAATACGTAAAAACATATTTAACCGTTTTACACCCCCTTGGGGTAGAATTTTGAAGAATCCTGAAGATTGTTTTCAAACATTTGTATGAGGAACATTTGCAAGCAAAAACCAAGGCAATATCTCGTCGTGCCTAAGGGAGATTGAGAAATACGTAAAAACATATTGAACCCTTTTACGACCTCTTAGGGGTGGAATTTCTAAAAATCCTGAAACTTGTTTTTGAACATTTGTATGAGTAGCGTTTTCAAGCAAAAACCAAGGCGATATCTCATCGTGCCTAAGAGATATTGAGAAACACGTAAAAACGTATTTAACCCTCTTACACCCCCTTAGGGGTGGAATTCCTGAAAATCCTGTGATTGGTTTTTAAACATTTGTATGAGTAACATTTGCAAGCGAAAGTCAAGGCGATATCTCATCGTGCCTACGAGATATTGAGAAATACCTAAAAACATATTTAACCCTTTTACACCCCCTTAGGGGTGGACCTTTAGAAAACCCCTAAATCGATTTTTAAACATTTGTATGAGTAACATTTGCAAAAAAAAACGAAGGCGATATCTCATCGTGCCTAAGAGACATTGAAAAATACGTAAAAACATATTTAACACTTTTGCACTCCCTTAGAGGTAGAATTTTAACGAATCCTGAAATTGGTTTTTGAACATTTGTATAAGGAACATTTGCAAGAAAAAACCAAGGCAATATCTCGTCGTGCCTAAGGGATATTGAGAAATACGTAAAACAATATTTAATCCTTTTACGACCTCTTAGGGGTTGAATTTCTAAAAATCCTGAAACTAGTTTTTAGAGATTTGTATGAGTAACATTTGCAAGCAAAAACCAAGGCGATATCTCATCTCGCCTAAAGGATATTGAGAAATACGTAAAAACATATTCAATCGTTTTACACCCCCTTAGGGGTAGAATTTTAAAGAATCCTGAAATTCGTTTTTAAACATTTGTATGAGGAACATTTGCAAGCAAAAACCAAGGCGATATCTCGTCGTGCCTAAGGGATATTGAGAAATACGTAAAAACATATTTAACCCTTTTACATCCCTTTAGGGGTAGAATTTCCAAAAATCCTGAAACCTGTTTTTAGACATTTGTATGAGTAACATTCGCAAGCAAAAACCGAAGGGATGTCTCATCGTGCCTAAGAGATATTGAGAAATACGTAAAAGAATATTTAACCCTTTTACACCCCCTTAGGGGTAGAATTTCTAAAAATTCTGCAATTAGTTTTTGAACATTTGCATGAGTAACATTTGCAAGCAAAAACCAAGGCGATATCTCATCGCGCCCAAGAGATATTGAGAAATACCTAAATAAATATTTAACCCTTTCACACCCCCTCAGGGGTGGACCTTTAGAAAATTTTTAAATTGATTTTTAAAGATTTGTATGAGTAACATTTGCAAGGAAAAACCAAGGCGATATCTCATCGTGCCTAAAAGATATTGAGAAATACGTTAAAACATATTTAACTCTTTGACGACCTCTTAGGGGTGGAATTTCTAAAAATCCTGAAACTGGTTTTTAGACATTTGTATGCGTAACATTTGTATGCGTAACATACACTTTTTTAGGAGTGGAATTTCTAAAAATCCTGCGATTGGTTTTTGAACATTTGTATGAGTAACATTTGCAAGCGAAAATCAAGGCGATATCTCATCGTGCCTAACAGATATTGAGAAATACGTAAAAACATATTTAACCCTTTTACACACCCTTCGGGGTGGACCTTTAAAAAATCGCTGCATTCATTTTTAAACATTTGTATGAGTAGCATTTGCAAGGAAAAACCAAGGCGATATCTCATCGTGCCTAAGAAATATTGAGAAATACGTAAAAACATATTTAACCCTTTTACACCCTCTCAGGGTAGAATTTTAAAGAATCCTGAAGTTCGTTTTTAAACATTTGTATGAGGAACATTTGCAAGCAAAAACCAAGGCAATATCTCGTCGTGCCTAAGTGATATTGAGAAATACGTAAAAACATATTTAACACTTTTACACCCTCTCAGGGTAGAATTTTAAAGAATCCTGAAATTCGTTTTTAAACATTTGTATGAGGAACATTTGCAAGCAAAAACCGAGGCAATATCTCGTCGTGCCTAGGTGATATTGAGAAATACGTAAAAACATATTTAACCCTTTTAAGACCTCTTAGGGGTGGAATTTCTGAAAATCCTGAAACGTGTTCTTAGACATTTGTATGAGTAACATTCGCAAGCAAAAACCGAAGGGATATCTCATCGTGCCTAAGAGATATTGAGGAATACGTAAAAGAATATTTAACCATTTTACACCCCCTTAGGGGTAGAATTTCTAAAAATGACTGAAATTGGTTTTTAAACATTTGCATGAGTAACGTTTACAAGCAAAAACCAAGGCGATATCTCATCGTGCCTAAGAGATATATAGCAGAAACACGTAAAAACATATTAAAGCTTTTACACGCCCTTAGGGGTGGAATTTTCCAAAATTTGCGAGCGAAAACCAAGGCGATATCTCATCGTGCCTACGAGATATTAAGAAATACGTAAAAACACATTTAACCGTTTTACACCTTCTTGGGGTAGAATTTTGAAGAATCCTGAAAATTGTTTTCAAACATTTGTATGAGGAACATTTGCAAGCAAAAACCAAGGCAATATCTCGTCGTGCCTAAGGGAGATTGAGAAATACGTAAAAACATATTTAACCCTTTTACGACCTCTTAGGGGTGGAATTTCTGAAAATCCTGAAACTCGTTTTTAGAGATTTGTATGAGTAACATTTGCATGCAAAAACCAAGGCGATATCTCATCGTGCCTAAGAGATATTGAGAAACACGTAAAAACATATTTAAATTTTTTACACCCCCTTAGAGGTAGAATTTCTAAAAATCCTGAAATTAGTTTTTAAACATTTGTATGAGTAACGTTTGCCAGCAAAAACCAAGTCAATATCTTATCGTGCATAAGAGATATTAAGAAACACGTAAAAACATATTTGACCCTTTTACACCCCCTTAGGGGTTGAATTTCTGAAAATCCTAAAATGGGTTTTTAAACATTTGTATGAGTAACATTTGCAAGCGAAAACCAAGGCGATATCTCATCGTGCCTAAGAGATATTGAGAAATACGTAAAAACATATTTAATCGTTTGACACCACCTTAGGGGTGGAACTTTAAAGAATCCCGAAATTAGTTTTTAAACATTTGTATGAGGAACATTTGCAAGCAAAAACCAAGGCAATATCTCGTCATGCCTAAGGGATATTGAGAAATACATAAAAACGTATTTAACCCTTTTACACCCCCTTAGGGGTGGAATTCCTGAAAATCCTGTGATTGGTTTTTAAACATTTGTATGAGTAACATTTGCAAGCGAAAGTCAAGGCGATATCTCATCGTGCCTAAGAGATATTGAGAAATACCTAAAAACATATTTAACCCTTTTACACCCCCTTAGGGGTGGACCTTTAGAAAACCCCTAAATCGATTTTTAAACATTTGTATGAGTAACAATTGCAAAAAAAAAAACGAAGGCGATATCTCATCGTGCCTAAGAGACATTGAAAAATACGTAAAAACATATTTAACACTTTTGCACTCCCTTAGAGGTAGAATTTTAACGAATCCTGAAATTGGTTTTTAAACATTTGTATAAGGAACATTTGCAAGAAAAAACCAAGGCAATATCTCGTCGTGCCTAAGGGATATTGAGAAATACGTAAAAAAATATTTAACCCTTTTACGACCTCTTAGGGGTTGAATTTCTAAAAATCCTGAAACTAGTTTTTAGAGATTTGTATGAGTAACATTTGCAAGCAAAAACCAAGGCGATATCTCATCTCGCCTAAAGGATATTGAGAAATACGTAAAAACATATTCAATCGTTTTACACCCCCTTAGGGGTAGAATTTTAAAGAATCCTGAAATTTGTTTTTAAACATTTGTATGAGGAACATTTGCAAGCAAAAACCAAGGCGATATCTCGTCGTGCCTAAGGGATATTGAGAAATAAGTAAAAACATATTTAACCCATTTACATCCCCTTAGGGGTAGAATTTCTAAAAATCCTGAAACCTGTTTTTAGACATTTGTATGAGTAACATTTGCAAGCGAAAACCAAGGCGATATCTCATCGTGCCTAAGAGATATTAAGAAACACGTAAAAACATATTTGACCCTTTTACACCCCCTTAGGGGTAGAATTTCTAAAACTCCTGAAATTTGTTTTTAAACATTTGTATGAGTAACATTTGCAAGCGAAAACCAAGGCGATATCTCATCGTGCTTAAGAGATATTGAGAAATAAGTAAAAATATATTCAATCGTTTTACACCCCCTTAGGGGTAGAATTTTGAAGAATCCTGAAATTCGTTTTCAAACATTTGTATGAGGAACATTTGCAAGGAAAAACCAAGGCGATATCTCGTCGTGCCTAAGGGATATTGAGAAATACGTAAAAACATATTTAACCCATTTACATCCCCTTAGGGGTAGAATTTCTAAAAATCCTGAAACCTGTTTTTAGACATTTGTATGAGTAACATTCGCAAGCAAAAACCGAAGGGATATCTCATCGTGCCTAAGAGATATTGAGAAATACATAAAAGAATATTTAAGCCTTTTACATCCCCTTAGGGGTAGAATTTCTAAAAATTCTGCAATTAGTTTTTGAACATTTGCATGAGTAACATTTGCAAGCAAAAACCAAGGCGATATCTCATCGCGCCCAAGAGATATATAGGAGAAATACGTAAAAACATATTTAACCTTTTTACACCCCCTTAGATTCGGAATTTCTAAAAATCCTGCGATTGGTTTTTAAACATTTGTATGAGTAACATTTGCAAGCGAAAACCAAGGCGATATCTCATCGTGCCTAAGAGATATTGAGAAATACCTAAATAAATATTTAACCCTTTCACACCCCCTCAGGGTGGACCTTTAGAAAATTTTTTAATTGATTTTTAAAGATTTGTATGAGTAACATTTGCAAGGAAAAACCAAGGCGATATCTCATCGTGCCTAAAAGATATTGAGAAATACGTTAAAACATATTTAACCCTTTGACGACCTCTTAGGGGTGGAATTTCTAAAAATCCTGAAACTGGTTTTTAGACATTTGTATGCGTAACATTTGCAAAAAAAAAACGAAGGCGATATCTCATCGTGCCTAAGAGACATTGAAAAATACGTAAAAACATATTTAACACTTTTGCACCCCCTTAGAGGTAGAATTTCAACGAATCCTGAAATTGGTTTTTAAACATTTGTATAAGGAACATTTGCAAGAAAAAACCAAGGCAATATCTCGTCGTGCCTAAGGGATATTGAGAAATACGTAAAACAATATTTAACCCTTTTACGACCTCTTAGGAGTTGAATTTCTAAAAATCCTGAAACTCGTTTTTAGAGATTTGTATGAGTAACATTTGCAAGCAAAAACCAAGGCGATATCTCATCTCGCCTAAAAGATATTGAGAAATACGTAAAAACATATTTAACTTTTTTAAACACCCTTAGGGGTAGAATTTCTAAAACTCCTGAAATTGGTTTTTAAACATTTGTATGAGGAACATTTGCAAGTAAAAACCAAGGCGATATCTCGTCGTGCCTAAGGGATATTGAGAAATACGTAAAAACATATTTAACCCTTTTACATCCCCTTAGGGGTAGATTTTCTAAAAATCCTGAAACCTGTTTTTAGACATTTGTATGAGTAACATTCGCAAGCAAAAACCGAAGGGATATCTCATCGTGCCTAAGAGATATTGAGAAATACGTAAAAGAATATTTAACCCTTTTACACCCCCTTAGAGGTAGAATTTCTAAAAATTCTGCAATTGGTTTTCGAACATTTGCATGAGTAACATTTGCAAGCAAAAACCACGGCGATAACTCATCGCGCCTTAGAGATATATAGGAGAAATACGTAAAAACATAATTAATCTTTTTACACCCGCTTAGGGGTGGAAATTCTAAAAATCCTGCGATTGGTTTTTAAACATTTGTATGAGTAACATTTGCAAGCGAAAACCAAGGCGTTATCTCATCGTGCCCAAGAGATATTGAGAAATACGTAAAAAAATATTTAACCCTTTTACACCCCCTTAGAAGTAGACCTTTAGAAAATTTCTAAATTGTTTTTTAAATATTTGTATGAGTAACATTTGCAAGGAAAAACCAAGGCGATATCTCATCGTGCCTAAGAGATATTAAGAAACACGTAAAAACATATTTGACCCTTTTACACCCCCTTAGGGGTAGAATTTCTAAAACTCCTGAAACTTGTTTTTAAACATTTGTATGAGTAACATTTGCAAGCGAAAACTAAGGCGATATCTCATCGTGCTTAAGAGATATTGAGAAATACGTAAAAATATATTCAATCGTTTTACACCCCCTTAGGGGTAGAATTTTAAAGAATCCTGAAATTCCTTTTCAAACATTTGTATGAGGAACATTTGCAAGGAAAAACCAAGGCGATATCTCGTCGTGCCTAAGGGATATTGAGAAATACGTAAAAACATATTAAACCCTTTTACGACCTCTTAGGGGTGGAGATTCTAAAAATCCTGAAACTTGTTTTTGAACATTTGTATGAGTAGCGTTTTCAAGCAAAAACCAAGGCGATATCTCATCGTGCCTAAGAGATATTGAGAAACACGTAAAAACATATTTAACCTTTTTACACCCCCTTGGGGGTGGATTTTGTAAAAATCTTGTGATTGGTTTTTAAACATTTGTATGAGTAACATTTGCAAGGAAAAACGAAGGCGATATCTCATCGTGCCTAAGAGACATTAAAAAATACGTAAAAACATATTTAACCGTTTTACACCTCGTTAGGGGTAGAATTTTGAAGAATCCTGAAATTGGTTTTCAAACATTTGTATAAGGAACATTTGCAAGCAAAAACCAAGGCAATATCTCGTCGTGCCTAAGGGATATTGAGAAATACGTAAAAACATATTTAACCCTTTTACGACCTCTTAGGGGTGGAGATTCTAAAAATCCTGAAACTTGTATTTAGAGATTTGTATGAGTAATATTTGCAAGCAAAAACCAAGGCGATATCTCATCTCGCCTAAGAGATATTGAGAAATACGTAAAAACATATTTAAACGTTTTAAACACCCTTAGGGGTAGAATTTCTAAAAATGACTGAAATTGGTTTTTAAACATTTGCATGAGTACCATTTGCAAGCAAAAACCAAGGCAATATCTCATCGTGCCTAAGAGATATATAGCAGAAGCACGTAAAAACATATTTAACCTTTTACACCCCCTTAGGGGTGAAAGTTTTAAAAATTTGCGAGCGAAAACCAAGGCGATATCTCATCGTGCCTACGAGATATTGAGAAATACGTAAAAACATATTTAACCGTTTTACACCCCCTTGGGGTAGAATTTTGAAGAATCCTGAAGATTGTTTTCAAACATTTGTATGAGGAACATTTGCAAGCAAAAACCAAGGCAATATCTCGTCGTGCCTAAGGGAGATTGAGAAATACGTAAAAACATATTGAACCCTTTTACGACCTCTTAGGGGTGGAATTTCTAAAAATCCTGAAACTTGTTTTTGAACATTTGTATGAGTAGCGTTTTCAAGCAAAAACCAAGGCGATATCTCATCGTGCCTAAGAGATATTGAGAAACACGTAAAAACGTATTTAACCCTCTTACACCCCCTTAGGGGTGGAATTCCTGAAAATCCTGTGATTGGTTTTTAAACATTTGTATGAGTAACATTTGCAAGCGAAAGTCAAGGCGATATCTCATCGTGCCTACGAGATATTGAGAAATACCTAAAAACATATTTAACCCTTTTACACCCCCTTAGGGGTGGACCTTTAGAAAACCCCTAAATCGATTTTTAAACATTTGTATGAGTAACATTTGCAAAAAAAAACGAAGGCGATATCTCATCGTGCCTAAGAGACATTGAAAAATACGTAAAAACATATTTAACACTTTTGCACTCCCTTAGAGGTAGAATTTTAACGAATCCTGAAATTGGTTTTTGAACATTTGTATAAGGAACATTTGCAAGAAAAAACCAAGGCAATATCTCGTCGTGCCTAAGGGATATTGAGAAATACGTAAAACAATATTTAATCCTTTTACGACCTCTTAGGGGTTGAATTTCTAAAAATCCTGAAACTAGTTTTTAGAGATTTGTATGAGTAACATTTGCAAGCAAAAACCAAGGCGATATCTCATCTCGCCTAAAGGATATTGAGAAATACGTAAAAACATATTCAATCGTTTTACACCCCCTTAGGGGTAGAATTTTAAAGAATCCTGAAATTCGTTTTTAAACATTTGTATGAGGAACATTTGCAAGCAAAAACCAAGGCGATATCTCGTCGTGCCTAAGGGATATTGAGAAATACGTAAAAACATATTTAACCCTTTTACATCCCCTTAGGGGTAGAATTTCCAAAAATCCTGAAACCTGTTTTTAGACATTTGTATGAGTAACATTCGCAAGCAAAAACCGAAGGGATGTCTCATCGTGCCTAAGAGATATTGAGAAATACGTAAAAGAATATTTAACCCTTTTACACCCCCTTAGGGGTAGAATTTCTAAAAATTCTGCAATTAGTTTTTGAACATTTGCATGAGTAACATTTGCAAGCAAAAACCAAGGCGATATCTCATCGCGCCCAAGAGATATTGAGAAATACCTAAATAAATATTTAACCCTTTCACACCCCCTCAGGGGTGGACCTTTAGAAAATTTTTAAATTGATTTTTAAAGATTTGTATGAGTAACATTTGCAAGGAAAAACCAAGGCGATATCTCATCGTGCCTAAAAGATATTGAGAAATACGTTAAAACATATTTAACTCTTTGACGACCTCTTAGGGGTGGAATTTCTAAAAATCCTGAAACTGGTTTTTAGACATTTGTATGCGTAACATTTTCATGCGTAACATACACTTTTTTAGGAGTGGAATTTCTAAAAATCCTGCGATTGGTTTTTGAACATTTGTATGAGTAACATTTGCAAGCGAAAATCAAGGCGATATCTCATCGTGCCTAACAGATATTGAGAAATACGTAAAAACATATTTAACCCTTTTACACACCCTTCGGGGTGGACCTTTAAAAAATCGCTGCATTCATTTTTAAACATTTGTATGAGTAGCATTTGCAAGGAAAAACCAAGGCGATATCTCATCGTGCCTAAGAAATATTGAGAAATACGTAAAAACATATTTAACCCTTTTACACCCTCTCAGGGTAGAATTTTAAAGAATCCTGAAGTTCGTTTTTAAACATTTGTATGAGGAACATTTGCAAGCAAAAACCAAGGCAATATCTCGTCGTGCCTAAGTGATATTGAGAAATACGTAAAAACATATTTAACACTTTTACACCCTCTCAGGGTAGAATTTTAAAGAATCCTGAAATTCGTTTTTAAACATTTGTATGAGGAACATTTGCAAGCAAAAACCGAGGCAATATCTCGTCGTGCCTAGGTGATATTGAGAAATACGTAAAAACATATTTAACCCTTTTAAGACCTCTTAGGGGTGGAATTTCTAAACATCCTGAAGCTAGTTTTTAGACATTTGTATGCGTAACATTTGCAAGCGAAAATCAAGGCGATATTTTATCGTGCCTAAGAGATATTGAGAAATACGTGAAAACATATTAAACCCTTTTACACACCCTTAGGGGTGGAATGTTGAAAAGATCTGCAATTGGTTCTTAAACATTTGCATGAGTAACATTTGCAAGCAAAAACCAAGGCGATATCTCATCGCGCCTAAGAGATATATAAGAGAAATACGTAAAAACATATTTAACCTTTTTACACCCTTTTAGGTGTGGAATTTCTAAAAATCCTGCGATTGGTTTTTGAACATTTGTATGAGTAACATTTGCAGGCGAAAACCAAGGCGATATCTCATCGTGCCTAACAGATATTGAGAAATACGTAACAACATATTTAACCTTTTTACACCCCCTTAGGGGTGGAATTTCAAAAAATCCTGAAATTCGTTTTGAAACATTTGTATGAGTAACGTTTGCAAGCGAAAACCAAGGCGATATCTCATCGTGCCTTAGAGATATTGAGAAATACGTAAAAACATATTTAACCCTTTTACACCCCCTTAGAGGTGGAATTTCTAAAGATCGTGAAATTGGTTTTTGAAGATTTCTATGAGTAACATTTGCAAGCAAATACCAAGGCGATATCTCAACGTGCCTAAGAGATATTTAGGAGAAATACGTCAAAACATATTTAGCCTTTTTACACCCCCTTGGGGGTGGATTTTGTAAAAATCTTGTGATTGGTTTTTAAACATTTGTATGAGTAACATTTGCAAGCGAAAACCAAGGCGATATCTCATCGTGCCTTAGAGATATTGAGAAATACCTAAAAACATATTTAACCCTTTTACACCCCCTTAGGGGTGGACCTTTGGAAAACCCCTAAATCGATTTTTAAACATTTGTATGAGTAACATTTGCAAGGAAAAACGAAGGCGATATCTCATCGTGCCTAAGAGACATTAAAAAATACGTAAAAACATATTTAACCCTTTTACACCCCGTTAGGGGTAGAATTATGAAGAATTCTGAAATTGGTTTTCAAACATTTGTATAAGGAACATTTGCAAGCAAAAACCAAGGCAATATCTCGTCGTGCCTGAGGGATATTGAGAAATACGTAAAAACATATTTAACCCTTTTACGACCTCTTAGGGGTGGAGATTCTAAAAATCCTGAAACTTGTATTTAGAGATTTGTATGAGTAACATTTGCAAGCAAAAACCAAGGCGATATCTCATCTCGCCTAAGAGATATTGAGAAATACGTAAAAACATATTTAACCGTTTTAAACACCCTTAGGGGTAGAATTTCTAAAAATGACTGAAATTGGTTTTTAAACATTTGCATGAGTAACATTTGCAAGCAAAAACCAAGGCAATATCTCATCGTGCCTAAGAGATATATAGCAGAAGCACGTAAAAACATATTTAACGTTTTACACCCCCTTAGGGGTGAAAGTTTTAAAAATTTGCGAGCGAAAACCAAGGCGATATCTCATCGTGCCTACGAGATATTGAGAAATACGTAAAAACATATTTAACCGTTTTACACCCCCTTGGGGTAGAATTTTGAAGAATCCTGAAGATTGTTTTCAAACATTTGTATGAGGAACATTTGCAAGCAAAAACCAAGGCAATATCTCGTCGTGCCTAAGGGAGATTGAGAAATACGTAAAAACATATTGAACCCTTTTACGAACTCTTAGGGGTGGAATTTCTAAAAATCCTGAAACTTGTTTTTGAACATTTGTATGAGTAGCGTTTTCAAGCAAAAACCAAGGCGATATCTCATCGTGCCTAAGAGATATTGAGAAACACGTAAAAACATATTTAACTTTTTACACCCCCTTAGGGGTGGAATTTCTAAAAATCCTGAAACTGGTTTTTAGACATTTGTATGCGTAACATTTGTATGCGTAACATACACTTTTTTAGGAGTGGAATTTCTAAAAATCCTGCGATTGGTTTTTGAACATTTGTATGAGTAACATTTGCAAGCGAAAATCAAGGCGATATCTCATCGTGCCTAACAGATATTGAGAAATACGTAAAAACATATTTAACCCTTTTACACACCCTTCGGGGTGGACCTTTAAAAAATCGCTGCATTCATTTTTAAACATTTGTATGAGTAGCATTTGCAAGGAAAAACCAAGGCGATATCTCATCGTGCCTAAGAAATATTGAGAAATACGTAAAAACATATTTAACCCTTTTACACCCTCTCAGGGTAGAATTTTAAAGAATCCTGAAGTTCGTTTTTAAACATTTGTATGAGGAACATTTGCAAGCAAAAACCAAGGCAATATCTCGTCGTGCCTAAGTGATATTGAGAAATACGTAAAAACATATTTAACACTTTTACACCCTCTCAGGGTAGAATTTTAAAGAATCCTGAAATTCGTTTTTAAACATTTGTATGAGGAACATTTGCAAGCAAAAACCGAGGCAATATCTCGTCGTGCCTAGGTGATATTGAGAAATACGTAAAAACATATTTAACCCTTTTAAGACCTCTTAGGGGTGGAATTTCTGAAAATCCTGAAACGTGTTCTTAGACATTTGTATGAGTAACATTCGCAAGCAAAAACCGAAGGGATATCTCATCGTGCCTAAGAGATATTGAGGAATACGTAAAAGAATATTTAACCATTTTACACCCCCTTAGGGGTAGAATTTCTAAAAATGACTGAAATTGGTTTTTAAACATTTGCATGAGTAACGTTTACAAGCAAAAACCAAGGCGATATCTCATCGTGCCTAAGAGATATATAGCAGAAACACGTAAAAACATATTAAAGCTTTTACACGCCCTTAGGGGTGGAATTTTCCAAAATTTGCGAGCGAAAACCAAGGCGATATCTCATCGTGCCTACGAGATATTAAGAAATACGTAAAAACACATTTAACCGTTTTACACCTTCTTGGGGTAGAATTTTGAAGAATCCTGAAAATTGTTTTCAAACATTTGTATGAGGAACATTTGCAAGCAAAAACCAAGGCAATATCTCGTCGTGCCTAAGGGAGATTGAGAAATACGTAAAAACATATTTAACCCTTTTACGACCTCTTAGGGGTGGAATTTCTGAAAATCCTGAAACTCGTTTTTAGAGATTTGTATGAGTAACATTTGCATGCAAAAACCAAGGCGATATCTCATCGTGCCTAAGAGATATTGAGAAACACGTAAAAACATATTTAAATTTTTTACACCCCCTTAGAGGTAGAATTTCTAAAAATCCTGAAATTAGTTTTTAAACATTTGTATGAGTAACGTTTGCCAGCAAAAACCAAGTCGATATCTTATCGTGCATAAGAGATATTAAGAAACACGTAAAAACATATTTGACCCTTTTACACCCCCTTAGGGGTTGAATTTCTGAAAATCCTAAAATGGGTTTTTAAACATTTGTATGAGTAACATTTGCAAGCGAAAACCAAGGCGATATCTCATCGTGCCTAAGAGATATTGAGAAATACGTAAAAACATATTTAATCGTTTGACACCACCTTAGGGGTGGAACTTTAAAGAATCCCGAAATTAGTTTTTAAACATTTGTATGAGGAACATTTGCAAGCAAAAACCAAGGCAATATCTCGTCATGCCTAAGGGATATTGAGAAATACATAAAAACGTATTTAACCCTTTTACACCCCCTTAGGGGTGGAATTCCTGAAAATCCTGTGATTGGTTTTTAAACATTTGTATGAGTAACATTTGCAAGCGAAAGTCAAGGCGATATCTCATCGTGCCTAAGAGATATTGAGAAATACCTAAAAACATATTTAACCCTTTTACACCCCCTTAGGGGTGGACCTTTAGAAAACCCCTAAATCGATTTTTAAACATTTGTATGAGTAACAATTGCAAAAAAAAAAACGAAGGCGATATCTCATCGTGCCTAAGAGACATTGAAAAATACGTAAAAACATATTTAACACTTTTGCACTCCCTTAGAGGTAGAATTTTAACGAATCCTGAAATTGGTTTTTAAACATTTGTATAAGGAACATTTGCAAGAAAAAACCAAGGCAATATCTCGTCGTGCCTAAGGGATATTGAGAAATACGTAAAAAAATATTTAACCCTTTTACGACCTCTTAGGGGTTGAATTTCTAAAAATCCTGAAACTAGTTTTTAGAGATTTGTATGAGTAACATTTGCAAGCAAAAACCAAGGCGATATCTCATCTCGCCTAAAGGATATTGAGAAATACGTAAAAACATATTCAATCGTTTTACACCCCCTTAGGGGTAGAATTTTGAAGAATCCTGAAATTTGTTTTTAAACATTTGTATGAGGAACATTTGCAAGCAAAAACCAAGGCGATATCTCGTCGTGCCTAAGGGATATTGAGAAATAAGTAAAAACATATTTAACCCATTTACATCCCCTTAGGGGTAGAATTTCTAAAAATCCTGAAACCTGTTTTTAGACATTTGTATGAGTAACATTTGCAAGCGAAAACCAAGGCGATATCTCATCGTGCCTAAGAGATATTAAGAAACACGTAAAAACATATTTGACCCTTTTACACCCCCTTAGGGGTAGAATTTCTAAAACTCCTGAAATTTGTTTTTAAACATTTGTATGAGTAACATTTGCAAGCGAAAACCAAGGCGATATCTCATCGTGCTTAAGAGATATTGAGAAATAAGTAAAAATATATTCAATCGTTTTACACCCCCTTAGGGGTAGAATTTTGAAGAATCCTGAAATTGGTTTTCAAACATTTGTATGAGGAACATTTGCAAGGAAAAACCAAGGCGATATCTCGTCGTGCCTAAGGGATATTGAGAAATACGTAAAAACATATTTAACCCATTTACATCCCCTTAGGGGTAGAATTTCTAAAAATCCTGAAACCTGTTTTTAGACATTTGTATGAGTAACATTCGCAAGCAAAAACCGAAGGGATATCTCATCGTGCCTAAGAGATATTGAGAAATACATAAAAGAATATTTAAGCCTTTTACATCCCCTTAGGGGTAGAATTTCTGAAAATTCTGCAATTAGTTTTTGAACATTTGCATGAGTAACATTTGCAAGCAAAAACCAAGGCGATATCTCATCGCGCCCAAGAGATATATAGGAGAAATACGTAAAAACATATTTAACCTTTTTACACCCCCTTAGATTCGGAATTTCTAAAAATCCTGCGATTGGTTTTTAAACATTTGTATGAGTAACATTTGCAAGCGAAAACCAAGGCGATATCTCATCGTGCCTAAGAGATATTGAGAAATACCTAAATAAATATTTAACCCTTTCACACCCCCTCAGGGTGGACCTTTAGAAAATTTTTTAATTGATTTTTAAAGATTTGTATGAGTAACATTTGCAAGGAAAAACCAAGGCGATATCTCATCGTGCCTAAAAGATATTGAGAAATACGTTAAAACATATTTAACCCTTTGACGACCTCTTAGGGGTGGAATTTCTAAAAATCCTGAAACTGGTTTTTAGACATTTGTATGCGTAACATTTGCAAAAAAAAAACGAAGGCGATATCTCATCGTGACTAAGAGACATTGAAAAATACGTAAAAACATATTTAACACTTTTGCACCCCCTTAGAGGTAGAATTTCAACGAATCCTGAAATTGGTTTTTAAACATTTGTATAAGGAACATTTGCAAGAAAAAACCAAGGCAATATCTCGTCGTGCCTAAGGGATATTGAGAAATACGTAAAACAATATTTAACCCTTTTACGACCTCTTAGGAGTTGAATTTCTAAAAATCCTGAAACTCGTTTTTAGAGATTTGTATGAGTAACATTTGCAAGCAAAAACCAAGGCGATATCTCATCTCGCCTAAAAGATATTGAGAAATACGTAAAAACATATTTAACTTTTTTAAACACCCTTAGGGGTAGAATTTCTAAAACTCCTGAAATTGGTTTTTAAACATTTGTATGAGGAACATTTGCAAGTAAAAACCAAGGCGATATCTCGTCGTGCCTAAGGGATATTGAGAAATACGTAAAAACATATTTAACCCTTTTACATCCCCTTAGGGGTAGATTTTCTAAAAATCCTGAAACCTGTTTTTAGACATTTGTATGAGTAACATTCGCAAGCAAAAACCGAAGGGATATCTCATCGTGCCTAAGAGATATTGAGAAATACGTAAAAGAATATTTAACCCTTTTACACCCCCTTAGAGGTAGAATTTCTAAAAATTCTGCAATTGGTTTTCGAACATTTGCATGAGTAACATTTGCAAGCAAAAACCACGGCGATAACTCATCGCGCCTTAGAGATATATAGGAGAAATACGTAAAAACATAATTAATCTTTTTACACCCGCTTAGGGGTGGAAATTCTAAAAATCCTGCGATTGGTTTTTAAACATTTGTATGAGTAACATTTGCAAGCGAAAACCAAGGCGTTATCTCATCGTGCCCAAGAGATATTGAGAAATACGTAAAAAAATATTTAACCCTTTTACACCCCCTTAGAAGTAGACCTTTAGAAAATTTCTAAATTGTTTTTTAAATATTTGTATGAGTAACATTTGCAAGGAAAAACCAAGGCGATATCTCATCGTGCCTAAGAGATATTAAGAAACACGTAAAAACATATTTGACCCTTTTACACCCCCTTAGGGGTAGAATTTCTAAAACTCCTGAAACTTGTTTTTAAACATTTGTATGAGTAACATTTGCAAGCGAAAACTAAGGCGATATCTCATCGTGCTTAAGAGATATTGAGAAATACGTAAAAATATATTCAATCGTTTTACACCCCCTTAGGGGTAGAATTTTAAAGAATCCTGAAATTCCTTTTCAAACATTTGTATGAGGAACATTTGCAAGGAAAAACCAAGGCGATATCTCGTCGTGCCTAAGGGATATTGAGAAATACGTAAAAACATATTAAACCCTTTTACGACCTCTTAGGGGTGGAGATTCTAAAAATCCTGAAACTTGTTTTTGAACATTTGTATGAGTAGCGTTTTCAAGCAAAAACCAAGGCGATATCTCATCGTGCCTAAGAGATATTGAGAAACACGTAAAAACATATTTAACCTTTTTACACCCCCTTGGGGGTGGATTTTGTAAAAATCTTGTGATTGGTTTTTAAACATTTGTATGAGTAACATTTGCAAGGAAAAACGAAGGCGATATCTCATCGTGCCTAAGAGACATTAAAAAATACGTAAAAACATATTTAACCGTTTTACACCTCGTTAGGGGTAGAATTTTGAAGAATCCTGAAATTGGTTTTCAAACATTTGTATAAGGAACATTTGCAAGCAAAAACCAAGGCAATATCTCGTCGTGCCTAAGGGATATTGAGAAATACGTAAAAACATATTTAACCCTTTTACGACCTCTTAGGGGTGGAGATTCTAAAAATCCTGAAACTTGTATTTAGAGATTTGTATGAGTAATATTTGCAAGCAAAAACCAAGGCGATATCTCATCTCGCCTAAGAGATATTGAGAAATACGTAAAAACATATTTAAACGTTTTAAACACCCTTAGGGGTAGAATTTCTAAAAATGACTGAAATTGGTTTTTAAACATTTGCATGAGTACCATTTGCAAGCAAAAACCAAGGCAATATCTCATCGTGCCTAAGAGATATATAGCAGAAGCACGTAAAAACATATTTAACCTTTTACACCCCCTTAGGAGTGAAAGTTTTAAAAATTTGCGAGCGAAAACCAAGGCGATATCTCATCGTGCCTACGAGATATTGAGAAATACGTAAAAACATATTTAACCGTTTTACACCCCCTTGGGGTAGAATTTTGAAGAATCCTGAAGATTGTTTTCAAACATTTGTATGAGGAACATTTGCAAGCAAAAACCAAGGCAATATCTCGTCGTGCCTAAGGGAGATTGAGAAATACGTAAAAACATATTGAACCCTTTTACGACCTCTTAGGGGTGGAATTTCTAAAAATCCTGAAACTTGTTTTTGAACATTTGTATGAGTAGCGTTTTCAAGCAAAAACCAAGGCGATATCTCATCGTGCCTAAGAGATATTGAGAAACACGTAAAAACGTATTTAACCCTCTTACACCCCCTTAGGGGTGGAATTCCTGAAAATCCTGTGATTGGTTTTTAAACATTTGTATGAGTAACATTTGCAAGCGAAAGTCAAGGCGATATCTCATCGTGCCTACGAGATATTGAGAAATACCTAAAAACATATTTAACCCTTTTACACCCCCTTAGGGGTGGACCTTTAGAAAACCCCTAAATCGATTTTTAAACATTTGTATGAGTAACATTTGCAAAAAAAAACGAAGGCGATATCTCATCGTGCCTAAGAGACATTGAAAAATACGTAAAAACATATTTAACACTTTTGCACTCCCTTAGAGGTAGAATTTTAACGAATCCTGAAATTGGTTTTTGAACATTTGTATAAGGAACATTTGCAAGAAAAAACCAAGGCAATATCTCGTCGTGCCTAAGGGATATTGAGAAATACGTAAAACAATATTTAATCCTTTTACGACCTCTTAGGGGTTGAATTTCTAAAAATCCTGAAACTAGTTTTTAGAGATTTGTATGAGTAACATTTGCAAGCAAAAACCAAGGCGATATCTCATCTCGCCTAAAGGATATTGAGAAATACGTAAAAACATATTCAATCGTTTTACACCCCCTTAGGGGTAGAATTTTAAAGAATCCTGAAATTCGTTTTTAAACATTTGTATGAGGAACATTTGCAAGCAAAAACCAAGGCGATATCTCGTCGTGCCTAAGGGATATTGAGAAATACGTAAAAACATATTTAACCCTTTTACATCCCCTTAGGGGTAGAATTTCCAAAAATCCTGAAACCTGTTTTTAGACATTTGTATGAGTAACATTCGCAAGCAAAAACCGAAGGGATGTCTCATCGTGCCTAAGAGATATTGAGAAATACGTAAAAGAATATTTAACCCTTTTACACCCCCTTAGGGGTAGAATTTCTAAAAATTCTGCAATTAGTTTTTGAACATTTGCATGAGTAACATTTGCAAGCAAAAACCAAGGCGATATCTCATCGCGCCCAAGAGATATTGAGAAATACCTAAATAAATATTTAACCCTTTCACACCCCCTCAGGGGTGGACCTTTAGAAAATTTTTAAATTGATTTTTAAAGATTTGTATGAGTAACATTTGCAAGGAAAAACCAAGGCGATATCTCATCGTGCCTAAAAGATATTGAGAAATACGATAAAACATATTTAACTCTTTGACGACCTCTTAGGGGTGGAATTTCTAAAAATCCTGAAACTGGTTTTTAGACATTTGTATGCGTAACATTTTCATGCGTAACATACACTTTTTTAGGAGTGGAATTTCTAAAAATCCTGCGATTGGTTTTTGAACATTTGTATGAGTAACATTTGCAAGCGAAAATCAAGGCGATATCTCATCGTGCCTAACAGATATTGAGAAATACGTAAAAACATATTTAACCCTTTTACACACCCTTCGGGGTGGACCTTTAAAAAATCGCTGCATTCATTTTTAAACATTTGTATGAGTAGCATTTGCAAGGAAAAACCAAGGCGATATCTCATCGTGCCTAAGAAATATTGAGAAATACGTAAAAACATATTTAACCCTTTTACACCCTCTCAGGGTAGAATTTTAAAGAATCCTGAAGTTCGTTTTTAAACATTTGTATGAGGAACATTTGCAAGCAAAAACCAAGGCAATATCTCGTCGTGCCTAAGTGATATTGAGAAATACGTAAAAACATATTTAACACTTTTACACCCTCTCAGGGTAGAATTTTAAAGAATCCTGAAATTCGTTTTTAAACATTTGTATGAGGAACATTTGCAAGCAAAAACCGAGGCAATATCTCGTCGTGCCTAGGTGATATTGAGAAATACGTAAAAACATATTTAACCCTTTTAAGACCTCTTAGGGGTGGAATTTCTAAACATCCTGAAGCTAGTTTTTAGACATTTGTATGCGTAACATTTGCAAGCGAAAATCAAGGCGATATTTTATCGTGCCTAAGAGATATTGAGAAATACGTGAAAACATATTAAACCCTTTTACACACCCTTAGGGGTGGAATGTTGAAAAGATCTGCAATTGGTTCTTAAACATTTGCATGAGTAACATTTGCAAGCAAAAACCAAGGCGATATCTCATCGCGCCTAAGAGATATATAAGAGAAATACGTAAAAACATATTTAACCTTTTTACACCCTTTTAGGTGTGGAATTTCTAAAAATCCTGCGATTGGTTTTTGAACATTTGTATGAGTAACATTTGCAGGCGAAAACCAAGGCGATATCTCATCGTGCCTAACAGATATTGAGAAATACGTAACAACATATTTAACCTTTTTACACCCCCTTAGGGGTGGAATTTCAAAAAATCCTGAAATTCGTTTTGAAACATTTGTATGAGTAACGTTTGCAAGCGAAAACCAAGGCGATATCTCATCGTGCCTTAGAGATATTGAGAAATACGTAAAAACATATTTAACCCTTTTACACCCCCTTAGAGGTGGAATTTCTAAAGATCGTGAAATTGGTTTTTGAAGATTTCTATGAGTAACATTTGCAAGCAAATACCAAGGCGATATCTCAACGTGCCTAAGAGATATTTAGGAGAAATACGTCAAAACATATTTAGCCTTTTTACACCCCCTTGGGGGTGGATTTTGTAAAAATCTTGTGATTGGTTTTTAAACATTTGTATGAGTAACATTTGCAAGCGAAAACCAAGGCGATATCTCATCGTGCCTTAGAGATATTGAGAAATACCTAAAAACATATTTAACCCTTTTACACCCCCTTAGGGGTGGACCTTTGGAAAACCCCTAAATCGATTTTTAAACATTTGTATGAGTAACATTTGCAAGGAAAAACGAAGGCGATATCTCATCGTGCCTAAGAGACATTAAAAAATACGTAAAAACATATTTAACCCTTTTACACCCCGTTAGGGGTAGAATTTTGAAGAATCCTGAAATTGGTTTTCAAACATTTGTATAAGGAACATTTGCAAGCAAAAACCAAGGCAATATCTCGTCGTGCCTGAGGGATATTGAGAAATACGTAAAAACATATTTAACCCTTTTACGACCTCTTAGGGGTGGAGATTCTAAAAATCCTGAAACTTGTATTTAGAGATTTGTATGAGTAACATTTGCAAGCAAAAACCAAGGCGATATCTCATCTCGCCTAAGAGATATTGAGAAATACGTAAAAACATATTTAACCGTTTTAAACACCCTTAGGGGTAGAATTTCTAAAAATGACTGAAATTGGTTTTTAAACATTTGCATGAGTAACATTTGCAAGCAAAAACCAAGGCAATATCTCATCGTGCCTAAGAGATATATAGCAGAAGCACGTAAAAACATATTTAAGGTTTTACACCCCCTTAGGGGTGAAAGTTTTAAAAATTTGCGAGCGAAAACCAAGGCGATATCTCATCGTGCCTACGAGATATTGAGAAATACGTAAAAACATATTTAACCGTTTTACACCCCCTTGGGGTAGAATTTTGAAGAATCCTGAAGATTGTTTTCAAACATTTGTATGAGGAACATTTGCAAGCAAAAACCAAGGCAATATCTCGTCGTGCCTAAGGGAGATTGAGAAATACGTAAAAACATATTGAACCCTTTTACGAACTCTTAGGGGTGGAATTTCTAAAAATCCTGAAACTTGTTTTTGAACATTTGTATGAGTAGCGTTTTCAAGCAAAAACCAAGGCGATATCTCATCGTGCCTAAGAGATATTGAGAAACACGTAAAAACATATTTAACTTTTTACACCCCCTTAGGGGTGGAATTTCTAAAAATCCTGAAATTGGTTTTTAAACATTTTATGAGTAACTTTTGCAAGCGAAAACCAAGGCGATATCTCATCGTGCCTAAGAGACATTGAAAAATACGTAAAAACATATTTAACACTTTTACACCTCCTTAGGGGTAGAATTTTAAAGAATCCTGAAATTGGTTTTTAAACATTTGTATGAGTAACGTTTGCCAGCAAAAACCAAGGCGATATCTCATCGTGCATAAGAGATATTAAGAAACACGTAAAAACATATTTGACCCTTTTACACCCCCTTAGGGGTGGAATTTCTGAAAATCTTGAAATGGGTTTTTAAACATTTGTATGAGTAACATTTGCAAGCGAAAACCAAGGCGATATCTCATCGTGCCTAAGAGATATTGAGAAATACGTAAAAACATATTTAACCCTTTTACAGCCCTTTAGGAGTTTAATTTCTAAAAATCCTGAAATTCGTTTTTAAACATTTGTATGAGTAACGTTTGCAAGTAAAAACCAAGGCGATATCTCGTCGTGCCTAAGAGATATTGAGAAACACGTAAAAACATATTTAACCTTTTTACACCCCCTTGGGAGTTTAATTCCTAAAAATCGTAAAATTGATTTTTAAAGATTTCTATGAGTAACATTTGCAAGCAAATACCAAGGCGATATCTCAACGTGAATAAGAGATATATAGGAGAAATACGTAAAAACATATTTAACCATTTTACACCCCCTTGGGTGTGGAATTTCTAAAAATCTTGCGATTGGTTTTCGAACATTTGTATGAGTAACTTTTGCAAGCGAAAACCAAGGCGATATCTCATCGTGCCTAAGAGACATTGAAAAATACGTAAAAACATATTTAACACTTTTATACCTCCTTAGGGGTAGAATTTTAAAGAATCCTGAAATTGGTTTTTAAACATTTGTATGAGTAACGTTTGCCAGCAAAAACCAAGGCGATATCTCATCGTGCATAAGAGATATTAAGAAACACGTAAAAACATATTTGACCCTTTTACATCCCCTTAGGGGTGGAATTTCTGAAAATCTTGAAATGGGTTTTTAAACATTTGTATGAGTAACATTTGCAAGCGAAAACCAAGACGATATCTCATCGTGCCTAAGAGATATTGAGAAATACGTAAAAACATATTTAATCGTTTGACACCACCTTAGGGGTGGAACTTTAAAGAATCCCGAAATTAGTTTTTAAACATTTGTATGAGGAACATTTGCAAGCAAAAACCAAGGCAATATCTCGTCATGCCTAAGGGATATTGAGAAATACGTAAAAACGTATTTAACCCTTTTACACCCCCTTAGGGGTGGAATTCCTGAAAATCCTGTGATTGGTTTTTAAACATTTGTATGAGTAACATTTGCAAGCGAAAGTCAAGGCGATATCTCATCGTGCCTAAGAGATATTGAGAAATACCTAAAAACATATTTAACCCTTTTACACCCCCTTAGGGGTGGACCTTTAGAAAACCCCTAAATCGATTTTTAAACATTTGTATGAGTAACATTTGCAAAAAAAAAACGAAGGCGATATCTCATCGTGCCTAAGAGACATTGAAAAATACGTAAAAACATATTTAACACTTTTGCACTCCCTTAGAGGTAGAATTTTAACGAATCCTGAAACTGGTTTTTGAACATTTGTATAAGGAACATTTGCAAGAAAAAACCAAGGCAATATCTCGTCGTGCCTAAGGGATATTGAGAAATACGTAAAACAATATTTAACCCTTTTACGACCTCTTAGGGGTTGAATTTCTAAAAATCCTGAAACTAGTTTTTAGAGATTTGTATGAGTAACATTTGCAAGCAAAAACCAAGGCGATATCTCATCTCGCCTAAAGGATATTGAGAAATACGTAAAAACATATTCAATCGTTTTACACCCCCTTAGGGGTAGAATTTTAAAGAATCCTGAAATTCGTTTTTAAACATTTGTATGAGGAACATTTGCAAGCAAAAACCAAGGCGATATCTCGTCGTGCCTAAGGGATATTGAGAAATACGTAAAAACATATTTGACCCTTTTATACCCCCTTAGGGGTAGAATTTCTAAAAATCCTGTGATTGGTTTCTAAACATTTGTATGAGTAACGTTTGCAAGCGAAAACCAAGGCGATATCTCATCATGCCTAAGAGATATTGAGAAATACGTAAAAACGTATTTAACCCTTTTACACCCTCTTAGGGGTGGAATTCCTAAAAATCGTAAAATCGATTTTTGAAGATTTCTATGAGTAACATTTGCAAGCAAAAACCAAGGCGATATCTCAACGTGCCTAAGAGATAAATGGGAGAAATACGTAAAAACATATTTAACCTCTTTACACCCCCTTAGGGGTGGAATTTCTAAAAATGCTGTGATTGGTTTTTGAACATTTGTATGAGTAACATTTGCAAACGAAAACCAAGGCGATATCTCATCGTGCCTAAGAGATATTAAGAAATAAGTAAAAACATATTTAACCCTTTTACACCCCCTTAGAGGTGGAATTTCTAAAAATCGTGAAATTGGTTTTTGAAGATTTCTATGAGTAACATTTGCAAGCAAATACCAAGGCGATATCTCAACGTGCCTAAGAGATATATAGGAGAAATACGTAAAAACATATTTAGCCTTTTTACACCCCCTTAGGGGTGGATTTTGTAAAAATTCTGTGATTGGTTTTTAAACATTTGTATGAGTAACATTTGCAAGCGAAAACCAAGGCGATATCTCATCGTGCCTGAGAGATATATAGGAGAAACACGTAAAAACATATATAATTTTTTACACCCCCTTAGGGGTGGAATTTTCAGAAATTTGCCAGCGAAAACCAAGGCGATATCTCAGCGTGCCTAAGAGATATTGAGAAATACGTAAAAACATATTTAACTTTTTTACACCCCCTTTGGGTAGAATTTTAAAGAATCCTGAAATAAATTTTTAAACATTTGTATGAGTAACATTTGCAAACAAAAACTAAGGCGATATCTCATCGTGCCTAAGAGATATTGAGAAATACGTAAAAACATATTTAACCCTTTAAACCCCCATAGGGGGGGAATTTTGAAAAATTTGCAAGCAAAAACCAAGGCGGTATCTCATCGTGCCTGAGAGATATTGAGAAATACAAAACAACATATTTAACCTTTTTACACCCCCTTAGGGGTGAAATTTCTAAAAATCCTGAAATTCGTTTTGAAACATTTGTATGAGTAACGTTTGCAAGCGAAAACCAAGGCGATATCTCATCGTGCCTAAGAGATATTGAGAAATACGTAAAAACATATTTAACCCTTTTACACCCCCTTAGAGGTGGAATTTCTAAAAATCCTGAAATTAGTTTTTAAACATTTGTATGAGTAACGTTTGCCAGCAAAAACCAAGGCGATATCTCATCGTGCATAAGAGATATTAAGAAACACGTAAAAACATATTTGACCCTTTTACACCCCCTTAGGGCTGGAATTTCTGAAAATCCTGAAATTGGTTTTTAAACATTTGTATGAGGAACATTTGCAAGCGAAAACCAAGGCGATATCTCATCGTGCCTAAGAGATATTGAGAAATACGTAAAAACATATTTAATCGTTTGACACCACCTTAGGGGTGGAACTTTAAAGAATCCCGAAATTGGTTTTTAAACATTTGTATGAGGAACATTTGCAAGCAAAAACCAAGGCAATATCTCGTCATGCCTAAGGGATATTGAGAAATACGTAAAAACATATTTAACCCTTTTACGACCTCTTAGGGGTGGAATTTCTAAAAATCCTGAAACTTGTTTTTAGAGATTAGTATGAGTAACATTTGCAAGCAAAAACCAAGGCGATATCTCATCGTGCCTAAGAGATATTAAGAAACACGTAAAAACATATTTAACCCTTTTACACCCCCTTAGGGGTGGAATTTCTGAAAATCCCGAATTTCATTTTTAAACATTTGTATGAGTAACGTTTGCAATCGAAAACCAAGGCGATATCTCATCGTGCCTAAGAGATATTAAGAAATACGTAAAAACGTATTTAACCCTTTTACACCCCCTTAGGGGTGGAATTTCTGAAAATCCTGAAATTGGTTTTTAAACATTTGTATGAGTAACATTTGCAAGCGAAAACCAAGGCGATATCTCAACGTGCCTAAGAGAAATATAGGAGAAATACGTAAAAACATATTTAGCCTTTTTACACTCCCTTAGGGGTGGATTTTCTAAAAATCCTGTGATTGGTTTTTAAACATTTGTATGAGTAACATTTGCAAGCGAAAGCCAAGGCGATATCTCATCGTACCTAAGAGATATTGAGAAATACCTAAAAACATATTTAACTCTTTTACACCCCCTTAGGGGTGGACCTTTAGAAAACCCTTAAATCGATTTTTAAACATTTGTATGAGTAACATTTGCAAAAAAAAAACGAAGGCGATATCTCATCGTGCCTAAGAGACATTGAAAAATACGTAAAAACATATTTAACACTTTTGCACCCCCTTAGAGGTAGAATTTTAACGAATTCTGAAATTGGTTTTTAAACATTTGTATAAGGAACATTTGCAAGAAAAAACCAAGGTAATATCTCGTCGTGCCTAAGGGATATTGAGAAATACGTAAAACAATATTTAACCCTTTTACGACCTCTTAGGGGTTGAATTTCTGAAAATCCTGGAACTCGTTTTTAGAGATTTGTATGAGTAACATTTGCAAGCAAAAACCAAGGCGATATCTCGTCGTGCCTAAGGGATATTGAGAAATACGTAAAAACATATTTAACCCTTTTACATCCCCTTAGGGGTAGAATTTCTAAAAATCCTGAAACCTGTTTTTAGACATTTGTATGAGTAACATTCGCAAGCAAAAACCGAAGGGATATCTCATCGTGCCTAAGAGATATTGAGAAATACGTAAAAGAATATTTAACCCTTTTACACCCCCTTAGAGGTAGAATTTCTAAAAATTCTGCAATTGGTTTTCGAACATTTGCATGAGTAACATTTGCAAGCAAAAACCAAGGCGATATGTCATCGCGCCTTAGAGATATATAGGAGAAATACGTAAAAACATAATTAATATTTTACACCCGCTTAGGGGTGGAAATTCTAAAAATCCTGCGATTGGTTTTTAAACATTTGTATGAGTAACATTTGCAAGCGAAAACCAAGGCGTTATCTCATCGTGCCCAAAAGATATTGAGAAATACGTAAAAAAATATTTAACCCTTTTACACCCCCTTAGGGGTAGACCTTTAGAAAATTTCTATCAGGGGTACAAATTGAAAATGCGGGTTTGATAACAGATGGCGTTACTAACGCTATACGCATCAGGCAGTACTGTGACTATGTTCATGTCAAAGCTACGTCTTATAGCTTTAATTTTCGGTATGTGTCAATTTGTCGCAGTGTCAAATTCATAGTTTTTTTGAGCTCTCAATATGTCGAGTTTCGTGCCAACAAAACAGCATTTGCGGGAAGTTTTAATTTACTTCTTTAATTTGAAGAAAAGTGCTGCTGAAGCACATCGATTGGTCTCCGAGGCTTATCCGAGTCATGTTCCATCGGTTTCAACGTGCGAGAGATGGTTTGT
This sequence comes from Cylloceria caligata, assembly GCA_963942595.1. Taxonomy (NCBI): domain Eukaryota; kingdom Metazoa; phylum Arthropoda; class Insecta; order Hymenoptera; family Ichneumonidae; genus Cylloceria; species Cylloceria caligata. The sequence continues at coordinate 23,222,350 of OZ012708.1, read as the reverse complement.
GCGGTTTAGAAGTGGTGATTTTGACGTTGAGGACAAAGAGCGGCCGGGCCAAGTGAAAAAGTTTGAGAATGCTGAATTGGAGGCAATACTCAATGAAGACTCGTGTCAAACTCAACAAGAGCTCGCAGATTCATTGGGAGTGACACAACAAGCCATTTCCCATCGTATAAAAGCCCTCGGAATGATCCAAAAGCAAGGACATTGGGTGCCGTATGAGCTGAAGCCGAGAGACGTCGAGCGCCGTTTTTTTGCATGCGAACTGCTGCTCGAACGGCAAAAACGGAAGGGTTTTTTGCATCGCATTGTCACTGGTGATGAAAAGTGGATCCATTACGATAACCCGAAGCGCAAAAAATCATATGGTTACCCCGGCCATGCATCATCATCGACGGCCAAACCAAATATTCACGGCGCCAAGCTCATGCTCTGTATTTGGTGGGACCAGCTGGGTGTGGTGTATTATGAGCTATTGAAATCGAACGAAACCATCACAGGAGCACTATACCGAACTCAATTGATGCGTTTGAGCCGCGCACTCAAAGAAAAACGGCCACAATACGAGCAAAGACACGACAAAGTAATTTTGCAACATGACAACGCTCGGCCACATGTTGCAGCGCCGGTCAAAACATACCTACAAACGCCGAAATGGGAAGTCTTACCCCACCCGCCGTATAGCCCAGATATTGCTCCTTCCGATTACCACCTTTTCCGATCGATGACACATGGCCTAGCTGACCAGCGCTTCCATTCTTACGAAGAAGCCCAAAAATGGGTCGATGACTGGATAGCAGCCAAGCCGGCCGAATTTTTTCGCGACGGTATCCGTAAATTGCCAGAAAGATGGGAAAAAGTTGTGGCTAGCGATGGACAATACTTTGAATAATTCATTTGTTACCATTTTTTCAGAATAAACGTTCAAAAATAGAAAAAAATCCCGCATTTTCAATTTGTACTCCTGATAAATTGTTTTTTAAATATTTGTATGAGTAACATTTGCAAGGAAAAACCAAGGCGATATCTCATCGTGCCTAAGAGATATTAAGAAACACGTAAAAACATATTTGACCCTTTTACACCCCCTTAGGGGTAGAATTTCTAAAACTCCTGAAATTTGTTTTTAAACATTTGTATGAGTAACATTTGCAAGCGAAAACCAAGGCGATATCTCATCGTGCTTAAGAGATATTGAGAAATACGTAAAAATATATTCAATCGTTTTACACCCCCTTAGGGGTAGAATTTTGAAGAATCCTGAAATTCGTTTTCAAACATTTGTATGAGTAACATTTGCAAGCGAAAACCAAGGCGATATCTCATCGTGCCTAAGAGATATTGAGAAATACCTAAATAAATAATTAACCCTTTCACACCCCCTCAGGGTGGACCTTTAGAAAATTTTTTAATTGATTTTTAAAGATTTGTATGAGTAACATTTGCAAGGAAAAACCAAGGCGATATCTCATCGTGCCTAAAAGATATTGAGAAATACGTTAAAACATATTTAACCCTTTGACGACCCCTTAGGGGTGGAATTTCTAAAAATCCTGAAACTGGTTTTTAGACATTTGTATGCGTAACATTTGCAAAAAAAAAAACGAAGGCGATATCTCATCGTGCCTAAGAGACATTGAAAAATACGTAAAAACATATTTAACACTTTTGCACCCCCTTAGAGGTAGAATTTTAACGAATCCTGAAATTGGTTTTTAAACATTTGTATAAGGAACATTTGCAAGAAAAAACCAAGGCAATATCTCGTCGTGCCTAAGGGATATTGAGAAATACGTAAAACAATATTTAACCCTTTTACGACCTCTTAGGGGTTGAATTTCTAAAAATCCTGAAACTTGTTTTTAGAGATTTGTATGAGTAACATTTGCAAGCAAAAACCAAGGCGATATCTCATCTCGCCTAAAAGATATTGAGAAATACGTAAAAACATATTTAACTTTTTTAAACACCCTTAGGGGTAGAATTTCTAAAACTCCTGAAATTGGTTTTTAAACATTCGTATGAGGAACATTTGCAAGCAAAAACCAAGGCGATATCTCGTCGTGCGTAAGGGATATTGAGAAATACGTAAAAACATAATTAATCTTTTTACACCCGCTTAGGGGTGGAAATTCTAAAAATCCTGCGATTGGTTTTTAAACATTTGTATGAGTAACATTTGCAAGCGAAAACCAAGGCGTTATCTCATCGTGCCCAAGAGATATTGAGAAATACGTAAAAAAATATTTAACCCTTTTACACCCCCTTAGGAGTAGACCTTTAGAAAATTTCTAAATTGTTTTTTAAATATTTGTATGAGTAACATTTGCAAGGAAAAACCAAGGCGATATCTCATCGTGCCTAAGAGATATTAAGAAACACGTAAAAACATATTTGACCCTTTTACACCCCCTTAGGGGTAGAATTTCTAAAACTCCTGAAACTTGTTTTTAAACATTTGTATGAGTAACATTTGCAAGCGAAAACCAAGGCGATATCTCATCGTGCTTAAGCGATATTGAGAAATACGTAAAAATATATTCAATCGTTTTACACCCCCTTAGGGGTAGAATTTTAAAGAATCCTGAAATTCGTTTTCAAACATTTGTATGAGGAACATTTGCAAGGAAAAACCAAGGCGATATCTCGTCGTGCCTAAGGGATATTGAGAAATACGTAAAAACATATTTAACCCTTTTACATCCCCTTAGGGGTAGAATTTCTAAAAATCCTGAAACCTGTTTTTAGACATTTGTATGAGTAACATTCGCAAGCAAAAACCGAAGGGATATCTCATCGTGCCTAAGAGATATTGAGAAACACGTAAAAACATATTTAACCTTTTTACACCCCCTTGGGGGTGGATTTTGTAAAAATCTTGTGATTGGTTTTTAAACATTTGTATGAGTAACATTTGCAAGGAAAAACGAAGGCGATATCTCATCGTGCCTAAGAGACATTAAAAAATACGTAAAAACATATTTAACCGTTTTACACCTCGTTAGGGGTAGAATTTTGAAGAATCCTGAAATTGGTTTTCAAACATTTGTATAAGGAACATTTGCAAGCAAAAACCAAGGCAATATCTCGTCGTGCCTAAGGGATATTGAGAAATACGTAAAAACATATTTAACCCTTTTACGACCTCTTAGGGGTGGAGATTCTAAAAATCCTGAAACTTGTATTTAGAGATTTGTATGAGTAATATTTGCAAGCAAAAACCAAGGCGATATCTCATCTCGCCTAAGAGATATTGAGAAATACGTAAAAACATATTTAAACGTTTTAAACACCCTTAGGGGTAGAATTTCTAAAAATGACTGAAATTGGTTTTTAAACATTTGCATGAGTACCATTTGCAAGCAAAAACCAAGGCAATATCTCATCGTGCCTAAGAGATATATAGCAGAAGCACGTAAAAACATATTTAACCTTTTACACCCCCTTAGGGGTGAAAGTTTTAAAAATTTGCGAGCGAAAACCAAGGCGATATCTCATCGTGCCTACGAGATATTGAGAAATACGTAAAAACATATTTAACCGTTTTACACCCCCTTGGGGTAGAATTTTGAAGAATCCTGAAGATTGTTTTCAAACATTTGTATGAGGAACATTTGCAAGCAAAAACCAAGGCAATATCTCGTCGTGCCTAAGGGAGATTGAGAAATACGTAAAAACATATTGAACCCTTTTACGACCTCTTAGGGGTGGAATTTCTAAAAATCCTGAAACTTGTTTTTGAACATTTGTATGAGTAGCGTTTTCAAGCAAAAACCAAGGCGATATCTCATCGTGCCTAAGAGATATTGAGAAACACGTAAAAACGTATTTAACCCTCTTACACCCCCTTAGGGGTGGAATTCCTGAAAATCCTGTGATTGGTTTTTAAACATTTGTATGAGTAACATTTGCAAGCGAAAGTCAAGGCGATATCTCATCGTGCCTACGAGATATTGAGAAATACCTAAAAACATATTTAACCCTTTTACACCCCCTTAGGGGTGGACCTTTAGAAAACCCCTAAATCGATTTTTAAACATTTGTATGAGTAACATTTGCAAAAAAAAACGAAGGCGATATCTCATCGTGCCTAAGAGACATTGAAAAATACGTAAAAACATATTTAACACTTTTGCACTCCCTTAGAGGTAGAATTTTAACGAATCCTGAAATTGGTTTTTGAACATTTGTATAAGGAACATTTGCAAGAAAAAACCAAGGCAATATCTCGTCGTGCCTAAGGGATATTGAGAAATACGTAAAACAATATTTAATCCTTTTACGACCTCTTAGGGGTTGAATTTCTAAAAATCCTGAAACTAGTTTTTAGAGATTTGTATGAGTAACATTTGCAAGCAAAAACCAAGGCGATATCTCATCTCGCCTAAAGGATATTGAGAAATACGTAAAAACATATTCAATCGTTTTACACCCCCTTAGGGGTAGAATTTTAAAGAATCCTGAAATTCGTTTTTAAACATTTGTATGAGGAACATTTGCAAGCAAAAACCAAGGCGATATCTCGTCGTGCCTAAGGGATATTGAGAAATACGTAAAAACATATTTAACCCTTTTACATCCCCTTAGGGGTAGAATTTCCAAAAATCCTGAAACCTGTTTTTAGACATTTGTATGAGTAACATTCGCAAGCAAAAACCGAAGGGATGTCTCATCGTGCCTAAGAGATATTGAGAAATACGTAAAAGAATATTTAACCCTTTTACACCCCCTTAGGGGTAGAATTTCTAAAAATTCTGCAATTAGTTTTTGAACATTTGCATGAGTAACATTTGCAAGCAAAAACCAAGGCGATATCTCATCGCGCCCAAGAGATATTGAGAAATACCTAAATAAATATTTAACCCTTTCACACCCCCTCAGGGGTGGACCTTTAGAAAATTTTTAAATTGATTTTTAAAGATTTGTATGAGTAACATTTGCAAGGAAAAACCAAGGCGATATCTCATCGTGCCTAAAAGATATTGAGAAATACGTTAAAACATATTTAACTCTTTGACGACCTCTTAGGGGTGAAATTTCTAAAAATCCTGAAACTGGTTTTTAGACATTTGTATGCGTAACATTTTCATGCGTAACATACACTTTTTTAGGAGTGGAATTTCTAAAAATCCTGCGATTGGTTTTTGAACATTTGTATGAGTAACATTTGCAAGCGAAAATCAAGGCGATATCTCATCGTGCCTAACAGATATTGAGAAATACGTAAAAACATATTTAACCCTTTTACACACCCTTCGGGGTGGACCTTTAAAAAATCGCTGCATTCATTTTTAAACATTTGTATGAGTAGCATTTGCAAGGAAAAACCAAGGCGATATCTCATCGTGCCTAAGAAATATTGAGAAATACGTAAAAACATATTTAACCCTTTTACACCCTCTCAGGGTAGAATTTTAAAGAATCCTGAAGTTCGTTTTTAAACATTTGTATGAGGAACATTTGCAAGCAAAAACCAAGGCAATATCTCGTCGTGCCTAAGTGATATTGAGAAATACGTAAAAACATATTTAACACTTTTACACCCTCTCAGGGTAGAATTTTAAAGAATCCTGAAATTCGTTTTTAAACATTTGTATGAGGAACATTTGCAAGCAAAAACCGAGGCAATATCTCGTCGTGCCTAGGTGATATTGAGAAATACGTAAAAACATATTTAACCCTTTTAAGACCTCTTAGGGGTGGAATTTCTAAACATCCTGAAGCTAGTTTTTAGACATTTGTATGCGTAACATTTGCAAGCGAAAATCAAGGCGATATTTTATCGTGCCTAAGAGATATTGAGAAATACGTGAAAACATATTAAACCCTTTTACACACCCTTAGGGGTGGAATGTTGAAAAGATCTGCAATTGGTTCTTAAACATTTGCATGAGTAACATTTGCAAGCAAAAACCAAGGCGATATCTCATCGCGCCTAAGAGATATATAAGAGAAATACGTAAAAACATATTTAACCTTTTTACACCCTTTTAGGTGTGGAATTTCTAAAAATCCTGCGATTGGTTTTTGAACATTTGTATGAGTAACATTTGCAGGCGAAAACCAAGGCGATATCTCATCGTGCCTAACAGATATTGAGAAATACGTAACAACATATTTAACCTTTTTACACCCCCTTAGGGGTGGAATTTCAAAAAATCCTGAAATTCGTTTTGAAACATTTGTATGAGTAACGTTTGCAAGCGAAAACCAAGGCGATATCTCATCGTGCCTTAGAGATATTGAGAAATACGTAAAAACATATTTAACCCTTTTACACCCCCTTAGAGGTGGAATTTCTAAAGATCGTGAAATTGGTTTTTGAAGATTTCTATGAGTAACATTTGCAAGCAAATACCAAGGCGATATCTCAACGTGCCTAAGAGATATTTAGGAGAAATACGTCAAAACATATTTAGCCTTTTTACACCCCCTTGGGGGTGGATTTTGTAAAAATCTTGTGATTGGTTTTTAAACATTTGTATGAGTAACATTTGCAAGCGAAAACCAAGGCGATATCTCATCGTGCCTTAGAGATATTGAGAAATACCTAAAAACATATTTAACCCTTTTACACCCCCTTAGGGGTGGACCTTTGGAAAACCCCTAAATCGATTTTTAAACATTTGTATGAGTAACATTTCAAGGAAAAACGAAGGCGATATCTCATCGTGCCTAAGAGACATTAAAAAATACGTAAAAACATATTTAACCCTTTTACACCCCGTTAGGGGTAGAATTTTGAAGAATCCTGAAATTGGTTTTCAAACATTTGTATAAGGAACATTTGCAAGCAAAAACCAAGGCAATATCTCGTCGTGCCTGAGGGATATTGAGAAATACGTAAAAACATATTTAACCCTTTTACGACCTCTTAGGGGTGGAGATTCTAAAAATCCTGAAACTTGTATTTAGAGATTTGTATGAGTAACATTTGCAAGCAAAAACCAAGGCGATATCTCATCTCGCCTAAGAGATATTGAGAAATACGTAAAAACATATTTAACCGTTTTAAACACCCTTAGGGGTAGAATTTCTAAAAATGACTGAAATTGGTTTTTAAACATTTGCATGAGTAACATTTGCAAGCAAAAACCAAGGCAATATCTCATCGTGCCTAAGAGATATATAGCAGAAGCACGTAAAAACATATTTAACGTTTTACACCCCCTTAGGGGTGAAAGTTTTAAAAATTTGCGAGCGAAAACCAAGGCGATATCTCATCGTGCCTACGAGATATTGAGAAATACGTAAAAACATATTTAACCGTTTTACACCCCCTTGGGGTAGAATTTTGAAGAATCCTGAAGATTGTTTTCAAACATTTGTATGAGGAACATTTGCAAGCAAAAACCAAGGCAATATCTCGTCGTGCCTAAGGGAGATTGAGAAATACGTAAAAACATATTGAACCCTTTTACGAACTCTTAGGGGTGGAATTTCTAAAAATCCTGAAACTTGTTTTTGAACATTTGTATGAGTAGCGTTTTCAAGCAAAAACCAAGGCGATATCTCATCGTGCCTAAGAGATATTGAGAAACACGTAAAAACATATTTAACTTTTTACACCCCCTTAGGGGTGGAATTTCTAAAAATCCTGAAATTGGTTTTTAAACATTTTATGAGTAACTTTTGCAAGCGAAAACCAAGGCGATATCTCATCGTGCCTAAGAGACATTGAAAAATACGTAAAAACATATTTAACACTTTTACACCTCCTTAGGGGTAGAATTTTAAAGAATCCTGAAATTGGTTTTTAAACATTTGTATGAGTAACGTTTGCCAGCAAAAACCAAGGCGATATCTCATCGTGCATAAGAGATATTAAGAAACACGTAAAAACATATTTGACCCTTTTACACCCCCTTAGGGGTGGAATTTCTGAAAATCTTGAAATGGGTTTTTAAACATTTGTATGAGTAACATTTGCAAGCGAAAACCAAGGCGATATCTCATCGTGCCTAAGAGATATTGAGAAATACGTAAAAACATATTTAACCCTTTTACAGCCCTTTAGGAGTTTAATTTCTAAAAATCCTGAAATTCGTTTTTAAACATTTGTATGAGTAACGTTTGCAAGTAAAAACCAAGGCGATATCTCGTCGTGCCTAAGAGATATTGAGAAACACGTAAAAACATATTTAACCTTTTTACACCCCCTTGGGAGTTTAATTCCTAAAAATCGTAAAATTGATTTTTAAAGATTTCTATGAGTAACATTTGCAAGCAAATACCAAGGCGATATCTCAACGTGAATAAGAGATATATAGGAGAAATACGTAAAAACATATTTAACCATTTTACACCCCCTTGGGTGTGGAATTTCTAAAAATCTTGCGATTGGTTTTCGAACATTTGTATGAGTAACTTTTGCAAGCGAAAACCAAGGCGATATCTCATCGTGCCTAAGAGACATTGAAAAATACGTAAAAACATATTTAACACTTTTATACCTCCTTAGGGGTAGAATTTTAAAGAATCCTGAAATTGGTTTTTAAACATTTGTATGAGTAACGTTTGCCAGCAAAAACCAAGGCGATATCTCATCGTGCATAAGAGATATTAAGAAACACGTAAAAACATATTTGACCCTTTTACATCCCCTTAGGGGTGGAATTTCTGAAAATCTTGAAATGGGTTTTTAAACATTTGTATGAGTAACATTTGCAAGCGAAAACCAAGACGATATCTCATCGTGCCTAAGAGATATTGAGAAATACGTAAAAACATATTTAATCGTTTGACACCACCTTAGGGGTGGAACTTTAAAGAATCCCGAAATTAGTTTTTAAACATTTGTATGAGGAACATTTGCAAGCAAAAACCAAGGCAATATCTCGTCATGCCTAAGGGATATTGAGAAATACGTAAAAACGTATTTAACCCTTTTACACCCCCTTAGGGGTGGAATTCCTGAAAATCCTGTGATTGGTTTTTAAACATTTGTATGAGTAACATTTGCAAGCGAAAGTCAAGGCGATATCTCATCGTGCCTAAGAGATATTGAGAAATACCTAAAAACATATTTAACCCTTTTACACCCCCTTAGGGGTGGACCTTTAGAAAACCCCTAAATCGATTTTTAAACATTTGTATGAGTAACATTTGCAAAAAAAAAACGAAGGCGATATCTCATCGTGCCTAAGAGACATTGAAAAATACGTAAAAACATATTTAACACTTTTGCACTCCCTTAGAGGTAGAATTTTAACGAATCCTGAAACTGGTTTTTGAACATTTGTATAAGGAACATTTGCAAGAAAAAACCAAGGCAATATCTCGTCGTGCCTAAGGGATATTGAGAAATACGTAAAACAATATTTAACCCTTTTACGACCTCTTAGGGGTTGAATTTCTAAAAATCCTGAAACTAGTTTTTAGAGATTTGTATGAGTAACATTTGCAAGCAAAAACCAAGGCGATATCTCATCTCGCCTAAAGGATATTGAGAAATACGTAAAAACATATTCAATCGTTTTACACCCCCTTAGGGGTAGAATTTTAAAGAATCCTGAAATTCGTTTTTGAAGATTTCTATGAGTAACATTTGCAAGCAAAAACCAAGGCGATATCTCAACGTGCCTAAGAGATAAATGGGAGAAATACGTAAAAACATATTTAACCTCTTTACACCCCCTTAGGGGTGGAATTTCTAAAAATGCTGTGATTGGTTTTTGAACATTTGTATGAGTAACATTTGCAAACGAAAACCAAGGCGATATCTCATCGTGCCTAAGAGATATTAAGAAATAAGTAAAAACATATTTAACCCTTTTACACCCCCTTAGAGGTGGAATTTCTAAAAATCGTGAAATTGGTTTTTGAAGATTTCTATGAGTAACATTTGCAAGCAAATACCAAGGCGATATCTCAACGTGCCTAAGAGATATATAGGAGAAATACGTAAAAACATATTTAGCCTTTTTACACCCCCTTAGGGGTGGATTTTGTAAAAATTCTGTGATTGGTTTTTAAACATTTGTATGAGTAACATTTGCAAGCGAAAACCAAGGCGATATCTCATCGTGCCTGAGAGATATATAGGAGAAACACGTAAAAACATATATAATTTTTTACACCCCCTTAGGGGTGGAATTTTCAGAAATTTGCCAGCGAAAACCAAGGCGATATCTCAGCGTGCCTAAGAGATATTGAGAAATACGTAAAAACATATTTAACTTTTTTACACCCCCTTTGGGTAGAATTTTAAAGAATCCTGAAATAAATTTTTAAACATTTGTATGAGTAACATTTGCAAACAAAAACTAAGGCGATATCTCATCGTGCCTAAGAGATATTGAGAAATACGTAAAAACATATTTAACCCTTTAAACCCCCATAGGGGGGGAATTTTGAAAAATTTGCAAGCAAAAACCAAGGCGGTATCTCATCGTGCCTGAGAGATATTGAGAAATACAAAACAACATATTTAACCTTTTTACACCCCCTTAGGGGTGAAATTTCTAAAAATCCTGAAATTCGTTTTGAAACATTTGTATGAGTAACGTTTGCAAGCGAAAACCAAGGCGATATCTCATCGTGCCTAAGAGATATTGAGAAATACGTAAAAACATATTTAACCCTTTTACACCCCCTTAGAGGTGGAATTTCTAAAAATCCTGAAATTAGTTTTTAAACATTTGTATGAGTAACGTTTGCCAGCAAAAACCAAGGCGATATCTCATCGTGCATAAGAGATATTAAGAAACACGTAAAAACATATTTGACCCTTTTACACCCCCTTAGGGCTGGAATTTCTGAAAATCCTGAAATTGGTTTTTAAACATTTGTATGAGGAACATTTGCAAGCGAAAACCAAGGCGATATCTCATCGTGCCTAAGAGATATTGAGAAATACGTAAAAACATATTTAATCGTTTGACACCACCTTAGGGGTGGAACTTTAAAGAATCCCGAAATTGGTTTTTAAACATTTGTATGAGGAACATTTGCAAGCAAAAACCAAGGCAATATCTCGTCATGCCTAAGGGATATTGAGAAATACGTAAAAACATATTTAACCCTTTTACGACCTCTTAGGGGTGGAATTTCTAAAAATCCTGAAACTTGTTTTTAGAGATTAGTATGAGTAACATTTGCAAGCAAAAACCAAGGCGATATCTCATCGTGCCTAAGAGATATTAAGAAACACGTAAAAACATATTTAACCCTTTTACACCCCCTTAGGGGTGGAATTTCTGAAAATCCCGAATTTCATTTTTAAACATTTGTATGAGTAACGTTTGCAATCGAAAACCAAGGCGATATCTCATCGTGCCTAAGAGATATTAAGAAATACGTAAAAACGTATTTAACCCTTTTACACCCCCTTAGGGGTGGAATTTCTGAAAATCCTGAAATTGGTTTTTAAACATTTGTATGAGTAACATTTGCAAGCGAAAACCAAGGCGATATCTCAACGTGCCTAAGAGAAATATAGGAGAAATACGTAAAAACATATTTAGCCTTTTTACACTCCCTTAGGGGTGGATTTTCTAAAAATCCTGTGATTGGTTTTTAAACATTTGTATGAGTAACATTTGCAAGCGAAAGCCAAGGCGATATCTCATCGTACCTAAGAGATATTGAGAAATACCTAAAAACATATTTAACTCTTTTACACCCCCTTAGGGGTGGACCTTTAGAAAACCCTTAAATCGATTTTTAAACATTTGTATGAGTAACATTTGCAAAAAAAAAACGAAGGCGATATCTCATCGTGCCTAAGAGACATTGAAAAATACGTAAAAACATATTTAACACTTTTGCACCCCCTTAGAGGTAGAATTTTAACGAATTCTGAAATTGGTTTTTAAACATTTGTATAAGGAACATTTGCAAGAAAAAACCAAGGTAATATCTCGTCGTGCCTAAGGGATATTGAGAAATACGTAAAACAATATTTAACCCTTTTACGACCTCTTAGGGGTTGAATTTCTGAAAATCCTGGAACTCGTTTTTAGAGATTTGTATGAGTAACATTTGCAAGCAAAAACCAAGGCGATATCTCGTCGTGCCTAAGGGATATTGAGAAATACGTAAAAACATATTTAACCCTTTTACATCCCCTTAGGGGTAGAATTTCTAAAAATCCTGAAACCTGTTTTTAGACATTTGTATGAGTAACATTCGCAAGCAAAAACCGAAGGGATATCTCATCGTGCCTAAGAGATATTGAGAAATACGTAAAAGAATATTTAACCCTTTTACACCCCCTTAGAGGTAGAATTTCTAAAAATTCTGCAATTGGTTTTCGAACATTTGCATGAGTAACATTTGCAAGCAAAAACCAAGGCGATATGTCATCGCGCCTTAGAGATATATAGGAGAAATACGTAAAAACATAATTAATATTTTACACCCGCTTAGGGGTGGAAATTCTAAAAATCCTGCGATTGGTTTTTAAACATTTGTATGAGTAACATTTGCAAGCGAAAACCAAGGCGTTATCTCATCGTGCCCAAAAGATATTGAGAAATACGTAAAAAAATATTTAACCCTTTTACACCCCCTTAGGGGTAGACCTTTAGAAAATTTCTATCAGGGGTACAAATTGAAAATGCGGGTTTGATAACAGATGGCGTTACTAACGCTATACGCATCAGGCAGTACTGTGACTATGTTCATGTCAAAGCTACGTCTTATAGCTTTAATTTTCGGTATGTGTCAATTTGTCGCAGTGTCAAATTCATAGTTTTTTTGAGCTCTCAATATGTCGAGTTTCGTGCCAACAAAACAGCATTTGCGGGAAGTTTTAATTTACTTCTTTAATTTGAAGAAAAGTGCTGCTGAAGCACATCGATTGGTCTCCGAGGCTTATCCGAGTCATGTTCCATCGGTTTCAACGTGCGAGAGATGGTTTGTGCGGTTTAGAAGTGGTGATTTTGACGTTGAGGACAAAGAGCGGCCGGGCCAAGTGAAAAAGTTTGAGAATGCTGAATTGGAGGCAATACTCAATGAAGACTCGTGTCAAACTCAACAAGAGCTCGCAGATTCATTGGGAGTGACACAACAAGCCATTTCCCATCGTATAAAAGCCCTCGGAATGATCCAAAAGCAAGGACATTGGGTGCCGTATGAGCTGAAGCCGAGAGACGTCGAGCGCCGTTTTTTTGCATGCGAACTGCTGCTCGAACGGCAAAAACGGAAGGGTTTTTTGCATCGCATTGTCACTGGTGATGAAAAGTGGATCCATTACGATAACCCGAAGCGCAAAAAATCATATGGTTACCCCGGCCATGCATCATCATCGACGGCCAAACCAAATATTCACGGCGCCAAGCTCATGCTCTGTATTTGGTGGGACCAGCTGGGTGTGGTGTATTATGAGCTATTGAAATCGAACGAAACCATCACAGGAGCACTATACCGAACTCAATTGATGCGTTTGAGCCGCGCACTCAAAGAAAAACGGCCACAATACGAGCAAAGACACGACAAAGTAATTTTGCAACATGACAACGCTCGGCCACATGTTGCAGCGCCGGTCAAAACATACCTACAAACGCCGAAATGGGAAGTCTTACCCCACCCGCCGTATAGCCCAGATATTGCTCCTTCCGATTACCACCTTTTCCGATCGATGACACATGGCCTAGCTGACCAGCGCTTCCATTCTTACGAAGAAGCCCAAAAATGGGTCGATGACTGGATAGCAGCCAAGCCGGCCGAATTTTTTCGCGACGGTATCCGTAAATTGCCAGAAAGATGGGAAAAAGTTGTGGCTAGCGATGGACAATACTTTGAATAATTCATTTGTTACCATTTTTTCAGAATAAACGTTCAAAAATAGAAAAAAATCCCGCATTTTCAATTTGTACTCCTGATAAATGGTTTTTTAAATATTTGTATGAGTAACATTTGCAAGGAAAAACCAAGGCGATATCTCATCGTGCCTAAGAGATATTAAGAAACACGTAAAAACATATTTGACCCTTTTACACCCCCTTAGGGGTAGAATTTCTAAAACTCCTGAAATTTGTTTTTAAACATTTGTATGAGTAACATTTGCAAGCGAAAACCAAGGCGATATCTCATCGTGCTTAAGAGATATTGAGAAATACGTAAAAATATATTCAATCGTTTTACACCCCCTTAGGGGTAGAATTTTGAAGAATCCTGAAATTCGTTTTCAAACATTTGTATGAGTAACATTTGCAAGCGAAAACCAAGGCGATATCTCATCGTGCCTAAGAGATATTGAGAAATACCTAAATAAATAATTAACCCTTTCACACCCCCTCAGGGTGGACCTTTAGAAAATTTTTTAATTGATTTTTAAAGATTTGTATGAGTAACATTTGCAAGGAAAAACCAAGGCGATATCTCATCGTGCCTAAAAGATATTGAGAAATACGTTAAAACATATTTAACCCTTTGACGACCCCTTAGGGGTGGAATTTCTAAAAATCCTGAAACTGGTTTTTAGACATTTGTATGCGTAACATTTGCAAAAAAAAAAACGAAGGCGATATCTCATCGTGCCTAAGAGACATTGAAAAATACGTAAAAACATATTTAACACTTTTGCACCCCCTTAGAGGTAGAATTTTAACGAATCCTGAAATTGGTTTTTAAACATTTGTATAAGGAACATTTGCAAGAAAAAACCAAGGCAATATCTCGTCGTGCCTAAGGGATATTGAGAAATACGTAAAACAATATTTAACCCTTTTACGACCTCTTAGGGGTTGAATTTCTAAAAATCCTGAAACTTGTTTTTAGAGATTTGTATGAGTAACATTTGCAAGCAAAAACCAAGGCGATATCTCATCTCGCCTAAAAGATATTGAGAAATACGTAAAAACATATTTAACTTTTTTAAACACCCTTAGGGGTAGAATTTCTAAAACTCCTGAAATTGGTTTTTAAACATTCGTATGAGGAACATTTGCAAGCAAAAACCAAGGCGATATCTCGTCGTGCGTAAGGGATATTGAGAAATACGTAAAAACATAATTAATCTTTTTACACCCGCTTAGGGGTGGAAATTCTAAAAATCCTGCGATTGGTTTTTAAACATTTGTATGAGTAACATTTGCAAGCGAAAACCAAGGCGTTATCTCATCGTGCCCAAGAGATATTGAGAAATACGTAAAAAAATATTTAACCCTTTTACACCCCCTTAGGAGTAGACCTTTAGAAAATTTCTAAATTGTTTTTTAAATATTTGTATGAGTAACATTTGCAAGGAAAAACCAAGGCGATATCTCATCGTGCCTAAGAGATATTAAGAAACACGTAAAAACATATTTGACCCTTTTACACCCCCTTAGGGGTAGAATTTCTAAAACTCCTGAAACTTGTTTTTAAACATTTGTATGAGTAACATTTGCAAGCGAAAACCAAGGCGATATCTCATCGTGCTTAAGAGATATTGAGAAATACGTAAAAATATATTCAATCGTTTTACACCCCCTTAGGGGTAGAATTTTAAAGAATCCTGAAATTCGTTTTCAAACATTTGTATGAGGAACATTTGCAAGGAAAAACCAAGGCGATATCTCGTCGTGCCTAAGGGATATTGAGAAATACGTAAAAACATATTTAACCATTTACATCCCCTTAGGGGTAGAATTTCTAAAAATCCTGAAACCTGTTTTTAGACATTTGTATGAGTAACATTCGCAAGCAAAAACCGAAGGGATATCTCATCGTGCCTAAGAGATATTGAGAAATACGTAAAAGAATATTTAAGCCTTTTACATCCCTTTAGGGGTAGAATTTCTAAAAATTCTGCAATTAGTTTTTGAACATTTGCATGAGTAACATTTGCAAGGAAAAACCGAGGCGATATCTCATCGTGCCTAAAAGATATTGAGAAATACGTTAAAACATATTTAACCCTTTGACGACCTCTTAGGGGTGGAATTTCTAAAAATCCTGAAACGGGTTTTTAGACATTTGTATGTGTAACATTTGTGTGCGTAACATACACTTTTTTAGGAGTGGAATTTCTAAAAATCCTGCGATTGGTTTTTGAACATTTGTATGAGTAACATTTGCAAGCGAAAATCAAGGCGATATCTCATCGTGCCTAACAGATATTGAAAAATACGTAAAAACATATTTAACCCTTTTACACACCCTTAGGGGTGTACCTTTAAAAAATCCCTGAATTCATTTTTAAACATTTGTATGAGTAGCATTTGCAAGGAAAAACCAAGGCGATATCTCATCGTGCCTAAGAAATATTGAGAAATACGTAAAAACATATTTAACCCTTTTACACCCTCTCAGGGTAGAATTTTAAAGAATCCTGAAGTTCGTTTTTAAACATTTGTATGAGGAACATTTGCAAGCAAAAACCAAGGCAATATCTCGTCGTGCCTAAGTGATATTGAGAAATACGTAAAAACATATTTAACACTTTTACACCCTCTCAGGGTAGAATTTTAAAAAATCCTGAAATTCGTTTTTAAACATTTGTATGAGGAACATTTGCAAGCAAAAACCGAGGCAATATCTCGTCGTGCCTAGGTGATATTGAGAAATACGTAAAAACATATTTAACCCTTTCAAGACCTCTTAGGGGTGGAATTTCTAAACATCCTCAAGCTAGTTTTTAGACATTTGTATGCGTAACATTTGCAAGCGAAAATCAAGGCGATATTTTATCGTGCCTAAGAGATATTGAGAAATACGTGAAAACATATTAAACCCTTTTACACACCCTTAGGGGTGGAATTTTGAAAAGATCTGCAATTGGTTCTTAAACATTTGCATGAGTAACATTTGCAAGCAAAAACCAAGGCGATATCTCATCGCGCTTAAGAGATATATAAGAGAAATACGTAAAAACATATTTAACCTTTTTACACCCTTTTAGGTGTGGAATTTCTAAAAATCCTGCGATTGGTTTTTGAACATTTGTATGAGTAACATTTGCAGGCGAAAACCAAGGCGATATCTCATCGTGCCTAACAGATATTGAGAAATACGTAAAAACATATTTAACCCTTTTACACACCCTTAGGGGTGGACCTTTAGAAAATCCCTGAATTCATTTTTAAACATTTGTATGAGTAGCATTTGCAAGGAAAAACCAAGGCGATATCTCATCGTGCCTAAGAGATATTGAGAAATACGTAAAAACATATTTAACCCTTTTACAGCCCCTTAGGAGTTTAATTTCTAAAAATCCTGAAATTCGTTTTTAAACATTTGTATGAGTAACGTTTGCAAGTAAAAACCAAGGCGATATCTCGTCGTGCCTAAGAGATATTGAGAAACACGTAAAAACATATTTAACCTTTTTACACCCCCTTAGGAGTTTAATTCCTAAAAATCGTAAAATTGGTTTTTAAAGATTTCTATGAGTAACATTTGCAAGCAAATACGAAGGCGATATCTCAACGTGAATAAGAGATATATAGGAGAAATACGTAAAAACATATTTAACCATTTTACACCCCCTTGGGTGTGGAATTTATAAAAATCCTGCGATTGGTTTTCGAACATTTGTATGAGTAACATTTGCAAACGAAAACTAAGGCGATATCTTATCGTGCCTAAGAGATAATGAGAACAACGTAAAAACATATTTAACTCTTTTACACACCCTTAGGGGTAGAATTTTTAAAAATGACTGAATGTGGTTTTTAAACATTTGCATGAGTAACATTTGCAAGCAAAAACCAAGGCGATATCTCATCGTGCCTGAGAGATATATAGGAGAAACACGTCAAAACATATTTAATTTTTTACACCCCCTTAGGGGTGGAATTTTCAGAAATTTGCCAGCGAAAACCAAGGCGATATCTCAGCGTGCCTAAGAGATATTGAGAAATACGTAAAAACATATTTAATTTTTTACACCCCCTTAGGGGTAGAATTTTAAAGAATCCTGAAATGAATTTTTGAACATTCGTATGAGTAACATTTGCCAACAAAAACTAAGGCGATATCTCATCGTGCCTAAGAGATATTGAGAAATACGTAAAAACATATTTAACCCTTTAAACCCCTATAGGGGGGGAATTTTGAAAAATTTGCAAGCAAAAACCAAAGCGGTATCTCATCGTGCCTGAGAGATATTGAGAAATACGTAACAACATATTTAACCTTTTTACACCCCCTTAGGGGTGGAATTTCAAAAAATCCTGAAATTCGTTTTGAAACATTTGTATGAGTAACGTTTGCAAACGAAAACCAAGGCGATATCTCATCGTGCCTTAGAGATATTGAGAAATACGTAAGAACATATTTAACCCTTTTACGACCTCTTAGGGGTAGAATTTCTTAAAATCCTGAAACTAGTTTTTAGACATTTGTATGCGTAACATTTGCAAGCGAAACCAAGGTGATATTTCATCGTGCCTAAGAAATATTGAGAAATACGTAAGAACATATTTAACCCTTTTACACCCCCGTAGGGGTGGAATTTCTAAAATACCTGCGATTGGTTTTTGAACATTTGTATGAGTAACATTTGCAAGTGAAAACCAAGGCGATATCTCATCGTGCCTAAGAGATATTGAGAAATACCTAAAAACATATTTAACCCTTTTACACCCCCTTAGGGGTGGACCTTTAGAAAATCTCTGAATTGAATTTTAAACATTTGTATGAGTAACATTTGCAAGGAAAAACCAAGGCGATATCTCATCGTGCCTAAGAGATATTGAGAAATACGTAAAAACATATTTAACACTTTTACACCCTCTCAGGGTAGAATTTTAAAGAATCCTGAAATTCGTTTTTAAACATTTGTATGAGGAACATTTGCAAGCAAAAACCGAGGCAATATCTCGTCGTGCCTAGGTGATATTGAGAAATACGTAAAAACATATTTAACCCTTTTAAGACCTCTTAGGGGTGGAATTTCTAAATATCCTGAAGCTAGTTTTCAGACATTTGTATGCGTGACATTTGCAAGCGAAAATCAAGGCGATATTTTATCGTGCCTAAGAGATATTGAGAAATACGTGAAAACATATTTAACCGTTTTACACCCCCTTAGGGTAGAATTTTGAAGAATCCTGAAGATTGTTTTTAAACATTTGTATGAGGAACATTTGCAAGCAAAAACAAAGGCAATATCTCGTCGTGCCTAAGAGATGAATAGCAGAAGCACGTAAAAACATATTTAACCTTTTACACCCCCTTAGGGGTGGAAGTTTTAAAAATTTGCGAGCGAAAACCAAGGCGATATCTCATCGTGCCTACGAGATATTGAGAAATACGTAAAAACATATTTAACCGTTTTACACCCCCTTAGGGTAGAACTTTGAAGAATCCTGAAGATTGTTTTTAAACATTTGTATGAGGAACATTTGCAAGCAAAAACAAAGGCAATATCTCGTCGTGCCTAAGGGATATTGAGAAATACGTAAAAACATATTGAACCCTTTTACGACCTCTAAGGGGTAGAATTTCTTAAAATCCTGAAACTAGTTTTTAGACATTTGTATGCGTAACATTTGCAAGCGAAAACCAAGGCGATATTTCATCGTGCCTAAGAGATATTGAGAAATACGTAAGAACATATTTAACCCTTTTACACCCCCGTAGGGGTGGAATTTCTAAAATACCTGCGATTGGTTTTTGAACATTTGTATGAGTAACATTTGCAAGTGAAAACCAAGGCGATATCTCATCGTGCCTAAGAGATATTGAGAAATACTTAGAAACATATTCAACCCTTTTACACCTCCTTAGGGGTGGACCTTTAGAAAATCCCTGAATTGAATTTTAATCATTTGTATGAGTAACATTTGCAAGGAAAAACCAAGGCGATATCTCATCGTGCCTAAGAGATATTGAGAAACACGTAAAAACATATTTAACTTTTACACCCCCTTAGGGGTGGAATTTCTAAAAATCCTGAAATTGGTTTTTAAACATTTTATGAGTAACTTTTGCAAGCGAAAACCAAGGCGATATCTCATCGTGCCTAAGAGACATTGAAAAATACGTAAAAACATATTTAACACTTTTGCACCCCCTTAGAGGTAGAATTTTAACGAATCCTGAAATGGGTTTTTAAACATTTGTATACGGAACATTTGCAAGAAAAAACCAAGGCAATATCTCGTCGTGCCTAAGGGATATTGAGAAATACAAAAAACAATATTTAACCCTTTTACACCCTCTCAGGGTAGAATTTTAAAGAATCCTGAAGTTCTTTTTTAAACATTTGTATGAGGAACATTTGCAAGCAAAAACCAAGGCAATATCTCGTCGTGCCTAAGTGATATTGAGAAATACGTAAAAACATAATTAACCCTTTTACGACCTCTTAGGGGTAGAATTTCTTAAATTCCTGAAACTAGTTTTTAGACATTTGTATGCGTAACATTTGCAAGCGAAAACCAAGGCGATATTTTATCGTGCGTAAGAGATATTGAGAAATACGTAAGAACATATTTAACCCTTTTACACCCCCGTAGGGGTGGAATTTCTAAAATACCTGCGATTGGTTTTTGAACATTTGTATGAGTAACATTTGCAAGTGAAAACCAAGGCGATATCTCATTGTGCCTAAGAGATATTGAGAAATACTTAGAAACATATTTAACCCTTTTACACCTCCTTAGGGGTGGACCTTTAGAAAATCCCTGAATTGAATTTTAATCATTTGTATGAGTAACATTTGCAAGGAAAAACCAAGGCGATATCTCATCGTGCCTAAGAGATATTGAGAAATACGTAAAAACATATTTAACACTTTTACACCCTCTCAGGGTAGAATTTTAAAGAATCCTGAAATTCGTTTTTAAACATTTGTATGAGGAACATTTGCAAGCAAAAACCGAGGCAATATCTCGTCGTGCCTAGGTGATATTGAGAAATACGTAAAAACATATTTAACCCTTTTAAGACCTCCGAGGGGTGGAATTTCTAAACATCCTGAAGCTAGTTTTTAGACATTTGTATGCGTAACATTTGCAAGCGAAAATCAAGGCGATATTTTATCGTGCCTAAGAGATATTGAAAAATACGTGAAAACATATTAAACCTTTTTACACACCCTTAGGGGTGGAATGTTGAAAAGATCTGCAATTGGTTCTTAAACATTTGCATGAGTAACATTTGCAAGCAAAAACCAAGGCGATATCTCATCGCGCCTAAGAGATATATATGAGAAATACGTAAAAACATATTTAACCCTTTTACACGCCCTTAGGGGTAGACCTTTAGAAAATCCCTGAATTCATTTTTAAACATTTGTATGAGTAGCATTTGCAAGGAAAAACCAAGGCGATATCTCATCGTGCCTAAGAGATATTGAGAAATACGTAAAAACATATTTAACCCTTTTACAGCCCCTTAGGAGTTTAATTTCTAAAAATCCTGAAATTCGTTTTTAAACATTTGTATGAGTAACGTTTGCAAGTAAAAACCAAGGCGATATCTCGTCGTGCCTAAGAGATATTGAGAAACACGTAAAAACATATTTAACCTTTTCACACCCCCTTAGGAGTTTAATTCCTAAAAATCGTAAAATTGATTTTTAAAGATTTCTATGAGTAACATTTGCAAGCAAATACCACGGCGATATCTCAACGTGAATAAGATATATATATAGGAGAAATACGTAAAAACATATTTAACCACTTTACACCCCCTTGGGTGTGGAATTTCTAAAAATCCTGCGATTGGTTTTCGAACATTTGTATGAGTAACATTTGCAAACGAAAACTAAGGCGATATCTTATCGTGCCTAAGAGATATTGAGAACCACGTAAAAACATATTTAACTCTTTTACACACCCTTAGGGGTAGAATTTTTAAAAATGACTGAATGTGGTCTTTAAACATTTGCATGAGTAACATTTGCAAGCAAAAACCAAGGCGATATCTCATCGTGCCTGAGAGATATATAGGAGAAACACGTCAAAACATATTAAATTTTTTACACCCCCTTAGGGGTGGAATTTTCAGAAATTTGCCAGCGAAAACCAAGGCGATATCTCAGCGTGCCTAAGAGATATTGAGAAATACGTAAAAACATATTTAATTTTTTACACCCCCATAGGGGTAGAATT
This sequence comes from Cylloceria caligata, assembly GCA_963942595.1. Lineage (NCBI taxonomy): Eukaryota > Metazoa > Arthropoda > Insecta > Hymenoptera > Ichneumonidae > Cylloceria > Cylloceria caligata. The sequence goes on along the minus strand of OZ012708.1, from coordinate 23,200,367 downwards.
TTAAAGAATCCTGAAATAAATTTTTAAACATTCGTATGAGTAACATTTGCAAACAAAAACTAAGGCGATATCTCATCGTGCCTAAGAGATATTGAGAAATACGTAAAAACATGTTTAACCCTTTAAACCACTATAGGGGGGGAATTTTGAAAAATTTGCAAGCAAAAACCAAGGCGGTATCTCATCGTGCCTGAGAGATATTGAGAAATACGTAACAACATATTTAATCTTTTTACACCCCCTTAGGGGTAGAATTTTAAAAAATCCTGAAATTCGTTTTGAAACATTTGTATGAGTAACGTTTGCAAGCGAAAACCAAGGCGATATCTCATCGTGCCTTAGAGATATTGAGAAATACCTAAAAACATATTTAACCCTTTTACACCCCCTTAGAGGTGGAATTTCTAAAAATCGTGAAATTGGTTTTTGAAGATTTCTATGAGTAACATTTGCAAGCAAATACCAAGGCGATATCTCAACGTGCCTAAGAGATATATAGGAGAAATACGTCAAAACATATTTAACCTTTTTACACCCCCTTGGGGGTGGATTTTGTAAAAATCTTGTGATTGGTTTTTAAACATTTGTATGAGTAACATTTGCAAGCGAAAACCAAGGCGATATCTCATCGTGCCTAAGAGATATTGAGAAATACCTAAAAACATATTTAACCCTTTTACACCCCCTTAGGGGTGGACCTTTGGAAAACCCCTAAATCGATTTTTAAACATTTGTATGAGTAACATTTGCAACGAAAAACGAAGGCGATATCTCATCGTGCCTAAGAGACATTAAAAAATACGTAAAAACATATTTAACCCTTTTACACCCCGTTGGGGGTAGAATTTTGAAGAATCCTGAAATTGGTTTTTAAAAATTTGTATAAGGAACATTTGCAAACAAAAACCAAGGCAATATCTCGTCGTGCCTAAGGGATATTGAGAAATACGTAAAAACATATTTAACCCTTTTACGACCTCTTAGGGGTGGAGATTCTAAAAATCCTGAAACTTGTTTTTAGAGATTTGTATGAGTAACATTTGCAAGCAAAAACCAAGGCGATATCTCATCTCGCCTAAGAGATATTGAGAAATACGTAAAAACATATTTAACCGTTTTAAACACCCTTAGGGGTAGAATTTCTAAAAATGACTGAAATCGGTTTTTAAACATTTGCATGAGTAACATTTGGAAGCAAAAACCAAGGCAATATCTTATCGTGCCTAAGAGCTATATAGCAGAAGCACGTAAAAACATATTTAACCTTTTACACCCCCTTAGGGGTGGAAGTTTTAAAAATTTGCGAGCGAAAACCAAGGCGATATCTCATCGTGCCTACGAGATATTGAGAAATACGTAAAAACATATTTTACCTTTTTACACCCCCTTAGGGTAGAATTTTAAAAAATCCTGAAGATTGTTTTTAAACATTTGTATGAGGAACATTTGCAAGCAAAAACAAAGGCAATATCTCGTCGTGCCCAAGGGATATTGAGAAATACGTAAAAACATATTTAACCGTTTTACACCCCTTTAGGGTAGAATTTTGAAGAATCCTGAAGATTGTTTTTAAACATTTGTATGAGGAACATTTGCAAGCAAAAACAAAGGCAATATCTCGTCGTGCCTAAAGGATATTGAGAAATACGTAAAAACATATTGAACCCTTTTACGACCTCTTAGGGGTGGAATTTCTAAAAATCCTGAAATTGGTTTTTAAACATTTTATGAGTAACTTTTGCAAGCGAAAACCAAGGCGATATCTCATCGTGCCTAAGAGACATTGAAAAATACGTAAAAACATATTTAACACTTTTACACCTCCTTAGGGGTAGAATTTTAAAGAATCCTGAAATTGGTTTTTAAACATTTGTATAAGGAACATTTGCAAGCAAAAACCAAGGCAATATCTCGTCGTGCCTAAAGGATATTGAGAAATACGTAAAAACATATTTAACCCTTTTACTCCCCCTTAGAGGTAAAATTTCTAAAAATCGTGAAATTGGTTTTTGAAGATTTCTATTAGTAACATTTGCAAGCAAATACCAAGGCGATATCTCAACGTGCCTAAGAGATATATAGGAGAAATACGTCAAAACATATTTAGCCTTTTTACACCCCCTTGGGGGTGGATTTTGTAAAAATCTTGTGATTGGTTTTTAAACATTTGTATGAGTAACATTTGCAAGCGAAAACCAAGGCGATATCTCATCGTGCCTAAGAGATATTGAGAAATACCTAAAAACATATTTAACCCTTTTACACCCCCTTAGGGGTGGACCTTTGGAAAACCCCTAAATCGATTTTTAAACATTTGTATGAGTAACATTTGCAACGAAAAACGAAGGCGATATCTCATCGTGCCTAAGAGACATTAAAAAATACGTAAAAACATATTTAAACCTTTTACACCCCGTTGGGGGTAGAATTTTGAAAAATCCTGAAATTGGTTTTTAAAAATTTGTATAAGGAACATTTGCAAGCAAAAACCAAGGCAATATCTCGTCGTGCCTGAGGGATATTGAGAAATACGTAAAAACATATTTAACCCTTTTACGACCTCTTAGGGGTGGAGATTCTAAAAATCCTGAAACTTGTTTTTAGAGATTTGTATGAGTAACATTTGCAAGCAAAAACCAAGGCGATATCTCATCTCGCCTAAAAGATATTGAGAAATACGTAAAAACATATTTAACCGTTTTAAACACCCTTAGGGGTAGAATTTCTAAAAATGACTGAAATTGGTTTTTAAACATTTGCATGAGTAACATTTGCAAGCAAAAATCAAGGCAATATCTTATCGTGCCTAAGAGCTATATAGCAGAAGCACGTAAAAACATATTTAACCTTTTACACCCCCTTAGGGGTGGAAGTTTTAAAAATTTGCGAGCGAAAACCAAGGCGATATCTCATCGTGCCTACGAGATATTGAGAAATACGTAAAAACATATTTTACCTTTTTACACCCCCTTAGGGTAGAATTTTAAAAAATCCTGAAGATTGTTTTTAAACATTTGTATGAGGAACATTTGCAAGCAAAAACAAAGGCAATATCTCGTCGTGCCCAAGGGATATTGAGAAATACGTAAAAACATATTTAACCGTTTTACACCCCTTTAGGGTAGAATTTTGAAGAATCCTGAAGATTGTTTTTAAACATTTGTATGAGGAACATTTGCAAGCAAAAACAAAGGCAATATCTCGTCGTGCCTAAGGGATATTGAGAAATACGTAAAAACATATTGAACCCTTTTACGACCTCTTAGGGGTGGAATTTCTAAAAATCCTGAAATTGGTTTTTAAACATTTTATGAGTAACTTTTGCAAGCGAAAACCAAGGCGATATCTCATCGTGCCTAAGAGACATTGAAAAATACGTAAAAACATATATAACACTTTTACACCTCCTTAGGGGTAGAATTTTAAAGAATCCTGAAATTAGTTTTTAAACATTTGTATAAGGAACATTTGCAAGCAAAAACCAAGGCGATATCTCGTCGTGCCTAAAGGATATTGAGAAATACGTAAAAACATATTTAACCCTTTTACGACCTGTTAGGGGTAGAATTTCTAAAAATCCTGAAACGTGTTCTTAGACATTTGTATGAGTAACATTCGCAAGCAAAAACCGAAGGGATATCTCATCGTGCTTAAGAGATATTGAGGAATACGTAAAAGAATATTTAACCATTTTACACCCCCTTAGGGGTAGAATTTCTAAAAATGACTGAAATTGGTTTTTAAACATTAGCATGAGTAACGTTTACAAGCAAAAACCAAGGCGATATCTCATCGTGCCTAAGAGATATATAGCAGAAACACGTAAAAACATATTGAACCTTTTACACCCTCTTAGGGGTGGAATTTTCCAAAATTTGCGAGCGAAAACCAAGGCGATATCTCATCGTGCCTAAGAGATATTGAGAAACACGTAAAAACATATTTAAATTTTTTACACCCCCTTAGAGGTAGAATTTCTAAAAATCCTGAAATTAGTTTTTAAACATTTGTATGAGTAACGTTTGCCAGCAAAAACCAAGGCGATATCTCATCGTGCATAAGAGATATTAAGAAACACGTAAAAACATATTTGACCCTTTTACACCCCCTTAGGGGTGGAATTTCTGAAAATCCTGAAATGGGTTTTTAAACATTTGTATGAGTAACATTTGCAAGCGAAAACCAAGGCGATATCTCATCGTGCCTAAGAGATATTGAGAAATACGTAAAAACATATTTAATCGTTTGACACCACCTTAGGGGTGGAACTTTAAAGAATCCCGAAATTGGTTTTTAAACATTTGTATGAGGAACATTTGCAAGCAAAAACCAAGGCAATATCTCGTCATGCCTAAGGGATATTGAGAAATACGTAAAAACATATTTAACCCTTTTACGACCTCTTAGGGGTGGAATTTCTAAAAATCCTGAAACTTGTTTTTAGAGATTTGTATGAGTAACATTTGCAAGCAAAAACCAAGGCGATATCTCATCGTGCCTAAGAGATATTAAGAAACACGTAAAAACATATTTAACCCTTTTACACCCCCTTAGGGGTGGAATTTCTGAAAATCTCGAATTTCATTTTTAAACATTTGTATGAGTAACGTTTGCAATCGAAAACCAAGGCGATATCTCATCGTGCCTAAGAGATATTAAGAAATACGTAAAAACGTATTTAACCCTTTTACACCCCCTTAGGGGTGGATTTTCTAAAAATCCTGTGATTGGTTTTTAAACATTTGTATGAGTAACGTTTGCAATCGAAAACCAAGGCGATATCTCATCGTGCCTAAGAGATATTAAGAAATACGTAAAAACGTATTTAACCCTTTTACACCCCCTTAGGGGTGGAATTTCTGAAAATCCTGAAATTGGTTTTTAAACATTTGTATGAATAACATTTGCAAGCGAAAACCAAGGCGATATCTCAACGTGCCTAAGAGATATATAGGAGAAATACGTAAAAACATATTTAGCCTTTTTACACTCCCTTAGGGGTGGATTTTCTAAAAATCCTGTGATTGGTTTTTAAACATTTGTATGAGTAACATTTGCAAGCGAAAGCTAAGGCGATATCTCATCGTACCTAAGAGATATTGAGAAATACCTAAAAACATATTTAACCCTTTTACACCCCCTTAGGGGTGGACTTTTAGAAAACCCCTAAATCGATTTTTAAACATTTGTATGAGTAACATTTGCAAAAAAAAACGAAGGCGATATCTCATCGTGCCTAAGAGACATTGAAAAATACGTAAAAACCTATTTAACACTTTTGCACCCCCTTAGAGGTAGAATTTTAACGAATTCTGAAATTGGTTTTTAAACATTTGTATAAGGAACATTTGCAAGAAAAAACCAAGGCAATATCTCGTCGTGCCCAAGGGATATTGAGAAATACGTAAAACAATATTTAACCCTTTTACGACCTCTTAGGGGTTGAATTTCTGAAAATCCTGAAACTCGTTTTTAGAGATTTGTATGAGTAACATTTGCAAGCAAAAACCAAGGCGATATCTCGTCGTGCCTAAGGGATATTGAGAAATACGTAAAAACATATTTAACCCTTTTACATCCCCTTAGGGGTAGAATTTCTAAAAATCCTGAAACCTGTTTTTAGACATTTGTATGAGTAACATTCGCAAGCAAAAACCGAAGGGATATCTCATCGTGCCTAAGAGATATTGAGAAATACGTAAAAGAATATTTAACCCTTTTACACCCCCTTAGAGGTAGAATTTCTAAAAATTCTGCAATTGGTTTTCGAACATTTGCATGAGTAACATTTGCAAGCAAAAACCAAGGCGATATGTCATCGCGCCTTAGAGATATATAGGAGAAATACGTAAAAACATAATTAATCTTTTTACACCCGCTTAGGGGTGGAAATTCTAAAAATCCTGCGATTGGTTTTTAAACATTTGTATGAGTAACATTTGCAAGCGAAAACCAAGGCGTTATCTCATCGTGCCCAAAAGATATTAAGAAATACGTAAAAAAATATTTAACCCTTTTACACCCCCTTAGGGGTAGACCTTCAGAAAATTTCTAAATTGTTTTTTAAATATTTGTATGAGTAACATTTGCAAGGAAAAACCAAGGCGATATCTCATCGTGCCTAAGAGATATTAAGAAACACGTAAAAACATATTTGACCCTTTTACACCCCCTTAGGGGTAGAATTTCTAAAACTCCTGAAATTTGTTTTTAAACATTTGTATGAGTAACATTTGCAAGCGAAAACCAAGTCAATATCTCATCGTGCTTAAGAGATATTGAGAAATACGTAAAAATATATTCAATCGTTTTACACCCCCTTAGGGGTAGAATTTCTAAAACTCCTGAAATTTGTTTTTAAACATTTGTATGAGTAACATTTGCAAGCGAAAACCAAGGCGATATCTCATCGTGCCTAAGAGATATTGAGAAATACCTAAATAAATATTTAACCCTTTCACACCCCCTCAGGGTGGACCTTTAGAAATTTTTTTAATTGATTTTTAAAGATTTGTATGAGTAACATTTGCAAGGAAAAACCAAGGCGATATCTCATCGTGCCTAAAAGATATTGAGAAATACGTTAAAACATATTTAACCCTTTGACGACCTCTTAAGGGTGGAATTTCTAAAAATCCTGAAACTGGTTTTTAGACATTTGTATGCGTAACATTTGCAAAAAAAAAAACGAAGGCGATATGTCATCGTGCCTAAGAGATATTGAGAAATACCTAAAAACATATTTAACCCTTTTACACCCCCTTAGGGGTGAACCTTTGGAAAACCCCTAAATTGATTTTTAAACATTTGTATGAGTAACATTTGCAAGGAAAAACGAAGGCGATATCTCATCGTGCCTAAGAGACATTAAAAAATACGTAAAAACATATTTAACCCTTTTACGACCTCTTAGGGGTGGAGATTCTAAAAATCCTGAAACTTGTTTTTAGAGATTTGTATGAGTAACATTTGCAAGCAAATACCAAGGCGATATCTCATCTCGCCTAAGAGATATTGAGAAATACGTAAAAACATATTTAACCGTTTTAAACACCCTTAGGGGTAGAATTTCTAAAAATGACTGAAATTGGTTTTTAAACATTTGCATGAGTAACATTTGCAAGCAAAAACCAAGGCAATATCTCATCGTGCCTAAGAGATATATAGCAGAAGCACGTAAAAACATATTTAACCTTTTACACCCCCTTAGGGGTGGAAGTTTTAAAAATTTGCGAGCGAAAACCAAGGCGATATCTCATCGTGCCTACGAGATATTGAGAAATACGTAAAAACATATTTAACCGTTTTACACCCCCTTGGGGTAGAATTTTGAAGAATCCTGAAGATTGTTTTTAAACATTTGTATGAGGAACATTTGCAAGCAAAAACAAAGGCAATATCTCGTCGTGCCTAAGGGATATTGAGAAATACGTAAAAACATATTGAACCCTTTTACGACCTCTTAGGGGTGGAATTTCTAAAAATCCTGAAACTTGTTTTTGAACATTTGTATGAGTAGCGTTTTCAAGCAAAAACCAAGGCGATATCTCATCGTGCCTAAGAGATATTGAGAAACACGTAAAAACATATTTAACTTTTTACACCCCCTTAGGGGTGGAATTTCTAAAAATCCTGAAATTGGTTTTTAAACATTTTATGAGTAACTTTTGCAAGCGAAAACCAAGGCGATATCTCATCGTGCCTAAGAGACATTGAAAAATACGTAAAAACATATTCAACACTTTTACACCTCCTTAGGGGTAGAATTTTAAAGAATCCTGAAATTGGTTTTTAAACTTTTGTATAAGGAACATTTGCAAGCAAAAACCAAGGCAATATCTCGTCGTGCCTAAGGGATATTGAGAAATACGTAAAAACATATTTAACCCTTTTACGACCTCTTAGGGGTAGAATTTCTGAAAATCCTGAAACGTGTTCTTAGACATTTGTATGAGTAACATTCGCAAGCAAAAACCGAAGGGATATTTCATCGTGCCTAAGAGATATTGAGGAATACGTAAAAGAATATTTATCCATTTTACACCCCCTTAGGGGTAGAATTTCTAAAAATGACTGAAATTGGTTTTTAAACATTTGCATGAGTAACGTTTACAAGCAAAAACCAAGGCGATATCTCATCGTGCCTAAGAGATATATAGCAGAAACACGTAAAAACATATTGAACCTTTTACACCCCCTTAGGGGTGGAATTTTCCAAAATTTGCGAGCGAAAACCAAGGCGATATCTCATCGTGCCTACGAGATATTAAGAAATACGTAAAAACACATTTAACCGTTTTACACCTTCTTGGGGTAGAATTTTGAAGAATCCTGAAAATCGTTTTCAAACATTTGTATGAGGAACATTTGCAAGCAAAAACCAAGGCAATATCTCGTCGTGCCTAAGGGAGATTAAGAAATACGTAAAAACATATTTAACCCTTTTACGACCTCTTAGGGGTGGAATTTCTGAAAATCCTGAAACTCGTTTTTAGAGATTTGTATGAGTAACATTTGCATGCAAAAACCAAGGCGATATCTCATCGTGCCTAAGAGATATTAAGAAACACGTAAAAACATATTTAAATTTTTTACACCCCCTTAGAGGTAGAATTTCTAAAAATCCTGAAATTAGTTTTTAAACATTTGTATGAGTAACGTTTGCCAGCAAAAACCAAGTCGATATCTCATCGTGCTTAAGAGATATTAAGAAACACGTAAAAACATATTTGACCCTTTTACACCCCCTTAGGGGTGGAATTTCTGAAAATCCTGAAATGGGTTTTTAAACATTTGTATGAGTAACATTTGCAAGCGAAAACCAAGGCGATATCTCATCGTGCCTAAGAGATATTGAGAAATACGTAAAAACATATTTAATCGTTTGACACCACCTTAGGGGTGGAACTTTAAAGAATCCCGAAATTAGTTTTTAAACATTTGTATGAGGAACATTTGCAAGCAAAAACCAAGGCAATATCTCGTCATGCCTAAGGGATATTGAGAAATACCTAAAAACATATTTAACCCTTTTACACCCCCTTAGGGGTGGACCTTTAGAAAACCCCTAAATCGATTTTTAAACATTTGTATGAGTAACAATTGCAAAAAAAAAACGAAGGCGATATCTCATCGTGCCTAAGAGACATTGAAAAATACGTAAAAACATATTTAACACTTTTGCACTCCCTTAGAGGTAGAATTGCAACGAATCCTGAAATTGGTTTTTAAACATTTGTATAAGGAACATTTGCAAGAAAAAACCAAGGCAATATCTCGTCGTGCCTAAGGGATATTGAGAAATACGTAAAACAATATTTAACCCTTTTACGACCTCTTAGGGGTTGATTTTCTGAAAATCCTGAAACTAGTTTTCAGAGATTTGTATGAGTAACATTTGCAAGCAAAAACCAAGGCGATATCTCATCTCGCCTAAAGGATATTGAGAAATACGTAAAAACATATTCAATCGTTTTACACCCCCTTAGGGGTAGAATTTTAAAGAATCCTGAAATTCGTTTTTAAACATTTGTATGAGTAACATTCGCAAGCAAAAACCGAAGGGATATCTCATCGTGCCCAAGAGATATTGAGAAATACGTAAAAGAATATTTAACCCTTTTACACCCCCTTAGAGGTAGAATTTCTAAAAATTCTGCAATTTGTTTTTAAACATTTGTATGAGTAACATTTGCAAGCGAAAACCAAGGCGATATCTCATCGTGCTTAAGAGATATTGAGAAATACGTAAAAATATATTCAATCGTTTTACACCCCCTTAGGGGTAGAATTTTGAAGAATCCTGAAATTCGTTTTCAAACATTTGTATGAGGAACATTTGCAAGGAAAAACCAAGGCGATATCTCGTCGTGCCTAAGGGATATTGAGAAATACGTAAAAACATATTTAACCCATTTACATCCCCTTAGGGGTAGAATTTCTAAAAATCCTGAAACCTGTTTTTAGACATTTGTATGAGTAACATTCGCAAGCAAAAACCGAAGGGATATCTCATCGTGCCTAAGAGATATTGAGAAATACATAAAAGAATATTTAAGCCTTTTACATCGTCTTAAAGGTGGACCTTTAGAAAAATTTTTAACTGTTTTTTAAACATTTGTATGAGTAACATTTGCAAGGAAAAACCAAGGCGATATCTCATCGTGCCTAAAAGATATTGAGAAATACGTAAAAACATATTTAACCCTTTGACGACCTCTTGGGGGTGGAATTTCTAAAAATCCTGAAACTAGTTTTTAGACATTTATATGCGTAACATTTGCAAGCGAAAACCAAGGCGATATCTCATCTCGCCTAAGAGATATTGAGAAAAACGTAAAAACATATTTAACCCTTTTAAACACCCTTAGGGGTAGAATTTCTAAAAATGACTGAAATTGGTTTTTAAACATTTGCATGAGTAACATTTGCAAGCAAAAACCAAGGCAATATCTCATCGTGCCTAAGAGATATATAGCAGAAACACGTAAAAACATTTTTAACCTTTTACACCCCCTTAGGGGTGGAAGTTTCAAAAATTTGCGAGCGAAAACCAAGGCGATATCTCATCGTGCCTACGAGATATTGAGAAATACGTAAAAACATATTTAACCGTTTTACACCCCCTTAGGGTAGAATTTGGAAGAATCCTCAAGATTGTTTTTAAACATTTGTATGAGGAACATTTGCAAGCAAAAACCAAGGCAATATCTCGTTGTGCCTAAGGGATATTGAGAAATACGTAAAAACATATTGAACCCTTTTACGACCTCTTAGGGGTGGAATTTCTAAAAATCCTGAAACTTGTTTTTGAACATTTGTATGAGTAGCGTTTGCAAGCAAAAACCAAGGCGATATCTTATCGTGCCTAAGGGATATTGAGAAACACGTAAAAACATATTTAACTTTTTACACCCCCTTAGGGGTGGAATTTCTAAAAATCCTGAAATTGGTTTTTAAACATTTTATGAGTAACTTTTGCAAGCGAAAACCAAGGCGATATCTCATCGTGACTAAGAGACATTGAAAAATACGTAAAAACATATTTAACACTTTTACACCTCCTTAGGGGTGGAATTTTGAAGAATCCTGAAATTGGTTTTTAAACATTTGTATAAGGAACATTTGCAAGCAAAAACCAAGGCAATATCTCGTCGTGCCTAATGGATATTGAGAAATACGTAAAAACACATTTAACCCTTTTACGACCTCTTAGGGGTAGAATTTCTGAAAATCCTGAAACGTGTTCTTAGACATTTGTATGAGTAACATTCGCAAGCAAAAACCGAAGGGATATCTCATCGTGCCTAAGAGATATTGAGGAATACGTAAAAGAATATTTAACCATTTTACACCCCCTTAGGGGTAGAATTTCTAAGAATGACTGAAATTGGATTTTAAACATTTTCATGAGTAACGTTTACAAGCAAAAACCAAGGCGATATCTCATCGTGCCTAAGAGATATATAGCAGAAACACGTAAAAACATATTGAACCTTTTACACCCCCTTAGGGGTGGAATTTTCAAAAATTTGCGAGCGAAAACCAAGGCGATATCTCATCGTGCCTACGAGATATTAAGAAATACGTAAAAACACATTAAACCGTTTTAGACCCCCTTGGGGTAGAATTTTGAAGAATCCTGAAAATCGTTTTCAAACATTTGTATGAGGAACATTTGCAAGCAAAAACCAAGGCAATATCTCATCGTTCCTAAGGGAGATTGAGAAATACGTAAAAACATATTTAACCCTTTTACGACCTCTTAGGGGTGGAATTTCTGAAAATCCTGAAACTCGTTTTTAGAGATTTGTATGAGTAACATTTGCATGCAAAAACCAAGGCGATATCTCATCGTGCATAAGAGATATTAAGAAACACGTAAGAACATATTTGACCCTTTTACACCCCCTTAGGGGTGGAATTTCTAAAAATCCTGAAATTGGTTTTTAAACATTTGTATGAGTAACATTTGCAAGCGAAAACGAAGGCGATATCTCAACGTGCCTAAGAGATATATAGGAGAAATACGTAAAAACATATTTAGCCTTTTTACACTCCCTTAGAGGTGGATTTTCTGAAAATCCTGTGATTGGTTTTTAAACATTTGTATAAGTAACATTTGCATGCAAAAACCAAGGCGATATCTCATCGTGCATAAGAGATATTAAGAAACACGTAAAAACATATTTAACCCTTTTACGCACCCTTAGGGGTAGAATTTCTAAAAATGACTGAAATTGATTTTTAAACATTTGTATGAGTAACGTTTGCAAACGAAAACCAAAGCGATATCTCATCGTGCCTACGAGATATTGAGAAATACGTAAAAACATATTTAACGCTTTTACACCCCCCTAGGGGTAGAATTCCTAAAAATCCTGAAATTGATTTTTAAACATTTGTATGAGTAACATTTGCAAGCGAAAACCAAGGCGATATCTCATCGTGTTAAAGAGATATTGAGAAATACGTTAAAACATATTCAACCGTTTTACACCCCCTTAGGGGTAGAATTTTGAAGAATCCTGAAATTGGTTTTCGAACATTTGTATGAGGAACATTTGCAAGCAAAAACCAAGGCGATATCTCGTCGTGCCTAAGAGATATATAGGAGAAATACGTAAAAACATATTTAGCCTTTTTACACCCCCTTAGGGGTGGATTTTGTAAAAATCCTATGATTGGTTTTTAAACATTTGTATGAGTAACATTTGCAAGCGAAAACCAAGGCGATATCTCATCGTGCCTAAGAGATATTGAGAAATAACTAAAAACATATTTAAGCCTTTTACACCCCCTTAGGGGTGGACCTTTAGAAAACCCTTAAATCGATTTTTTAACATTTGTATGAGTAACATTTGCAAGGAAAAACGAAGGCGATATCTCATCGTGCCTAAGAGACATTGAAAAATACGTAAAAACATATTTAACCCTTTTACACCCGGTGAGGGGTAGAATTTTGAAGAATCCTCAAGATTGTTTTTAAACATTTGTATGAGGAACATTTGCAAGCAAAAACCAAGGCAATATCTCGTCGTGCCTAAGGGATATTGAGAAATACGTAAAAACATATTGAACCCTTTTACGACCTCTTAGGGGTGGAATTTCTAAAAATGACTGAAATTGGTTTTTAAACATTTGTATGAGTAACGTTTGCAAACGAAAACCAAAGCGATATCTCATCGTGCCTACGAGATATTGAGAAATACGTAAAAACATATTTAACCCTTTTACACCCCCTTAGAGGTGGAATTTCTAAAAATCGTGAAATAGGTTTTTGAAGATTTCTATGAGTAACATTTGCAAGCAAATACCAAGGCGATATCTCAACGTGCCAAAGAGATATATAGGAGAAATACGTAAAAACATATTTAGCCTTTTTACACCCCCTCAGGGGTGGATTTTGTAAAAATCCTGTGATTAGTTTTTAAACATTTGTATGAGTAACATTTGCAAGCGAAAACCAAGGCGATATCTCATCGTGCCTGAGAGATATATAGGAGAAACACGTAAAAACATATATAATTTTTTACACCCCCTTAGGGGTGGAATTTTCAGAAATTTGCCAGCGAAAACCAAGGCGATATCTCAGCGTGCCTAAGAGATATTGAGAAATACGTAAAAAATTATTTAACTTTTTTACACCCCCTAGGGGTAGAATTTTAAAGAATCCTGAAATAAATTTTTAAACATTTGTATGAGTAACATTTGCAAACAAAAACTAAGGCGATATCTCATCGTGCCTAAGAGATATTGAGAAATACGTAAAAACATATTTAACCCTTTAAACCCCCATAGGGGGGGAATTTTGAAAAATTTGCGAGCAAAAACCAAGGCGGTATCTCATCGTGCCTGAGAGATATTGAGAAATACAAAACAACATATTTAACCTTTTTACACCCCGTTAGGTGTGGAATTTCTAAAAATCCTGAAATTCGTTTTGAAACATTTGTATGAGTAACGTTTGCAAGCGAAAACCAAAGCGATATCTCATCGTGCATAAGAGATATTGAGAAATACCTAAAAACATATTTAACCCTTTTACACCCCCTCAGGAGTGGACCTTTAGAAAACCCCTAAATCGATTTTTAAACATTTGTATGAGTAACATTTGCAAGGAAAAACGAAGGCGATATCTCATCGTGCCTAAGAGACATTGAAAAATACGTAAAAACATATTTAACCCTTTTACGCCCCGTTAGAGGTAGAAATTTAAAGAATCCTGAAATTGGTTTTTGAACATTTGTATAAGGAACATTTGCAAGCAAAAATCAAGGCAATATCTCGTCGTGCCTAAGGGATATTGAGAAATACGTAAAAACATATTTAACCCTTTTACGACCTCTTAGGGGTGGAATTTCTAAAAATCCTGAAACTTGTTTTTAGAGATTTGTATGAGTAACATTTGCAAGCAAAAACCAAGGCGATATCTCATCTCGCCTAAGAGATATTGAGAAATACGTAAAAACATATTTAACCCTTTTAAACACCCTTAGGGGTAGAATTTCTAAAAATGACTGAAATTGGTTTTTAAACATTTGCATGAGTAACATTTGCAAGCAAAAACCAAGGCAATATCTCATCGTGCCTAAGAGATATATAGCAGAAACACGTAAAAACATATTTAACCTTTTACACCCACTTAGGGTTGGAAGTTTCAAAAATTTGCGAGCGAAAACCAAGGCGATATCTCATCGTGCCTACGAGATATTGAGAAATACGTAAAAACATATTTAACCGTTTTACACCCCCTTAGGGTAGAATTTGGAAGAATCCTCAAGATTGTTTTTAAACATTTGTATGAGGAACATTTGCAAGCAAAAACCAAGGCAATATCTCGTTGTGCCTAAGGGAGATTGAGAAATACGTAAAAACATATTTAACCCTTTTACGACCTCTTAGGGGTGGAATTTCTGAAAATCCTGAAACTCGTTTTTAGAGATTTGTATGAGTAACATTTGCATGCAAAAACCAAGGCGATATCTCATCGTGCATAAGAGATATTAAGAAACACGTAAGAACATATTTGACCCTTTTACACCCCCTTAGGGGTGGAATTTCTAAAAATCCTGAAATTGGTTTTTAAACATTTGTATGAGTAACATTTGCAAGCGAAAACCAAGGCGATATCTCAACGTGCCTAAGAGATATATAGGAGAAATACGTAAAAACATATTTAGCCTTTTTACACTCCCTTAGAGGTGGATTTTCTGAAAATCCTGTGATTGGTTTTTAAACATTTGTCTGAGTAACATTTGCAAGCGAAAGCCAAGGCGATATCTCATCGTGCCTAAGAGATATTGAGAAATACCTAAAAACATATTTAACCCTTTTACACCCCCTTAGTGGTGGACCTTTAGAAAACCCCCAAATCGATTTTTAAACATTTGTATGAGTAACATTTGCAAGGAAAAACGAAGGCGATATCTCATCGTGCCTAAGAGACATTGAAAAATACGTAAAAACATATTTAACCCTTTTACACACCCTTAGGAGTTTAATTTCTAAAAATCCTGAAATTCGTTTGTAAACATTTGTATGAGTAACGTTTGCAAGTAAAAACCAAGGCGATATCTCGTCGTAAAAACGTAAAAACATATTTAACCCTTTTACATCCCCTTAGGGGTAGAATTTCTAAAAATCCTGAAACCTGTTTTTAGACGTTTGTATGAGGAACATTTGCAAGAGACAATCAAGGCGATATCTCATCGTGCCTAAGAGATATTGAGAAATACGTAAAAACATATTTAACCTTCTTACACCCCCTTAAGGGTGGAATTTTTTTAAATCCTGAATTTGGTTTCTAAACATTTGTCTGAGTAAGATTTGCAAGAAAAAACCAAGGCGATATCTCGTCGTGCCCAAGGGATATTGAGAAATACGTAAAAACATATTTAACCCTTTTACACCCCCCTAGGGGTAGAATTACTTAAAATCCTGAATTCAGTTTTTAAACATTTGTCCGAGTAATATTTGCAAGTAGGAACCAAGGCAATATCTCATCGTGTTTAAGAGATATTGAGAAATACGTAAAAACATATTTAACCTTTTTACGACCTCTTAGGGGTGGAATTTCTAAAAATCCTGAAACTTGTTCTTAGACATTTGTATGAGTAACATTTGCAAGCGAAAATCAAGGCGATATCTCATCGTGCCTAAGAGATATATAGGAGAAATGGATAAAAACATATTTGGCTCTTTTACACCCCCTTAGGGGTAGAATTTTAAAGAATCCTGAAATTCGTTTTTAAACATTTGTACGAGTAACATTTGCAAACAAAAACTAAGGCGATATCTCATCGTGCCTAAGAGATATTGAGAATTACGTAAAAACATAGTTAACCCTTTAAACCCTCTTTGCGGTGGAATTTTTAAAAATTCGCAAGCAAAAACCAAGGCAATATCTCGTCGTGCCTAAGTGATATTGAGAAATACGTAAAAACATATTTAACCCTTTAAACCCCCATAGGGGGGGAATTTTGAAAAATTTGCAAGCAAAAACCAAGGCGGTATCTCATCGTGCCTGAGAGATATTGAGAAATACAAAACAACATATTTAACCTTTTTACACCCCCTTAGGGGTGGAATTTCTAAAAATCCCGAAATTCGTTTTGAAACATTTGTATGAGTAACGTTTGCAAGCGAAAACTAAGGCGATATCTCATCGTGCCTAAGAGATATTGAGAAATACGTAAAAACATATTTAACCCTTTTACACCCCCTTAGAGGTGGAATTTCTAAAAATCGTGAAATTCGTTTTTGAAGATTTCTATGAGTAACATTTGCAAGCAAATACCAAGGCGATATCTCAACGTGCCTAAGAGATATATAGGAGAAATACGTAAAAACCTATTTAGCCTTTTTACACCCCCTTAGGGATGTATTTTGTAAAAATCCTGTAATTAGTTTTTAAACATTTGTATGAGTAACATTTGCAAGCGAAAACCAAGGCGATATCTCATCGTGCCTAAGAGATATTGAGAAATACCTAAAAACATATTTAACCCTTTTACACCCCCTTAGGGGTGGACCTTTGGAAAACCCCTAAATCGATTTTTAAACATTTGTATGAGTAACATTTGCAACGAAAAACGAAGGCGATATCTCATCGTGCCTAAGAGACATTAAAAAATACGTAAAAACATATTTAACCCTTTTACACCCCGTTGGGTGTAGAATTTTGAAGAATCCTGAAATTGGTTTTTAAAAATTTGTATAAGGAACATTTGCAAGCAAAAACCAAGGCAATATCTCGTCGTGCCTGAGGGATATTGAGAAATACGTAAAAACATATTTAACCCTTTTACGACCTCTTAGGGGTGGAGATTCTAAAAATCCTGAAACTTGTTTTTAGAGATTTGTATGAGTAACATTTGCAAGCAAAAACCAAGGCGATATCTCATCTCGCCTAAAAGATATTGAGAAATACGTAAAAACATATTTAACCGTTTTAAACACCCTTAGGGGTAGAATTTCTAAAAATGACTGAAATTGTTTTTAAACATTTGCATGAGTAACATTTGCAAGCAAAAACCAAGGCAATATCTTATCGTGCCTAAGAGCTATATAGCAGAAGCACGTAAAAACATATTTAACCTTTTACACCCCCTTAGGGGTGGAAGTTTTAAAAATTTGCGAGCGAAAACCAAGGCGATATCTCATCGTGCCTACGAGATATTGAGGAATACGTAAAAACATATTTTACCTTTTTACACCCCCTTAGGGTAGAATTTTAAAAAATCCTGAAGATTGTTTTTAAACATTTGTATGAGGAACATTTGCAAGCAAAAACAAAGGCAATATCTCGTCGTGCCCAAGGGATATTGAGAAATACGTAAAAACATATTTAACCGTTTTACACCCCTTTAGGGTAGAATTTTGAAGAATCCTGAAGATTGTTTTTAAACATTTGTATGAGGAACATTTGCAAGCAAAAACAAAGGCAATATCTCGTCGTGCCTAAGGGATATTGAGAAATACGTAAAAACATATTGAACCCTTTTACGACCTCTTAGGGGTGGAATTTCTAAAAATCCTGAAATTGGTTTTTAAACATTTTATGAGTAACTTTTGCAAGCGAAAACCAAGGCGATATCTCATCGTGCCTAAGAGACATTGAAAAATACGTAAAAACATATATAACACTTTTACACCTCCTTAGGGGTAGAATTTTAAAGAATCCTGAAATTGGTTTTTAAACATTTGTATAAGGAACATTTGCAAGCAAAAACCAAGGCAATATCTCGTCGTGCCTAAAGGATATTGAGAAATACGTAAAAACATATTTAACCCTTTTACGACCTGTTAGGGGTAGAATTTCTAAAAATCCTGAAACGTGTTCTTAGACATTTGTATGAGTAACATTCGCAAGCAAAAACCGAAGGGATATCTCATCGTGCTTAAGAGATATTGAGGAATACGTAAAAGAATATTTAACCATTTTACACCCCCTTAGGGGTAGAATTTCTAAAAATAACTGAAATTGGTTTTTAAACATTAGCATGAGTAACGTTTACAAGCAAAAACCAAGGCGATATCTCATCGTGCCTAAGAGATATATAGCAGAAACACGTAAAAACATATTGAACCTTTTACACCCTCTTAGGGGTGGAATTTTCCAAAATTTGCGAGCGAAAACCAAGGCGATATCTCATCGTGCCTAAGAGATATTGAGAAACACGTAAAAACATATTTAAATTTTTTACACCCCCTTAGAGGTAGAATTTCTAAAAATCCTGAAATTAGTTTTTAAACATTTGTATGAGTAACGTTTGCCAGCAAAAACCAAGGCGATATCTCATCGTGCATAAGAGATATTAAGAAACACGTAAAAACATATTTGACCCTTTTACACCCCCTTAGGGGTGGAATTTCTGAAAATCCTGAAATGGGTTTTTAAACATTTGTATGAGTAACATTTGCAAGCGAAAACCAAGGCGATATCTCATCGTGCCTAAGAGATATTGAGAAATACGTAAAAACATATTTAATCGTTTGACACCACCTTAGGGGTGGAACTTTAAAGAATCCCGAAATTGGTTTTTAAACATTTGTATGAGGAACATTTGCAAGCAAAAACCAAGGCAATATCTCGTCATGCCTAAGGGATATTGAGAAATACGTAAAAACATATTTAACCCTTTTACGACCTCTTAGGGGTGGAATTTCTAAAAATCCTGAAACTTGTTTTTAGAGATTTGTATGAGTAACATTTGCAAGCAAAAACCAAGGCGATATCTCATCGTGCCTAAGAGATATTAAGAAACACGTAAAAACATATTTAACCCTTTTACACCCCCTTAGGGGTGGAATTTCTGAAAATCTCGAATTTCATTTTTAAACATTTGTATGAGTAACGTTTGCAATCGAAAACCAAGGCGATATCTCATCGTGCCTAAGAGATATTAAGAAATACGTAAAAACGTATTTAACCCTTTTACACCCCCTTAGGGGTGGATTTTCTAAAAATCCTGTGATTGGTTTTTAAACATTTGTATGAGTAACATTTGCAAGCGAAAGCTAAGGCGATATCTCATCGTACCTAAGAGATATTGAGAAATACCTAAAAACATATTTAACCCTTTTACACCCCCTTAGGGGTGGACTTTTAGAAAACCCCTAAATCGATTTTTAAACATTTGTATGAGTAACATTTGCAAAAAAAAACGAAGGCGATATCTCATCGTGCCTAAGAGACATTGAAAAATACGTAAAAACATATTTAACACTTTTGCACCCCCTTAGAGGTAGAATTTTAACGAATTCTGAAATTGGTTTTTAAACATTTGTATAAGGAACATTTGCAAGAAAAAACCAAGGCAATATCTCGTCATGCCTAAGGGATATTGAGAAATACGTAAAAACATATTTAACCCTTTTACGACCTCTTAGGGGTGGAATTTCTAAAAATCCTGAAACTTGTTTTTAGAGATTTGTATGAGTAACATTTGCAAGCAAAAACCAAGGCGATATCTCATCGTGCCTAAGAGATATTAAGAAACACGTAAAAACATATTTAACCCTTTTACACCCCCTTAGGGGTGGAATTTCTGAAAATCTCGAATTTCATTTTTAAACATTTGTATGAGTTACGTTTGTAATCGAAAACCAAGGCGATATCTCATCGTGCCTAAGAGATATTAAGAAATACGTAAAAACGTATTTAACCCTTTTACACCCCCTTAGGGGTGGAATTTCTGAAAATCCTGAAATTGGTTTTTAAACATTTGTATGAATAACATTTGCAAGCGAAAACCAAGGCGATATCTCAACGTGCCTAAGAGATATATAGGAGAAATACGTAAAAACATATTTAGCCTTTTTACACTCCCTTAGGGGTGGATTTTCTAAAAATCCTGTGATTGGTTTTTAAACATTTGTATGAGTAACATTTGCAAGCGAAAGCTAAGGCGATATCTCATCGTACCTAAGAGATATTGAGAAATACCTAAAAACATATTTAACCCTTTTACACCCCCTTAGGGGTGGACTTTTAGAAAACCCCTAAATCGATTTTTAAACATTTGTATGAGTAACATTTGCAAAAAAAAACGAAGGCGATATCTCATCGTGCCTAAGAGACATTGAAAAATACGTAAAAACATATTTAACACTTTTGCACCCCCTTAGAGGTAGAATTTTAACGAATTCTGAAATTGGTTTTTAAACATTTGTATAAGGAACATTTGCAAGAAAAAACCAAGGCAATATCTCGTCGTGCCTAAGGGATATTGAGAAATACGTAAAACAATATTTAACCCTTTTACGACCTCTTAGGGGTTGAATTTTTGAAAATCCTGAAACTCGTTTTTAGAGATTTGTATGAGTAACATTTGCAAGCAAAAACCAAGGCGATATCTCATCTCGCCTAAAGGATATTGAGAAATACGTAAAAACATATTCAATCGTTTTACACCCCCTTAGGGGTAGAATTTTAAAGAATCCTGAAATTCGTTTTTAAACATTTGTATGAGTAACATTCGCAAGCAAAAACCGAAGGGATATCTCATCGTGCCCAAGAGATATTGAGAAATACGTAAAAGAATATTTAACCCTTTTACACCCCCTTAGAGGTAGAATTTCTAAAAATTCTGCAATTTGTTTTTAAACATTTGTATGAGTAACATTTGCAAGCGAAAACCAAGGCGATATCTCATCGTGCTTAAGAGATATTGAGAAATACGTAAAAATATATTCAATCGTTTTACACCCCCTTAGGGGTAGAATTTTGAAGAATCCTGAAATTCGTTTTCAAACATTTGTATGAGGAACATTTGCAAGGAAAAACCAAGGCGATATCTCGTCGTGCCTAAGGGATATTGAGAAATACGTAAAAACATATTTAACCCATTTACATCCCCTTAGGGGTAGAATTTCTAAAAATCCTGAAACCTGTTTTTAGACATTTGTATGAGTAACATTCGCAAGCAAAAACCGAAGGGATATCTCATCGTGCCTAAGAGATATTGAGAAATACATAAAAGAATATTTAAGCCTTTTACATCCCTTTAAAGGTGGACCTTTAGAAAATTTTTTAACTGTTTTTTAAACATTTGTATGAGTAACATTTGCAAGGAAAAACCAAGGCGATATCTCATCGTGCCTAAAAGATATTGAGAAATACGTAAAAACATATTTAACCCTTTGACGACCTCTTGGGGGTGGAATTTCTAAAAATCCTGAAACTAGTTTTTAGACATTTATATGCGTAACATTTGCAAGCGAAAACCAAGGCGATATCTCATCTCGCCTAAGAGATATTGAGAAAAACGTAAAAACATATTTAACCCTTTTAAACACCTTTAGGGGTAGAATTTCTAAAAATGACTGAAATTGGTTTTTAAACATTTGCATGAGTAACATTTGCAAGCAAAAACCAAGGCAATATCTCATCGTGCCTAAGAGATATATAGCAGAAACACGTAAAAACATATTTAACCTTTTACACCCCCTTAGGGGTGGAAGTTTCAAAAATTTGCGAGCGAAAACCAAGGCGATATCTCATCGTGCCTACGAGATATTGAGAAATACGTAAAAACATATTTAACCGTTTTACACCCCCTTAGGGTAGAATTTGGAAGAATCCTCAAGATTGTTTTTAAACATTTGTATGAGGAACATTTGCAAGCAAAAACCAAGGCAATATCTCGTTGTGCCTAAGGGATATTGAGAAATACGTAAAAACATATTTAACTTTTTACACCCCCTTAGGGGTGGATTTTGTAAAAATCCTATGATTGGTTTTTAAACATTTGTATGAGTAACATCTGCAAGCGAAAACCAAGGCGATATCTCATCGTGCCTAAGAGATATTGAGAAATAACTAAAAACATATTTAACCCTTTTACACCCCCTTAGGGGTGGACCTTTAGAAAACCCCTAAATCGATTTTTTAACATTTGTATGAGTAACATTTGCAAGGAAAAACGAAGGCGATATCTCATCGTGCCTAAGAGACATTGAAAAATACGTAAAAACATATTTAACCCTTTTACACCCGGTGAGGGGTAGAATTTTGAAGAATCCTCAAGATTGTTTCAAAACATTTGTATGAGGAACATTTGCAAGCAAAAACCAAGGCAATATCTCGTCGTGCCTAAGGGATATTGAGAAATACGTAAAAACATATTGAACCCTTTTACGACCTCTTAGGGGTGGAATTTCTAAAAATGACTGAAATTGGTTTTTGAACATTTGTATGAGTAACGTTTGCAAACGAAAACCAAAGCGATATCTCATCGTGCCTACGAGATATTGAGAAATACGTAAAAACATATTTAACCCTTTTACACCCCCTTAGAGGTGGAATTTCTAAAAATCGTGAAATTGGTTTTTGAAGATTTCTATGAGTAACATTTGCAAGCAAATACCAAGGCGATATCTCAACGTGCCAAAGAGATATATAGGAGAAATACGTAATAACATATTTAACCTTTTACACCCCCTTAGGGGTGGAAGTTTCAAAAATTTGCGAGCGAAAACCAAGGCGATATCTCATCGTGCCTACGAGATATTGAGAAATACGTAAAAACATATTTAACCGTTTTACACCCCCTTGGGGTAGAATGTTGAAGAATCCTGAAATAAATTTTTAAACATTTGTATGAGTAACATTTGCAAACAAAAACTAAGGCGATATCTCATCGTGCCTAAGAGATATTGAGAAATACGTAAAAACATATTTAACCCTTTAAACCCCCATAGGGGGGGAATTTTGAAAAATTTGCAAGCAAAAACCAAGGCGGTATCTCATCGTGCCTGAGAGATATTGAGAAATACAAAACAACATATTTAACCTTTTTACACCCCGTTAGGGGTGGAATTTCTAAAAATCCTGAAATTCGTTTTGAAACATTTGTATGAGTAACGTTTGCAAGCGAAAACCAAGGCGATATCTCATCGTGCCTAAGAGATATTGAGAAATACCTAAAAACATATTTAACCATTTTACACCCCCTCAGGAGTGGACCTTTAGAAAACCCCTAAATCGATTTTTAAACATTTGTATGAGTAACATTTGCAAGGAAAAACGAAGGCGATATCTCATCGTCCCTAAGAGACATTGAAAAATACGTAAAAACATATTTAACCCTTTTACGCCCCGTTAGAGGTAGAAATTTAAAGAATCCTGAAATTGGTTTTTGAACATTTGTATAAGGAACATTTGCAAGCAAAAACCAAGGCAATATCTCGTCGTGCCTAAGGGATATTGAGAAATACGTAAAAACATATTTAACCCTTTTACGACTTCTTAGGGGTGGAATTTCTAAAAATCCTGAAACTTGTTTTTAGAGATTTGTATGAGTAACATTTGCAAGCAAAAACCAAGGCGATATCTCATCTCGCCTAAGAGATATTGAGAAATACGTAAAAACATATTTAACCCTTTTAAACACCCTTAGGGGTAGAATTTCTAAAAATGACTGAAAATCGTTTTTAAACATTTGCATGAGTAACATTTGCAAGCAAAAACCAAGGCAATATCTCATCGTGCCTAAGAGATATATAGCAGAAACACGTAAAAACATATTTAACCTTTTACACCCCCTTAGGGGTGGAAGTTTCAAAAATTTGCGAGCGAAAACCAAGGCGATATCTCATCGTGCCTACGAGATATTGAGAAATACGTAAAAACATATTTAACCGTTTTACACCCCCTTAGGGTAGAATTTGGAAGAATCCTCAAGATTGTTTTTAAACATTTGTATGAGGAACATTTGCAAGCAAAAACCAAGGCAATATCTCGTTGTGCCTAAGGGATATTGAGAAATACGTAAAAACATATTGAACACTTTTACGACCTCTTAGGGGTGGAATTTCTAAAAATCCTGAAACTTGTTTTTGAACATTTGTATGAGTAGCGTTTGCAAGCAAAAACCAAGGCGATATCTTATCGTGCCTAAGGGATATTGAGAAACACGTAAAAACATATTTAACTTTTTACACCCCCTTAGGGGTGGAATTTCTAAAAATCCTGAAATTGGTTTTTAAACATTTTATGAGTAACTTTTGCAAGCGAAAACCAAGGCGATATCTCATCGTGACTAAGAGACATTGAAAAATACGTAAAAACATATTTAACACTTTTACACCTCCTTAGGGGTGGAATTTTGAAGAATCCTGAAATTGGTTTTTAAACATTTGTATAAGGAACATTTGCAAGCAAAAACCAAAGCAATATCTCGTCGTGCCTAATGGATATTGAGAAATACGTAAAAACATATTTAACCCTTTTACGACCTCTTAGGGGTAGAATTTCTGAAAATCCTGAAACGTGTTCTTAGACATTTGTATGAGTAACATTCGCAAGCAAAAACCATAGGGATATCTCATCGTGCCTAAGAGATATTGAGGAATACGTAAAAGAATATTTAACCATTTTACACCCCCTTAGGGGTAGAATTTCTAAAAATGACTGAAATTGGATTTTAAACATTTTCATGAGTAACGTTTACAAGCAAAAACCAAGGCGATATCTCATCGTGCCTAAGAGATATATAGCAGAAACACGTAAAAACATATTGAACCTTTTACACCCCCTTAGGGGTGGAATTTTCAAAAATTTGCGAGCGAAAACCAAGGCGATATCTCATCGTGCTTACGAGATATTGAGAAATACGTAAAAACATATTTAACCGTTTTACACCCCCTTAGGGTAGAATTTGGAATAATCCTGAAGATTGTTTTTAAACATTTGTATGAGGAACATTTGCAAGCAAAAACCAAGGCAATATCTCGTTGTGCCTAAGGGATATTGAGAAATACGTAAAAACATATTGAACACTTTTACGACCTCTTAGGGGTGGAATTTCTAAAAATCCTGAAACTTGTTTTTAGAGATTTGTATGAGTAACATTTGCATGCAAAAACCAAGGCGATATCTCATCGTGCATAAGAGATATTAAGAAACACGTAAAAACATATTTGACCCTTTTACACCCCCTTAGGGGTGGAATTTCTAAAAATCCTGAAATTGGTTTTTAAACATTTGTATGAGTAACATTTGCAAGCGAAAACCAAGGCGATATCTCAACGTGCCTAAGAGATATATAGGAGAAATACGTAAAAACATATTTAGCCTTTTTACACTCCCTTAGAGGTGGATTTTCTGAAAATCCTGTGATTGGTTTTTAAACATTTGTCTGAGTAACATTTGCAAGCGAAAGCCAAGGCGATATCTCATCGTGCCTAAGAGATATTGAGAAATACCTAAAAACATATTTAACCCTTTTACACCCCCTTAGTGGTGGACCTTTAGAAAACCCCCAAATCGATTTTTAAACATTTGTATGAGTAACATTTGCAAGGAAAAACGAAGGCGATATCTCATCGTGCCTAAGAGACATTGAAAAATACGTAAAAACATATTTAACCCTTTTACACACCCTTAGGAGTTTAATTTCTAAAAATCCTGAAATTCGTTTGTAAACATTTGTATGAGTAACGTTTGCAAGTAAAAACCAAGGCGATATCTCGTCGTAAAAACGTAAAAACAAATTTAACCCTTTTACATCCCCTTAGGGGTAGAATTTCTAAAAATCCTGAAACCTGTTTTTAGACGTTTGTATGAGGAACATTTGCAAGAGACAATCAAGGCGATATCTCATCGTGCCTAAGAGATATTGAGAAATACGTAAAAACATATTTAACCTTCTTACACCCCCTTAAGGGTGGAATTTTTTTAAATCCTGAATTTGGTTTCTAAACATTTGTCTGAGTAAGATTTGCAAGAAAAAACCAAGGCGATATCTCGTCGTGCCCAAGGGATATTGAGAAATACGTAAAAACATATTTAACCCTTTTACACCCCCCTAGGGGTAGAATTACTTAAAATCCTGAATTCAGTTTTTAAACATTTGTCCGAGTAATATTTGCAAGTAGGAACCAAGGCAATATCTCATCGTGTTTAAGAGATATTGAGAAATACGTAAAAACATATTTAACCTTTTTACGACCTCTTAGGGGTGGAATTTCTAAAAATCCTGAAACTTGTTCTTAGACATTTGTATGAGTAACATTTGCAAGCGAAAATCAAGGCGATATCTCATCGTGCCTAAGAGATATATAGGAGAAATGGATAAAAACATATTTGGCTCTTTTACACCCCCTTAGGGGTAGAATTTTAAAGAATCCTGAAATTCGTTTTTAAACATTTGTACGAGTAACATTTGCAAACAAAAACTAAGGCGATATCTCATCGTGCCTAAGAGATATTGAGAATTACGTAAAAACATAGTTAACCCTTTAAACCCTCTTTGCGGTGGAATTTTTAAAAATTCGCAAGCAAAAACCAAGGCAATATCTCGTCGTGCCTAAGTGATATTGAGAAATACGTAAAAACATATTTAACCCTTTAAACCCCCATAGGGGGGGAATTTTGAAAAATTTGCAAGCAAAAACCAAGGCGGTATCTCATCGTGCCTGAGAGATATTGAGAAATACAAAACAACATATTTAACCTTTTTACACCCCCTTAGGGGTGGAATTTCTAAAAATCCCGAAATTCGTTTTGAAACATTTGTATGAGTAACGTTTGCAAGCGAAAACTAAGGCGATATCTCATCGTGCCTAAGAGATATTGAGAAATACGTAAAAACATATTTAACCCTTTTACACCCCCTTAGAGGTGGAATTTCTAAAAATCGTGAAATTCGTTTTTGAAGATTTCTATGAGTAACATTTGCAAGCAAATACCAAGGCGATATCTCAACGTGCCTAAGAGATATATAGGAGAAATACGTAAAAACCTATTTAGCCTTTTTACACCCCCTTAGGGATGTATTTTGTAAAAATCCTGTAATTAGTTTTTAAACATTTGTATGAGTAACATTTGCAAGCGAAAACCAAGGCGATATCTCATCGTGCCTAAGAGATATTGAGAAATACCTAAAAACATATTTAACCCTTTTACACCCCCTTAGGGGTGGACCTTTGGAAAACCCCTAAATCGATTTTTAAACATTTGTATGAGTAACATTTGCAACGAAAAACGAAGGCGATATCTCATCGTGCCTAAGAGACATTAAAAAATACGTAAAAACATATTTAACCCTTTTACACCCCGTTGGGTGTAGAATTTTGAAGAATCCTGAAATTGGTTTTTAAAAATTTGTATAAGGAACATTTGCAAGCAAAAACCAAGGCAATATCTCGTCGTGCCTGAGGGATATTGAGAAATACGTAAAAACATATTTAACCCTTTTACGACCTCTTAGGGGTGGAGATTCTAAAAATCCTGAAACTTGTTTTTAGAGATTTGTATGAGTAACATTTGCAAGCAAAAACCAAGGCGATATCTCATCTCGCCTAAAAGATATTGAGAAATACGTAAAAACATATTTAACCGTTTGAAACACCCTTAGGGGTAGAATTTCTAAAAATGACTGAAATTGTTTTTAAACATTTGCATGGGTAACATTTGCAAGCAAAAACCAAGGCAATATCTTATCGTGCCTAAGAGCTATATAGCAGAAGCACGTAAAAACATATTTAACCTTTTACACCCCCTTAGGGGTGGAAGTTTTAAAAATTTGCGAGCGAAAACCAAGGCGATATCTCATCGTGCCTACGAGATATTGAGGAATACGTAAAAACATATTTTACCTTTTTACACCCCCTTAGGGTAGAATTTTAAAAAATCCTGAAGATTGTTTTTAAACATTTGTATGAGGAACATTTGCAAGCAAAAACAAAGGCAATATCTCGTCGTGCCCAAGGGATATTGAGAAATACGTAAAAACATATTTAACCGTTTTACACCCCTTTAGGGTAGAATTTTGAAGAATCCTGAAGATTGTTTTTAAACATTTGTATGAGGAACATTTGCAAGCAAAAACAAAGGCAATATCTCGTCGTGCCTAAGGGATATTGAGAAATACGTAAAAACATATTGAACCCTTTTACGACCTCTTAGGGGTGGAATTTCTAAAAATCCTGAAATTGGTTTTTAAACATTTTATGAGTAACTTTTGCAAGCGAAAACCAAGGCGATATCTCATCGTGCCTAAGAGACATTGAAAAATACGTAAAAACATATATAACACTTTTACACCTCCTTAGGGGTAGAATTTTAAAGAATCCTGAAATTGGTTTTTAAACATTTGTATAAGGAACATTTGCAAGCAAAAACCAAGGCAATATCTCGTCGTGCCTAAAGGATATTGAGAAATACGTAAAAACATATTTAACCCTTTTACGACCTGTTAGGGGTAGAATTTCTAAAAATCCTGAAACGTGTTCTTAGACATTTGTATGAGTAACATTCGCAAGCAAAAACCGAAGGGATATCTCATCGTGCTTAAGAGATATTGAGGAATACGTAAAAGAATATTTAACCATTTTACACCCCCTTAGGGGTAGAATTTCTAAAAATAACTGAAATTGGTTTTTAAACATTAGCATGAGTAACGTTTACAAGCAAAAACCAAGGCGATATCTCATCGTGCCTAAGAGATATATAGCAGAAACACGTAAAAACATATTGAACCTTTTACACCCTCTTAGGGGTGGAATTTTCCAAAATTTGCGAGCGAAAACCAAGGCGATATCTCATCGTGCCTAAGAGATATTGAGAAACACGTAAAAACATATTTAAATTTTTTACACCCCCTTAGAGGTAGAATTTCTAAAAATCCTGAAATTAGTTTTTAAACATTTGTATGAGTAACGTTTGCCAGCAAAAACCAAGGCGATATCTCATCGTGCATAAGAGATATTAAGAAACACGTAAAAACATATTTGACCCTTTTACACCCCCTTAGGGGTGGAATTTCTGAAAATCCTGAAATGGGTTTTTAAACATTTGTATGAGTAACATTTGCAAGCGAAAACCAAGGCGATATCTCATCGTGCCTAAGAGATATTGAGAAATACGTAAAAACATATTTAATCGTTTGACACCACCTTAGGGGTGGAACTTTAAAGAATCCCGAAATTGGTTTTTAAACATTTGTATGAGGAACATTTGCAAGCAAAAACCAAGGCAATATCTCGTCATGCCTAAGGGATATTGAGAAATACGTAAAAACATATTTAACCCTTTTACGACCTCTTAGGGGTGGAATTTCTAAAAATCCTGAAACTTGTTTTTAGAGATTTGTATGAGTAACATTTGCAAGCAAAAACCAAGGCGATATCTCATCGTGCCTAAGAGATATTAAGAAACACGTAAAAACATATTTAACCCTTTTACACCCCCTTAGGGGTGGAATTTCTGAAAATCTCGAATTTCATTTTTAAACATTTGTATGAGTAACGTTTGCAATCGAAAACCAAGGCGATATCTCATCGTGCCTAAGAGATATTAAGAAATACGTAAAAACGTATTTAACCCTTTTACACCCCCTTAGGGGTGGATTTTCTAAAAATCCTGTGATTGGTTTTTAAACATTTGTATGAGTAACATTTGCAAGCGAAAGCTAAGGCGATATCTCATCGTACCTAAGAGATATTGAGAAATACCTAAAAACATATTTAACCCTTTTACACCCCCTTAGGGGTGGACTTTTAGAAAACCCCTAAATCGATTTTTAAACATTTGTATGAGTAACATTTGCAAAAAAAAACGAAGGCGATATCTCATCGTGCCTAAGAGACATTGAAAAATACGTAAAAACATATTTAACACTTTTGCACCCCCTTAGAGGTAGAATTTTAACGAATTCTGAAATTGGTTTTTAAACATTTGTATAAGGAACATTTGCAAGAAAAAACCAAGGCAATATCTCGTCATGCCTAAGGGATATTGAGAAATACGTAAAAACATATTTAACCCTTTTACGACCTCTTAGGGGTGGAATTTCTAAAAATCCTGAAACTTGTTTTTAGAGATTTGTATGAGTAACATTTGCAAGCAAAAACCAAGGCGATATCTC
The DNA here is from genome assembly GCA_963942595.1 of Cylloceria caligata. Classification (NCBI taxonomy): domain Eukaryota; kingdom Metazoa; phylum Arthropoda; class Insecta; order Hymenoptera; family Ichneumonidae; genus Cylloceria; species Cylloceria caligata. The sequence goes on along the minus strand of OZ012708.1, from coordinate 23,169,993 downwards.
ATCGTGCCTAAGAGATATTAAGAAACACGTAAAAACATATTTAACCCTTTTACACCCCCTTAGGGGTGGAATTTCTGAAAATCTCGAATTTCATTTTTAAACATTTGTATGAGTTACGTTTGTAATCGAAAACCAAGGCGATATCTCATCGTGCCTAAGAGATATTAAGAAATACGTAAAAACGTATTTAACCCTTTTACACCCCCTTAGGGGTGGAATTTCTGAAAATCCTGAAATTGGTTTTTAAACATTTGTATGAATAACATTTGCAAGCGAAAACCAAGGCGATATCTCAACGTGCCTAAGAGATATATAGGAGAAATACGTAAAAACATATTTAGCCTTTTTACACTCCCTTAGGGGTGGATTTTCTAAAAATCCTGTGATTGGTTTTTAAACATTTGTATGAGTAACATTTGCAAGCGAAAGCTAAGGCGATATCTCATCGTACCTAAGAGATATTGAGAAATACCTAAAAACATATTTAACCCTTTTACACCCCCTTAGGGGTGGACTTTTAGAAAACCCCTAAATCGATTTTTAAACATTTGTATGAGTAACATTTGCAAAAAAAAACGAAGGCGATATCTCATCGTGCCTAAGAGACATTGAAAAATACGTAAAAACATATTTAACACTTTTGCACCCCCTTAGAGGTAGAATTTTAACGAATTCTGAAATTGGTTTTTAAACATTTGTATAAGGAACATTTGCAAGAAAAAACCAAGGCAATATCTCGTCGTGCCTAAGGGATATTGAGAAATACGTAAAACAATATTTAACCCTTTTACGACCTCTTAGGGGTTGAATTTTTGAAAATCCTGAAACTCGTTTTTAGAGATTTGTATGAGTAACATTTGCAAGCAAAAACCAAGGCGATATCTCGTCGTGCCTAAGGGATATTGAGAAATACGTAAAAACATATTTAACCCTTTTACATCCCCTTAGGGGTAGAATTTCTAAAAATCCTGAAACCTGTTTTTAGACATTTGTATGAGTAACATTCGCAAGCAAAAACCGAAGGGATATCTCATCGTGCCTAAGAGATATTGAGAAATACGTAAAAGAATATTTAACCCTTTTACACCCCCTTAGAGGTAGAATTTCTAAAAATTCTGCAATTGGTTTTCGAACATTTGCATGAGTAACATTTGCAAGCAAAAACCAAGGCGATATGTCATCGCGCCTTAGAGATATATAGGAGAAATACGTAAAAACATAATTAATCTTTTTACACCCGCTTAGGGGTGGAAATTCTAAAAATCCTGCGATTGGTTTTTAAACATTTGTATGAGTAACATTTGCAAGCGAAAACCAAGGCGTTATCTCATCGTGCCCAAAAGATATTAAGAAATACGTAAAAAAATATTTAACCCTTTTACACCCCCTTAGGGGTAGACCTTTAGAAAATTTCTAAATTGTTTTTTAAATATTTGTATGAGTAACATTTGCAAGGAAAAACCAAGGCGATGTCTCATCGTGCCTAAGAGATATTAAGAAACACGTAAAAACATATTTGACCCTTTTACACCCCCTTAGTGGTAGAATTTCTAAAACTTCTGAAATTTGTTTTTAAACATTTGTATGAGTAACATTTGCAAGCGAAAACCAAGGCAATATCTCATCGTGCTTAAGAGATATTGAGAAATACGTAAAAATATATTCAATCGTTTTACACCCCCTTAGGGGTAGAATTTTGAAGAATCCTGAAATTCGTTTTCAAACATTTGTATGAGGAACATTTGCAAGGAAAAACCAAGGCGATATCTCGTCGTGCCTAAGGGATATTGAGAAATACGTAAAAACATATTTAACCGTTTTAAACACCCTTAGGGGTAGAATTTCTAAAAATGACTGAAATTGGTTTTTAAACATTTGCATGAGTAACATTTGCAAGCAAAAACCAAGGCAATATCTCATCGTGCCTAAGAGATATATAGCAGAAGCACGTAAAAACATATTTAACCTTTTACACCCCCTTAGGGGTGGAAGTTTTAAAAATTTGCGAGCGAAAACCAAGGCGATATCTCATCGTGCCTACGAGATATTGAGAAATACGTAAAAACATATTTAACCGTTTTACACCCCCTTGGGGTAGAATTTTGAAGAATCCTGAAGATTGTTTTTAAACATTTGTATGAGGAACATTTGCAAGCAAAAACAAAGGCAATATCTCGTCGTGCCTAAGGGATATTGAGAAATACGTAAAAACATATTGAACCCTTTTACGACCTCTTAGGGGTGGAATTTCTAAAAATCCTGAAACTTGTTTTTGAACATTTGTATGAGTAGCGTTTTCAAGCAAAAACCAAGGCGATATCTCATCGTGCCTAAGAGATATTGAGAAACACGTAAAAACATATTTAACTTTTTACACCCCCTTAGGGGTGGAATTTCTAAAAATCCTGAAATTGGTTTTTAAACATTTTATGAGTAACTTTTGCAAGCGAAAACCAAGGCGATATCTCATCGTGCCTAAGAGACATTGAAAAATACGTAAAAACATATTTAACACTTTTACACCTCCTTAGGGGTAGAATTTTAAAGAATCCTGAAATTGGTTTTTAAACTTTTGTATAAGGAACATTTGCAAGCAAAAACCAAGGCAATATCTCGTCGTGCCTAAGGGATATTGAGAAATACGTAAAAACATATTTAACCCTTTTACGACCTCTTAGGGGTAGAATTTCTGAAAATCCTGAAACGTGTTCTTAGACATTTGTATGAGTAACATTCGCAAGCAAAAACCGAAGGGATATTTCATCGTGCCTAAGAGATATTGAGGAATACGTAAAAGAATATTTAACCATTTTACACCCCCTTAGGGGTAGAATTTCTAAAAATGACTGAAATTGGTTTTTAAACATTTGCATGAGTAACGTTTACAAGCAAAAACCAAGGCGATATCTCATCGTGCCTAAGAGATATATAGCAGAAACACGTAAAAACATATTGAACCTTTTACACCCCCTTAGGGGTGGAATTTTCCAAAATTTGCGAGCGAAAACCAAGGCGATATCTCATCGTGCCTACGAGATATTAAGAAATACGTAAAAACACATTTAACCGTTTTACACCTTCTTGGGGTAGAATTTTGAAGAATCCTGAAAATCGTTTTCAAACATTTGTATGAGGAACATTTGCAAGCAAAAACCAAGGCAATATCTCGTCGTGCCTAAGGGAGATTGAGAAATACGTAAAAACATATTTAACCCTTTAACGACCTCTTAGGGGTGGAATTTCTGAAAATCCTGAAACTCGTTTTTAGAGATTTGTATGAGTAACATTTGCATGCAAAAACCAAGGCGATATCTCATCGTGCCTAAGAGATATTAAGAAACACGTAAAAACATATTTAAATTTTTTACACCCCCTTAGAGGTAGAATTTCTAAAAATCCTGAAATTAGTTTTTAAACATTTGTATGAGTAACGTTTGCCAGCAAAAACCAAGTCGATATCTCATCGTGCATAAGAGATATTAAGAAACACGTAAAAACATATTTGACCCTTTTACACCCCCTTAGGGGTGGAATTTCTGAAAATCCTGAAATAGGTTTTTAAACATTTGTATGAGTAACATTTGCAAGCGAAAACCAAGGCGATATCTCATCGTGCCTAAGAGATATTGAGAAATACGTAAAAACATATTTAATCGTTTGACACCACCTTAGGGGTGGAACTTTAAAGAATCCCGAAATTAGTTTTTAAACATTTGTATGAGGAACATTTGCAAGCAAAAACCAAGGCAATATCTCGTCATGCCTAAGGGATATTGAGAAATACCTAAAAACATATTTAACCCTTTTACACCCCCTTAGGGGTAGACCTTTAGAAAACCCCTAAATCGATTTTTAAACATTTGTATGAGTAACAATTGCAAAAAAAAAACGAAGGCGATATCTCATCGTGCCTAAGAGACATTGAAAAATACGTAAAAACATATTTAACACTTTTGCACTCCCTTAGAGGTAGAATTTCAACGAATCCTGAAATTGGTTTTTAAAAATTTGTATAAGGAACATTTGCAAGAAAAAACCAAGGCAATATCTCGTCGTGCCTAAGGGATATTGAGAAATACGTAAAACAATATTTAACCCTTTTACGACCTCTTAGGGGTTGATTTTCTGAAAATCCTGAAACTAGTTTTTAGAAATTTGTATGAGTAACATTTGCAAGCAAAAACCAAGGCGATATCTCATCTCGCCTAAAGGATATTGAGAAATACGTAAAAACATATTCAATCGTTTTACACCCCCTTAGGGGTAGAATTTTAAAGAATCCTGAAATTCGTTTTTAAACATTTGTATGAGTAACATTCGCAAGCAAAAACCGAAGGGATATCTCATCGTGCCCAAGAGATATTGAGAAATACGTAAAAGAATATTTAACCCTTTTACACCCCCTTAGAGGTAGAATTTCTAAAAATTCTGCAATTTGTTTTTAAACATTTGTATGAGTAACATTTGCAAGCGAAAACCAAGGCGATATCTCATCGTGCTTAAGAGATATTGAGAAATACGTAAAAATATATTCAATCGTTTTACACCCCCTTAGGGGTAGAATTTTGAAGAATCCTGAAATTCGTTTTCAAACATTTGTATGAGGAACATTTGCAAGGAAAAACCAAGGCGATATCTCGTCGTGCCTAAGGGATATTGAGAAATACGTAAAAACATATTTAACCCATTTACATCCCCTTAGGGGTAGAATTTCTAAAAATCCTGAAACCTGTTTTTAGACATTTGTATGAGTAACATTCGCAAGCAAAAACCGAAGGGATATCTCATCGTGCCTAAGAGATATTGAGAAATACATAAAAGAATATTTAAGCCTTTTACATCCCCTTAAAGGTGGACCTTTAGAAAATTTTTTAACTGTTTTTTAAACATTTGTATGAGTAACATTTGCAAGGAAAAACCAAGGCGATATCTCATCGTGCCTAAAAGATATTGAGAAATACGTAAAAACATATTTAACCCTTTGACGACCTCTTGGGGGTGGAATTTCTAAAAATCCTGAAACTAGTTTTTAGACATTTATATGCGTAACATTTGCAAGCGAAAACCAAGGCGATATCTCATCTCGCCTAAGAGATATTGAGAAAAACGTAAAAACATATTTAACCCTTTTAAACACCTTTAGGGGTAGAATTTCTAAAAATGACTGAAATTGGTTTTTAAACATTTGCATGAGTAACATTTGCAAGCAAAAACCAAGGCAATATCTCATCGTGCCTAAGAGATATATAGCAGAAACACGTAAAAACATATTTAACCTTTTACACCCCCTTAGGGGTGGAAGTTTCAAAAATTTGCGAGCGAAAACCAAGGCGATATCTCATCGTGCCTACGAGATATTGAGAAATACGTAAAAACATATTTAACCGTTTTACACCCCCTTAGGGTAGAATTTGGAAGAATCCTCAAGATTGTTTTTAAACATTTGTATGAGGAACATTTGCAAGCAAAAACCAAGGCAATATCTCGTTGTGCCTAAGGGATATTGAGAAATACGTAAAAACATATTTAACTTTTTACACCCCCTTAGGGGTGGATTTTGTAAAAATCCTATGATTGGTTTTTAAACATTTGTATGAGTAACATCTGCAAGCGAAAACCAAGGCGATATCTCATCGTGCCTAAGAGATATTGAGAAATAACTAAAAACATATTTAACCCTTTTACACCCCCTTAGGGGTGGACCTTTAGAAAACCCCTAAATCGATTTTTTAACATTTGTATGAGTAACATTTGCAAGGAAAAACGAAGGCGATATCTCATCGTGCCTAAGAGACATTGAAAAATACGTAAAAACATATTTAACCCTTTTACACCCGGTGAGGGGTAGAATTTTGAAGAATCCTCAAGATTGTTTCAAAACATTTGTATGAGGAACATTTGCAAGCAAAAACCAAGGCAATATCTCGTCGTGCCTAAGGGATATTGAGAAATACGTAAAAACATATTGAACCCTTTTACGACCTCTTAGGGGTGGAATTTCTAAAAATGACTGAAATTGGTTTTTGAACATTTGTATGAGTAACGTTTGCAAACGAAAACCAAAGCGATATCTCATCGTGCCTACGAGATATTGAGAAATACGTAAAAACATATTTAACGCTTTTACACCCCCCTAGGGGTAGAATTCCTAAAAATCCTGAAATTCGATTTTTAAACATTTGTATGAGTAACATTTGCAAGCGAAAACCAAGGCGATATCTCATCGTGTTAAAGAGATATTGAGAAATACGTAAAAACATATTCAACCGTTTTACACCCCCTTAGGGGTAGAATTTTGAAGAATCCTGAAATTGGTTTTCGAACATTTGTATGAGTAGTATTCGCAAGCAAAAACCATAGGGATATCTCATCGTGCCTAAGAGATATTGAGGAATACGTAAAAGAATATTTAACCATTTTACACCCCCTTAGGGGTAGAATTTCTAAAAATGACTGAAATTGGATTTTAAACATTTTCATGAGTAACGTTTACAAGCAAAAACCAAGGCGATATCTCATCGTGCCTAAGAGATATATAGCAGAAACACGTAAAAACATATTGAACCTTTTACACCCCCTTAGGGGTGGAATTTTCAAAAATTTGCGAGCGAAAACCAAGGCGATATCTCATCGTGCCTACGAGATATTGAGAAATACGTAAAAACATATTTAACCGTTTTACACCCCCTTAGGGTAGAATTTGGAATAATCCTGAAGATTGTTTTTAAACATTTGTATGAGGAACATTTGCAAGCAAAAACCAAGGCAATATCTCGTTGTGCCTAAGGGATATTGAGAAATACGTAAAAACATATTGAACACTTTTACGACCTCTTAGGGGTGGAATTTCTAAAAATCCTGAAACTTGTTTTTGAACATTTGTATGAGGAACATTTGCAAGCAAAAACCAAGGCAATATCTCGTCGTGCCTAAGGGAGATTGAGAAATACGTAAAAACATATTTAACCCTTTTACGACCTCTTAGGGGTGGAATTTCTGAAAATCCTGAAACTCGTTTTTAGAGATTTGTATGAGTAACATTTGCATGCAAAAACCAAGGCGATATCTCATCGTGCATAAGAGATATTAAGAAACACGTAAAAACATATTTGACCCTTTTACACCCCCTTAGGGGTGGAATTTCTAAAAATCCTGAAATTGGTTTTTAAACATTTGTATGAGTAACATTTGCAAGCGAAAACCAAGGCGATATCTCAACGTGCCTAAGAGATATATAGGAGAAATACGTAAAAACATATTTAGCCTTTTTACACTCCCTTAGAGGTGGATTTTCTGAAAATCCTGTGATTGGTTTTTAAACATTTGTCTGAGTAACATTTGCAAGCGAAAGCGAAGGCAATATCTCATCGTGCCTAAGAGATATTGAGAAATACCTAAAAACATATTTAACCCTTTTACACCCCCTTAGTGGTGGACCTTTAGAAAACCCCTAAATCGATTTTTAAACATTTGTATGAGTAACATTTGCAAGGAAAAACGAAGGCGATATCTCATCGTGACTAAGAGACATTGAAAAATACGTAAAAACATATTTAACCCTTTTACACACCCTTAGGGGTAGAATTTTTAAAAATGACTGAATGTGGTTTTTGAACATTTGCATGAGTAACATTTGCAAGCAAAAACCAAGGCGATATCTCATCGTGCCTAAGAGATATATAGGAGAAACACGTAAAAACATATTGAACCTTTTACACCCCCTTAGGGGTGGAATTTTCAGAAATTTGCCAGCGAAAACCAAGGCGATATCTCAGCGTGCCTAAGAGATATTGAGAAATACGTAAAAACACATTAAACCGTTTTACACCCCCTTGGGGTAGAATTTTGAAGAATCCTGAAAATCGTTTTCAAACATTTGTATGAGGAACATTTGCAAGCAAAAACCAAGGCAATATCTCGTCGTGCCTAAGGGAGATTGAGAAATACGTAAAAACATATTTAACCCTTTTACGACCTCTTAGGGGTGGAATTTCTGAAAATCCTGAAACTCGTTTTTAGAGATTTGTATGAGTAACATTTGCATGCAAAAACCAAGGCGATATCTCATCGTGCATAAGAGATATCAAGAAACACGTAAAAACATATTTGACCCTTTTACACCCCCTTAGGGGTGAAATTTCTAAAAATCCTGAAATTGGTTTTTAAACATTTGTATGAGTAACATTTGCAAGCGAAAACCAAGGCGATATCTCAACGTGCCTAAGAGATATATAGGAGAAATACGTAAAAACATATTTAGCCTTTTTACACTCCCTTAGAGGTGGATTTTCTGAAAATCCTGTGATTGGTTTTTAAACATTTGTCTGAGTAACATTTGCAAGCGAAAGCCAAGGCGATATCTCATCGTGCCTAAGAGATATTGAGAATTACGTAAAAACATAGTTAACCCTTTAAACCCTCTTTGCGGTGGAATTTTTAAAAATTCGCAAGCAAAAACCAAGGCAATATCTCGTCGTGCCTAAGTGATATTGAGAAATACGTAAAAACATATTTAACCCTTTAAACCCCCATAGGGGGGGAATTTTGAAAAATTTGCAAGCAAAAACCAAGGCGGTATCTCATCGTGCCTGAGAGATATTGAGAAATACAAAACAACATATTTAACCTTTTTACACCCCATTAGGGGTGGAATTTCTAAAAATCCTGAAATTCGTTTTGAAACATTTGTATGAGTAACGTTTTCAAGCGAAAACCAAGGCGATATCTCATCGTGCCTAAGAGATATTGAGAAATACGTAAAAACATATTTAACCCTTTTACACCCCCTTAGAGGTGGAATTTCTAAAAATCGTGAAATTGGTTTTTGAAGATTTCTATGAGTAACATTTGCAAGCAAATACCAAGGCGATATCTCAACGTGCCTAAGAGATATATAGAAGAAATACGTAAAAACCTATTTAGCCTTTTTACACCCCCTTAGGGGTGTATTTTGTAAAAATCCTGTGATTAGTTTTTAAACATTTGTATGAGTAACATTTGCAAGCGAAAACCAAGGCGATATCTCAACGTGCCTAAGAGATATATAGGAGAAATACGTAAAAACATATTTAGCCTTTTTACACTCCCTTAGAGGTGGATTTTCTGAAAATCCTGTGATTTGTTTTTAAACATTTGTATGAGTAACATTTGCATGCAAAAACCAAGGCGATATCTCATCGTGCATAAGAGATATTAAGAAACACGTAAAAACATATTTAACCTTTTTACGCACCCTTAGGGGTAGAATTTCTAAAAATGACTGAAATTGGTTTTTAAACATTTGTATGAGTAACGTTTGCAAACGAAAACCAAAGCGATATCTCATCGTGCCTACGAGATATTGAGAAATACGTAAAAACATATTTAACGCTTTTACACCCCCCTAGGGGTAGAATTCCTAAAAATCCTGAAATTGATTTTTAAACATTTGTATGAGTAACATTTGCAAGCGAAAACCAAGGCGATATCTCATCGTGTTAAAGAGATATTGAGAAATACGTAAAAACATATTCAACCGTTTTACACCCCCTTAGGGGTAGAATTTTGAAGAATCCTGAAATTGGTTTTCGAACATTTGTATGAGGAACATTTGCAAGCAAAAACCAAGGCGATATCTCGTCGTGCCTAAGGGATATTGAAAAATACGAAAAACATATTGAACCCTCTTACATCCCCTTAGGGGTAGAATTTCTGAAAATCCTGAAACCTGTTCTTAGACATTTGTATGAGTAACATTCGCAAGCAAAAACCAAAGGGATATCTTATCGTGCCTAAGAGATAATGAGAAAGACGTAAAAAAATATTTAACCCTTTTACACCCCCTCAGGGGTGGACCTTTAGAAAATCCCTAAATTGATTTTTAAACATTTGTATGAGTAACATTTGCAAGGAAAAACCAAGGCGATATCTCATCGTGCCTAAGAGATATTGAGAAACACGTAAAAACATATTTAACCTTTTTACACCCCCTTAGGAGTTTAATTTCTAAAAATCCTGAAATTCGTTTTTAAACATTTGTATGAGTAACGTTTGCAAGTAAAAACCAAGGCGATATCTCGTCGTGCCTAAGAGATATATAGGAGAAATACGTAAAAACATATTTAGCATTTTTACACCCCCTTAGGGGTGGATTTTGTAAAAATCCTATGATTGGTTTTTAAACATTTGTATGAGTAACATTTGCAAGCGAAAACCAAGGCGATATCTCATCGTGCCTAAGAGATATTGAGAAATAACTAAAAACATATTTAACCCTTTTACACCCCCTTAGGGGTGGACCTTTAGAAAACCCCTAAATCGATTTTTTAACATTTGTATGAGTAACATTTGCAAGGAAAAACGAAGGCGATATCTCATCGTGCCTAAGAGACATTGAAAAATACGTAAAAACATATTTAACCCTTTTACACCCGGTGAGGGGTAGAATTTTGAAGAATCCTCAAGATTGTTTTAAAACATTTGTATGAGGAACATTTGCAAGCAAAAACCAAGGCAATATCTCGTCGTGCCTAAGGGATATTGAGAAATACGTAAAAACATATTGAACCCTTTTACGACCTCTTAGGGGTGGAATTTCTAAAAATGACTGAAATTGGTTTTTAAACATTTGTATGAGTAACGTTTGCAAATGAAAACCAAAGCGATATCTCATCGTGCCTACGAGATATTGAGAAATACGTAAAAACATATTTAACCCTTTTACACCCCCTTAGAGGTGGAATTTCTAAAAATCGTGAAATTGGTTTTTGAAGATTTCTATGAGTAACATTTGCAAGCAAATACCAAGGCGATATCTCAACGTGCCAAAGAGATATATAGGAGAAATACGTAATAACATATTTAACCTTTTACACCCCCTTAGGGGTGGAAGTTTCAAAAATTTGCGAGCGAAAACCAAGGCGATATCTCATCGTGCCTACGAGATATTGAGAAATACGTAAAAACATATTTAACCGTTTTACACCCCCTTGGGGTAGAATGTTGAAGAATCCTGAAATAAATTTTTAAACATTTGTATGAGTAACATTTGCAAACAAAAACTAAGGCGATATCTCATCGTGCCTAAGAGATATTGAGAAATACGTAAAAACATATTTAACCCTTTTACGACCTCTTAGGGGTAGAATTTCTGAAAATCCTGAAACGTGTTCTTAGACATTTGTATGAGTAACATTCGCAAGCAAAAACCATAGGGATATCTCATCGTGCCTAAGAGATATTGAGGAATACGTAAAAGAATATTTAACCATTTTACACCCCCTTAGGGGTAGAATTTCTAAAAATGACTGAAATTGGATTTTAAACATTTTCATGAGTAACGTTTACAAGCAAAAACCAAGGCGATATCTCATCGTGCCTAAGAGATATATAGCAGAAACACGTAAAAACATATTGAACCTTTTACACCCCCTTAGGGGTGGAATTTTCAAAAATTTGCGAGCGAAAACCAAGGCGATATCTCATCGTGCTTACGAGATATTGAGAAATACGTAAAAACATATTTAACCGTTTTACACCCCCTTAGGGTAGAATTTGGAATAATCCTGAAGATTGTTTTTAAACATTTGTATGAGGAACATTTGCAAGCAAAAACCAAGGCAATATCTCGTTGTGCCTAAGGGATATTGAGAAATACGTAAAAACATATTGAACACTTTTACGACCTCTTAGGGGTGGAATTTCTAAAAATCCTGAAACTTGTTTTTGAACATTTGTATGAGGAACATTTGCAAGCAAAAACCAAGGCAATATCTCGTCGTGCCTAAGGGAGATTGAGAAATACGTAAAAACATATTTAACCCTTTTACGACCTCTTAGGGGTGGAATTTCTGAAAATCCTGAAACTCGTTTTTAGAGATTTGTATGAGTAACATTTGCATGCAAAAACCAAGGCGATATCTCAACGTGCCTAAGAGATATATAGGAGAAATACGTAAAAACATATTTAGCCTTTTTACACTCCCTTAGAGGTGGATTTTCTGAAAATCCTGTGATTGGTTTTTAAACATTTGTCTGAGTAACATTTGCAAGCGAAAGCGAAGGCGATATCTCATCGTGCCTAAGAGATATTGAGAAATACCTAAAAACATATTTAACCCTTTTACACCCCCTTAGTGGTGGACCTTTAGAAAACCCCTAAATCGATTTTTAAACATTTGTATGAGTAACATTTGCAAGGAAAAACGAAGGCGATATCTCATCGTGACTAAGAGACATTGAAAAATACGTAAAAACATATTTAACCTTTTTACACACCCTTAGGGGTAGAATTTTTAAAAATGACTGAATGTGGTTTTTGAACATTTGCATGAGTAACATTTGCAAGCAAAAACCAAGGCGATATCTCATCGTGCCTAAGAGATACATAGGAGAAACACGTAAAAACATATTGAACCTTTTACACCCCCTTAGGGGTGGAATTTTCAGAAATTTGCCAGCGAAAACCAAGGCGATATCTCGGCGTGCCTAAGAGATATTGAGAAATACGTAAAAACACATTAAACCGTTTTACACCCCCTTGGGGTAGAATTTTGAAGAATCCTGAAAATCGTTTTCAAACATTTGTATGAGGAACATTTGCAAGCAAAAACCAAGGCAATATCTCGTCGTGCCTAAGGGAGATTGAGAAATACGTAAAAACATATTTAACCCTTTTACGACCTCTTAGGGGTGGAATTTCTGAAAATCCTGAAACTCGTTTTTAGAGATTTGTATGAGTAACATTTGCATGCAAAAACCAAGGCGATATCTCATCGTGCATAAGAGATATTAAGAAACACGTAAAAACATATTTGACCCTTTTACACCCCCTTAGGGGTGAAATTTCTAAAAATCCTGAAATTAGTTTTTAAACATTTGTATGAGTAACATTTGCAAGCGAAAACCAAGGCGATATCTCAACGTGCCTTAGAGATATATAGGAGAAATACGTAAAAACATATTTAGCCTTTTTCCACTCCCTTAGAGGTGGATTTTCTGAAAATCCTGTGATTGGTTTTTAAACATTTGTCTGAGTAACATTTGCAAGCGAAAGCCAAGGCGATATCTCATCGTGCCTAAGAGATATTGAGAAATACCTAAAAACATATTTAACCCTTTTACACCCCCTTAGTGGTGGACCTTTAGAAAACTCCTAAATCCATTTTTGAACATTTGTATGAGTAACATTTGCAAACAAAAACTAAGGCGATATCTCATCGTGCCTAAGAGATATTGAGAATTACGTAAAAACATAGTTAACCCTTTAAACCCTCTTTGCGGTGGAATTTTTAAAAATTCGCAAGCAAAAACCAAGGCAATATCTCGTCGTGCCTAAGTGATATTGAGAAATACGTAAAAACATATTTAACCCTTTAAACCCCCATAGGGGGGGAATTTTGAAAAATTTGCAAGCAAAAACCAAGGCGGTATCTCATCGTGCCTGAGAGATATTGAGAAATACAAAACAACATATTCAACCTTTTTACACCCCATTAGGGGTGGAATTTCTAAAAATCCTGAAATTCGTTTTGAAACATTTGTATGAGTAACGTTTTCAAGCGAAAACCAAGGCGATATCTCATCGTGCCTAAGAGATATTGAGAAATACGTAAAAACATATTTAACCCTTTTACACCCCCTTAGAGGTGGAATTTCTAAAAATCGTGAAATTGGTTTTTGAAGATTTCTATGAGTAACATTTGCAAGCAAATACCAAGGCGATATCTCAACGTGCCTAAGAGATATATAGAAGAAATACGTAAAAACCTATTTAGCCTTTTCACACCCCCTTAGGGGTGTATTTTGTAAAAATCCTGTGATTAGTTTTTAAACATTTGTATGAGTAACATTTGCAAGCGAAAACCAAGGCGATATCTCAACGTGCCTAAGAGATATATAGGAGAAATACGTAAAAACATATTTAGCCTTTTTACACTCCCTTAGAGGTGGATTTTCTGAAAATCCTGTGATTTGTTTTTAAACATTTGTATGAGTAACATTTGCATGCAAAAACCAAGGCGATATCTCATCGTGCATAAGAGATATTAAGAAACACGTAAAAACATATTTAACCTTTTTACGCACCCTTAGGGGTAGAATTTCTAAAAATGACTGAAATTGGTTTTTAAACATTTGTATGAGTAACGTTTGCAAACGAAAACCAAAGCGATATCTCATCGTGCCTACGAGATATTGAGAAATACGTAAAAACATATTTAACGCTTTTACACCCCCCTAGGGGTAGAATTCCTAAAAATCCTGAAATTCGATTTTTAAACATTTGTATGAGTAACATTTGCAAGCGAAAACCAAGGCGATATCTCATCGTGTTAAAGAGATATTGAGAAATACGTAAAAACATATTCAACCGTTTTACACCCCCTTAGGGGTAGAATTTTGAAGAATCCTGAAATTGGTTTTCGAACATTTGTATGAGTAACATTCGCAAGCAAAAACCATAGGGATATCTCATCGTGCCTAAGAGATATTGAGGAATACGTAAAAGAATATTTAACCATTTTACACCCCCTTAGGGGTAGAATTTCTAAAAATGACTGAAATTGGATTTTAAACATTTTCATGAGTAACGTTTACAAGCAAAAACCAAGGCGATATCTCATCGTGCCTAAGAGATATATAGCAGAAACACGTAAAAACATATTGAACCTTTTACACCCCCTTAGGGGTGGAATTTTCAAAAATTTGCGAGCGAAAACCAAGGCGATATCTCATCGTGCCTACGAGATATTGAGAAATACGTAAAAACATATTTAACCGTTTTACACCCCCTTAGGGTAGAATTTGGAATAATCCTGAAGATTGTTTTTAAACATTTGTATGAGGAACATTTGCAAGCAAAAACCAAGGCAATATCTCGTTGTGCCTAAGGGATATTGAGAAATACGTAAAAACATATTGAACACTTTTACGACCTCTTAGGGGTGGAATTTCTAAAAATCCTGAAACTTGTTTTTGAACATTTGTATGAGGAACATTTGCAAGCAAAAACCAAGGCAATATCTCGTCGTGCCTAAGGGAGATTGAGAAATACGTAAAAACATATTTAACCCTTTTACGACCTCTTAGGGGTGGAATTTCTGAAAATCCTGAAACTCGTTTTTAGAGATTTGTATGAGTAACATTTGCATGCAAAAACCAAGGCGATATCTCATCGTGCATAAGAGATATTAAGAAACACGTAAAAACATATTTGACCCTTTTACACCCCCTTAGGGGTGGAATTTCTAAAAATCCTGAAATTGGTTTTTAAACATTTGTATGAGTAACATTTGCAAGCGAAAACCAAGGCGATATCTCAACGTGCCTAAGAGATATATAGGAGAAATACGTAAAAACATATTTAGCCTTTTTACACTCCCTTAGAGGTGGATTTTCTGAAAATCCTGTGATTGGTTTTTAAACATTTCCCTGAGTAACATTTGCAAGCGAAAGCGAAGGCGATATCTCATCGTGCCTAAGAGATATTGAGAAATACCTAAAAACATATTTAACCCTTTTACACCCCCTTAGTGGTGGACCTTTAGAAAACCCCTAAATCGATTTTTAAACATTTGTATGAGTAACATTTGCAAGGAAAAACGAAGGCGATATCTCATCGTGACTAAGAGACATTGAAAAATACGTAAAAACATATTTAACCCTTTTACACACCCTTAGGGGTAGAATTTTTAAAAATGACTGAATGTGGTTTTTGAACATTTGCATGAGTAACATTTGCAAGCAAAAACCAAGGCGATATCTCATCGTGCCTAAGAGATATATAGGAGAAACACGTAAAAACATCTTGAACCTTTTACACCCCCTTAGGGGTGGAATTTTCAGAAATTTGCCAGCGAAAACCAAGGCGATATCTCAGCGTGCCTAAGAGATATTGAGAAATACGTAAAAACACATTAAACCGTTTTACACCCCCTTGGGGTAGAATTTTGAAGAATCCTGAAAATCGTTTTCAAACATTTGTATGAGGAACATTTGCAAGCAAAAACCAAGGCAATATCTCGTCGTGCCTAAGGGAGATTGAGAAATACGTAAAAACATATTTAACCCTTTTACGACCTCTTAGGGGTGGAATTTCTGAAAATCCTGAAACTCGTTTTTAGAGATTTGTATGAGTAACATTTGCATGCAAAAACCAAGGCGATATCTCATCGTGCATAAGAGATATTAAGAAACACGTAAAAACATATTTGACCCTTTTACACCCCCTTAGGGGTGAAATTTCTAAAAATCCTGAAATTGGTTTTTAAACATTTGTATGAGTAACATTTGCAAGCGAAAACCAAGGCGATATCTCAACGTGCCTAAGAGATATATAGGAGAAATACGTAAAAACATATTTAGCCTTTTTACACTCCCTTAGAGGTGGATTTTCTGAAAATCCTGTGATTGGTTTTTAAACATTTGTCTGAGTAACATTTGCAAGCGAAAGCCAAGGCGATATCTCATCGTGCCTAAGAGATATTGAGAAATACCTAAAAACATATTTAACCCTTTTACACCCCCTTAGTGGTGGACCTTTAGAAAACTCCTAAATCGATTTTTGAACATTTGTATGAGTAACATTTGCAAACAAAAACTAAGGCGATATCTCATCGTGCCTAAGCGATATTGAGAATTACGTAAAAACATAGTTAACCCTTTAAACCCTCTTTGCGGTGGAATTTTTAAAAATTCGCAAGCAAAAACCAAGGCAATATCTCGTCGTGCCTAAGTGATATTGAGAAATACGTAAAAACATATTTAACCCTTTAAACCCCCATAGGGGGGGAATTTTGAAAAATTTGCAAGCAAAAACCAAGGCGGTATCTCATCGTGCCTGAGAGATATTGAGAAATACAAAACAACATATTTAACCTTTTTACACCCCATTAGGGGTGGAATTTCTAAAAATCCTGAAATTCGTTTTGAAACATTTGTATGAGTAACGTTTTCAAGCGAAAGCCAAGGCGATATCTCATCGTGCCTAAGAGATATTGAGAAATACGTAAAAACATATTTAACCCTTTTACACCCCCTTAGAGGTGGAATTTCTAAAAATCGTGAAATTGGTTTTTGAAGATTTCTATGAGTAACATTTGCAAGCAAATACCAAGGCGATATCTCAACGTGCCTAAGAGATATATAGAAGAAATACGTAAAAACCTATTTAGCCTTTTTACACCCCCTTAGGGGTGTATTTTGTAAAAATCCTGTGATTAGTTTTTAAACATTTGTATGAGTAACATTTGCAAGCGAAAACCAAGGCGATATCTCAACGTGCCTAAGAGATATATAGGAGAAATACGTAAAAACATATTTAGCCTTTTTACACTCCCTTAGAGGTGGATTTTCTGAAAATCCTGTGATTTGTTTTTAAACATTTGTATTAGTAACATTTGCATGCAAAAACCAAGGCGATATCCCATCGTGCATAAGAGATATTAAGAAACACGTAAAAACATATTTAACCTTTTTACGCACCCTTAGGGGTAGAATTTCTAAAAATGACTGAAATTGGTTTTTAAACATTTGTATGAGTAACGTTTGCAAACGAAAACCAAAGCGATATCTCATCGTGCCTACGAGATATTGAGAAATACGTAAAAGCATATTTAACGCTTTTACACCCCCCTAGGGGTAGAATTCCTAAAAATCCTGAAATTGATTTTTAAACATTTGTATGAGTAACATTTGCAAGCGAAAACCAAGGCGATATCTCATCGTGTTAAAGAGATATTGAGAAATACGTAAAAACATATTCAACCGTTTTACACCCCCTTAGGGGTAGAATTTTGAAGAATCCTGAAATTGGTTTTCGAACATTTGTATGAGGAACATTTGCAAGCAAAAACCAAGGCGATATCTCGTCGTGCCTAAGGGATATTGAAAAATACGAAAAACATATTGAACCCTCTTACATCCCCATAGGGGTAGAATTTCTGAAAATTCTGAAACCTGTTCTTAGACATTTGTATGAGTAACATTCGCAAGCAAAAACCAAAGGGATATCTTATCGTGCCTAAGAGATAATAAGAAAGACGTAAAAAAATATTTAACCCTTTTACACCCCCTCAGGGGTGGACCTTTAGAAAATCCCTAAATTGATTTTTAAACATTTGTATGAGTAACATTTGCAAGGAAAAACCAAGGCGATATCTCATCGTGCCTAAGAGATATTGAGAAACACGTAAAAACATATTTAACCTTTTTACACCCCCTTAGGAGTTTAATTTCTAAAAATCCTGAAATTCGTTTTTAAACATTTGTATGAGTAACGTTTGCAAGTAAAAACCAAGGCGATATCTCGTCGTGCCTAAGAGATATATAGGAGAAATACGTAAAAACATATTTAGCATTTTTACACCCCCTTAGGGGTGGATTTTGTAAAAATCCTATAATTGGTTTTTAAACATTTGTATGAGTAACATTTGCAAGCGAAAACCAAGGCGATATCTCATCGTGCCTAAGAGATATTGAGAAATAACTAAAAACATATTTAACCCTTTTACACCCCCTTAGGGGTGGACCTTTAGAAAACCCCTAAATCGATTTTTTAACATTTGTATGAGTAACATTTGCAAGGAAAAACGAAGGCGATATCTCATCGTGCCTAAGAGACATTGAAAAATACGTAAAAACATATTTAACCCTTTTACACCCGGTGAGGGGTAGAATTTTGAAGAATCCTCAAGATTGTTTTAAAACATTTGTATGAGGAACATTTGCAAGCAAAAACCAAGGCAATATCTCGTCGTGCCTAAGGGATATTGAGAAATACGTAAAAACATATTGAACCCTTTTACGACCTCTTAGGGGTGGAATTTCTAAAAATGACTGAAATTGGTTTTTAAACATTTGTATGAGTAACGTTTGCAAATGAAAACCAAAGCGATATCTCATCGTGCCTACGAGATATTGAGAAATACGTAAAAACATATTTAACCCTTTTACACCCCCTTAGAGGTGGAATTTCTAAAAATCGTGAAATTGGTTTTTGAAGATTTCTATGAGTAACATTTGCAAGCAAATACCAAGGCGATATCTCAACGTGCCAAAGAGATATATAGGAGAAATACGTAATAACATATTTAACCTTTTACACCCCCTTAGGGGTGGAAGTTTCAAAAATTTGCGAGCGAAAACCAAGGCGATATCTCATCGTGCCTACGAGATATTGAGAAATACGTAAAAACATATTTAACCGTTTTACACCCCCTTGGGGTAGAATGTTGAAGAATCCTGAAATAAATTTTTAAACATTTGTATGAGTAACATTTGCAAACAAAAACTAAGGCGATATCTCATCGTGCCTAAGAGATATTGAAAAATACGTAAAAACATATTTAACCCTTTAAACCCCCATAGGGGGGGAATTTTAAAAAATTTGCAAGCAAAAACCAAGGCGGTATCTCATCGTGCCTGAGAGATATTGAGAAATACAAAACAACATATTTAACCTTTTTACACCCCGTTAGGGGTGGAATTTCTAAAAATCCTGAAATTCGTTTTGAAACATTTGTATGAGTAACGTTTGCAAGCGAAAACCAAGGCGATATCTGATCGTGCCTAAGAGATATTGAGAAATACCTAAAAACATATTTAACCCTTTTACACCCCCTCAGGAGTGGACCTTTAGAAAACCCCTAAATCGATTTGTAAACATTTGTATGAGTAACATTTGCAAGGAAAAACGAAGGCGATATCTCATCGTGCCTAAGAGACATTGAAAAATGCGTAAAAACATATTTAACCCTTTTACGCCCCGTTAGAGGTAGAAATTTAAAGAATCCTGAAATTGGTTTTTGAACATTTGTATAAGGAACATTTGCAAGCAAAAACCAAGGCAATATCTCGTCGTGCCTAAGGGATATTGAGAAATACGTAAAAACATATTTAACCCTTTTACGACTTCTTAGGGGTGGAATTTCTAAAAATCCTGAAACTTGTTTTTAGAGATTTGTATGAGTAACATTTGCAAGCAAAAACCAAGGCGATATCTCATCTCGCCTAAGAGATATTGAGAAATACGTAAAAACATATTTAACCCTTTTAAACACCCTTAGGGGTAGAATTTCTAAAAATGACTGAAAATGGTTTTTAAACATTTGCATGAGTAACATTTGCAAGCAAAAACCAAGGCAATATCTCATCGTGCCTAAGAGATATATAGCAGAAACCCGTAAAAACATATTTAACCTTTTACACCCCCTTAGGGGTGGAAGTTTCAAAAATTTGCGAGCGAAAACCAAGGCGATATCTCATCGTGCCTACGAGATATTGAGAAATACGTAAAAACATATTTAACCGTTTTACACCCCCTTAGGGTAGAATTTGGAAGAATCCTCAAGATTGTTTTTAAACATTTGTATGAGGAACATTTGCAAGCAAAAACCAAGGCAATATCTCGTTGTGCCTAAGGGATATTGAGAAATACGTAAAAACATATTGAACACTTTTACGACCTCTTAGGGGTGGAATTTCTAAAAATCCTGAAACTTGTTTTTGAACATTTGTATGAGTAGCGTTTGCAAGCAAAAACCAAGGCAATATCTTATCGTGTCTAAGGGATATTGAGAAACACGTAAAAACATATTTAACTTTTTACACCCCCTTAGGGGTGGAATTTATAAAAATCCTGAAATTGGTTTTTAAACATTTTATGAGTAACTTTTGCAAGCGAAAACCAAGGCGATATCTCATCGTGACTAAGAGACATTGAAAAATACGTAAAAACATATTTAACACTTTTACACCTCCTTAGGGGTGGAATTTTAAAGAATCCTGAAATTGGTTTTTAAACATTTGTATAAGGAACATTTGCAAGCAAAAACCAAGGCAATATCTCGTCGTGCCTAATGGATATTGAGAAATACGTAAAAACATATTTAACCCTTTTACGACCTCTTAGGGGTAGAATTTCTGAAAATCCTGAAACGTGTTCTTAGACATTTGTATGAGTAACATTCGCAAGCAAAAACCATAGGGATATCTCATCGTGCCTAAGAGATATTGAGGAATACGTAAAAGAATATTTAACCATTTTACACCCCCTTAGGGGTAGAATTTCTAAAAATGACTGAAATTGGATTTTAAACATTTTCATGAGTAACGTTTACAAGCAAAAACCAAGGCGTTATCTCATCGTGCCTAAGAGATATATAGCAGAAACACGTAAAAACATATTGAACCTTTTACACCCCCTTAGGGGTGGAATTTTCAAAAATTTGCGAGCGAAAACCAAGGCGATATCTCATCGTGCCTACGAGATATTGAGAAATACGTAAAAACATATTTTACCGTTTTACACCCCCTTAGGGTAGAATTTGGAAGAATCCTTAAGATTGTTTTTAAACATTTGTATGAGGAACATTTGCAAGCAAAAACCAAGGCAATATCTCGTTGTGCCTAAGGGATATTGAGAAATACGTAAAAACATATTGAACACTTTTACGACCTGTTGGGGGTGGAATTTCTAAAAATCCTGAAACTTGTTTTTGAACATTTGTATGAGGAACATTTGCAAGCAAAAACCAAGGCAATATCTCGTCGTGCCTAAGGGAGATTGAGAAATACGTAAAAACATATTTAACCCTTTTACGACCTCTTAGGGGTGGAATTTCTGAAAATCCTGAAACTCGTTTTTAGAGATTTGTATGAGTAACATTTGCATGCAAAAACCAAGGCGATATCTCATCGTGCATAAGAGATATTAAGAAACACGTAAAAACATATTTGACCCTTTTACACCCCCTTAGGGGTGGAATTTCTAAAAATCCTGAAATTGGTTTTTAAACATTTGTATGAGTAACATTTGCAAGCGAAAACCAAGGCGATATCTCAACGTGCCTAAGAGATATATAGGAGAAATACGTAAAAACATATTTAGCCTTTTTACACTCCCTTAGAGGTGGATTTTCTGAAAATCCTGTGATTGGTTTTTAAACATTTGTCTGAGTAACATTTGCAAGCGAAAGCCAAGGCGATATCTCATCGTGCCTAAGAGATATTGAGAAATACCTAAAAACATATTTAACCCTTTTACACCCCCTTAGTGGTGGACCTTTAGAAAACCCCTAAATCGATTTTTAAACATTTGTATGAGTAACATTTGCAAGGAAAAACGAAGGCGATATCTCATCGTGCCTAAGAGACATTGAAAAATACGTAAAAACATATTTAACCCTTTTAAACACCCTTAGGGGTAGAATTTTTAAAAATGACTGAATGTGGTTTTTGAACATTTGCATGAGTAACATTTGCAAGCAAAAACCAAGGCGATATCTCATCGTGCCTAAGAGATATATAGGAGAAACACGTAAAAACATATTGAACCTTTTACACCCCCTTAGGGGTGGAATTTTGTGAAATTTGCCAGCGAAAACCAAGGCGATATCTCAGCGTGCCTAAGAGATATTGAGAAATACGTAAAAACACATTAAACCGTTTTACACCCCCTTGGGGTAGAATTTTGAAGAATCCTGAAAATCGTTTTCAAACATTTGTATGAGGAACATTTGCAAGCAAAAACCAAGGCAATATCTCGTCGTGCCTAAGGGAGATTGAGAAATACGTAAAAACATATTTAACCCTTTTACGACCTCTTAGGGGTGGAATTTCTGAAAATCCTGAAACTCGTTTTCAGAGATTTGTATGAGTAACATTTGCATGCAAAAACCAAGGCGATATCTCATCGTGCATAAGAGATATTAAGAAACACGTAAAAACATATTTGACCCTTTTACACCCCCTTAGGGGTGAAATTTCTAAAAATCCTGAAATTGGTTTTTAAACATTTGTATGAGTAACATTTGCAAGCGAAAACCAAGGCGATATCTCAACGTGCCTAAGAGATATATAGGAGAAATACGTAAAAACATATTTAGCCTTTTTACACTCCCTTAGAGGTGGATTTTCTGAAAATCCTGTGATTGGTTTTTAAACATTTGTCTGAGTAACATTTGCAAGCGAAAGCCTAGGCGATATCTCATCGTGCCTAAGAGATATTGAGAAATACCTAAAAACATATTTAACCCTTTTACACCCCCTTAGTGGTGGACCTTTAGAAAACCCCTAAATCGATTTTTGAACATTTGTATGAGTAACATTTGCAAGGAAAAACGAAGGCGATATCTCATCGTGCCTAAGAGACATTGAAAAATACGTAAAAACATATTTAACCCTTTTACACACCCTTAGGGGTAGAATTTTTAAAAATGACTGAATGTGGTTTTTGAACATTTGCATGAGTAACATTTGCAAGCAAAAACCAAGGCGATATCTCATCGTGCCTAAGAGATATATGGGAGAAACACGTTAAAACATATTTAACCCTTTTACACCTGCTTAGGGGTGGAATTTTCAGAAATTTGCCAGCGAAAACCAAGGCGATATCTCAGCGTGCCTAAGAGATATTGAGAAATACGTAAAAACATATTTAACTTTTTTACACCCCTTTAGGGGTAGAATTTTAAAGAATCCTGAAATAAATTTTTGAACATTTGTATGAGTAACATTTGCAAACAAAAACTAAGGCGATATCTCATCGAGCCTAAGAGATATTGAGAAATACGTAAAAACATATTTAACCCTTTAAACCCCTATAGGGGGGGAATTTTGAAAAATTTGCAAGCAAAAACCAAGGCGGTATCTCATCGACCCTGAGAGATATTGAGAAATACAAAACAACATATTTAACCTTTTTACACCCCCTTAGGGGTTGAATTTCTAAAAATCCTGAAATTCGTTTTGAAACATTTGTATGAGTAACGTTTGCAAGCGAAAACCAAGGCGATATCTCATCGTGCCTAAGAGATATTGAGAAATACGTAAGAACATATTTAACACTTTTACACCCCCTTAGAGGTGGAATTTCTAGAAATCGTGAAATTGGTTTTTGAAGGTTTCTATGAGTAACATTTGCAAGCAAATACCAAGGCGATATCTCAACGTGCCTAAGAGATATATAGGAGAAATACGTAAAAACATATTTAGCCTTTTTACACCGCCTTAGGGGTGGATTTTGTAAAAATCCTGTGATTGGTTTTTAAACATTTGTATGAGTAACATTTGCAAGCGAAAACCAAGGCGATATCTCATCGTGCCTAAAAGATATTTAGAAATACGTAAAAAAAATATTTAACCCTTTTACACCCCCTCAGGCGTGGACCTTTAGAAAATCCCTAAATTCATTTTTAAACATTTGTATGAGTAACATTTGCAAGGGAAAATCAAGGCGATATCTCATCGTGCCTAAGAGATATTGAGAAACACGTAAAAACATATTTAACCTTTTTACACCCGCTTAGGAGTTTAATTTCTAAAAATCCTAAAATTCGTTTGTAAACATGTGTATGAGTAACGTTTGCAAGTAAAAACCAAGGCGATATCTCGTCGGAAAAACGTAAAAACATATTTAACCCTTTTACATCCCCTTAGGGGTAGAATTTCTAAAAATCCTGAAACCTGTTTTTAGACGTTTGTATGAGGAACATTTGCAAGCGACAATCAAGGCGATATCTCATCGTGCCTAAGAGATATTGAGAAATACGTAAAAACATATTTAACCTTCTTACACCCCTTTAAGGGTGGAATTTTTTTAAATCCTGAATTTGGTTTCTAAACATTTGTCTGAGTAAGATTTGCAAGAAAAAACCAAGGCGAGATCTCGTCGTGCCCAAGGGATATTGAGAAATACGTAAAAACATATTTAACCCTTTTACACCCCCTTAGGGGTAGAATTACTTAAAATCCTGAATTCAGTTTTTAAACATTTGTCCGAGTAATATTTGCAAGTAGGAACCAAGGCGATATCTCATCGTGTTTAAGAGATATTGAGAAATACGTAAAAACTTATTTAACCTTTTTACGACCTCTTAGGGGTGGAATTTCTGAAAATCCTGAAACTTTTTCTTAGACATTTGTATGTGTAACATTTGCAAGCGAAAATCAAGGCGATATCTCATCGTGCCTAAGAGATATATAGGAGAAATGGATAAAAACATATTTGGCTCTTTTACACCCCCTTAGGGGTAGAATTTCAAAGAATCCTGAAATTCGTTTTTGAACATTTGTACGAGTAACATTTGCAAACAAAAACTAAGGCGATATCTCATCGTGCCTAAGAGATATTGAGAATTACGTAAAAACATAGTTAACCCTTTAAACCCTCTTTGCGGTGGAATTTTTAAAAATTCGCAAGCAAAAACCAAGGCAATATCTCGTCGTGCCTAAGTGATATTGAGAAATACGTAAAAACATATTTAACCCTTTTAAGACCTCTTAGGGGTGGAATTTCTAAACATCCTGAATCTAGTTTTTAGACATTTGTATGCGTAACATTTGCAAGCGAAAACCAAGGCGATATTTCATCGTGCCTAAGAGATATTGAGAAATACGTAAAAACATGATTAACCCTTTTACACACCCTTAGGGGTAAAATTTCTAAAAGGTCTGCAATTGGTTTTTAAACATGTGCATGAGTAACATTTGCAAGCAAAAACCAAGGCGATATCTCATCGCGCCTAAGAGATATATGAGAGAAATACGTAAAAACATATTTAACCTTTTTACACCCCCTTAAATGTGGAATTTCTAAAAATCCTGCGATAGGTTTTTGAACATTTGTATGAGTAACATTTGCAAACGAAAACCAAGGCGATATCTCATCGTGCCTAAGAGATATATAGGAGAAACACGTAAAAACGCATTTAACCCTTTTACACCCCCTTAGGGGAGGAATTTTCAGAAATTTGCCAGCGAAAACCAAGGCGATATCTCAGCGTGCCTAAGAGATATTGAGAAATACGTAAAAACATATTTAACTTTTTTACACCCCCTTAGGGGTAGAATTTTAAAGAATCCTGAAATGAATTTTTAAACATTTGTATGAGTAACATTTGCAAACAAAAACTAAGGCGATATCTCATCGTGCCTAAGAGATATTGAGAAACACGTAAAAACATATTTAACCCTTTAAACCCTCATAGGGGGGGAATTTTGAAAAATTTGCAAGCCAAAACCAAGGCGGTATCTCATCGTGCCTGAAAGATATTGAGAAATACAAAACAACATATTTAAGCTTTTTACACCCCCTTAGGGGTGGAATTTTTAAAAATCCTGAAATTCGTTTTGAAACATTTGTATGAGTAACGTTTGCAAGCGAAAACCAAGGCGATATCTCATCGTGCCTAAGAGATATTGAGAAATACGTAAAAACATATTTAACCCTTTTACACCCCCTTGGAGGAGGAATTTCTAAAAATCGTGAAATTGGTTTTTGAAGATTTCTATGAGTAACATTTGCAAGCAAATACCAAGGCGATATCTCAACGTGCCTAAGAGATATATAGGAAAAATACGTAAAAACATATTTAGCCTTTTTACACCCCCTTAGGGGTGGATTTTGTAAAAATCGTGTGATTGGTTTTTAAACATTTGTATGAGTAACATTTGCAAGCGAAAACCAAGGCGATATCTCATCGTGCCTAAGAGATATTTAGAAATACCTAAAAACATATTTAACCCTTTTACGACCTCTTAGGGGTGTAATTTCTAAAAATCCTGAAACTTGTTTTTAGAGATTTGCATGAGTAACATTTGCAAGCAAAAACCAAGGCGATATCTCATCGTGCCTGAGAGATATATAGGAGAAACACGTAAAAACATATTTAATTTTTCACACCCCCTTAGGGGTGGAATTTTCAGAAATTTGCCAGCGAAAACCAAGGCGATATCTCAGCGTGCCTAAGAGAGATTGAGAAATACGTAAAAACATATTAAACTTTTTACACCCCCTTAGGGGTAGAATTTTAAAGAATCCTGAAATTAGTTTTTAAACATTTGTACGAGTAACATTTGCAAACAAAAACTGAGGCGATATCTCATCGTGCCTAAGAGATATTGAGAAATACGTAAAAACATATTTAACCTTTTTACACCCCCTTAGGAGTGGAATTTCTAAAAATCCTAAAATTCGTTTTGAAACATTTGTATGAGTTACGTTTGCAAGCAAAAACCAAGGCGATATCTCATCGTGCCTAAAAGATATGAAGAAATACGTAAAAACATAATTAGACCTTTTACACCCTCTCAAGGTAGAATTTCTAGAAATCCTGAAATTGATTTTTAAACATTTGTATGAGTAACATTTGCAAGCGAAAACCAAGGCGATATCTCATCGTGCCTAAGAGATATTGAGAAATACGTAAAAACATATTCAACCGTTTTACACCCCCTTAGGGGTAGAATTTTGAAGAATCCTGAAATTGGTTTTTGAACATTTGTATGAGGAACATTTGCAAGCAAAAACGAAGGCGATATCTCGTCGTGCCTAAGGGATATTGAGAAATACGTAAAAACATATTTAACCCTCTTACATCCCCTTAGGGGTAGAATTTCTGAAAATCCTGAAACCTGTTCTTAGACATTTGTTCGAGTAACATTTGCAAGCAAAAACCAAAGGGATATCTTATCGTGCCTAAGAGATATTGAGAAATACGTAAAAAAATATTTAACCCTTTTACACCCCCTCAGGGGTAGACTTTTAGAAAATCCCTAAATTGATTTTTAAACATTTGTATGAGTAAAATTTGCAAGGAAAAACCAAGGCGATATCTCATCGTGCCTAAGAGATATTGAGAAACACGTAAAAACATATTTAACCTTTTTACACCCCCTTAATAGTTTAATTTCTAAAAATCCTAAAATTTGTTTTTAAACATTTGTATGAGTAACGTTTGCAAGTAAAAATCAAGGCGATATCTCGTCGTGCCTAAGAGATATTGAGAAACACGTAAAAACATATTTAACCTTTTTACACCCCCTTAGGAGTTTAATTCCTAAAAATCGTAAAATTGATTTTTGAAGATTTCTATGAGTAACATTTGCGAGCAAATACCAAGGCGATATCTCAACGTGAATAAAAGATATATAGGAGAAATACGTAAAAACATATTTAACCATTTTACACCCCCTTAGGTGTGGAATTTCTAAAAATCCTGCGATTGGTTTTCGAACATTTGTATGAGTAACATTTGCAAATGAAAACCAAGGCGATATCTCATCGTGCCTAAGAGATATTGAGAACCACGTAAAAACATATTCAACTCTTTTACACACCCTTAGGGGTAGAATTTTTGAAAATGATTGAATGTGGTTTTTTAACATTTGCATGAGTAACATTTGCAAGCAAAAACCAAGGCGATATCTCATCGTGCCTGAGAGATATATAGGAGAAACACGTAAAAACATATTTAATTTTTCACACCCCCTTAGGGGTGGAATTTTCAGAAATTTGCCAGCGAAAACCAAGGCGATATCTCAGCGTGCCTGAGAGATATTGAGAAATACGTAAAAACATATTAAACTTTTTACACCCCCTTAGGGGTAGAATTTTAAAGAATCCTGAAATTAGTTTTTAAACATTTGTACGAGTAACATTTGCAAACAAAAACTGAGGCGACATCTCATCGTGCCTAAGAGATACTGAGAAATACGTAAAAACATATTTAACCTTTTTACACCCCCTTAGGAGTGGAATTTCTAAAAATCCTAAAATTCGTTTTGAAACATTTGTATGAGTCACGTTTGCAAGCAAAAACCAAGGCGATATCTCATCGTGCCTAAAAGATATAAAGAAATACGTAAAAATATAATTAACCCTTCTACACCCTCTCAAAGTAGAATTTCTAGAAATCCTGAAATTGATTTTTAAACATTTGTATGAGTAACATTTGCAAGCGAAAACCAAGGCGATATCTCATCGTGCCTAAGAGATATTGAGTAATACGTAAAAACATATTTAAGCCTTTGAAACCTCTTTGCGGTGGAATTTTTAAAAATTCGCAAGCAAAAACCAAGGCAATATCTCGTCGTGCCTGAGTGATATTGAGAAATACGTAAAAACATATTTAACTTTTTTACACCCCCTTAGGGGTAGAATTTTAAAGAATCCTGAAATAAATTTTTAAACATTTGTATGAGTAACATTTGCAAACAAACACTAAGGCGATATCTCATCGTGCCTAAGAGATATTGAGAAATACGTGAAAACATATTTAACCCTTTAAACCCCTATAGGGGGGGAATTTTGAAAAATTTGCAAGCAAAAACCAAGGCGGTATCTCATCGTGCCTGAGAGATATTGAGAAATACGTAACAACATATTTAACCTTTTTACACCCCCTTAGGGGTGGATTTTGTAAAAATCCTGTGATTGGTTTTTAAACATTTGTATGAGTAACATTTGCAAGCGAAAACCAAGGCGATATCTCATCGTGCCTAAGAGATATTGAGAAATACCTAAAAATATATTTAACCCTTTTACACCCGCTTAGGGGTAAACCTTTAGAAAACCCCTAAATCGATTTTTAAACATTTGTATGAGTAACATTTGCAAGGAAAAACGAAGGCGATATCTCATCGTGCCTAAGAGACATTGAAAAATACGTAAAAACATATTTAACCCTTTTACACCCCGTTAGGGGTAGAATTTTGAAGAATCCTGAATCTGGTTTTTAAACATTTGTATAAGGAACATTTGCAAGCAAAAACCAAGGCAATATCTCGTCGTGCCTAAGAGACATATAAAAATACGTAAAACCATATTTAAACCTTTTACACCCCCTTAGGAGTTTAATTTCTAAAAATCCTGAAATTCGTTTTTAAACATTTGTATGCGTAACGTTTGCAAGTAAAAACCAAGGCGATATCTCGTCGTGCCTAAGAGATATTGAGAAACACGTAAAAACATATTTAACCTTTTTACAAACCCTTAGGAGTTTAATTCCTAAAAATCGTAAAATTGATTTTTGAAGATTTCTATGAGAAACATTTGCAAGCAAATACCAAGGCGATATCTCAACGTGAATAAGAGATATATAGGAGAAATACGTAAAAACATATTTAACCATTTTACACCCCCTTAGGTGTGGAATTTCTAAAAATCCTGCAATTGGTTTTCGAACATTTGTATGAGTAAATTTTGCAAACGAAAACTAAGGCGATATCTCATCGTGCCTAAGAGATATTGCGAACCACGTAAAAACATATTTAACTCTTTTACACACCCTTAGGGGTAGAATTTTTGAAAATGACTGAATGTGGTTTTTAAACATTTGCATGAGTAACATTTGCAAGCAAAAACCAAGGCGATATGTCATCGTGCCTGAGAGATATATAGGAGAAACACGTAAAAACATATTTAATTTTTTACACCCCCTTAGGGGTGGAATTTCTAAAAATCCTGAAATTCGTTTTGAAACATTTGTATGAGTAACGTTTGCAAGCGAAAACCAAGGCGATATCTCATCGTGCCTAAGAGATATTGAGAAATACGTAAAAACATATTTAACCCTTTTACACCCCCTTAGAGGTGGAATTTCTAAAAATCGTGAAATTGGTTTTGAAGATTTCTACGAGTAACATTTGCAAGCAAATACCAAGGCGATATCTCAACGTGCCTAAGAGAAATATAGGAGAAATACGTAAAAACATATTTAGCCTTTTTACACCCCCTTAGCAGTGGATTTTGTAAAAATCTTGTGATTGGTTTTTAAACATTTGTATGAGTAACATTTGCAAGCGAAAACCAAGGCGATATCTCATCGTGCCTAAGAGATATTGAGAAATACCTAAAAACATATTTGACCCTTTTACACCCCCTTAGGGGTGGACCTTTAGAAAACCCCTAAATGGATTTTTAAACATTTGTATGAGTAACATTCGCAAGGAAAAACGAAGGCGATATCTCATCGTGCCTAAGAGACATTGAAAAATACGTAAAAACATATTTAACCCTTTTACACCCCGTTAGGGGTAGAATTTTGAAGAATCCTGAAATTGGTTTTTAAACATTTGTATGAGTAACGTTTGCAAGTAAAAACCAAGGCAATATCTCGTCGTGCCTGAGGGATATTGAGAAATACGTAAAAACATATTTAACCCTTTTACGACCTCTTAGGGGTGGAATTTCTAAAAATCCTGAAACTCGTTTTTAGAGATTTGTATGAGTAACATTTGCAAGCAAAAACCAAGGCGATATCTCGTCGTGCCTAAGAGATATATAAGAGAAATACGTAAAAACATATTTAGCCTTTTTACACCCCCTTAAGGGTGGATTTTGTAAAAATCCTATGATTGGTTTTTAAACATTTGTATGAGTAACACTTGCAAGCGAAAACCAAGGCGATATCTCATCGTGCCTAAGAGATATTGAGAAATAACTAAAAACATATTTAACCCTTTTACACCCCCTTAGAGGTGGACCTTTAGAAAACCCCTAAATCGATTTTTTAACATTTGTATGAGTAATATTTGCAAGGAAAAACGAAGGCGATATCTCATCGTGCCTAAGAGACATTGAAAAATACGTAAAAACATATTTAACCCTTTTACACCCGGTGAGGGGTAGAATTTTGAAGAATCCTCAAGATTGTTTTTAAACATTTGTATGAGGAACATTTGCAAGCAAAAACCAAGGCAATATCTCGTCGTGTCTAAGGGATATTGAGAAATACGTAAAAACATATTGAACCCTTTTACGACCTCTTAGGGGTGGAATTTCTAAAAATGACTAAAATTGGTTTTTAAACATTTGTATGAGTAACATTTGCAAGCAAAAACCAAGGCCATATCTCATCTCGCCTAAGAGATATTGAGAAATACGTAAAAACATATTTAACCCTTTTACACCCCCTTAGAGGAGGAATTTCTAAAAATCGTGAAATTGGTTTTTGAAGATTTCTATGAGTAACATTTGCAAGCAAATACCAAGGCGATATCTCAACGTGCCTAAGAGATATATAGGAGAAATACGTAAAAACATATTTAGCCTTTTTACACCCCCTTAGGGGTGGATTTTGTAAAAATCTTGTGATTGGTTTTTAAACATTTGTATGAGTAACATTTGCAAGCGAAAACCAAGGCGATATCTCATCGTGCCTAAGAGATATTTAGAAATACCTAAAAACATATTTAACCCTTTTACGACCTCTTAGGGGTGGAATTTCTAAAAATCCTGAAACTTGTTTTTAGAGATTTGTATGGGTAACATTTGCAAGCAAAAACCAAGGCGATATCTCGTCGTGCCTAAGAGATATTGAGAAATATGTAAAAACATATTTAACCCTTTTACATCCCGTGAGGGGTAGAATTTCTGAAAATCCTGAAACCTGTTCTTAGACATTTGTATGAGTAACATTCGCAAGCAAAAACCAAAGAGATATCTTGTCGTGCCTAAGAGATATTTAGAAATACGTAAAAAAATATTTAACCCTTTTACACCCCCTCAGGGGTGGACCTTTAGAAAATCCCTAAATTCATTTTTGAACATTTGTATGAATAACATTTGCAAGGGAAAATCAAGGCGATATCTCATCGTGCCTAAGAGATATTGAGAAACACGTAAAAACATATTTAACCTTTTTACACCCCCTTAGGAGTTTAATTTCTAAAAATCCTGAAATTCGTTTTAAACATTTGTATGAGTAACGTTTGCAAGTAAAAACCAAGGCGATATCTCGTCGTGCCTAAGGGATATTGAGAAATACGTAAAAACATATTTAACCCTTTTACATCCCCTTAGGGGTAGAATTTCTAAAAATCCTGAAACCTGTTTTTAGACGTTTGTATGAGGAACATTTGCAAGCGACAATCAAGGCGATATCTCATCGTGCCTAAGAGATATTGAGAAATACGTAAAAACATATTTAACCTTTTTACACCCCCTTAAGATTGGAATTTTTAAAAATTCTGAATTTGGTTTCTAAACATTTGTCTGAGTAAGATTTGCAAGAAAAAACCAAGGCGATATCTCGTCGTGCCTAAGGGATATTGAGAAATACGTAAAAACATATTTAACCCTTTTACACCCCCTTAGGGGTAGAATTTTTTAAAATCCTGAATTCAGTTTTTAAACATTTGTCCGAGTAACATTTGCAAGTAGGAACCAAGGCGATATCTCATCGTGTTTAAGAGATATTGAGAAATACGTAAAAACATGATTAACCCTTTTACACACCCTTAGGGGTAAAATTTCTAAAAGGTCTGCAATTGGTTTTTAAACATTTGCATGAGTAACATTTGCAAGCAAAAACCAAGGCGATATCTCAACGTGCCTAAGAGATATATAGGAGAAATACGTAAAAACATATTTAGCCTTTTTACACCCCCTTAGGGGTGGATTTTGTAAAAATCTTGTGATTGGTTTTTAAACATTTGTATGAGTAACATTTGCAAGCGAAAACCAAGGCGATATCTCATCGTGCCTAAGAGATATTTAGAAATACCTAAAAACATATTTAACCCTTTTACGACCTCTTAGGGGTGGAATTTCTAAAAATCCTGAAATTCGTTTGTAAACATTTGTATGAGTAACGTTTGCAAGTAAAAACCAAGGCGATATCTCGTCGTGCCTAAGGGATATTGAGAAATACGTAAAAACATATTTAACGCTTTTACATCCCCTTAGGGGTGGAATTTCTAAAAATCCTGAAACTTGTTCTTAGACATTTGTATGAGTAACATTTGCAAGCGAAAATCAAGGCGATATCTCATCGTGCCTAAGAGATATATAGGAGAAATGGATAAAAACATATTTGGCTCTTTTACACCCCCTTAGGGGTAGAATTCTAAAGAATCCTGAAATTCATTTTTAAACATTTGTACGAGTAACATTTGCAAACAAAAACTAAGGCGATATCTCTTCGTGCCTAAGAGATATTGAGAAATACGTAAAAACATATTTAACCCTTTAAACCCTCTTTGCGGTGGAATTTTTAAAAATTCGCAAGCAAAAACCAAGGCAATATCTCGTCGTGCTTAAGTGATATTGAGAAATACGTAAAAACATATTTAACCCTTTTAAGACCTCTTAGGGGTGGAATTTCTGAACATCCTGAATCTAGTTTTTAGACATTTGTATGCGTAACATTTGCAAGCGAAAACCAAGGCGATATTTCATCGTGCCTAAGAGATATTGAGAAATACGTAAAAACATGATTAACCCTTTTACACACCCTTAGGGGTAAAATTTCTAAAAGGTCTGCAATTGGTTTTTAAACATTTGCATGAGTAACATTTGCAAGCAAAAACCAAGGCGATATCTCATCGCGCCTAAGAGATATATGAGAGAAATACGTAAAAACATATTTAACCTTTTTACACCCCCTTAAGTGTGGAATTTCTAAAAATCCTGCGATTGGTTTTTGAACATTTGTATGAGTAACATTTGCAAACGAAAACCAAGGCGATATCTCATCGTGCCTAAGAGATATTGAGAACCACGTAAAAACATATTTAATCCTTTTACACACCCTTAGGGGTAATTTTTTTAAAAATGACTGAATGTGGTTTTTAAACATTTGCATGAGTAACGGTTGCAAGCAAAAACCAAGGCGATATCTCATCGTGCCTAAGAGATATATAGGAGAAACACGTAAAAACATATTAAACCCTTTTACACCCCCTTAGGGGAGGAATTTTCAGAAATTTGCGAGCGAAAACCAAGGCCATATCTCATCGTGCCTAAGAGAGATTGAGAAATACGTAAAAACATATTAAACTTTTTACACCCCCTTAGGGGTAGAATTTTAAAGAATCCTGAAATGAGTTTTTAAACATTTGTACGAGTAACATTTGCAAACAAAAACTGAGGCGATATCTCATCGTGCCTAAGAGATATTGAGAAATACGTAAAAACATATTTAACCTTTTTACACCCCCTTAGGAGTGGAATTTCTAAAAATCCTAAAATTCGTTTTGAAACATTTGTATGAGTTACGTTTGCAAGCAAAAACCAAGGCGATATCTCATCGTGCCTAAAAGATATGAAGAAATACGTAAAAACATAATTAACCCTTTTACACCCTCTCAAGGTAGAATTTCTAGAAATCCTGAAATTGATTTTTAAACATTTGTCTGAGTGAGATTTGCAAGCGAAAATCAAGGCGATATCTCGTTGTGCCTAAGAGATATTGAGAAATACGTAAAAACATATTTAAGCCTTTAAAACCTCTTTGCGGTGGAATTTTTAAAAATTCGCAAGCAAAAACCAAGGCAATATCTCGTCGTGCCTGAGTGATATTGAGAAATACGTAAGAACATATTTAACCCTTTAAAGACCTCTTAGGGGTGGAATTTCTAAACATCCTGAATCTAGTTTTTAGACATGTGTATGCGTAACATTTGCAGACGAAAACCAAGGCGATATCTCATCGTGCCTAAGAGATATTGAGAACCACGTAAAAACATATTTAATCCTTTTACACACCCTTAGGGGTAGAATTTTTAAAAATGACTGAATGTGGTTTTTAAACATTTGCATGAGTAACATTTGCAAGCAAAAACCAAGGCGATATCTCATCGTGCCTAAGAGATATATAGGAGAAACACGTAAAAACATATTTCACCCTTTTACACCCCCTTAGGGGAGGAATTTTCAGAAATTTGCCAGCGAAAACGAAGGCCATATCTCATCGTGCCTAAGAGAGATTGAGAAATACGTAAAAACATAATAAACTTTTTACACCCCCTTAAGGGTAGAATTTTGAAGAATCCTGAAATTAGTTTTCAAACATTTGTACGAGTAACATTTGCAAACAAAAACTGAGGCGATATCTCATCGTGCTTAAGAGATATTGAGAAATACGTAAAAACATATTTAACCTTTTTACACCCCCTTAGGAGTGGAATTTCTAAAAATCCTGAAATTTGTTTTTAAACATTTGTATGAGTAACATTTGCAAGCGAAAACCAAGGCGATATCTCATCGTGCCTAAAAGATATTGAGAAATACGTAAAAACATATTTAACCGTTTTACACCCCCTTAGGGGTAGAATTTTGGAGAATCCTGAAATAGGTTTTTGAACATTTGTATGAGGAACATTTGCAAGCAAAAACTAAGGCGATATCTCATCGTGCCTAAGAGATATTGAGAAATACGTAAAAACATATTTAACATTTTAAACCCCTATAGGGGGGGGAATTTTGAAAAATTTGCAAGCAAAAACCAAGGCGATATCTCATCGTGCCTAAGAGATATTGAAAAATACGTAAAAACATATTTAGCCTTTTTACACCCCTTTAGGGGTGGATATTGTAAAAATCCTGTGATTGGTTTTTAAACATTTGTATGAGTAACATTTGCAAGCGAAAACCAAGGCGATATCTCATCGTGCCTAAGAGATATTGAGAAATACCTAAAAACATATTTAACCCTTTCACACCGCCTCAGGGGTAGACC
Source organism: Cylloceria caligata (assembly GCA_963942595.1). Classification (NCBI taxonomy): domain Eukaryota; kingdom Metazoa; phylum Arthropoda; class Insecta; order Hymenoptera; family Ichneumonidae; genus Cylloceria; species Cylloceria caligata. The sequence goes on along the minus strand of OZ012708.1, from coordinate 23,133,775 downwards.
TTTAGAAAACCCCTAAATCGATTTTTAAACATTTGTATGAGTAACATTTGCAAGGAAAAAAGAAGGCGATATCTCATCGTGCCTTAGAGACATTGAAAAATACGTAAAAACATATTTAACACTTTTACACCCCGTTAGGGGTAGAATTTTGAAGAATCCTGAAATTGATTTTTAAACATTTGTATAAGGAACATTTGCAAGCATAAACCAAGGCAATATCTCGTCATGCCTAAGGGATATTGAGAAATACGTAAAAACATATTAAACCCTTTTACGACCTCTTAGGGGTGGATTTTCTAAAAATCCTGAAACTTGTTTTTAGAGATTTGTATGAGTAACATTTGCAAGCAAAAACCAAGGCGATATCTCATCTCGCCTAAGAGATATTGAGAAATACGTAAAAACATATTTAACCCTTTTAAACACCCTTAGGCGTAGAATTTCTAAAAATGACTGAAATTGGTTTTTAAACATTTGCATGAGTAACATTTGCAAGCAAAAACCAAGGCAATATCTCATCGTGCCTAAGAGATATATAGCAGAAACACGTAAAAACATATTTAACCGTTTTACACCCCCTTAGGGTAGAATTTGGAAGAATCCTCAAGATTGTTTCTAAACATTTGTATGAGGAACATTTGCAAGCAAAAACCAAGGCAATATCTCGTTGTGCCTAAGGGATATTGAGAAATACGTAAAAACATATTGAACGCTTTTACGACCTCTTAGGGGTGGAATTTCTAAAAATCCTGAAACTTGTTTTTGAACATTTGTATGAGTAGCGTTTGCAAGCAAAAACCAAGGCGATATCTTATCGTGCCTAAGGGATATTGAGAAACACGTAAAAACATATTTAACTTTTTACACCCCCTTAGGGGTGGAATTTCTAAAAATCCTGAAATTGGTTTTTAAACATTTTATGAGTAACTTTTGCAAGCGAAAACCAAGGCGATATCTCATCGTGACTAAGAGACATTGAAAAATACGTAAAAACATATTTAACACTTTTACACCTCCTTAGGGGTGGAATTTTAAAGAATCCTGAAATTGGTTTTTAAACATTTGTATAAGGAACATTTGCAAGCGAGAACCAAGGCAATATCTCGTCGTGCCTAATGGATATTGAGAAATACGTAAAAACATATTTAACCCTTTTACGACCTCTTAGGGGTAGAATTTCTGAAAATCCTGAAACGTGTTCTTAGACATTTGTATGAGTAACATTCGCAAGCAAAAACCGAAGGGATATCTCATCGTGCCTAAGAGATAATGAGGAATACGTAAAAGAATATTTAATCATTTTACACCCCCTTAGGGGTAGAATTTCTAAAAATGACTGAAATTGGATTTTAAACATTTTCATGAGTAACGTTTACAAGCAAAAACCAAGGCGATATCTCATCGTGCCTAAGAGATATATAGCAGAAACACGTAAAAACATATTGAACCTTTTACACCCCCTTAGGGGTGGAATTTTCAAAAATTTGCGAGCGAAAACCAAGGCGATATCTCATCGTGCCTACGAGATATTAAGAAATACGTAAAAACACATTAAACCGTTTTACACCCCCTTGGGGTAGAATTTTGAAGAATCCTGAAAATCGTTTTCGAACATTTGTATGAGGAACATTTGCAAGCAAAAACCAAGGCAATATCTCGTCGTGCCTAAGGAAGATTGAGAAATACGTAAAAACATATTTAACCCTTTTACGACCTCTTAGGGGTGGAATTTCTGAAAATCCTGAAACTCGTTTTTAGAGATTTGTATGAGTAACATTTGCATGCAAAAACCAAGGCGATATCTCATCGTGCATAAGAGATATTAAGAAACCCGTAAGAACATATTTGACCCTTTTACACCCCCTTAGGGGTGGAATTTCTAAAAATCCTGAAATTGGTTTTCAAACATTTGTATGAGTAACATTTGCAAGCGAAAACCAAGGCGATATCTCAACGTGCCTAAGAGATATATAGGAGAAATACGTAAAAACATATTTAGCCTTTTTACACTCCCTTAGAGGTGGATTTTCTGAAAATCCTGTGATTGGTTTTTAAACATTTGTATGAGTAACATTTGCATGCAAAAACCAAGGCGATATCTCATCGTGCATAAGAGATATTAAGAAACACGTAAAAACATATTTAACCGTTTTACGCACCCTTAGGGGTAGAATTTCTAAAAATGACTGAAATTGGTTTTTAAACATTTGTATGAGTAAGGTTTGCAAACGAAAACCAAAGCGATATCTCATCGTGCCTACGAGATATTGAGAAATACGTAAAAACATATTTAACCCTTTTACACCCCCCTAGGGGTAGAATTCCTAAAAATCCTGAAATTGATTTTTGAACATTTGTATGAGTAACATTTGCAAGCGAAAACCAAGGCGATATCTCATCGCGCCTAAGAGATATTGAGAAATACGTAAAAACATATTCAACCGTTTTACACCTCCTTAGGGGTAGAATTTTGAAGAATCCTGAAATTGGTTTTCGAACATTTGTATGAGGAACATTTGCAAGCAAAAACCAAAGCGATATCTCGTCGTGCCTAAGGGATATTGAGAAATACGTAAAAACATATTGAACCCTCTTACATCCCCTTAGGGGTAGAATTTCTGAAAATCCTGAAACCTGTTCTTAGGCATTTGTATGAGTAACATTCGCAAGCAAAAACCAAAGGGATATCTTATCGTGCCTAAGACATAATGAGAAAGACGTAAAAAAATATTTAACCCTTTTACACCCCCTCAGGGGTGGACCTTTAGAAAATCCCTAAATTGATTTTTAAACATTTGTATGAGTAACATTTGCAAGGAAAAACCAAGGCGATATCTCATCGTGCCTAAGAGATATTGAAAAACACGTAAAAACATATTTAACCTTTTTACACCCCCTTAGGAGTTTAATTTCTAAAAATCCTGAAATTCGTTTTTAAACATTTGTATGAGTAACGTTTGCAAGTAAAAACCAAGGCGATATCTCGTCGTGCCTAAGAGATATATAGGAGAAATACGTAAAAACATATTTAGCCTTTTTACACCCCCTTAGGGGTGGATTTTGTAAAAATCCTATGATTGGTTTTTAAACATTCGTATGAGTAACATTTGCAAGCGAAAACCAAGGCGATATCTCATCGTGCCTAAGAGATATTGAGAAATAACTAAAAACATATTTAACCCTTTTACACCCCCTTAGGGGTGGACCTTTAGAAAACCCCTAAATCGATTTTTTAACATTTGTATGAGTAACATTTGCAAGGAAAAACGAAGGCGATATCTCATCGTGCCTAAGAGACATTGAAAAATACGTAAAAACATATTTAACCCTTTTACACCCGGTGAGGGGTAGAATTTTGAAGAATCCTCAAGATTGTTTTTAAACATTTGTATGAGGAACATTTGCAAGCAAAAACCAAGGCAATATCTCGTCGTGCCTAAGGGATATTGAGAAATACGTAAAAACATATTGAACCCTTTTACGACCTCTTAGGGGTGGAATTTCTAAAAATGACTGAAATTGGTTTTTAAACATTTGTATGAGTAACGTTTGCAAACGAAAACCAAAGCGATATCTCATCGTGCCTACGAGATATTGAGAAATACGTAAAAACATATTTAACCCTTTTACACCCCCTTAGAGGTGGAATTTCTAAAAATCGTGAAATTGGTTTTTGAAGATTTCTATGAGTAACATTTGCAAGCAAATACCAAGGCGATATCTCAACGTGCCTAAGAGATATATAGGAGAAATACGTAAAAACATATTTAGCCTTTTTACACCCCCTTAGGGGTGGATTTTGTAAAAATCCTGTGATTAGTTTTTAAACATTTGTATGAGTAACATTTGCAAGCGAAAACCAAGGCGATATCTCATCGTGCCTGAGAGATATATAGGAGAAACACGTAAAAACATATATAATTTTTTACACCCCCTTAGGGGTGGAATTTTCAGAAATTTGCCAGCGAAAACCAAGGCGATATCTCAGCGTGCCTAAGAGATATTGAGAAATACGTAAAAACATATTTAACTTTTTTACACCCCCTAGGGGTAGAATTTTAAAGAATCCTGAAATAAATTTTTAAACATTTGTATGAGTCACATTTGCAAACAAAAACTAAGGCGATATCTCATCGTGCCTAAGAGATATTGAGAAATACGTAAAAACATATTTAACCCTTTAAACCCCCATAGGGGGGGAATTTTGAAAAATTTGCAAGCAAAAACCAAGGCGGTATCTCATCGTGCCTGAGAGATATTGAGAAATACAAAACAACATATTTAACCTTTTTACACCCCCTTAGGGGTGGAATTTCTAAAAATCCTGAAATTGGTTTCTGAACATTTGCATGAGTAACATTTGCAAGCAAAAACCAAGGCAATATCTCATCGTGCCTAAGAGATATATAGCAGAAACACGTAATAACATATTTAACCTTTTACACCCCCTTAGGGGTGGAAGTTTCAAAAATTTGCGAGCGAAAACCAAGGCGATATCTCATCGTGCCTACGAGATATTGAGAAATACGTAAAAACATATTTAACCGTTTTACACCCCCTTAGGGTAGAATTTGGAAGAATCCTCAAGATTGTTTCTAAACATTTGTATGAGGAACATTTGCAAGCAAAAACCAAGGCAATATCTCGTTGTGCCTAAGGGATATTGAGAAATACGTAAAAACATATTGAACGCTTTTACGACCTCTTAGGGGTGGAATTTCTAAAAATCCTAAAACTTGTTTTTGAACATTTGTATGAGTAGCATTTGCAAGCAAAAACCAAGGCGATATCTTATCGTGCCTAAGGGATATTGAGAAACACGTAAAAACATATTTAACTTTTTACACCCCCTTAGGGGTGGAATTTCTAAAAATCCTGAAATTGGTTTTTCAACATTTTATGAGTAACTTTTGCAAGCGAAAACCAAAACGATATCTCATCGTGACTAAGAGACATTGGAAAATACGTAAAAACATATTTAACACTTTTACACCTCCTTAGGGGTGGAATTTTAAAGAATCCTAAAATTGGTTTTTAAACATTTGTATAAGGAACATTTGCAAGCAAAAACCAAGGCAATATCTCGTCGTGCCTAATGGATATTGAGAAATACGTAAAAACATATTTAACCCTTTTACGACCTCTTAGGGGTAGAATTTCTGAAAATCCTGAAACGTGTTCTTAGACATTTGTATGAGTAACATTCGCAAGCAAAAACCGAACGGATATCTCATCGTGCCTAAGAGATATTGAGGAATACGTAAAAGAATATTTAACCATTTTACACCCCCTTAGGGGTAGAATTTCTAAAAATGACTGAAATTGGATTTTAAACATTTTCATGAGTAACGTTTACAAGCAAAAACCAAGGCGATATCTCATCGTGCCTAAGAGATATATAGCAGAAACACGTAAAAACATATTGAACCTTTTACACCCCCTTAGGGGTGGAATTTTCAAAAATTTGCGAGCGAAAACCAAGGCGATATCTCATCGTGCCTACGAGATATTAAAAAATACGTAAAAACACATTAAACTGTTTTACACCCCCTTGGGGTAGAATTTTGAAGAATCCTGAAAATGGTTTTCAAACATTTGTATGAGGAACATTTGCAAGCAAAAACCAAGGCAATATCTCGTCGTGCCTAAGGGAGATTGAGAAATACGTAAAAACATATTTAACCCTTTTACGACCTCTTAGGGGTGGAATTTCTGAAAATCCTGAAACTCGTTTTTAGAGATTTGTATGAGTAACATTTGCATGCGAAAACCAAGGCGATATCTCATCGTGCATAAGAGATATTAAGAAACACGTAAGAACATATTTGACCCTTTTACACCCCCTTAGGGTAGGAATTTCTAAAAATCCTGAAATTGGTTTTTAAACATTTGTATGAGTAACATTTGCAAGCGAAAACCAAGGCGATATCTCAACGTGCCTTAGAGATATATAGGAGAAACTCCCCTAGACTCCCTTAGAGGTGGATTTTCTGAAAATCCTGTGATTGGTTTTTAAACATTTGTCTGAGTAACATTTGCAAGCGAAAGCCAAGGCGATATCTCATCGTGCCTAAGAGATATTGAGAAATACCTAAAAACATATTTAACCCTTTTACACCCCCTTAGTGGTGGACCTTTAGAAAACCCCTGAATCGATTTTTAAACATTTGTATGAGTAACATTTGCAAGGAAAAACGTAGGCGATATCTCATCGTGCCTAAGAGACATTGAAAAATACGTAAAAACATATTTAACCCTTTAACACCCCGTTAGGGGTAAAATTTTGAAGAATCCTGAAATTTGTTTTTGAACATTTGTATAAGGAACATTTGCAAGCAAAAACCAAGGCAATATCTCGTCGTGCCTAAGGGATATTGAGAAATACGTAAAAACATATTTAACTCTTTTACGACCTCTTAGGGGTGGAATTTTCAAAAATCCTGAAACTTGTTTTTAGAGATTTGTATGAGTAACATTTGCAAGGAAAAACCAAGGCGATATCTCATCTCGCCTAAGAGATATTGAGAAATACGTAAAAACATATTTAACCCTTTTAAACACCCTTAGGGGTAGAATTTCTAAAAATGACTGAAATTGGTTTTTAAACATTTGCATGAGTAACATTTGCAAGCCAAAACCAAGGCAATATCTCATCGTGCCTAAGAGATATATAGCAGAAACACGTAAAAACATATTTAACCTTTTACACCCCCTTAGGGGTGGAAGTTTCAGAAATTTACGAGCGAAAACCAAGGCGATATCTCATCGTGCCTACGAGATATTGAGAAATACGTAAAAACATATTTAACCTTTTTACACCCCCTTAGGGGCGGAATTTCTAAAAATCCTGCGATTGGTTCTTAAACATTTGTATGAGTAACATTTGCAAGCGAAAACCAAGGCGATATCTCATCGTGCCTAAGAGATATTGAGAAATACCTAAAAAAATATTCAACCCTTTTACACCCCCTTAGGGGTGGACCTTTAGAAAAAATTTTAATTGATTTTTAAACATTTGTATGAGTAACATTTGCATGCAAAAACCAAGGCGATATCTCATCGTGCATAAGAGATATTAAGAAACACGTAAAAACATATTTAACCGTTTTACGCACCCTTAGGGGTAGAATTTCTAAAAATGACTGAAATTGGTTTTTAAACATTTGTATGAGTAAGGTTTGCAAACGAAAACCAAAGCGATATCTCATCGTGCCTACGAGATATTGAGAAATACGTAAAAACATATTTAACCCTTTTACACCCCCCTAGGGGTAGAATTCCTAAAAATCCTGAAATTCATTTTTGAACATTTGTATGAGTAACATTTGCAAGCGAAAACCAAGGCGATATCTCATCGCGCCTAAGAGATATTGAGAAATACGTAAAAACATATTCAACCGTTTTACACCTCCTTAGGGGTAGAATTTTGAAGAATCCTGAAATTTGTTTTCGAACATTTGTATGAGGAACATTTGCAAGCAAAAACCAAAGCGATATCTCGTCGTGCCTAAGGGATATTGAGAAATACGTAAAAACATATTGAACCCTCTTACATCCCCTTAGGGGTAGAATTTCTGAAAATCCTGAAACCTGTTCTTAGGCATTTGTATGAGTAACATTCGCAAGCAAAAACCAAAGGGATATCTTATCGTGCCTAAGACATAATGAGAAAGACGTAAAAAAATATTTGACCCTTTTACACCCCCTCAGGGGTGGACCTTTAGAAAATCCCTAAATTGATTTTTAAACATTTGTATGAGTAACATTTGCAAGGAAAAACCAAGGCGATATCTCATCGTGCCTAAGAGATATTGAAAAACACGTAAAAACATATTTAACCTTTTTACACCCCCTTAGGAGTTTAATTTCTAAAAATGCTGAAATTCGTTTTTAAACATTTGTATGAGTAACGTTTGCAAGTAAAAACCAAGGCGATATCTCGTCGTGCCTAAGAGATAAATAGGAGAAATACGTAAAAACATATTTAGCCTTTTTACACCCCCTTAGGGGTGGATTTTGTAAAAATCCTATGATTGGTTTTTAAACATTCGTATGAGTAACATTTGCAAGCGAAAACCAAGGCGATATCTCATCGTGCCTAAGAGATATTGAGAAATAACTAAAAACATATTTAACCCTTTTACACCCCCTTAGGGGTGGACCTTTAGAAAACCCCTAAATCGATTTTTTAACATTTGTATGAGTAACATTTGCAAGGAAAAACGAAGGCGATATCTCATCGTGCCTAAGAGACATTGAAAAATACGTAAAAACATATTTAACCCTTTTACACCCGGTGAGGGGTAGAATTTTGAAGAATCCTCAAGATTGTTTTTAAACATTTGTATGAGGAACATTTGCAAGCAAAAACCAAGGCAATATCTCGTCGTGCCTAAGGGATATTGAGAAATACGTAAATACATATTGAACCCTTTTACGACCTCTTAGGGGTGGAATTTCTAAAAATGACTGAAATTGGTTTTTAAACATTTGTATGAGTAACGTTTGAAAACGAAAACCAAAGCGATATCTCATCGTGCCTACGAGATATTGAGAAATACGTAAAAACATATTTAACCCTTTTACACCCCCTTAGGGGTGGAATTTCTAAAAATCCTGAAATTAGTTTTTAAACATTTGTATGAGTAACATTTGCAAGCGAAAACCAAGGCGATATCTCAACGTGCCTTAGAGATATATAGGAGAAATACGTAAAAACATATTTAGCCTTTTTACACTCCCTTAGAGGTGGATTTTCTGAAAATCCTGTGATTCGTTTTTAAACATTTGTCTGAGTAACATTTGCAAGCGAAAGCCAAGGCGATATCTCATCGTGCCTAAGAGATATTGAGAAATACCTAAAAACATATTTAACCCTTTTACACCCCCTTAGTAGTGGACCTTTAGAAAACCCCTAAATCGATTTTTAAACATTTGTATGAGTAACATTTGCAAGGAAAAACGAAGGCGATATCTCATCGTGCCTAAGAGACATTGAAAAATACGTAAAAACATATTTAACCCTTTAACACCCCGTTAGGGGTAAAATTTTGAAGAATCCTGAAATTTATTTTTGAACATTTGTATAAGGAACATTTGCAAGCAAAAACCAAGGCAATATCTCGTCGTGCCTAAGGGATATTGAGAAATACGTAAAAACATATTTAACCCTTTTACGACCTCTTAGGGGTGGAATTTTCAAAAATCCTGAAACTTGTTTTTAGAGATTTGTATGAGTAACATTTGCAAGGAAAAACCAAGGCGATATCTCATCTCGCCTAAGAGATATTGAGAAATACGTAAAAACATATTTAACCCTTTTAAACACCCTTAGGGGTAGAATTTCTAAAAATGACTGAAATTGGTTTTTAAACATTTGCATGAGTAACATTTGCAAGCAAAAACCAAGGCAATATCTCATCGTGCCTAAGAGATATATAGCAGAAACACGTAAAAACATATTTAACCTTTTACACCCCCTTAGGGGTGGAAGTTTCAGAAATTTACGAGCGAAAACCAAGGCGATATCTCATCGTGCCTACGAGATATTGAGAAATACGTAAAAACATATTTAACCTTTTTACACCCCCTTAGGGGCGGAATTTCTAAAAATCCTGCGATTGGTTCTTAAACATTTGTATGAGTAACATTTGCAAGCGAAAACCAAGGCGATATCTCATCGTGCCTAAGAGATATTGAGAAATACCTAAAAAAATATTCAACCCTTTTACACCCCCTTAGGGGTGGACCTTTAGAAAAAATTTTAATTGATTTTTAAACATTTGTATGAGTAACATTTGCAAGGAAAAACCAAGGCGATATCTCATCGTGCCTAAAAGATATTGAGAAATACGTAAAAACATATTTAACCCTTTGACGACCTCTTAGGGGTGGAATTTCTAAAAATCCTGAAACTCGTTTTTAGACATTTGTATGTGTAACATTTGCAAGCGAAAACCAAGGCGATATTTCATCGTGTCTAAGAGATATAGAGAAATACGTAAAAAAATATTAAACCCTTTTACGCACCCTTAGGGGTAGAATTTCTAAAAATGACTGAAATTGGTTTTTAAACATTTATATGAGTAACGTTTGCAAACGAAAACCAAAGCGATATCTCATCGTGCCTACGAGATATTGAGAAATACGTAAAAACATATTTAACCCTTTTACACCCCCTTAGAGGTGGAATTTCTAAAAATCGTGAAATTGGTTTTTGAAGATTTCTATGAGTAACATTTGCAAGCAAATACCAAGGCGATATCTCAACGTGCCTAAGAGATATGAAGGAGAAATACGTAAAAACATATTTAGCCTTTTTACACCCCCTTAGGGGTGGATTTTGTAAAAATCCTGTGATTGGTTTTTGAACATTTGTATGAGTAACATTTGCAAGCGAAAACCAAGGCGATATCTCATCGTGCCTGAGAGATATATAGGAGAAACACGTAAAAACCTATATAATTTTTTACACCCCCTTAGGGGTGGAATTTTCAGAAATTTGCCAGCGAAAACCAAGGCGATATCTCATCGTGCCTAAGAGATATTGAGAAATACGTAAAAACATATTTAACTTTTTTACACCCCCTTAGGGGTAGAATTTTGAAGAATCCTGAAATCAGTTTTTAAACATTTGTACGAGTAACATTTGCAAACAAAAACTGAGGCGATATCTCATCGTGCCTAAGAGATATTGAGAAATACGTAAAAACATATTTAACCCTTTGAACCCCTATGGGGGTGGAATTTTGAAAAATTTGCAAGCAAAAACCGAGGCGGTATCTCATTGTGCCTGAGAGATATTGAGAAATACGTAACAACATATTTAACCCTTTTACACCCCCTTAGAAGTGGAATTTCTAAAAATTCTGCAATTACTTTTTGAACATTTGCATGAGTAACATTTGCAAGCAAAAACCAAGGCGATATCTCATCGCGCCTAAGAGATATATAGGAGAAATACGTAAAAACATATTTAACCTTTTACACCCCCTTAGGGGTGGAAGTTTCAGAAATTTGCGAGCGAAAACCAAGGCGATATCTCATCGTGCCTACGAGATATTGAGAAATACGTAAAAACATATTTAACCCTTTTACACCCCCTTAGAGGTGGAATTTCTAAAAATCGTGAAATTGGTTTTTGAAGATTTCTATGAGTAACATTTTCAAGCAAATACCAAGGCGATATCTCAACGTGCCTAAGAGATATATAGGAGAAATACGTAAAAACATATTTAGCCTTTTTACACCCCCTTAGGGGTGGATTTTGTAAAAATCCTGTGATTGGTTTTTGAACATTTGTATGAGTAACATTTGCGAGCGAAAACCAAGGCGATATCTCATCATGCCTGAGAGATATATAGGAGAAACACGTAAAAACATACATAATTTTTTACACCCCCTTAGGGGTGGAATTTTCAGAAATTTGCCAGCGAAAACCAAGGCGATATCTCATCGTGCCTAAGACATATTGAGAAATACGTAAAAACATATTTAACCCCTTTTACATCCCCTTAGGGGTAGAATTCCTAAAAATCCTGAAATTGATTTTTAAACATTTGTATGAGTAACGTTTGCAAACGAAAACCAAAGCGATATCTCATCGTGCCTACGAGATATTGAGAAATACGTAAAAATATATTTAACCCTTTTACACCCCCCTAGGGGTAGAATTCCTAAAAATCCTGAAATTGATTTTTAAACATTTGTATGAGTAACATTTGCAAGCGAAAACCAAGGCGATATCTCATCGTGCCTAAGAGATATTGAGAAATACGTAAAAACATATTCAACCGTTTTACACCCCCTTAGGGGTAGAATTTTGAAGAATCCTGAAATATGTTTTCGAACATTTGTATGAGGAACATTTGCAAGCAAAAACCAAGGCGATATCTCGTCGTGCCTAAGGGATATTGAGAAATACGTAAAAACATATTTAACCCTTTTACATCCCCTTAGGGGTAGAATTTCTTGAAATCCTGAATTCAGTTTTTAAACATTTGTCCGAGTAACATTTGCAAGTAGGAACCAAGGCGATATCTCATCGTGTTTAAGAGATATTGGGAAATACGTAAAAACATATTTAACGTTTTTACACCCCCTTAAGGGTAGAATTTTTAAAAATTCTGAATTTGGTTTCTAAACATTTGTCTGAGTAAGATTTGCAAGAAAAAACCAAGGCGATATCTCGTCGTGCCTAAGGGATATTGAGAAATACGTAAAAACATATTTAACCCTTTTACGACCCCTTAGGGGTAGAATTTCTTGAAATCCTGAATTCAGTTTTTAAACATTTGTCCGAGTAACATTTGCAAGTAGGAACCAAGGCGATATCTCATCGTGTTTAAGAGATATTGGGAAATACGTAAAAACATATTTAACGTTTTTACGACCTCTTAGGGGTAGAATTTCTAAAAATCCTGAAACTTGTTCTTAGACATTTGTATGAGTAACATTTGCAAGCGAAAATCAAGGCGATATCTCATCGTGCCTAAGAGATATATAGGAGAAATGGATAAAAACATATTTGGCTCTTTTACACCCCCTTAGGGGTAGAATTCTAAAGAATCCTGAAATTCGTTTTTAAACATTTGTACGAGTAACATTTGCAAACAAAAACTAAAGCGATATCTCATCGTGCCTAAGAGATATTGAGAAATACGTAAAAACATATTTAACCCTTTAAACCCTCTTTGCGGTGGAATTTTTAAAAATTCGCAAGCAAAAACCAAGGCAATATCTCGTCGTGCTTAAGTGATATTGAAAAATACGTAAAAACATATTTAACCCTTTTAAGACCTCTTAGGGGTGGAATTTCTGAACATCCTGAATCTAGTTTTTAGACATTTGTATGCGTAACATTTGCAAGCGAAAACCAAGGCGATATTTCATCGTGCCTAAGAGATATTGAGAAATACGTAAAAACATGATTAACCCTTTTACACACCCTTAGGGGTAAAATTTCTAAAATTTCTGCAATTGGTTTTTAAACATTTGCATGAGTAACATTTGCAAGCAAAAACCAAGGCGATATCTCATCGTGCCTAAGAGATATATAGGTGAAACACGTAAAAACATATTTAACCCTTTTACACCCCCTTAGGGGAGGAATTTTCAGAAATTTGCTAGCGAAAACCAAGGCCATATCTCATCGTGCCTAAGAGAGATTGAGAAATACGTAAAAACATATTAAACTTTTTACACCCCCTTAGGGGTAGAATTTTAAAGAATCCTGAAATTAGTTTTTAAACATTTGTACGAGTAACATTTGCAAACAAAAACTGAGGCGATATCTCATCGTGCCTAAGAGATATTGAGAAATACGTAAAAACATATTTAACCTTTTTACACCCCCTTAGGAGTGGAATTTCTAAAAATCCTAAAATTCGTTTTGAAACATTTGTATGAGTTACGTTTGCAAGCAAAAACCAAGGCGATATCTCATCGTGCCTAAAAGATATGAAGAAATACGTAAAAACATAATTAGACCTTTTACACCCTCTCAAGGTAGAATTTCTAGAAATCCTGAAATTGATTTTTAAACATTTGTATGAGTAACATTTGCAAGCGAAAACCAAGGCGATATCTCATCGTGCCTAAGAGATATTGAGAAATACTTAAAAACATATTCAACCGTTTTACACCCCCTTAGGGGTAGAATTTTGAAGAATCCTGAAATTGGTTTTTGAACATTTGTATGAGGAACATTTGCAAGCAAAAACGAAGGCGATATCTCGTCGTGCCTAAGGGATATTGAGAAATACGTAAAAACATATTTAACCCTCTTACATCCCCTTAGGGGTAGAATTTCTGAAAATCCTGAAACCTGTTCTTAGACATTTGTTCGAGTAACATTTGCAAGCAAAAACCAAAGGGATATCTTATCGTGCCTAAGAGATATTGAGAAATACGTAAAAAAATATTTAACCCTTTTACACCCCCTCAGGGGTAGACTTTTAGAAAATCCCTAAATTGATTTTTAAACATTTGTATGAGTAAAATTTGCAAGGAAAAACCAAGGCGATATCTCATCGTGCCTAAGAGATATTGAGAAACACGTAAAAACATATTTAACCTTTTTACACCCCCTTAATAGTTTAATTTCTAAAAATCCTAAAATTTGTTTTCAAACATTTGTATGAGTAACGTTTGCAAGTAAAAATCAAGGCGATATCTCGTCGTGCCTAAGAGATATTGAGAAACACGTAAAAACATATTTAACCTTTTTACACCCCCTTAGGAGTTTAATTCCTAAAAATCGTAAAATTGATTTTTGAAGATTTCTATGAGTAACATTTGCGAGCAAATACCAAGGCGATATCTCAACGTGAATAAAAGATATATAGGAGAAATACGTAAAAACATATTTAACCATTTTACACCCCCTTAGGTGTGGAATTTCTAAAAATCCTGCGATTGGTTTTCGAACATTTGTATGAGTAACATTTGCAAATGAAAACCAAGGCGATATCTCATCGTGCCTAAGAGATATTGAGAACCACGTAAAAACATATTCAACTCTTTTACACACCCTTAGGGGTAGAATTTTTGAAAATGATTGAATGTGGTTTTTAAACATTTGCATGAGTATCAGGAGTACAAATTGAAAATGCGGGATTTTTTTCTATTTCTGAACGTTTATTCTGAAAAAATGGTAACAAATGAATTATTCAAAGTATTGTCCATCGCTAGCCACAACTTTTTCCCATCTTTCTGGCAATTTACGGATACCGTCGCGAAAAAATTCGGCCGGCTTGGCTGCTATCCAGTCATCGACCCATTTTTGGGCTTCTTCGTAAGAATGGAAGCGCTGGTCAGCTAGGCCATGTGTCATCGATCGGAAAAGGTGGTAATCGGAAGGAGCAATATCTGGGCTATACGGCGGGTGGGGTAAGACTTCCCATTTCAGCGTTTGTAGGTATGTTTTGACCGGCACTGCAACATGTGGCCGAGCGTTGTCATGTTGCAAAATTACTTTGTCGTGTCTTTGCTCGTATTGTGGCCGTTTTTCTTTGAGTGCGCGGCTCAAACGCATCAATTGAGTTCGGTATAGTGCTCCTGTGATGGTTTCGTTCGATTTCAATAGCTCATAATACACCACACCCAGCTGGTCCCACCAAATACAGAGCATGAGCTTGGCGCCGTGAATATTTGGTTTGGCCGTCGATGATGATGCATGGCCGGGGTAACCATATGATTTTTTGCGCTTCGGGTTATCGTAATGGATCCACTTTTCATCACCAGTGACAATGCGATGCAAAAAACCCTTCCGTTTTTGCCGTTCGAGCAGCAGTTCGCATGCAAAAAAACGGCGCTCGACGTCTCTCGGCTTCAGCTCATACGGCACCCAATGTCCTTGCTTTTGGATCATGCCGAGGGCTTTTATACGATGGGAAATGGCTTGTTGTGTCACTCCCAATGAATCTGCGAGCTCTTGTTGAGTTTGACACGAGTCTTCATTGAGTATTACCTCCAATTCAGCATTCTCAAACTTTTTCACTTGGCCCGGCCGCTCTTTGTCCTCAACGTCAAAATCACCACTTCTAAACCGCACAAACCATCTCTCGCACGTTGAAACCGATGGAACATGACTCGGATAAGCCTCGGAGACCAATCGATGTGCTTCAGCAGCACTTTTCTTCAAATTAAAGAAGTAAATTAAAACTTCCCGCAAATGCTGTTTTGTTGGCACGAAACTCGACATATTGAGAGCTCAAAAAAACTATGAATTTGACACTGCGACAAATTGACACATACTGAAAATTAAAGCTATAAGACGTAGCTTTGACATGAACATAGACACAGTACTGCCTGATGCGTATAGCGTTAGTAACGCCATCTGTTATCAAACCCGCATTTTCAATTTGTACCCCTGATAACATTTGCAAGCAAAAACCAAGGCGATATCTCATCGTGCCTGAGAGATATATAGGAGAAACACGTAAAAACATATTTAATTTTTCACACCCCCTTAGGGGTGGAATTTTCAGAAATTTGCCAGCGAAAACCAAGGCGATATCTCAGCGTGCCTGAGAGATATTGAGAAATACGTAAAAACATATTAAACTTTTTACACCCCCTTAGGGGTAGAATTTTAAAGAATCCTGAAATTAGTTTTTAAACATTTGTACGAGTAACATTTGCAAACAAAAACTGAGGCGACATCTCATCGTGCCTAAGAGATACTGAGAAATACGTAAAAACATATTTAACCTTTTTACACCCCCTTAGGAGTGGAATTTCTAAAAATCCTAAAATTCGTTTTGAAACATTTGTATGAGTCACGTTTGCAAGCAAAAACCAAGGCGATATCTCATCGTGCCTAAAAGATATAAAGAAATACGTAAAAATATAATTAACCCTTTTACACCCTCTCAAAGTAGAATTTCTAGAAATCCTGAAATTGATTTTTAAACATTTGTATGAGTAACATTTGCAAGCGAAAACCAAGGCGATATCTCATCGTGCCTAAGAGATATTGAGTAATACGTAAAAACATATTTAAGCCTTTGAAACCTCTTTGCGGTGGAATTTTTAAAAATTCGCAAGCAAAAACCAAGGCAATATCTCGTCGTGCCTGAGTGATATTGAGAAATACGTAAAAACATATTTAACTTTTTTACACCCCCTTAGGGGTAGAATTTTAAAGAATCCTGAAATAAATTTTTAAACATTTGTATGAGTAACATTTGCAAACAAACACTAAGGCGATATCTCATCGTGCCTAAGAGATATTGAGAAATACGTGAAAACATATTTAACCCTTTAAACCCCTATAGGGGGGGAATTTTGAAAAATTTGCAAGCAAAAACCAAGGCGGTATCTCATCGTGCCTGAGAGATATTGAGAAATACGTAACAACATATTTAACCTTTTTACACCCCCTTAGGGGTGGATTTTGTAAAAATCTTGTGATTGGTTTTTAAACATTTGTATGAGTAACATTTGCAAGCGAAAACCAAGGCGATATCTCATCGTGCCTAAGAGATATTTAGAAATACCTAAAAACATATTTAACCCTTTTACGACCTCTTAGGGGTGGAATTTCTAAAAATCCTGAAACTTGTTTTTAGAGATTTGTATGAGTAACATTTGCAAGCAAAAACCAAGGCGATATCTCGTCGTGCCTAAGGGATATTGAGAAATATGTAAAAACATATTTAACCCTTTTACATCCCGTTAGGGGTAGAATTTCTGAAAATCCTGAAACCTGTTCTTAGACATTTGTATGAGTAACATTCGCAAGCAAAAACCAAAGAGATATCTTATCGTGCCTAAGAGATATTTAGAAATACGTAAAAAAATATTTAACACTTTTACACCCCCTCAGGGGTGGACCTTTAGAAAATCCCTAAATTCATTTTTAAACATTTGTATGAATAACATTTGCAAGGGAAAATCAAGGCGATATCTCATCGTGCCTAAGAGATATTGAGAAACACGTAAAAACATATTTAACCTTTTTACACCCCCTTAGGAGTTTAATTTCTAAAATTCCTGAAATTCGTTTGTAAACATTTGTATGAGTAACGTTTGCAAGTAAAAACCAAGGCGATATCTCGTCGTGCCTAAGGGATATTGAGAAATACGTAAAAACATATTTAACCTTTTTACACCCCCTTAGGAGTGGAATTTCTAAAAATCCTGAAACATGTTTTTAGACGTTTGTATGAGGAACATTTGCAATCGACAATCAAGGCGATATCTCATCGTGCCTAAGAGATATTGAGAAATACGTAAAAACATATTTAACCTTTTTACACCCCCTTAAGGGTGGAATTTTTAAAAATTCTGAATTTGGTTTCTAAACATTTGTCTGAGTAAGATTTGCAAGAAAAAACCAACGCGATATCTCGTCGTGCCTAAAAGATATTGAGAAATACGTAAAAACATATTTAACCCTTTTACACCCCCTTAGGGGTGGAATTTCTTAAAATCCTGGATTCAGTTTTTAAACATTTGTCCGAGTAACATTTGCAAGTAGGAACCAAGGCGATATCTCATCGTGTTTAAGAGATATTGAGAAATACGTAAAAACATATTTAACGTTTTTACGACCTCTTAGGGGTGGAATTTCTAAAAATCCTGAAACTTGTTCTTAGACATTTGTATGAGTAACATTTGCAAGCGAAAATCAAGGCGATATCTCATCGTGCCTAAGAGATATATAGGAGAAATGGATAAAAACATATTTGGCTCTTTTACACCCCCTTAGGGGTAGAATTCTAAAGAATCCTGAATTTCGTTTTTAAACATTTGTACGAGTAACATTTGCAAACAAAAACTAAGGCGATATCTCATCGTGCCTAAGAGATATTGAGAAATACGTAAAAACATATTTAACCATTTAAACCCTCTTTGCGGTGGAATTTTTAAAAATTCGCAAGCAAAAACCAAGGCAATATCTCGTCGTGCTTAAGTGATATTGAGAAATACGTAAAATCATATTTAACCCTTTTAAGACCTCTTAGGGGTGGAATTTCTGAACATCCTGAATCTAGTTTTTAGACATTTGTATGCGTAACATTTGCAAGCGAAAACCAAGGCGATATTTCATCGTGCCTAAGAGATATTGAGAAATACGTAAAAACATGATTAACCCTTTTACACACCCTTAGGGGTAAAATTTCTAAAAGGTCTGCAATTGGTTTTTAAACATTTGCATGAGTAACATTTGCAAGCAAAAACCAAGGCGATATCTCATCGTGTCTAGGAGATATATAGGTGAAACACGTAAAAACATATTTAACCCTTTTACACCCCCTTAGGGGAGGAATTTTCAGAAATTTGCTAGCGAAAACCAAGGCCATATCTCATCGTGCCTAAGAGAGATTGAGAAATACGTAAAAACATATTAAACTTTTTACACCCCCTTAGGGGTAGAATTTTAAAGAATCCTGAAATTAGTTTTTAAACATTTGTACGAGTAACATTTGCAAACAAAAACTGAGGCGATATCTCATCGTGCCTAAGAGATATTGAGAAATACGTAAAAACATATTTAACCTTTTTACACCCCCTTAGGAGTGGAATTTCTAAAAATCCTAAAATTCGTTTTGAAACATTTGTATGAGTTACGTTTGCAAGCAAAAACCAAGGCGATATCTCATCGTGCCTAAAAGATATGAAGAAATACGTAAAAACATAATTAGACCTTTTACACCCTCTCAAGGTAGAATTTCTAGAAATCCTGAAATTGATTTTTAAACATTTGTATGAGTAACATTTGCAAGCGAAAACCAAGGCGATATCTCATCGTGCCTAAGAGATATTGAGAAATACGTAAAAACATATTCAACCGTTTTACACCCCCTTAGGGGTAGAATTTTGAAGAATCCTGAAATTGGTTTTTGAACATTTGTATGAGGAACATTTGCAAGCAAAAACGAAGGCGATATCTCGTCGTGCCTAAGGGATATTGAGAAATACGTAAAAACATATTTAACCCTCTTACATCCCCTTAGGGGTAGAATTTCTGAAAATCCTGAAACCTGTTCTTAGACATTTGTTCGAGTAACATTTGCAAGCAAAAACCAAAGGGATATCTTATCGTGCCTAAGAGATATTGAGAAATACGTAAAAAAATATTTAACCCTTTTACACCCCCTCAGGGGTAGACTTTTAGAAAATCCCTAAATTGATTTTTAAACATTTGTATGAGTAAAATTTGCAAGGAAAAACCAAGGCGATATCTCATCGTGCCTAAGAGATATTGAGAAACACGTAAAAACATATTTAACCTTTTTACACCCCCTTAATAGTTTAATTTCTAAAAATCCTAAAATTTGTTTTTAAACATTTGTATGAGTAACGTTTGCAAGTAAAAATCAAGGCGATATCTCGTCGTGCCTAAGAGATATTGAGAAACACGTAAAAACATATTTAACCTTTTTACACCCCCTTAGGAGTTTAATTCCTAAAAATCGTAAAATTGATTTTTGAAGATTTCTATGAGTAACATTTGCGAGCAAATACCAAGGCGATATCTCAACGTGAATAAAAGATATATAGGAGAAATACGTAAAAACATATTTAACCATTTTACACCCCCTTAGGTGTGGAATTTCTAAAAATCCTGCGATTGGTTTTCGAACATTTGTATGAGTAACATTTGCAAATGAAAACCAAGGCGATATCTCATCGTGCCTAAGAGATATTGAGAACCACGTAAAAACATATTCAACTCTTTTACACACCCTTAGGGGTAGAATTTTTGAAAATGATTGAATGTGGTTTTTTAACATTTGCATGAGTAACATTTGCAAGCAAAAACCAAGGCGATATCTCATCGTGCCTGAGAGATATATAGGAGAAACACGTAAAAACATATTTAATTTTTCACACCCCCTTAGGGGTGGAATTTTCAGAAATTTGCCAGCGAAAACCAAGGCGATATCTCAGCGTGCCTGAGAGATATTGAGAAATACGTAAAAACATATTAAACTTTTTACACCCCCTTAGGGGTAGAATTTTAAAGAATCCTGAAATTAGTTTTTAAACATTTGTACGAGTAACATTTGCAAACAAAAACTGAGGCGACATCTCATCGTGCCTAAGAGATACTGAGAAATACGTAGAAACATATTTAACCTTTTTACACCCCCTTAGGAGTGGAATTTCTAAAAATCCTAAAATTCGTTTTGAAACATTTGTATGAGTCACGTTTGCAAGCAAAAACCAAGGCGATATCTCATCGTGCCTAAAAGATATAAAGAAATACGTAAAAATATAATTAACCCTTTTACACCCTCTCAAAGTAGAATTTCTAGAAATCCTGAAATTGATTTTTAAACATTTGTATGAGTAACATTTGCAAGCGAAAACCAAGGCGATATCTCATCGTGCCTAAGAGATATTGAGTAATACGTAAAAACATATTTAAGCCTTTGAAACCTCTTTGCGGTGGAATTTTTAAAAATTCGCAAGCAAAAACCAAGGCAATATCTCGTCGTGCCTGAGTGATATTGAGAAATACGTAAAAACATATTTAACTTTTTTACACCCCCTTAGGGGTAGAATTTTAAAGAATCCTGAAATAAATTTTTAAACATTTGTATGAGTAACATTTGCAAACAAACACTAAGGCGATATCTCATCGTGCCTAAGAGATATTGAGAAATACGTGAAAACATATTTAACCCTTTAAACCCCTATAGGGGGGGAATTTTGAAAAATTTGCAAGCAAAAACCAAGGCGGTATCTCATCGTGCCTGAGAGATATTGAGAAATACGTAACAACATATTTAACCTTTTTACACCCCCTTAGGGGTGGATTTTGTAAAAATCCTGTGATTGGTTTTTAAACATTTGTATGAGTAACATTTGCAAGCGAAAACCAAGGCGATATCTCATCGTGCCTAAGAGATATTGAGAAATACCTAAAAATATATTTAACCCTTTTACACCCGCTTAGGGGTAAACCTTTAGAAAACCCCTAAATCGATTTTTAAACATTTGTATGAGTAACATTTGCAAGGAAAAACGAAGGCGATATCTCATCGTGCCTAAGAGACATTGAAAAATACGTAAAAACATATTTAACCCTTTTACACCCCGTTAGGGGTAGAATTTTGAAGAATCCTGAATCTGGTTTTTAAACATTTGTATAAGGAACATTTGCAAGCAAAAACCAAGGCAATATCTCGTCGTGCCTAAGAGACATATAAAAATACGTAAAACCATATTTAAACCTTTTACACCCCCTTAGGAGTTTAATTTCTAAAAATCCTGAAATTCGTTTTTAAACATTTGTATGAGTAACGTTTGCAAGTAAAAACCAAGGCGATATCTCGTCGTGCCTAAGAGATATTGAGAAACACGTAAAAACATATTTAACCTTTTTACAAACCCTTAGGAGTTTAATTCCTAAAAATCGTAAAATTGATTTTTGAAGATTTCTATGAGAAACATTTGCAAGCAAATACCAAGGCGATATCTCAACGTGAATAAGAGATATATAGGAGAAATACGTAAAAACATATTTAACCATTTTACACCCCCTTAGGTGTGGAATTTCTAAAAATCCTGCAATTGGTTTTCGAACATTTGTATGAGTAAATTTTGCAAACGAAAACTAAGGCGATATCTCATCGTGCCTAAGAGATATTGCGAACCACGTAAAAACATATTTAACTCTTTTACACACCCTTAGGGGTAGAATTTTTGAAAATGACTGAATGTGGTTTTTAAACATTTGCATGAGTAACATTTGCAAGCAAAAACCAAGGCGATATGTCATCGTGCCTGAGAGATATATAGGAGAAACACGTAAAAACATATTTAATTTTTTACACCCCCTTAGGGGTGGAATTTCTAAAAATCCTGAAATTCGTTTTGAAACATTTGTATGAGTAACGTTTGCAAGCGAAAACCAAGGCGATATCTCATCGTGCCTAAGAGATATTGAGAAATACGTAAAAACATATTTAACCCTTTTACACCCCCTTAGAGGTGGAATTTCTAAAAATCGTGAAATTGGTTTTGAAGATTTCTACGAGTAACATTTGCAAGCAAATACCAAGGCGATATCTCAACGTGCCTAAGAGAAATATAGGAGAAATACGTAAAAACATATTTAGCCTTTTTACACCCCCTTAGCAGTGGATTTTGTAAAAATCTTGTGATTGGTTTTTAAACATTTGTATGAGTAACATTTGCAAGCGAAAACCAAGGCGATATCTCATCGTGCCTAAGAGATATTGAGAAATACCTAAAAACATATTTGACCCTTTTACACCCCCTTAGGGGTGGACCTTTAGAAAACCCCTAAATGGATTTTTAAACATTTGTATGAGTAACATTCGCAAGGAAAAACGAAGGCGATATCTCATCGTGCCTAAGAGACATTGAAAAATACGTAAAAACATATTTAACCCTTTTACACCCCGTTAGGGGTAGAATTTTGAAGAATCCTGAAATTGGTTTTTAAACATTTGTATGAGTAACGTTTGCAAGTAAAAACCAAGGCAATATCTCGTCGTGCCTGAGGGATATTGAGAAATACGTAAAAACATATTTAACCCTTTTACGACCTCTTAGGGGTGGAATTTCTAAAAATCCTGAAACTCGTTTTTAGAGATTTGTATGAGTAACATTTGCAAGCAAAAACCAAGGCGATATCTCGTCGTGCCTAAGAGATATATAAGAGAAATACGTAAAAACATATTTAGCCTTTTTACACCCCCTTAGGGGTGGATTTTGTAAAAATCCTATGATTGGTTTTTAAACATTTGTATGAGTAACACTTGCAAGCGAAAACCAAGGCGATATCTCATCGTGCCTAAGAGATATTGAGAAATAACTAAAAACATATTTAACCCTTTTACACCCCCTTAGAGGTGGACCTTTAGAAAACCCCTAAATCGATTTTTTAACATTTGTATGAGTAATATTTGCAAGGAAAAACGAAGGCGATATCTCATCGTGCCTAAGAGACATTGAAAAATACGTAAAAACATATTTAACCCTTTTACACCCGGTGAGGGGTAGAATTTTGAAGAATCCTCAAGATTGTTTTTAAACATTTGTATGAGGAACATTTGCAAGCAAAAACCAAGGCAATATCTCGTCGTGTCTAAGGGATATTGAGAAATACGTAAAAACATATTGAACCCTTTTACGACCTCTTAGGGGTGGAATTTCTAAAAATGACTAAAATTGGTTTTTAAACATTTGTATGAGTAACATTTGCAAGCAAAAACCAAGGCCATATCTCATCTCGCCTAAGAGATATTGAGAAATACGTAAAAACATATTTAACCCTTTTACACCCCCTTAGAGGAGGAATTTCTAAAAATCGTGAAATTGGTTTTTGAAGATTTCTATGAGTAACATTTGCAAGCAAATACCAAGGCGATATCTCAACGTGCCTAAGAGATATATAGGAGAAATACGTAAAAACATATTTAGCCTTTTTACACCCCCTTAGGGGTGGATTTTGTAAAAATCTTGTGATTGGTTTTTAAACATTTGTATGAGTAACATTTGCAAGCGAAAACCAAGGCGATATCTCATCGTGCCTAAGAGATATTTAGAAATACCTAAAAACATATTTAACCCTTTTACGACCTCTTAGGGGTGGAATTTCTAAAAATCCTGAAACTTGTTTTTAGAGATTTGTATGGGTAACATTTGCAAGCAAAAACCAAGGCGATATCTCGTCGTGCCTAAGAGATATTGAGAAATATGTAAAAACATATTTAACCCTTTTACATCCCGTGAGGGGTAGAATTTCTGAAAATCCTGAAACCTGTTCTTAGACATTTGTATGAGTAACATTCGCAAGCAAAAACCAAAGAGATATCTTGTCGTGCCTAAGAGATATTTAGAAATACGTAAAAAAATATTTAACCCTTTTACACCCCCTCAGGGGTGGACCTTTAGAAAATCCCTAAATTCATTTTTGAACATTTGTATGAATAACATTTGCAAGGGAAAATCAAGGCGATATCTCATCGTGCCTAAGAGATATTGAGAAACACGTAAAAACATATTTAACCTTTTTACACCCCCTTAGGAGTTTAATTTCTAAAAATCCTGAAATTCGTTTGTAAACATTTGTATGAGTAACGTTTGCAAGTAAAAACCAAGGCGATATCTCGTCGTGCCTAAGGGATATTGAGAAATACGTAAAAACATATTTAACCCTTTTACATCCCCTTAGGGGTAGAATTTCTAAAAATCCTGAAACCTGTTTTTAGACGTTTGTATGAGGAACATTTGCAAGCGACAATCAAGGCGATATCTCATCGTGCCTAAGAGATATTGAGAAATACGTAAAAACATATTTAACCTTTTTACACCCCCTTAAGATTGGAATTTTTAAAAATTCTGAATTTGGTTTCTAAACATTTGTCTGAGTAAGATTTGCAAGAAAAAACCAAGGCGATATCTCGTCGTGCCTAAGGGATATTGAGAAATACGTAAAAACATATTTAACCCTTTTACACCCCCTTAGGGGTAGAATTTTTTAAAATCCTGAATTCAGTTTTTAAACATTTGTCCGAGTAACATTTGCAAGTAGGAACCAAGGCGATATCTCATCGTGTTTAAGAGATATTGAGAAATACGTAAAAACATGATTAACCCTTTTACACACCCTTAGGGGTAAAATTTCTAAAAGGTCTGCAATTGGTTTTTAAACATTTGCATGAGTAACATTTGCAAGCAAAAACCAAGGCGATATCTCAACGTGCCTAAGAGATATATAGGAGAAATACGTAAAAACATATTTAGCCTTTTTACACCCCCTTAGGGGTGGATTTTGTAAAAATCTTGTGATTGGTTTTTAAACATTTGTATGAGTAACATTTGCAAGCGAAAACCAAGGCGATATCTCATCGTGCCTAAGAGATATTTAGAAATACCTAAAAACATATTTAACCCTTTTACGACCTCTTAGGGGTGGAATTTCTAAAAATCCTGAAATTCGTTTGTAAACATTTGTATGAGTAACGTTTGCAAGTAAAAACCAAGGCGATATCTCGTCGTGCCTAAGGGATATTGAGAAATACGTAAAAACATATTTAACGCTTTTACATCCCCTTAGGGGTGGAATTTCTAAAAATCCTGAAACTTGTTCTTAGACATTTGTATGAGTAACATTTGCAAGCGAAAATCAAGGCGATATCTCATCGTGCCTAAGAGATATATAGGAGAAATGGATAAAAACATATTTGGCTCTTTTACACCCCCTTAGGGGTAGAATTCTAAAGAATCCTGAAATTCATTTTTAAACATTTGTACGAGTAACATTTGCAAACAAAAACTAAGGCGATATCTCTTCGTGCCTAAGAGATATTGAGAAATACGTAAAAACATATTTAACCCTTTAAACCCTCTTTGCGGTGGAATTTTTAAAAATTCGCAAGCAAAAACCAAGGCAATATCTCGTCGTGCTTAAGTGATATTGAGAAATACGTAAAAACATATTTAACCCTTTTAAGACCTCTTAGGGGTGGAATTTCTGAACATCCTGAATCTAGTTTTTAGACATTTGTATGCGTAACATTTGCAAGCGAAAACCAAGGCGATATTTCATCGTGCCTAAGAGATATTGAGAAATACGTAAAAACATGATTAACCCTTTTACACACCCTTAGGGGTAAAATTTCTAAAAGGTCTGCAATTGGTTTTTAAACATTTGCATGAGTAACATTTGCAAGCAAAAACCAAGGCGATATCTCATCGCGCCTAAGAGATATATGAGAGAAATACGTAAAAACATATTTAACCTTTTTACACCCCCTTAAGTGTGGAATTTCTAAAAATCCTGCGATTGGTTTTTGAACATTTGTATGAGTAACATTTGCAAACGAAAACCAAGGCGATATCTCATCGTGCCTAAGAGATATTGAGAACCACGTAAAAACATATTTAACCCTTTTAAGACCTCTTAGGGGTGGAATTTCTGAACATCCTGAATCTAGTTTTTAGACATTTGTATGCGTAACATTTGCAAGCGAAAACCAAGGCGATATTTCATCGTGCCTAAGAGATATTGAGAAATACGTAAAAACATGATTAACCCTTTTACACACCCTTAGGGGTAAAATTTCTAAAAGGTCTGCAATTGGTTTTTAAACATTTGCATGAGTAACATTTGCAAGCAAAAACCAAGGCGATATCTCATCGCGCCTAAGAGATATATGAGAGAAATACGTAAAAACATATTTAACCTTTTTACACCCCCTTAAGTGTGGAATTTCTAAAAATCCTGCGATTGGTTTTTGAACATTTGTATGAGTAACATTTGCAAACGAAAACCAAGGCGATATCTCATCGTGCCTAAGAGATATTGAGAACCACGTAAAAACATATTTAATCCTTTTACACACCCTTAGGGGTAATTTTTTTAAAAATGACTGAATGTGGTTTTTAAACATTTGCATGAGTAACGGTTGCAAGCAAAAACCAAGGCGATATCTCATCGTGCCTAAGAGATATATAGGAGAAACACGTAAAAACATATTAAACCCTTTTACACCCCCTTAGGGGAGGAATTTTCAGAAATTTGCGAGCGAAAACCAAGGCCATATCTCATCGTGCCTAAGAGAGATTGAGAAATACGTAAAAACATATTAAACTTTTTACACCCCCTTAGGGGTAGAATTTTAAAGAATCCTGAAATGAGTTTTTAAACATTTGTACGAGTAACATTTGCAAACAAAAACTGAGGCGATATCTCATCGTGCCTAAGAGATATTGAGAAATACGTAAAAACATATTTAACCTTTTTACACCCCCTTAGGAGTGGAATTTCTAAAAATCCTAAAATTCGTTTTGAAACATTTGTATGAGTTACGTTTGCAAGGAAAAACCAAGGCGATATCTCATCGTGCCTAAAAGATATGAAGAAATACGTAAAAACATAATTAACCCTTTTACACCCTCTCAAGGTAGAATTTCTAGAAATCCTGAAATTGATTTTTAAACATTTGTCTGAGTGAGATTTGCAAGCGAAAATCAAGGCGATATCTCGTTGTGCCTAAGAGATATTGAGAAATACGTAAAAACATATTTAAGCCTTTAAAACCTCTTTGCGGTGGAATTTTTAAAAATTCGCAAGCAAAAACCAAGGCAATATCTCGTCGTGCCTGAGTGATATTGAGAAATACGTAAGAACATATTTAACCCTTTAAAGACCTCTTAGGGGTGGAATTTCTAAACATCCTGAATCTAGTTTTTAGACATGTGTATGCGTAACATTTGCAGACGAAAACCAAGGCGATATCTCATCGTGCCTAAGAGATATTGAGAACCACGTAAAAACATATTTAATCCTTTTACACACCCTTAGGGGTAGAATTTTTAAAAATGACTGAATGTGGTTTTTAAACATTTGCATGAGTAACATTTGCAAGCAAAAACCAAGGCGATATCTCATCGTGCCTAAGAAATATATAGGAGAAACACGTAAAAACATATTTCACCCTTTTACACCCCCTTAGGGGAGGAATTTTCAGAAATTTGCCAGCGAAAACGAAGGCCATATCTCATCGTGCCTAAGAGAGATTGAGAAATACGTAAAAACATAATAAACTTTTTACACCCCCTTAAGGGTAGAATTTTGAAGAATCCTGAAATTAGTTTTCAAACATTTGTACGAGTAACATTTGCAAACAAAAACTGAGGCGATATCTCATCGTGCTTAAGAGATATTGAGAAATACGTAAAAACATATTTAACCTTTTTACACCCCCTTAGGAGTGGAATTTCTAAAAATCCTGAAATTCGTTTTTAAACATTTGTATGAGTAACATTTGCAAGCGAAAACCAAGGCGATATCTCATCGTGCCTAAAAGATATTGAGAAATACGTAAAAACATATTTAACCGTTTTACACCCCCTTAGGGGTAGAATTTTGGAGAATCCTGAAATAGGTTTTTGAACATTTGTATGAGGAACATTTGCAAGCAAAAACTAAGGCGATATCTCATCGTGCCTAAGAGATATTGAGAAATACGTAAAAACATATTTAACATTTTAAACCCCTATAGGGGGGGGAATTTTGAAAAATTTGCAAGCAAAAACCAAGGCGATATCTCATCGTGCCTAAGAGATATTGAAAAATACGTAAAAACATATTTAGCCTTTTTACACCCCTTTAGGGGTGGATATTGTAAAAATCCTGTGATTGGTTTTTAAACATTTGTATAAGTAACATTTGCAAGCGAAAACCAAGGCGATATCTCATCGTGCCTAAGAGATATTGAGAAATACCTAAAAACATATTTAACCCTTTCACACCGCCTCAGGGGTAGACCTTTAGAAAACCCCTAAATCGATTTTTAAACATTTGTATGAGTAACATTTGCAAGGAAAAAAGAAGGCGATATCTCATCGTGCCTTAGAGACATTGAAAAATACGTAAAAACATATTTAACACTTTTACACCCCGTTAGGGGTAGAATTTTTAAGAATCCTGAAATTGATTTTTAAACATTTGTATAAGGAACATTTGCAAGCAAAAACCAAGGCAATATCTCGTCATGCCTAAGGGATATTGAGAAATACGTAAAAACATATTAAACCCTTTTACGACCTCTTAGGGGTGGATTTTCTAAAAATCCTGAAACTTGTTTTTAGAGATTTGTATGAGTAACATTTGCAAGCAAAAACCAAGGCGATATCTCATCTCGCCTAAGAGATATTGAGAAATACGTAAAAACATATTTAACCCTTTTAAACACCCTTAGGCGTAGAATTTCTAAAAATGACTGAAATTGGTTTTTAAACATTTGCATGAGTAACATTTGCAAGCAAAAACCAAGGCAATATCTCATCGTGCCTAAGAGATATATAGCAGAAACACGTAAAAACATATTTAACCGTTTTACACCCCCTTAGGGTAGAATTTGGAAGAATCCTCAAGATTGTTTCTAAACATTTGTATGAGGAACATTTGCAAGCAAAAACCAAGGCAATATCTCGTTGTGCCTAAGGGATATTGAGAAATACGTAAAAACATATTGAACGCTTTTACGACCTCTTAGGGGTGGAATTTCTAAAAATCCTGAAACTTGTTTTTGAACATTTGTATGAGTAGCGTTTGCAAGCAAAAACCAAGGCGATATCTTATCGTGCCTAAGGGATATTGAGAAACACGTAAAAACATATTTAACTTTTTACACCCCCTTAGGGGTGGAATTTCTAAAAATCCTGAAATTGGTTTTTAAACATTTTATGAGTAACTTTTGCAAGCGAAAACCAAGGCGATATCTCATCGTGACTAAGAGACATTGAAAAATACGTAAAAACATATTTAACACTTTTACACCTCCTTAGGGGTGGAATTTTAAATAATCCTGAAATTGGTTTTTAAACATTTGTATAAGGAACATTTGCAAGCGAAAACCAAGGCAATATCTCGTCGTGCCTAATGGATATTGAGAAATACGTAAAAACATATTTAACCCTTTTACGACCTCTTAGGGGTAGAATTTCTGAAAATCCTGAAACGTGTTCTTAGACATTTGTATGAGTAACATTCGCAAGCAAAAACCGAAGGGATATCTCATCGTGCCTAAGAGATATTGAGGAATACGTAAAAGAATATTTAATCATTTGACACCCCCTTAGGGGTAGAATTTCTAAAAATGACTGAAATTGGATTTTAAACATTTTCATGAGTAACGTTTACAAGCAAAAACCAAGGCGATATCTCATCGTGCCTAAGAGATATATAGCAGAAACACGTAAAAACATATTGAACCTTTTACACCCCCTTAGGGGTGGAATTTTCAAAAATTTGCGAGCGAAAACCAAGGCGATATCTCATCGTGCCTACGAGATATTAAGAAATACGTAAAAACACATTAAACCGTTTTACACCCCCTTGGGGTAGAATTTTGAAGAATCCTGAAAATCGTTTTCGAACATTTGTATGAGGAACATTTGCAAGCAAAAACCAAGGCAATATCTCGTCGTGCCTAAGGAAGATTGAGAAATACGTAAAAACATATTTAACCCTTTTACGACCTCTTAGGGGTGGAATTTCTGAAAATCCTGAAACTCGTTTTTAGAGATTTGTATGAGTAACATTTGCATGCAAAAACCAAGGCGATATCTCATCGTGCATAAGAGATATTAAGAAACCCGTAAGAACATATTTGACCCTTTTACACCCCCTTAGGGGTGGAATTTCTAAAAATCCTGAAATTGGTTTTCAAACATTTGTATGAGTAACATTTGCAAGCGAAAACCAAGGCGATATCTCAACGTGCCTAAGAGATATATAGGAGAAATACGTAAAAACATATTTAGCCTTTTTACACTCCCTTAGAGGTGGATTTTCTGAAAATCCTGTGATTGGTTTTTAAACATTTGTATGAGTAACATTTGCATGCAAAAACCAAGGCGATATCTCATCGTGCATAAGAGATATTAAGAAACACGTAAAAACATATTTAACCGTTTTACGCACCCTTAGGGGTAGAATTTCTAAAAATGACTGAAATTGGTTTTTAAACATTTGTATGAGTAAGGTTTGCAAACGAAAACCAAAGCGATATCTCATCGTGCCTACGAGATATTGAGAAATACGTAAAAACATATTTAACCCTTTTACACCCCCCTAGGGGTAGAATTCCTAAAAATCCTGAAATTGATTTTTGAACATTTGTATGAGTAACATTTGCAAGCGAAAACCAAGGCGATATCTCATCGCGCCTAAGAGATATTGAGAAATACGTAAAAACATATTCAACCGTTTTACACCTCCTTAGGGGTAGAATTTTGAAGAATCCTGAAATTGGTTTTCGAACATTTGTATGAGGAACATTTGCAAGCAAAAACCAAAGCGATATCTCGTCGTGCCTAAGGGATATTGAGAAATACGTAAAAACATATTGAACCCTCTTACATCCCCTTAGGGGTAGAATTTCTGAAAATCCTGAAACCTGTTCTTAGGCATTTGTATGAGTAACATTCGCAAGCAAAAACCAAAGGGATATCTTATCGTGCCTAAGACATAATGAGAAAGACGTAAAAAAATATTTAACCCTTTTACACCCCCTCAGGGGTGGACCTTTAGAAAATCCCTAAATTGATTTTTAAACATTTGTATGAGTAACATTTGCAAGGAAAAACCAAGGCGATATCTCATCGTGCCTAAGAGATATTGAAAAACACGTAAAAACATATTTAACCTTTTTACACCCCCTTAGGAGTTTAATTTCTAAAAATCCTGAAATTCGTTTTTAAACATTTGTATGAGTAACGTTTGCAAGTAAAAACCAAGGCGATATCTCGTCGTGCCTAAGAGATATATAGGAGAAATACGTAAAAACATATTTAGCCTTTTTACACCCCCTTAGGGGTGGATTTTGTAAAAATCCTATGATTGGTTTTTAAACATTCGTATGAGTAACATTTGCAAGCGAAAACCAAGGCGATATCTCATCGTGCCTAAGAGATATTGAGAAATAACTAAAAACATATTTAACCCTTTTACACCCCCTTAGGGGTGGACCTTTAGAAAACCCCTAAATCGATTTTTTAACATTTGTATGAGTAACATTTGCAAGGAAAAACGAAGGCGATATCTCATCGTGCCTAAGAGACATTGAAAAATACGTAAAAACATATTTAACCCTTTTACACCCGGTGAGGGGTAGAATTTTGAAGAATCCTCAAGATTGTTTTTAAACATTTGTATGAGGAACATTTGCAAGCAAAAACCAAGGCAATATCTCGTCGTGCCTAAGGGATATTGAGAAATACGTAAAAACATATTGAACCCTTTTACGACCTCTTAGGGGTGGAATTTCTAAAAATGACTGAAATTGGTTTTTAAACATTTGTATGAGTAACGTTTGCAAACGAAAACCAAAGCGATATCTCATCGTGCCTACGAGATATTGAGAAATACGTAAAAACATATTTAACCCTTTTACACCCCCTTAGAGGTGGAATTTCTAAAAATCGTGAAATTGGTTTTTGAAGATTTCTATGAGTAACATTTGCAAGCAAATACCAAGGCGATATCTCAACGTGCCTAAGAGATATATAGGAGAAATACGTAAAAACATATTTAGCCTTTTTACACCCCCTTAGGGGTGGATTTTGTAAAAATCCTGTGATTAGTTTTTAAACATTTGTATGAGTAACATTTGCAAGCGAAAACCAAGGCGATATCTCATCGTGCCTGAGAGATATATAGGAGAAACACGTAAAAACATATATAATTTTTTACACCCCCTTAGGGGTGGAATTTTCAGAAATTTGCCAGCGAAAACCAAGGCGATATCTCAGCGTGCCTAAGAGATATTGAGAAATACGTAAAAACATATTTAACTTTTTTACACCCCCTAGGGGTAGAATTTTAAAGAATCCTGAAATAAATTTTTAAACATTTGTATGAGTCACATTTGCAAACAAAAACTAAGGCGATATCTCATCGTGCCTAAGAGATATTGAGAAATACGTAAAAACATATTTAACCCTTTAAACCCCCATAGGGGGGGAATTTTGAAAAATTTGCAAGCAAAAACCAAGGCGGTATCTCATCGTGCCTGAGAGATATTGAGAAATACAAAACAACATATTTAACCTTTTTACACCCCCTTAGGGGTGGAATTTCTAAAAATCCTGAAATTGGTTTCTGAACATTTGCATGAGTAACATTTGCAAGCAAAAACCAAGGCAATATCTCATCGTGCCTAAGAGATATATAGCAGAAACACGTAATAACATATTTAACCTTTTACACCCCCTTAGGGGTGGAAGTTTCAAAAATTTGCGAGCGAAAACCAAGGCGATATCTCATCGTGCCTACGAGATATTGAGAAATACGTAAAAACATATTTAACCGTTTTACACCCCCTTAGGGTAGAATTTGGAAGAATCCTCAAGATTGTTTCTAAACATTTGTATGAGGAACATTTGCAAGCAAAAACCAAGGCAATATCTCGTTGTGCCTAAGGGATATTGAGAAATACGTAAAAACATATTGAACGCTTTTACGACCTCTTAGGGGTGGAATTTCTAAAAATCCTAAAACTTGTTTTTGAACATTTGTATGAGTAGCATTTGCAAGCAAAAACCAAGGCGATATCTTATCGTGCCTAAGGGATATTGAGAAACACGTAAAAACATATTTAACTTTTTACACCCCCTTAGGGGTGGAATTTCTAAAAATCCTGAAATTGGTTTTTCAACATTTTATGAGTAACTTTTGCAAGCGAAAACCAAAACGATATCTCATCGTGACTAAGAGACATTGGAAAATACGTAAAAACATATTTAACACTTTTACACCTCCTTAGGGGTGGAATTTTAAAGAATCCTGAAATTGGTTTTTAAACATTTGTATAAGGAACATTTGCAAGCAAAAACCAAGGCAATATCTCGTCGTGCCTAATGGATATTGAGAAATACGTAAAAACATATTTAACCCTTTTACGACCTCTTAGGGGTAGAATTTCTGAAAATCCTGAAACGTGTTCTTAGACATTTGTATGAGTAACATTCGCAAGCAAAAACCGAACGGATATCTCATCGTGCCTAAGAGATATTGAGGAATACGTAAAAGAATATTTAACCATTTTACACCCCCTTAGGGGTAGAATTTCTAAAAATGACTGAAATTGGATTTTAAACATTTTCATGAGTAACGTTTACAAGCAAAAACCAAGGCGATATCTCATCGTGCCTAAGAGATATATAGCAGAAACACGTAAAAACATATTGAACCTTTTACACCCCCTTAGGGGTGGAATTTTCAAAAATTTGCGAGCGAAAACCAAGGCGATATCTCATCGTGCCTACGAGATATTAAGAAATACGTAAAAACACATTAAACTGTTTTACACCCCCTTGGGGTAGAATTTTGAAGAATCCTGAAAATGGTTTTCAAACATTTGTATGAGGAACATTTGCAAGCAAAAACCAAGGCAATATCTCGTCGTGCCTAAGGGAGATTGAGAAATACGTAAAAACATATTTAACCCTTTTACGACCTCTTAGGGGTGGAATTTCTGAAAATCCTGAAACTCGTTTTTAGAGATTTGTATGAGTAACATTTGCATGCGAAAACCAAGGCGATATCTCATCGTGCATAAGAGATATTAAGAAACACGTAAGAACATATTTGACCCTTTTACACCCCCTTAGGGGTGGAATTTCTAAAAATCCTGAAATTGGTTTTTAAACATTTGTATGAGTAACATTTGCAAGCGAAAACCAAGGCGATATCTCAACGTGCCTTAGAGATATATAGGAGAAACTCCCTTAGACTCCCTTAGAGGTGGATTTTCTGAAAATCCTGTG
The DNA here is from genome assembly GCA_963942595.1 of Cylloceria caligata. Classification (NCBI taxonomy): domain Eukaryota; kingdom Metazoa; phylum Arthropoda; class Insecta; order Hymenoptera; family Ichneumonidae; genus Cylloceria; species Cylloceria caligata. The sequence goes on along the minus strand of OZ012708.1, from coordinate 23,099,008 downwards.
ATTGGTTTTTAAACATTTGTCTGAGTAACATTTGCAAGCGAAAGCCAAGGCGATATCTCATCGTGCCTAAGAGATATTGAGAAATACCTAAAAACATATTTAACCCTTTTACACCCCCTTAGTGGTGGACCTTTAGAAAACCCCTGAATCGATTTTTAAACATTTGTATGAGTAACATTTGCAAGGAAAAACGAAGGCGATATCTCATCGTGCCTAAGAGACATTGAAAAATACGTAAAAACATATTTAACCCTTTAACACCCCGTTAGGGGTAAAATTTTGAAGAATCCTGAAATTTGTTTTTGAACATTTGTATAAGGAACATTTGCAAGCAAAAACCAAGGCAATATCTCGTCGTGCCTAAGGGATATTGAGAAATACGTAAAAACATATTTAACCCTTTTACGACCTCTTAGGGGTGGAATTTTCAAAAATCCTTAAACTTGTTTTTAGAGATTTGTATGAGTAACATTTGCAAGGAAAAACCAAGGCGATATCTCATCTCGCCTAAGAGATATTGATAAATACGTAAAAACATATTTAACCCTTTTAAACACCCTTAGGGGTAGAATTTCTAAAAATGACTGAAATTGGTTTTTAAACATTTGTATGAGTAACATTTGCAAGGAAAAACGAAGGCGATATCTCATCGTGCCTAAGAGACATTGAAAAATACGTAAAAACATATTTAACCCTTTAACACCCCGTTAGGGGTAAAATTTTGAAGAATCCTGAAATTTGTTTTTGAACATTTGTATAAGGAACATTTGCAAGCAAAAACCAAGGCAATATCTCGTCGTGCCTAAGGGATATTGAGAAATACGTAAAAACATATTTAACCCTTTTACGACCTCTTAGGGGTGGAATTTTCAAAAATCCTGAAACTTGTTTTTAGAGATTTATATGAGTAACATTTGCAAGGAAAAACCAAGGCGATATCTCATCTCGCCTAAGAGATATTGAGAAATACGTAAAAACATATTTAACCCTTTTAAACACCCTTAGGGGTAGAATTTCTAAAAATGACTGAAATTGGTTTTTAAACATTTGCATGAGTAACATTTGCAAGCAAAAACCAAGGCAATATCTCATCGTGCCTAAGAGATATATAGCAGAAACACGTAAAAACATATTTAACCTTTTACACCCCCTTAGGGGTGGAAGTTTCAGAAATTTACGAGCGAAAACCAAGGCGATATCTCATCGTGCCTACGAGATATTGAGAAATAGGTAAAAACATATTTAACCTTTTTACACCCCCTTAGGGGCGGAATTTCTAAAAATCCTGCGATTGGTTCTTAAACATTTGTATGAGTAACATTTGCAAGCGAAAACCAAGGCGATATCTCATCGTGCCTAAGAGATATTGAGAAATACCTAAAAAAATATTCAACCCTTTTACACCCCCTTAGGGGTGGACCTTTAGAAAAAATTTTAATTGATTTTTAAACATTTGTATGAGTAACATTTGCAAGGAAAAACCAAGGCGATATCTCATCGTGCCTAAAAGATATTGAGAAATACGTAAAAACATATTTAACCCTTTGACGACCTCTTAGGGGTGGAATTTCTAAAAATCCTGAAACTCGTTTTTAGACATTTGTATGTGTAACATTTGCAAGCGAAAACCAAGGCGATATTTCATCGTGTCTAAGAGATATAGAGAAATACGTAAAAACATATTTAACCCTTTTACGCACCCTTAGGGGTAGAATTTCTAAAAATGACTGAAATTGGTTTTTAAACATTTATATGAGTAACGTTTGCAAACGAAAACCAAAGCGATATCTCATCGTGCCTACGAGATATTGAGAAATACGTAAAAACATATTTAACCCTTTTACACCCCCTTAGAGGTGGAATTTCTAAAAATCGTGAAATTGGTTTTTGAAGATTTCTATGAGTAACATTTGCAAGCAAATACCAAGGCGATATCTCAACGTGCCTAAGAGATATGAAGGAGAAATACGTAAAAACATATTTAGCCTTTTTACACCCCCTTAGGGGTGGATTTTGTAAAAATCCTGTGATTGGTTTTTGAACATTTGTATGAGTAACATTTGCAAGCGAAAACCAAGGCGATATCTCATCGTGCCTGAGAGATATATAGGAGAAACACGTAAAAACATATATAATTTTTTACACCCCCTTAGGGGTGGAATTTTCAGAAATTTGCCAGCGAAAACCAAGGCGATATCTCATCGTGCCTAAGAGATATTGAGAAATACGTAAAAACATATTTAACTTTTTTACACCCCCTTAGGGGTAGAATTTTGAAGAATCCTGAAATCAGTTTTTAAACATTTGTACGAGTAACATTTGCAAACAAAAACTGAGGCGATATCTCATCGTGCCTAAGAGATATTGAGAAATACGTAAAAACATATTTAACCCTTTGAACCCCTATGGGGGTGGAATTTTGAAAAATTTGCAAGCAAAAACCGAGGCGGTATCTCATTGTGCCTGAGAGATATTGAGAAATACGTAACAACATATTTAACCCTTTTACACCCCCTTAGAAGTGGAATTTCTAAAAATTCTGCAATTACTTTTTGAACATTTGCATGAGTAACATTTGCAAGCAAAAACCAAGGCGATATCTCATCGCGCCTAAGAGATATATAGGAGAAATACGTAAAAACATATTTAACCTTTTACACCCCCTTAGGGGTGGAAGTTTCAGAAATTTGCGAGCGAAAACCAAGGCGATATCTCATCGTGCCTACGAGATATTGAGAAATACGTAAAAACATATTTAACCCTTTTACACCCCCTTAGAGGTGGAATTTCTAAAAATCGTGAAATTGGTTTTTGAAGATTTCTATGAGTAACATTTTCAAGCAAATACCAAGGCGATATCTCAACGTGCCTAAGAGATATATAGGAGAAATACGTAAAAACATATTTAGCCTTTTTACACCCCCTTAGGGGTGGATTTTGTAAAAATCCTGTGATTGGTTTTTGAACATTTGTATGAGTAACATTTGCAAGCGAAAACCAAGGCGATATCTCATCATGCCTGAGAGATATATAGGAGAAACACGTAAAAACATACATAATTTTTTACACCCCCTTAGGGGTGGAATTTTCAGAAATTTGCCAGCGAAAACCAAGGCGATATCTCATCGTGCCTAAGACATATTGAGAAATACGTAAAAACATATTTAACCCCTTTTACATCCCCTTAGGGGTAGAATTCCTAAAAATCCTGAAATTGATTTTTAAACATTTGTATGAGTAACGTTTGCAAACGAAAACCAAAGCGATATCTCATCGTGCCTACGAGATATTGAGAAATACGTAAAAATATATTTAACCCTTTTACACCCCCCTAGGGGTAGAATTCCTAAAAATCCTGAAATTGATTTTTAAACATTTGTATGAGTAACATTTGCAAGCGAAAACCAAGGCGATATCTCATCGTGCCTAAGAGATATTGAGAAATACGTAAAAACATATTCAACCGTTTTACACCCCCTTAGGGGTAGAATTTTGAAGAATCCTGAAATATGTTTTCGAACATTTGTATGAGGAACATTTGCAAGCAAAAACCAAGGCGATATCTCGTCGTGCCTAAGGGATATTGAGAAATACGTAAAAACATATTGAACCCTCTTACATCCCCTTAGGGGTAGAATTTCTGAAAATCCTGAAACCTGTTCTTAGACATTTGTATGAGTAACATTCGCAAGCAAAAACCAAAGGGATATCTTATCGTGCCTAAGAGATATTGAGAAAGACGTAAAAAAATATTTAACCCTTTTACACCCCCTCAGGGGTGGACCTTTAGAAAATCCCTAAATTGATTTTTAAACATTTGTATGAGTAACATTCGCAAGGAAAAACCAAGGCGATATCTCATCGTGCCTAAGAGATATTGAGAAACACGTAAAAACATATTTAGCCTTTTTACACCCCCTTAGGGGTGGATTTTGTAAAAATCCTGTGATTGGTTTTTAAACATTTGTATGAGTAACATTTGCAAGCGAAAACCAAGGCGATATCTCATCGTGCCTAAGAGATATTGAGAAATAACTAAAAACATATTTAACCCTTTTACACCCCCTTAGGGGTGGACCTTTAGGAAACCCCTAAATCAATTTTTTAACATTTGTATGAGTAACATTTGCAAGGAAAAACGAAGGCGATATCTCATCGTGCCTAAGAGACATTGAAAAATACGTAAAAACATATTTAACCCTTTTACACCCGGTTAGGGGTAGAATTTTGAAGAATCCTGAAATTGGTTTTTAAACATTTGAATAAGGAACATTTGCAAGCAAAAACCAAGGCGATATCTCGTTGTGCCTAAGGGATATTGAGAAATACGTAAAAACATATTGAACGCTTTTACGACCTCTTAGGGGTGGAATTTCTAAAAATCCTGAAACTTGTTTTTGAACATTTGTATGAGTAGCATTTGCAAGCAAAAACCAAGGCGATATCTTATCGTGCCTAAGGGATATTGAGAAACACGTAAAAACATATTTAACTTTTTACACCCCCTTAGGGGTGGAATTTCTAAAAATCCTGAAATTGGTTTTTCAACATTTTATGAGTAACTTTTGCAAGCGAAAACCAAGGCGATATCTCATCGTGACTAAGAGACATTGAAAAATACGTAAAAACATATTTAACACTTTTACACCTCCTTAGGGGTGGAATTTTAAAGAATCCTGAAATTGGTTTTTAAACATTTGTATAAGGAACATTTGCAAGCAAAAACCAAGGCAATATCTCGTCGTGCCTAATGGATATTGAGAAATACGTAAAAACATATTTAACCCTTTTACGACCTCTTAGGGGTAGAATTTCTGAAAATCCTGAAACGTGTTCTTAGACATTTGTATGAGTAACATTCGCAAGCAAAAACCGAACGGATATCTCATCGTGCCTAAGAGATATTGAGGAATACGTAAAAGAATATTTAACCATTTTACACCCCCTTAGGGGTAGAATTTCTAAAAATGACTGAAATTGGATTTTAAACATTTTCATGAGTAACGTTTACAAGCAAAAACCAAGGCGATATCTCATCGTGCCTAAGAGATATATAGCAGAAACACGTAAAAACATATTGAACCTTTTACACCCCCTTAGGGCTGGAATTTTCAAAAATTTGCGAGCGAAAACCAAGGCGATATCTCATCGTGCCTACGAGATATTAAGAAATACGTAAAAACACATTAAACTGTTTTACACCCCCTTGGGGTAGAATTTTGAAGAATCCTGAAAATGGTTTTCAAACATTTGTATGAGGAACATTTGCGAGCAAAAACCAAGGCAATATCTCGTCGTGCCTAAGGGAGATTGAGAAATACGTAAAAACATATTTAACCCTTTTACGACCTCTTAGGGGTGGAATTTCTGAAAATCCTGAAACTCGTTTTTAGAGATTTGTATGAGTAACATTTGCATGCGAAAACCAAGGCGATATCTCATCGTGCATAAGAGATATTAAGAAACACGTAAGAACATATTTGACCCTTTTACACCCCCTTAGGGGTGGAATTTCTAAAAATCCTGAAATTGGTTTTTAAACATTTGTATGAGTAACATTTGCAAGCGAAAACCAAGGCGATATCTCAACGTGCCTTAGAGATATATAGGAGAAATACGTAAAAACATATTTAGCCTTTTTACACTCCCTTAGAGGTGGATTTTCTGAAAATCCTGTGATTGGTTTTTAAACATTTGTCTGAGTAACATTTGCAAGCGAAAGCCAAGGCGATATCTCATCGTGCCTAAGAGATATTGAGAAATACCTAAAAACATATTTAACCCTTTTACACCCCCTTAGTGGTGGACCTTTAGAAAACCCCTAAATCGATTTTTAAACATTTGTATGAGTAACATTTGCAAGGAAAAACGAAGGCGATATCTCATCGTGCCTAAGAGACATTGAAAAATACGTAAAAACATATTTAACCCTTTAACACCCCGTTAGGGGTAAAATTTTGAAGAATCCTGAAATTTGTTTTTGAACATTTGTATAAGGAACATTTGCAAGCAAAAACCAAGGCAATATCTCGTCGTGCCTAAGGGATATTGAGAAATACGTAAAAACATATTTAACCCTTTTACGACCTCTTAGGGGTGGAATTTTCAAAAATCCTGAAACTTGTTTTTAGAGATTTGTATGAGTAACATTTGCAAGGAAAAACCAAGGCGATATCTCATCTCGCCTAAGAGATATTGAGAAATACGTAAAAACATATTTAACCCTTTTAAACACCCTTACGGGTAGAATTTCTAAAAATGACTGAAATTGGTTTTTAAACATTTGCATGAGTAACATTTGCAAGCAAAAACCAAGGCAATATCTCATCGTGCCTAAGAGATATATAGCAGAAACACGTAAAAACATATTTAACCTTTTACACCCCCTTAGGGGTGGAAGTTTCAGAAATTTACGAGCGAAAACCAAGGCGATATCTCATCGTGCCTACGAGATATTGAGAAATACGTAAAAACATATTTAACCTTTTTACACCCCCTTAGGGGCGGAATTTCTAAAAATCCTGCGATTGGTTCTTAAACATTTGTATGAGTAACATTTGCAAGCGAAAACCAAGGCGATATCTCATCGTGCCTAAGAGATATTGAGAAATACCTAAAAAAATATTCAACCCTTTTACACCCCCTTAGGGGTGGACCTTTAGAAAAAATTTTAATTGATTTTTAAACATTTGTATGAGTAACATTTGCAAGGAAAAACCAAGGCGATATCTCATCGTGCCTAAAAGATATTGAGAAATACGTAAAAACATATTTAACCCTTTGACGACCTCTTAGGGGTGGAATTTCTAAAAATCCTGAAACTCGTTTTTAGACATTTGTATGTGTAACATTTGCAAGCGAAAACCAAGGCGATATTTCATCGTGTCTAAGAGATATAGAGAAATACGTAAAAACATATTTAACCCTTTTACGCACCCTTGGGGGTAGAATTTCTAAAAATGACTGAAATTGGTTTTTAAACATTTATATGAGTAACGTTTGCAAACGAAAACCAAAGCGATATCTCATCGTGCCTACGAGATATTGAGAAATACGTAAAAACATATTTAACCCTTTTACACCCCCTTAGAGGTGGAATTTCTAAAAATCGTGAAATTGGTTTTTGAAGATTTCTATGAGTAACATTTGCAAGCAATTACCAAGGCGATATCTCAACGTGCCTAAGAGATATGAAGGAGAAATACGTAAAAACATATTTAGCCTTTTTACACCCCCTTAGGGGTGGATTTTGTAAAAATCCTGTGATTGGTTTTTGAACATTTGTATGAGTAACATTTGCAAGCGAAAACCAAGGCGATATCTCATCGTGCCTGAGAGATATATAGGAGAAACACGTAAAAACATATATAATTTTTTACACCCCCTTAGGGGTGGAATTTTCAGAAATTTGCCAGCGAAAACCAAGGCGATATCTCATCGTGCCTAAGAGATATTGAGAAATACGTAAAAACATATTTAACTTTTTTACACCCCCTTAGGGGTAGAATTTTGAAGAATCCTGAAATCAGTTTTTAAACATTTGTACGAGTAACATTTGCAAACAAAAACTGAGGCGATATCTCATCGTGCCTAAGAGATATTGAGAAATACGTAAAAACATATTTAACCCTTTGAACCCCTATAGGGGTGGAATTTTGAAAAATTTGCAAGCAAAAACCGAGGCGGTATCTCATTGTGCCTGAGAGATATTGAGAAATACGTAACAACATATTTAACCCTTTTACACCCCCTTAGAAGTGGAATTTCTAAAAATTCTGCAATTACTTTTTGAACATTTGCATGAGTAACATTTGCAAGCAAAAACCAAGGCGATATCTCATCGCGCCTAAGAGATATATAGGAGAAATACGTAAAAACATATTTAACCTTTTACACCCCCTTAGGGGTGGAAGTTTCAGAAATTTGCGAGCGAAAACCAAGGCGATATCTCATCGTGCCTACGAGATATTGAGAAATACGTAAAAACATATTTAACCCTTTTACACCCCCTTAGAGGTGGAATTTCTAAAAATCGTGAAATTGGTTTTTGAAGATTTCTATGAGTAACATTTTCAAGCAAATACCAAGGCGATATCTCAACGTGCCTAAGAGATATATAGGAGAAATACGTAAAAACATATTTAGCCTTTTTACACCCCCTTAGGGGTGGATTTTGTAAAAATCCTGTGATTGGTTTTTGAACATTCGTATGAGTAACATTTGCAAGCGAAAACCAAGGCGATATCTCATCATGCCTAAGAGATATATAGGAGAAACACGTAAAAACATATATAATTTTTTACACCCCCTTAGGGGTGGAATTTTCAGAAATTTGCCAGCGAAAACCAAGGCGATATCTCATCGTGCCTAAGAGATATTGAGAAATACGTAAAAACATATTTAACCCTTTTACATCCCCTTAGGGGTAGAATTCCTAAAAATCCTGAAATTGATTTTTAAACATTTGTATGAGTAACGTTTGCAAACGAAAACCAAAGCGATATCTCATCGTGCCTACGAGATATTGAGAAATACGTAAAAACATATTTAACCCTTTTACACCCCCCTAGGGGTAGAATTCCTAAAAATCCTGAAATTGATTTTTAAACATTTGTATGAGTAACATTTGCAAGCGAAAACCAAGGCGATATCTCATCGTGCCTAAGAGATATTGAGAAATACGTAAAAACATATTCAACCGTTTTACACCCCCTTAGGGGTAGAATTTTGAAGAATCCTGAAATATGTTTTCGAACATTTGTATGAGGAACATTTGCAAGCAAAAACCAAGGCGATATCTCGTCGTGCCTAAGGGATATTGAGAAATACGTAAAAACATATTGAACCCTCTTACATCCCCTTGGGGGTAGAATTTCTGAAAATCCTGAAACCTGTTCTTAGACATTTGTATGAGTAACATTCGCAAGCAAAAACCAAAGGGATATCTTATCGTGCCTAAGAGATATTGAGAAAGACGTAAAAAAATATTTAACCCTTTTACACCCCCTCAGGGGTAGACCTTTAGAAAATCCCTAAATTGATTTTTAAACATTTGTATGAGTAACATTCGCAAGGAAAAACCAAGGCGATATCTCATCGTGCCTAAGAGATATTGAGAAACACGTAAAAACATATTTAGCCTTTTTACACCCCCTTAGGGGTGGATTTTGTAAAAATCCTGTGATTGGTTTTTAAACATTTTTATGAGTAACATTTGCAAGCGAAAACCAAGGCGATATCTCATCGTGCCTAAGAGATATTGAGAAATAACTAAAAACATATTTAACCCTTTTACACCCCCTTAGGGGTGGACCTTTAGAAAACCCCTAAATCAATTTTTTAACATTTGTATGGGTAACATTTGCAAGGAAAAACGAAGGCGATATCTCATCGTGCCTAAGAGACATTGAAAAATACGTAAAAACATATTTAACCCTTTTACACCCGGTTAGGGGTAGAATTTTGAAGAATCCTGAAATTCGTTTTTAAACATTTGTATAAGGAACATTTGCAAGCAAAAACCAAGGCGATATCTCATCTCGCCTAAGAGATATTGAGAAATACGTAAAAACATATTTAACCCTTTTATACACCCTAAGGGGTGGAATTTCTAAAAATGACTGAAATTGGTTTTTAAACATTTGCATGAGTAACATTTGCAAGCAAAAACCAAGGCAATATCTCATCGTCCCTAAGAGATATATAGCAGAAACACCTAAAAACATATTTAATCTTTTACACGCCCTCAGGGGTGGAAGTTTAAAAAATTTGCGAGCGAAAACCAAGGCGATATCTCATCGTGCCTACGAGATATTGAGAAATACGTCAAAACATATTTAACCGTTTTACACCCCCTTAGGGTAGAATTTTGAAGAATCCGCAAGATTGTTTTTAAACATTTGTATGAGGAACATTTGCAAGCAAAAACCAAGGCAATATCTCGTCGTGCCTAAGGGATATTGAGAAATACGTAAAAATATATTTAACTTTTTACACCCCCTTGGGGGTGGAATTTCTAAAAATCCTGAAATTGGTTTTTAAACATTTTATGAGTAACTTTTGCAAGCGAAAACCAAGGCGATATCTCATCATGCCTAAGAGACATTGAAAAATACGTAAAAACATATTTAACACTTTTACTTCTCCTTAGGGGTAGAATTTTAAAGAATCCTGAAATTGATTTTTAAACATTTGTATAAGGAACATTTGCAAACAAAAACCAAGGCAATATCTCGTCGTGCCTAAGGGATATTGAGAAATACCTAAAAACATATTTAACCCTTTTACGACCTCTTAGGGGTAGAATTTCTGAAAATCCTGAAACGTGTTCTTAGACATTTGTATGAGTAACATTCGCAAGCAAAAACCGAAGGGATATCTCATCGTGCCTAAGAGATATTGAGGAATACGTAAAAGAATATTTAATCATTTTACACCCCCTTAGGGGTAGAATTTCTAAAAATGACTGAAATTGGTTTTTAAACATTTGCATGAGTAACGTTTACAAGCAAAAACCAAGGCGATATCTCATCGTGCCTAAGAGATATATAGCAGAAACACGTAAAAACATATTGAACCTTTAACACCCCCTTAGGGGTGGAATTTTCAAAAATTTGCGAGCGAAAACCAAAGCGATATCTCATCGTGCCTACGAGATTGTAAGAAATACGTAAAAACACATTTAACCGTTTTACACCCCCTTGGGGTAGAATTTAGAAGAATCCTGAAAATCGTTTTCAAACATTTGTATGAGGAACATTTGCAAGCAAAAACCAAGGCAATATCTCGTCGTGCCTAAGGGAGATTGAGAAATACGTAAAAACATATTTTACCCTTTTACGACCTCTTAGGGGTGGAATTTCTGAAAATCCTGAAACTCGTTTTTAGAGATTTGTATGAGTAACATTTGCATGCAAAAACCAAGGCGATATCTCATCGTGCCTAAGAGATATTGAGAAACACGTAAAAACATATTTAACCTTTTTACACCCCCTTTGAGGTAGAATTTCTAAAAATCCTGAAATTGGTTTTTAAACATTCGTATGAGTAACGTTTGCCAGCAAAAACCAAGGCGATATCTCATCGTGCATAAGAGATATTAAGAAATACGTAAAAACATATTTGACCCTTTTAAACCCCCTTAGGGGTGGAATTTCTAAAAATCCTGAAATTCGTTTTTAAACATTTGTATGAGTAACATTTGCAAGCGAAAACCAAGGCGATATCTCAACGTGCCTAAGAGATATATAGGAGAAATACGTAAAAACATATTTAGCCTTTTTACACTCCCTTAGGGGTGGATTTTCTGAAAATCCTGTGATTGGTTTTTAAACATTTGTATGAGTAACATTTGCAAGCGAAAGCCAAGGCGATATCTCATCGTGCCTAAGAGATATTGAGAAATACCTAAAAACATATTTAACCCTTTTACACCCCCTTAGGGGTGGACCTTTAGAAAACCCCTAAATCGATTTTTAAACATTTGAATGAGTAACATTTGCAAGGAAAAACGAAGGCGATATCTCATCGTGCCTAAGAGACATTGAAAAATACGTAAAAACATATTTAACCCTTTTACACCCCCTTAGAGGTAGAATTTTAACGAATCCTGAAATTGGTTTTTAAACATTTGTATAAGGAACATTTGCAAGAAAAAACTAAGGCAATATCTCGTCGTGCCTAAGGGATATTGAGAAATACGTAAAACAATATTTAACCCTTTTACGACCTTTTAGGGGTTGAATTTTCAAAAATCCTAAAAATTGTTTTCAGAGATTTGTATGAGTAACATTTGCAAGCAAAAACCAAGGCGATATCTCATCTCGCCTAAAAGATATTGAGAAATACGTACAAACATATTTCACCCTTCGACGACCTCTTAGGGGTAGAATTTCTAAAACTCCTGAAATTTGTTTTTAAACATTTGTATGAGTAACATTTGCAAGCAAAAACCAAGGCGATATCTCATCGTGCCTACGAGATATTAAGAAATACGTAAAAACATATTCAACCGTTTTACACCTCCTTAGGGGTAGAATTTTGAAGAATCCTGAAATTGGTTTTCGAACATTTGTATGAGGAACATTTGCAAGCAAAAACCAAAGCGATATCTCGTCGTGCCTAAGGGATATTGAGAAATACGTAAAAACATATTTAACCCTTTTACGACCTCTTAGGGGTGGAATTTCTGAAAATCCTGAAACTCGTTTTTAGAGATTTGTATGAGTAACATTTGCATGCAAAAACCAAGGCGATATCTCATCGTGCATAAGAGATATTAAGAAACCCGTAAGAACATATTTGACCCTTTTACACCCCCTTAGGGGTGGAATTTCTAAAAATCCTGAAATTGGTTTTCAAACATTTGTATGAGTAACATTTGCAAGCGAAAACCAAGGCGATATCTCAACGTGCCTAAGAGATATATAGGAGAAATACGTAAAAACATATTTAGCCTTTTTACACTCCCTTAGAGGTGGATTTTCTGAAAATCCTGTGATTGGTTTTTAAACATTTGTATGAGTAACATTTGCATGCAAAAACCAAGGCGATATCTCATCGTGCATAAGAGATATTAAGAAACACGTAAAAACATATTTAACCGTTTTACGCACCCTTAGGGGTAGAATTTCTAAAAATGACTGAAATTGGTTTTTAAACATTTGTATGAGTAAGGTTTGCAAACGAAAACCAAAGCGATATCTCATCGTGCCTACGAGATATTGAGAAATACGTAAAAACATATTTGACCCTTTTACACCCCCTTAGGGGTAGAATTTCTAAAACTCCTGAAATTTCTTTTTAAACATTTGTATGAGTAACATTTGCAAGCAAAAACCAAGGCGATATCTCATCGTGCTTAAGAGATATTGAGAAATACGTAAGAACATATTCAATCGTTTTATACCCCCTTAGGGGTAGAATTTTAAAGAATCCTGAAATTCGTTTTTAAACATTTGTATGAGGAACATTTGCAAGGAAAAACCAAGGCGATATCTTGTCGTGCCCAAGGGATATTGAGAAATACGTGAAAACATATTTAACCCTTTTACATCCCCTAAGGCGTAGAATTTCTGAAAATCCTGAAACCTGTTTTTAGACATTTGTATGAGTAACATTCGCAAGCAAAAACCGAAGGGATATCTCATCGTGCCTAAGAGATATTGAGAAATACGTAAAAGAATATTTAAGCTTTCACACCCCCTTAGGGGTAGAATTTCTAAAAATTCTGCAATTCGTTTTTGAACATTTGCATGAGTAACATTTGCAAGCAAAAACCAAGGCGATATCTCATCGCGCCTAAGAGATATATAGGAGAAATACGTAAAAACATATTTAACCTTTTTACACCCCCTTAGAGGCGGAATTTCTAAAAATCCTGCGATCCGTTTTTAAACATTTGTATGAGTAAAATTGCAAGCGAAAACCAAGGCGGTATCTCATCGTGCCTAAGAGATATTGAGAAATACCTAAATAAATATTTAACCCTTTCACACCCCCTCAGGGGTGGACCTTTAGAAATTTTTTAATTGATTTTTAAACATTTGTATGAGTAACATTTGCAAGGAAAAACCAAGGCGATATCTCATCGTGCCTAAAAGATATTGAGAAATACGTTAAAACATATTTAACCCTTTGACGACCTCTTAGGGGTGGAATTTCTAAAAATCCTGAAACTAGTTTTTAGACATTTGTATGCGTAACATTTGCAAGCAAAAACCAAGGCGATATTTCATCGTGTCTAAGAGATATTGAGAAATACGTAAAAACGTATTTAACCCTTTAACGCACCTTTAGGGGAAGAATTTCTAAAAATGACTGAAATTGGTTTTTGAACATTTGTATGAGTAACGTTTGCAAGCGAAAACCAAGGCGATATCTCATCATGCCTAAGAGATATTGAGAAATACGTAAAAACGTATTTAACCCTTTTACACCCCCTTAGGGGTGGAATTCCTAAAAATCGTAAAATTGATTTTTGAAGATTTCTATGAGTAACATTTGCAAGCAAAAACCAAGGCGCTATCTCAACGTGCCTAAGAGATAAATGGGAGAAATACGTAAAAACATATTTAACCTCTTTACACCCCCTTAGGGGTGGAATTTCTAAAAATCCTGTGATTGGTTTTTAGACATTTGTATGAGTAACATTTGCAAACGAAAACCAAGGCGATATCTCATCGTGCCTAAGAGATATTGAGAAATACCTAACAACATATCAAACCCTTTTACACCCCCTTAGGGGTGGACCTTTAGAAAATCCCTGAATTCGTTTTTAAACATTTGTATGAGTAGCATTTGCAAGTAAAAACCAAGGCGATATCTCATCGTGCCTAAGAGATATTAAGAAATAAGTAAAAACATATTTAACCATTTTACACCCACTCAGGGTAGAATTTTTAAGAATCCTGAAATTCGTTTTCAAACATTTGTATGAGGAACATTTGCAAGCAAAAACCAAGGCAATATCTCGTCGTGCCTGAGTGATATTGAGAAATACGTAAAAACATATTTAACCCATCTAAGACCTCTTAGAGGTAGAATTTCTAAACATCCTGAAGCTAGTTTTTAGACATTTGGATGCGTAACATTTGCAAGCGAAAACCAAGGCGATATCTCATCGTGCCTAAGAGATATTGAGAAATACGTAAAAACATATTTCACCCTTTTACACACCTGTAGGGGTAGAATTTCTGAAAGATCTGCAATTGGTGTTTAAACATTTGTATGAGTACCATTTGCAAGCGAAAACCAAGGCGATATTTCATCGTGCCTAAGAGATATTGAGAAATACCTATAAACATATTTAACCCTTTTACACCCCCTTAGGGGTGGACCTTTAGAAAATCCCTGAATTGGTTTTTAAACATTTGTATGAGTAACATTTGCAAGGAAAAACCAAGGCGATATCTCATCGTGCCTAAGAGATATTGAGAAACACGTAAAAACATATTTCACCTTTTTACACCCCCTTAGGAGTTTAATTTCTAAAAATCCTGAAATTCGTTTGTAAACATTTGTATGAGTAACGTTTGCAAGTAAAAACCAAGGCGATATCTCGTCGTGCCTAAGGGATATTGAGAAATACGTAAAAACATATTTAACCCTTTTACACCCCCTTAGGGGTAAATCTTCTTAAAATCCTGAATTCAGTTTTTAAACATTTGTCCGAGTAATATTTGCAAGCAGGAACCAAGGCGATATCTCATCGTGTTTAAGAGATATTGACAAATACGTAAAAACATATTTAACCTTTTTACGACCTCTTAGGGGTGGAATTTCTTAAAATCCTGAAACTTGTTTTTAGACATTTGTATGCGTAACATTTGCAAGCGAAAATCAAGGCGATATTTCATCGTGCCTAAAAGATATTGAGAAATACGTAAAAACATATTTCACCCTTTTACACACCCGTAGGGGTAGAATTTCTGAAAGATCTGCAATTGGTGTTTAAACATTTGTATGAGTAACATTTGCAAGCGAAAACCAAGGCGATATCTCATCGTGCCTAAGAAATATTGAGAAATACCTATAAACATATTTAACCCTTTTACACCCCCTTAGGGGTGGACCTTTAGAAAATCCCTGAATTGGTTTTTAAACATTTGTATGAGTAACATTTGCAAGGAAAAACCAAGGCGATATCTCATCGTGCCTAAGAGATATTGAGAAATACGTAAAAACATATTTAACCCTTTTACACCCTCTCAGGGGAGAATTTTAAAGAATCCTGAAATTCGTTTTTAAACATTTGTATGAGGAACATTTGCAAGCAAAAACCAAGGCAATATCTCGTCGTGCCTGAGTGATATTGAGAAATACGTAATAACATATTTAACCCTTTTAAGACCTCTTAGGGGTGGAATTTCTAAACATCCTGAATCTAGTTTTTAGACATTTGTATGCGTAACATTTGCAAGCGAAAACCAAGGCGATATCTCATCGTGCCTAAGAGATATTGAGAACCACGTAAAAACATATTTAACCCTTTTACACACCCTTAGGGGTAGAATTTTAAAAAATGACTGAATGTGGTTTTTGAACATTTGCATGAGTAACATTTGCAAGCAAAAACCAAGGCGATATCTCATCGTGCCTAAGAGATATTTAGGAGAAACACGTAAAAACATATTTAACCCTTTTACACCCCCTTAGGGGTGGAATTTTCAGAAATTTGCCAGCGAAAACCAAGGCGATATCTCATCGTGCCTAAGAGATATTGAGAAATACGTAAAAACATTCTTAACTTTTTTACACCCCCTTAGGGGTAGAATTTTAAAGAATCCTGAAATCAGTTTTTAAACATTTGTACGAGTAACATTTGCAAACAAAAACTGAGGCGATATCTCATCGTGCCTAAGAGATATTGAGAAATACGTTTAAACATATTTAACCCTTCAAACCCCTATAGGGGTGGAATTTTGAAAAATTTGCAAGCAAAAACCAAGGCGGTATCTCATCGTGCCTGAGAGATATTGAGAAATACGTAACAACATATTTAACCCTTTTACACCCCTTTAGGGGTAAAATTTCTAAAAATTCTGCAATTACTTTTTGAACATTTGCATGAGTAACATTTGGAAGCAAAAACCAAGGCGATATCTCATCGCGCCTGAGAGATATATAGGAGAAATACGTTAAAATATATTTAACCTTTTTACACCCCCCTAGGGGTAGAATTCCTAAAAATCCTGTTATTGGTTTCTAAACATTTGTATGAGTAACGTTCGTAAGCAAAAACCAAAACTGTATCTCATCGTGCTTGAGAGATATTGAGAAATACGTAACAACATATTTAACCTTTTTACAGCCCCTTAGGGGTGGAATTTCTAAAAATCCTGAAATTCGTTTTTAAACATTTGTATGAGTAACGTTTGCAAGCGAAAACCAAGGCGATATCTCATCGTGCCTAAAAGATTCTGAGAAATACGTATTATTATTATTATTATTATATTATTATTATTATTATTATTATTATTATTATTATTATTATTATTATTATTATTATTATTCCCCCCGGCTGGCTGCCACCTCGTCGTGGTGGGGGGGCCGAATCGCGGCGGCATGTCAAGCCAGGCATGTAGCCGCGTGAACAAAGAGCAGCCATATGGGAAGGAAACCCAGAATAAGAAAACCAACATGAAGAGTCCAATAGGAGAGCAGATTAGGGTGCAGGGGCACGGAACCCCAGTACCGGCGCCGATAGGGAGTGAGCAAGCGGGCTCCCCGGCGTCGAAAACAAGCGACCGCAGTGCTACATTGGTGGCGGACTTGGCCAGTGTAGCATCCAAGGCAACAAGCCAGGATAGCCGTAACCCCGCGAAAACGCGGCGAGGCAAAGACGAGCAGAACAACAACGACGAGACAACAGAAGACCAGACGCAAGTCGACCACTCGACGAGCGCAGCACTTCAAGTGCCAGAAGACAACAGGACTCGGGAAACAGAACTCCTACGAGATCCAAGGAAAAATCTGGAGGATGAGGCCATAGCACGGGAGGACGCCCGGCTGACGGACATACTGGATATAGCGAAGAATATGCAGAAAGCGACAAGCAGACAGAAAAATGTCAGTATGGACATTAAAACGGGGTTAATAAAGCTAGTAGAACACGTCGACGCTATTCTAGCGGAAAGACGCACCTGGAAGAAGATAAGGGAAGAGTCGAAGTGCTGGGAAGTACCACGGACCATAAGACGAGGCTCGCAGTCCTCTAACTGCAGCCAAAAACGTAGCAGGAACGTCAACAGCCCAGAGGGCACCACCGGCGACCCCCGATCAGGTAAAAGAAAGAAGCAAGACAACGAGCGGATCAAACGGAGCGAAGACCCCGACAGGAAGGCCAAAAAGGGGGCGGAAAACCAGGAGGCGAGAAAAGAAGCAAAGCCTCTCGATCGGCCTGTAAGAGCACAGGCTGAGATCGGACACGAGAGCGGCTCAGCCCCTGAAAAAGGCAGAAACAAACCACGGCTCGAGGCGACGCTAAAGGGGCTCGACCCAAGAAAGAGCTATGCCGGAGTATTGAACAATCCACTGGACAAGAAAAGGCAACGCCCGGAGGCACTGATAATCAGACCAGCAGAAGGTATATCCTATGCGGACATCTTGAGCAAAATCCGCAGCAAGGCAAAACCAGAAGATACGGAGACCGAAGTAAGGTCGATCCGACAGACCAAGGCTGGGGAAGTCCTGATAGAGCTCAGCAGGAAAACGAAGGACACAACAGCCTTCAGCGATGCCCTCAAAGCCATCCTTGGGGACAGCGCAGTAGTCCGCCAACCAAACAGAAGAACGACACTGGAAATCAGAGACCTTGATAGCCTCACTACCCAGGAGGAAGTAGAGGCGGCAATAAGAAGGGAGATATTGGACGATGCCAAGAACCTCAGAACTCGGGTAACGAAGGCAAATAGCAGAGAGCAGAAGATGGCTATAGTCGAACTCAACGAAAAAGGAGGAAAAAAATTGCTGGAACTCCAGCATATTAAGATTGGATGGGTTAGCTGCAGAGTAAGAAAACGGCTGGTAGTCCCACGCTGCTTCAGATGCAGTGGATACGGGCACACGGCTCGAAACTGCAGGGGACCCGACAGAAGCAAGCTTTGCTACAAGTGCGGCGACCCCGAACACAAAGCGAGGTCATGCACAGCCCCACTATGCTGCATACTTTGTGCCGAAAAAGGGCTGGACCACAGCAAACTGAAGCACGCACCAGGATCGGGGCGGTGCGACGTCTTCAAAGACGCTTTAGAAAGCGTGCGAAGAACCTTAAAATGATACATATAATCCAAGCAAACCTAAATAGGAGTAAGATAGCCAATGACCTGGTACAACAACTGGCCCGGGAAAAAGACGCAGATCTGCTTTTAATTTCAGAACAGTACCGGAACATGGAGGGACGATTGTGGTTCTCGGACCCCCTGGGCACAGCTGCCATCTGGGTACGAAGTCCCGCCAAAATACAGGCGGGAAGATACGGGAGTCGTCGGGGCTTCGTGTGGATCCAAAGTGGGGGGGTTACTTACTATAGTGTCTACCTTACGCCAAACGAGAGCATCCACGACTTCCGGGCAAAAATAGACGCACTGGAAGACGAGATACTCAACACAACTGGCAATGTGCTAGTAGGCGGAGATTTTAATGCCAGAGCCATTGAATGGGGTATGCCACACCCAGATTCCCGCGGCAATTACATTATGGAAATGACAGCCCGGACGAGATTGAATGTACTGAACACCGGCACGACAACAACCTTCCGCCGCCCGGGATACTCGGAAACCATCCCTGACATCTCCATGGCCTCGGAGGCTCTCACAGCACGAATCAAGGAATGGAAAGTCATAGAGGACTATACCGCTAGCGACCATCAGTTCATCCGCCTCACAATCGATGAGGAACAACACCGACAACGGGACAACCAGGAGCGGCCACGAAGATGGAACCTTGCGAAAATAAATACCGAGGTATTTGGGGAAACGATCGCGCGCGGGACGGAAAGAGTCGCAGGACAGGAGGCGAACGAAAGAGCCGGAGTGGAGACACTAGCGGCCTCAACGATCGACCTCATCACGAAAGCATGCGAAGCTTCGATGCCACGAAAGAGACCGCGCCATGACAAACAACCGGTGTACTGGTGGACGGCTGAAATCGCGGAAATTCGCAAAAAGTGCCACAGACTGAGACGGATCGCACAACGAGCGAGGAACCGAGATGACGCAAACGTTAGATCTGCGGACTACAGAGCCGAAAGAAGGATACTTCGGCGAACTATCAACCGGAGCAAGGCCGAGTGTTGGGGAAGGCTCGTGGAAGAGGTAAACTCGGACCCATGGGGACTAGGATATAAAATCGTCACACAGAAGTTGGGAGCCCTGTGCGCGACCAGTGCCATGGACGCGGCCACTATGGACCGCATTGTCGACACCCTCTTCCCGGCTCACCCTGAGAGAGCAAACACTAATCCTGCGCAAATCGAGGACTTTCCCCTCTTTAGCCTCGAAGAAGTGGAGAAAGCGATAAAATCGCTGAAAAACAAAAAGGCGCCCGGACTCGACGGCATATCAAGCGAGGTCCTAAAGATAGTTATGCAGCATAACCCACACTTGCTACTAAGACTTTATAACACGTGCCTAAGAACCGGGACGTTCTGCCACCGGTGGAAAACCTCGCGCCTGGTGTTGATCAACAAAGGTAAAGGCGATCCAGAAACACCCTCGTCTTACAGACCGCTTTGCATGCTGGACACAGCAGGCAAGGGACTCGAGAAACTGCTGAAAGCGAGACTACACCAGGCGATCGCTGTGGCTGGAGATCTGTCACCAAAGCAGTATGGCTTCCGAACAGGGCGCTCAACGGTGGACGCGGTCCAGGAAGTCACTGAGGCTGTAAGAAGAGCAGAAAACCACAATCATCACTCACGCCGAGTAGTGCTTCTGGTAACGCTAGACGTGAGAAACGCTTTTAACTCGGCGAAATGGACGGACATGCTTTCGGCCCTAGAGCATACCTTCAAGGTACCCGGCTACCTCCTTCGCATGATGGACGACTACTTGCGAGACCGCACACTGTCCTACGAAACCAGCACAGGGACAAGAAAAAAGAAGGTCACAGCCGGCGCAGCCCAGGGGTCAATCCTTGGCCCAGATCTCTGGAACGCCTCGTACGACAGCCTCCTGAGGATGGAAATGCCCGAAGAAACGGTCCTGGTGGGATATGCGGATGACGTCGTAGCACTCATTGCGGCCAGAGACGTCGAGCTAGCCCAGCTCCAACTGAACCAAGTAATGCGCAGAATCAACTGGTGGATGGACACACATGGACTTTCCCTGGCCCTAGGCAAAACAGAGATTGTTGTCCTTACAAAAAAACGAATAAACACCATACTCCCCATGTGGGTAGGAGAACAAATCGTGCAGACCAAACCAGCTGCTAAATACCTCGGGATCATGATTGACAGTAAGCTCAGCTTCGGGGAACAGATCCGGCAAACTGCGAACAAAGCTGCGAGGGGGATGAACGCCCTGAGCAGGCTGATGGCCAATACCACCGGGCCAAAATCGACCAAACGTCGGTTATTAATGAACGCAGTACAGGCGGTCCTCCTGTACGGAGCCGAAATATGGGCAGACTCACTCAACAAAGAAATATACCGAAAGCGGCTGGGTCAAGTCCAGAGAAGAGCAGCCCTTAGAGTCGCATCATCGTATCGCACGGTCTCAGAACCAGCGGTTCTCGTTATTGCCGGAATCATCCCGGTCGCACTCCTCGCGAGGGAACGTAAAGCCGTGTACTCCAAGAAAGCAGAAATAGGAAAAGAGATAGCAAGCAAGGAAGAGCGGAACCATAGTATCGACAGCTGGCAAGCGACATGGGATCAGGACCCTAGAGGGCGCTGGACTGCAAAACTTATTCCGCAGATAAGGCCATGGATAGAGAGAAAGCACGGCGAGGTGGACTACTACATCACGCAGTTCCTGAGCGGGCATGGGTATTTCAAACAATACTTGTTTAGGATCGGAAAGGCAGTCAGGCCCGAATGCTTATACTGCCCCGAAACAGGAGACGACGCAGAGCACACGTTTTTCGGATGCAACCAATGGGCGCAGAGCAGGCATATACTGGAGAGAGACCTAGGAGAGCTCACGCTGTCAAACATCGTGGACGCAATGCTGGCCAGCAGAACCAACTGGAACGCCATATCCCAATGGATACGCAGCGTCCTCTGCACCAAAAAACGGGACCTGGATAGAGGGACGGCCGAAGAAAATGAGGTCAGCCAAACGGAGGTGAGCTGAACCGGAGACAAAGGAGAAAATGAAAAGACCTAGACCTTTGAAGTAATGTGACAAACAGTTCCAAGCTAGGCACAGTAGGTGGTTTTAGTCGGTAAACCACGTGTGGGAGCCCGACACTGGGATCTATCCTTGTGCGTAAAGCATTTCCACCTGCTGTATAAAAAAAAAAAAAAAAAAAAAAAAAAAAAAAAAAAAAAAAAAAAAAAAAAAAAAAAAAAAAAAAAAAAAAAAAAAAAAATTATTATTATTATTATTATTATTATTATTATTATTATTATTATTATTATTATTATTATTATTATTATTATTATTATTATTATTATTATTATTATTATTATTATTATTATTATTATTATTATTATTATTATTATTATTATTATTATTATTATTATTATTATTATTATTATTATTATTATTATTATTATTATTATTATTATTATTATTATTATTATTATTATTATTATTATTATTATTATTATTATTATTATTATTATTATTATTATTATTATTATTATTATTATTATTATTATTATTATTATTATTATTATTATTATTATTATTATACAAGGAGTTGCGGAATCCTTTTTACGGATATCCTCCAGTCTTTTGAACTGGGGGGGTATGTGGGACTCCCAAAAAAATAGGCCTACCCACTAAACCGCCCTCTCCTTGTTGTCCTCCCCCAGACCAGGAACTATTTTGGTATTACTTCTGGCTGGGGGTTCTGTCCGTGTTCGTCCGTTCGTCTTGCTGTCTGTAACCTGTCGCGTCACGTCAGTCTGTCTGCTCGGTTAGGTGAGGCAGCCGTCTACGTTTTTTCGTCGCAGTATCGTCTCTGTATAGGTGGCAACTAGTTGCCACCATTCTGTCGAGTGGAGCATCACCTGAACAATGTTGTCCGGGGTGATGCTGCCAACAATCGTCTCCAGTTCCAGTCGGAGTCCTGTCCAGCGGTCGCACACAAAAAATGTGTGTTCCGCGTCGTCTCGTTCGTGTCCACAGTACTTACAGTCTGGCGTCCGTACTCTGTCCATGTTATAAAGGTACCGTCTAAAGTAACCGTGTCCCGTCAGGAACTGGGTGATGTAAAAATTTACGTCCCCAAAATCCCTTTCGATCCACGGTCTCAGGTCCTTTATTAGTCGTCTTGTCCAGTTGCCTGTCGCTCTTTCTGTCCATTGTTCGTGCCAAGTCTGTATCGTCTTGTCACGTTCCGCGACTGTTGCATCCTCCCGTCTTATGTCCGCGCTTCTCCCGTAGATCCTCTTTCGCTCGAAAGCTAGGAGGTCCACGGGGATTACGCCCGCAACCACCAAGACTGCTTGTGCAGAGACAGTTCGGTAGGAGCAGGCGATCCTCAGCGCACCCTGTCTTTGTACCGTTGTCATGGCGTGGCAGTACTTCTTTGTCTTCAGGGCATCTGCCCAGATCTCCGCGCCGTACAGGAGGATCGAGTGGGCTGTCGTCATTAGGAGTCGTCGTTTTCCCGGTCTCGGCCCGTTTGTGTTGGCCATTAGGCGGCTTAAGGATGCTATTCTCTTAGCCGCCTTCTGGCATGTTTTTTGTATATGAGGCCAGAAGGTCATCTTCGTATCTAGGGTCACTCCCAGGTACTTGACTTCACCTCCGGCCTTGATTTCATCCGTCCCGACCCACATGGGTAGTCTCGTCTGTATGGGTCTGCTGCTAAGGAAAGTCAGTTCTGTCTTTTCTGTTGCGAGTTGTAGTCCGTGGTCCGTCATCCAACGGCCCACTCGCCGCATCGTCTGGTTCAGTTTTTGCTGTGCCAGGTCTGGAGATTGCTCGGTGATCACCGCCGCCACGTCGTCAGCGTAGGCGACAAGGAAAACGCCAAGCGGCAATTCCAGCCTGAGCAAGCTGTCGTAGAGTCCGTTCCAAAAGTCTGGTCCCAGTATGGACCCTTGTGCAACCCCCGCGGTGATTTGTCTCGTCACCGGTCCTTCAGTCGTCTCGTACGTGATCCTTCTGTTTTTTAGGAAGTCGCCCACCACCCGAGCCAGGTAAGCCGGAACCCCGAAGTTGCCTTCAAGCGCCTCCAGGATGTCAACCCACCTGGCCGAGCTGAAGGCGTTCCTGATGTCCAAGGTCGCCAGCAGAACGATTGGTCGCGCTGCATGGCAATGTCTCTTCAAATCCAGGAAGGAATCGACCACTTTTTGAATCGCTCCAATCGTTGATCGTCCCCTCCTGAAGCCGAACTGCCGGTCTGAGAGGCCTCCGCTGGTCTGTATCGCGTCCGTCAGTCTCGGTTTTAGTAGTTGTTCATAGAGTTTACCCGTTGTGTCGAGTAAACTCAGCGACCGGTAGGCTGACGGCGTATTGGGGTCGCCCTTACCCTTAGGGATAAGAACTAGCCTTGCCGTCTTCCACCGGTCACTGAACGTTCCCGTCGTCAAGCTCGTGTTGTACAGGTCAAGAAATATCTCCGGCCTCAGGCGAACCATCAGCCGGAGAATCTCCGCCGGTACTCCGTCTGGTCCCGGCGCCTTGCCAGTCTTCATCGCGGCAGTCACTTTGGAGAGCGCCTCCGCGGTAAATATGGGGGCCGCCGGGGCTTCCGTGTCGTCTGTCACGTTCGTCCGTATCGGGTGAGTCGGAAACAGTCCGTCAACAATCCGTTCTGCGGTTTCGGCATCTTTGAGTTCAAGTGGAACTCGGGCCCCTAGTTTGCCAGTTACAATTTTGTAACCGGTTCCCCAGGGGTCTTCGTTCACCTCCTCGCAGAGCGGCTTCCAGCATCGCGTTTTGCTGTCCCTTATGGCGTTCGTAAGTGTTTTTCGTGACGTCTTGTAAGTGGCTTGGAGGTTTTCCCTTTCGTGTCTTCCCCAAGCCCTCGTAACTCGTCGGCGGTTTGCCAAGCAGAGCCTGCGCAGCTCGGCTATTTCGTCCGTCCACCAGTATTGTCGTTGCCTGTTTGGTCTATGTCGTCGTTTCGGCATTGTGCTGTTGCACAGCCGGTCCGTCAGTTTAGCCGTCTCGTCCGTGAGTCTTTCCGCCCTTTGCCGGCCAGTCAGTTCAGGGGGGACTTTCGTCATTGGTGCTGGTGCTGCCGCCAGCTCCTCCGAAAATTTTCGTAAGTCGAGTTTGTTGAGGTTCCACCTCGGGGGGTATTGGGTCCTCGTCCGTCTCGTCGCCGTTTGTCCTGCCACTTCGAAGACAATGTACTGGTGATCGCTGGCCGTATAGCCGTCGAAAACCCGCCACTGTCCTATCCGTGGTGATATTCTGTCCGATGTCATTGTGACGTCAGGGATGGAGTTTCCAAACCCTGGTCGTCTGTACGTCGGTACGTTTCCCGTATTTGCTACCACCAGGTCTTGCGGCCATCTCCAGCAGCAGCCGTCCACGTTTGTTTGTTGTTGTCATTCCCCACTCGATCGCCCGCGCGTTGAGGTCTCCCCCAATGATAACGTCTCCAGGCAGATTCCTGATTCCGTCTTCAAGGAGCGCCACTTTCCTCTCGAAATCCGTCGCGGCGCAGTTGGGTGTCAGGTAAACGCTGACGTAAGTGACAGCGCCGACCCTTGCCCAGACGTAATCGTCCCCGACACCGCAGTTAATTATTCGAGATTGGGCAGCGCCCCTTACCCAGATAGCTGTGGTCTCTGTCTCGTTCGTAATGTACGTTTGTGTCGTTCTTCTCCTGTACGGTTCGCACAGGATCAGAATGTCGGCGTCATGTTCGTCAGCTATCTGTGGTAGTAGCATGTCTGCTGTCCTACTCCTGTTCAGGTTTCCCTGAACTATTCTGTCCGTCTTCCGGCCTGCTTCCTGCACTCCTCCAGCGCAGCCCGGAATACCGCACACCTTCCGGTTCCCGCAAGGTGCGCTATGTCCCCGTGTCCCGTCTCAGAGCACAGTGGGCAAGCCGGTCTGTTTTTACAGTCCGTCGCGTAATGTCCCGTCTCGCCGCATTTCCTGCAGTTCTTTGTCCGATCCGCGTTCGTGCAGCTCGTCCTTGTATGTCCGTAGCCCAGGCACTTGTAGCATTTGGTCACCGTCAATCGTTGTCGTAGTCGGCATCGCACCCATCCTATCCCGATCCGGCCCCGGTCCAGCAGCACCTCGGCTTCCCGCGTCTCGAGGTCGCAGACTGCCATGTACTGCTCGGCCCGGTTCGGGCCGAAGATGTGGACACCAAAGTCGCCGTCTCGTCCCGTTTCTCGTCTCAGTGCCCGTATCACGTCCTCCGCGGTGGTAACGCAGTCCAGGTCCATGATCTCCAGTTGTGTCCTAGAAGTCACGGTCCTTACACTGCCCGTGTCCCCAACCGCGTCCTGTAGTGCGCGCTCAAACTGTTCTCGTCCGTCCGTGTCTGTCTGTATCTTGATGAGACACCGTCCGTCCTTGGTCTTCCTTAGAGCCGTCACCTGTACATGACTGTTCGTCGGGTCGACCGTCGTCCTTATCTTCCGTACGATGTCCGAGTACGTGTTGTCTTTCCCAGGTTTGACCAGTACAGCCGTACCCCTATGTTTGTGGGTCGGTCTGCGCTTTTCAGCCCGGGTCGGTACGTTCGTCTCGTCCGTTTTGTTTTTCGGTTCCGTCGTTTTTTTCTTCTTTTTTCGTTTCCTCACGGTTGTCCAGGTTTCGGCCTCCTCCGTTCTTGGGGGTGTCTTCTGTCGGGCCTCTGGTGGGGTCTTCGTCGTCTCCCGTTTCCGTTTCGTCGGTCGCGTCGCCGGTTCCGTTGTCTCCGTTTCTGTCTCTGTCAGGTCGTCTGCCATCATTTGTCCCTTCGAGGCTGTCCTGCTTTGCATGTTTAGCGCAGCGTCGGCGGCCTCAAGAATTGTCTTAATGCCGGTTTTTACCGCCATATTCATATTTTTCTGTATTGCCGCTGCCTCTTCCATTTTCGTCGCGGTCTCATGAATGAGTTGTAATAATTCTGTCAAATCGGGTTGGTTCTTATTGTAATCGTCGAATGAGGAGGTTCCAGGTTTTTCTCGATGCTTCCTTATATTTCCGACGACAGGTGGAACCGTTTTACCCTCTTCCATGGGTGGCGGTGTCGTTTCTCTCTTTCTGTATCTTAATTTCTTTTTCTTCTGATGTAGAGATCGATCTTCCGTGCCTGTTGACGAACATGACTGAAGTACACTTCTCTTTCTCAGGTTGACACTTTCAGTCACGTTCGCCAAGCTATCATCGTTCGACTCTCCCTCGATATTGTTCGTCGCGAGTTCTCCGATTGTCTTGAGTTCTTCCTCGGTCGATGTTTTTTCCAACTCCTTCTTCTGCTTAGGTTTTATTTCTTTTAAAAGTTTCTCCATATTAATCCCACGAGTAGGTCGGAATGTAGGTCTGCCTAGGCAGAGCCGCCTTGTCTAGGTAAGGTGTAAATACTGCAGGGTTCCACCCGGTGCCCTGTAGGGATCGTTCGCGACCGCTTTAGTTTACATCATTGCGGCCATGCAGCCGTAGGCACGATGCCTTCCACCGTAGCTTTTGATGTTGTGTGTTCTTAGTCTGCCTGCTCCCCATGGACCTGTCCGGCAAGGTTAGACCTGCCAGGGGCCAGAGCCCCCGCCGGCTGAGCTCCAAAGTTCATTGCAGAAACGCAAGCCCCCCCGCCGCGGCAAGGTGACACACTTGGGAGGGATTATTATTATTATTATTATTATTATTATTATTATTATTATTATTATTATTATTATTATTATTATTATTATTATTATTATTATTATTATTATTATTATTATTATTATTATTATTATTATTATTATTATTATTATTATTATTATTATTATTATTATTATTATTATTATTATTATTATTATTATTATTATTATTATTATTTTACAAGGAGTTGCGGAATCTTTTTTACGGATATCCCCTAGCCTTTCGAACTGGGGGGGTATGTGGGACTCCCAAAAAAGCAGGCCTACCCACTAAACCGCCCTCTCCTTGTTGCCCTCCCCCAGACCAGGAACTATTTCGATATTACTTCTGGCTGGGGGTTCTGTCTGTGTTCGTCCGTTCGTCTTGTTGTCTGTAACCTGTCGCGTCACGTCAGTCCGTCTGCTCAGTTAGGTGAGGCAGCCGTCTACGTTTTTTCGTCGCAGTATCGTCTCTGTATAGGTGGCAACTAGTTGCCACCATTCTGTTGAGTGGAGCATCACCTGGACAATGTTGTCCGGGGTGATGCTACCAACAATCGTCTCGAGTTCTAGTCGCAGTCCTGTCCAGTGGTCACACACAAAAAATGTGTGCTCCGCGTCGTCTCGTTCGTGTCCGCAGTACTTACAGTCTGGCGTCCGTACTCTGTTCATGTTGTAAAGGTACCTTCGGAAGTAGCCGTGTCCGGTCAGGAGCTGGGTAACCTAAACATTCACGTCCCCAAACTCCCTTCCGATCCACGGTCTCAGGTCCTTTACAAGTCGTCTCGTCCAGTTGCCTGTGCGTTCTTCTGTCCATCGATCTTGCCAAGTCTGTATTGTCCTGTTGCGCTCCGCAACTGCCGCATCCTCCCGTCTTATGTCCGCGCTTTTCCCGTAGATCCTCTTTCGCTCGAAAGCTAGGAGGTCTACGGGGATTACGCCGGCCACCACTAAAACTGCTTGGGCAGATACAGTTCGATAGGAGCAG
This sequence comes from Cylloceria caligata, assembly GCA_963942595.1. Classification (NCBI taxonomy): domain Eukaryota; kingdom Metazoa; phylum Arthropoda; class Insecta; order Hymenoptera; family Ichneumonidae; genus Cylloceria; species Cylloceria caligata. The sequence goes on along the minus strand of OZ012708.1, from coordinate 23,070,608 downwards.
GCGATCCTCAGCGCACCCCGTCTTTGTACCGTCGTCATCGCGTATCAGTACTTCTTTGTCTTCAGGGCATCTGCCCAGATCTCCGCGCCGTAAAGGAGGATCGGGTGGGCCGTCGCCATTAAAAGTCGTCGTTTGCCCGGTCTCGGTCCAGTCGTGTTAGCCATCAGGCGGCTTAGGGATGCTATCCTCTCGGCCGCCCTCTGAGCTGTTTTCTGTATATGAGGCCAGAAGGTCATCTTCGTATCCAGAGTTACCCCTAGATACTTGACTTCCCCCCCGGCCACGATTTTGTCCGTCCCGACCAACATAGGAAGTCTCGTCTGTATACGTCTTCTACTAAGGAACGTCAGTTCGGTCTTTTCTGTCGCGAGTTGTAGTCCGTGATCCGTCATCCATCGTCCCACTCGTCGCATCGTCTGGTTCAGTTTTAGCTGTGCCAGATCCGGAGACCGCTCGGTGATCACCGCCGCCACGTCATCAGCGTAAGCGACGAGTAGTACGCCGAGCGGCATTTCCAGCCTGAGCAAGCCGTCGTAAAGTCCGTTCCAAAAGTCCGGTCCCAGTATGGACCCCTGTGCAACCCCGGCGGTGATTTGCCTCGTCACTGGTCCTTCAGTCGTCTCGTACGTAATCTGTCTGTTTTTCAGGTAGTCCTCCACCACCCGAGCCAAGTAAGCCGGAACCCCGAAGTTGCTTTCAAGCGCCTCCAGGATATCGACCCACCTGGCCGAGTTGAAGGCGTTCCTGACGTCCAAGGTTGCCAGCAGAACGACAGGTCGTGCTGCGTGGCAATGTCTTTCTAAGTCCAGGAAGGAGTCAACCACTTTTTGGATCGCTCCAATCGTCGATCGACCCCTCCTGAAGCCGAACTGCAGGTCTGAAAGGCCTTCGCTGGTTTGTATCACGTCCGTCAGTCTCGGTCTCAGTAATTGTTCGTAGAGTTTACCCGTCGTGTCGAGTAAACTCAACGGCCGGTAGGCTGACGGCGTATTGGGGTCGCCCTTACCTTTAGGGATAAGAACTAGCCTTGCCGCCTTCCACCGGTCGCTAAACGTGCCCGTCGTCAAACATGTGTTGTACAGGTCGAGAAATATCTCCGGCCTCAGATTGACCATCAGCCGGATAATCTCCGCCGGTACTCCGTCTGGTCCCGGTGCCTTACCAGTCTTCATTGCGTTGGATGCCCTAGTGAGCTCCTCCGCCGTGAAGATGGGGGCTGCCGGTGTGTCCGTATCGTCTGTAACGTCCGTCCGTATCAGGTGTGTTGGAAACAAGCCGTCGACGATCCGTCGTGCGGATTCGGCTTCTTTGATTTCTGGTGGTACCCGGGCCCCTAGTTTACCGGTCACGATTTTGTAACCAGTGCCCCAGGGATCCTGATCCACCTCCTCGCAGAGCCTCCTCCAGCAACGCGTCTTGCTGTCTCGTATCGCGCTCGTCAGTGCCTTCCGTGCTGTCTTATATGCGGCTTGGAGGTTTTCCCTTTCGGGTCTTCCCCCAGCCCTCGTTACGAGTCGTCGGCTCGCCAAGCAGACCCTGCGCAGCTCGGCTATTTCGTCCGTCCACCAGTATTGTGGCTGTCTGTTCTGTCGATGTCGTCGTTTCGTCATTGTGCTATTGCACAGCCGGTCCGTCAGTTTGGCCGTCTCGTCCACCAGTCTTTCCGCTCTTTGCCGGCCAGTCAGCTCCGGAGGGACTTTTGTTATCGGTGCTGGTGCTACCACCAGCCCCTCTGAAAATTTCTGTACGTCGAGTTTGTTGAGGTTCCACCGCGGGGGGTGCTGGGTCCTCGTCCGTCTCGTCGCCGTTTGTCCTGCCACTTCAAAGACAATGTACTGGTGGTTGCTGGCCGTATAGCCGTCGAACACCCGCCATTGCCCTATCCGTGGCGATATTCTGTCCGATGTCATTGTGACGTCAGGGATGGAGTCTCCGAACCCTGGTCGTCTGTACGTCGGTGTGTTTCCTGTATTGGCTACTACCAGGTCCAGCCTTGCGACCATCTCCAGCAGCAACCGTCCACGTTTGTTCGTTGCTGTCATTCGCCACTCGATCGCCCGCGCGTTGCAGTCGCCTCCGACAACAACGTCCCCAGGCAGATCCCTGATTCCGTCCTCAAGGAGCGCTACCTTTCTTTCGAACTCCACAGCGGCGCAGTTGGGTGTCAGATAGACGCTGACGTATGTGACAGCGCCGACCCTTGCCCAGACGTAGTCGTCCCCGACACCGCAGCTTCTTATTCGAGATTGGGCAGCGCCCCTAACCCAGATAGCTGTGGTCTCCGTCTCGTTTGTAATGTACGTTTGTGTCGTTCTTCTCCTGTACGGTTCGCACAGGATCAGAATGTCGGCGTCATGTTCGTCATCTATCTGTGGTAGTAGCATGTCTGCTGTCCTACTCCTGTTCAGGTTTCCCTGAACTACTCTGTCCGTCTTCCGGCCTGCTTCCTGCACTCCTCCAGCGCAGCCCGGAACACCGCGCACCTCCCGGTTCCCGCAAGGTGCGCTACGTCCTCGTGCCCCGCCTTAGCGCACAGGAGACAAGCCGGTTCGTTCGTGCAGTCGGTAGCGTAGTGTCCAGATATACCGCACTTTCGGCAGCTCTTCGTCCTGTCCACGTCCGAGCAGTTTGCCTTCACGTGCCCGTAACCGAGACACCTGTGGCATTTTGTCACAGTCAGTCTTTTTCGGACGCAGCAGTGCACCCATCCGATACCGAGTCGTCCGCGGCGGAGCAGCACATCGGCTTCCCGCGATTCTAGCTCGCAGACCGCCATGTACTGCTCGGCGCGGTTCGGGCCAAAGATATGGACTCCGAAGTCTTCGTCTCGTCCCGTTTCCCGTCTCAGTGCCTGTACGACGTCCTCCGCAGTTGTTACGCAGTCTAGATCCATGATCTCTAATTGGACCTTAGAGGTCATGGCCCTGACGCTGCCTGCGGCCCCGATCGCGTCTTGTAGAGCGCGTCGGAAGTCGTCTCGTCCGTCTGGTCCGTTCGCGTCTGCCTGTATCTTTAGAAGACACAGGCCGTTTTTCGTCTTCCTCAGAGTCGTCACCTGCACGTGACTATTCTTCAGGTCAACGGTCGTCCGTATTTTCCGTACGATGTCCGAGTACGTGTTATCGGTTCCAGGCTTTACCAGGACAGCCGTCCCCCTGTGTTTGGGGGCCGTTCTGTGCTTCTCAGCCTGGATTTTTGTCTTTGTTTCGTGCGTGCGGTCCTTTGGTTCTGTTGTTTTTGTTTTCTTTTTTTTTTTTACTGTCTGTCAGTCTGCAGCCAGTTCCGTTTTTGGGGGTCGCTTCGGCGCGGCCTCCGGAGTGGCTCCGGTTGCCTCCCGTTTTCGTTTCGTCCGTGGCGTTTCCTGTCCTTTCGTCTCTGTTTCTGTGTCCGTCATGTCATGTGTCGTTATAAGTCCTTTCGGGGCTGCCTCCGTGCACTTATGTAGCGCCGCGTCGGCAGCCTCGAGAATCGTCTTTCTTCCTAGTTTGACCGTCATGTTTGTATTTTTCTGTTTGGCGACTGCCTCGTCCATTTTCGTCGCTGTCTTCTGTATTATTATCAGAAGTTCCGTTAGTCTAGGTTCGTTCCGTTTCAGTGTTGTGGGGTTTGGTGTTACTTTTTTCGTCTGTTCTGTCTGTGTGCGCATACCCTGATTGTCGTTGTCGTTAGCTGAGGCAGCAGAAGTAAAACTTACTCCGCTTCCTACGCTCGACGCACTGTCTGTCCTGGTTCGTCTTGGGAGGCGCAGTGTCGTTCTGTCATTTATTATTATTATTATTATTATTATTATTATTATTATTATTATTATTATTATTATTATTATTATTATTATTATTATTATTATTATTATTATTATTATTATTATTATTATTATTATTATTATTATTATTATTATTATTATTATTATTATTATTATTATTATTATTATTATTATTATTATTATTATTATTATTATTATTATTATTATTATTATACAAGAAGTTGCGGATTCCTTTTTACGGATATCCCCCAGTCTTTTGAACTGGGGGGTATGTAGGACTCCCAAAAACGTAGGCCTACCCACTAAACCGCCCTCTCCTTGTTGCCCTCCCCCAGACCAGGAACTATTTTGGTATTACTTCTGGCTGGGGGTTCTGTCCGTGTTCGTCCGTTCGTCTTGCTGTCTGTAACTTGTCGCGTCACGTCAGTCCGTCTGTTCGGTTAGGTGAGGCAGCCGTCTACGTTTTTTCGTCGCAGTATCGTCTCTGTATAGGTGGCAACTAGTTGCCACCATTCTGTCGAGTGGAGCATCACCTGAACAATGTTGTCCGGGGTGATGTTGCCAACAATCGTCTCCAGTTCCAGTCGGAGTCCTGTCCAGCGGTCGCACACAAAAAATGTGTGTTCCGCGTCGTCTCGTTCGTGTCCACAGTACTTACAGTCTGGCGTCAGTACTCTGTTCATGTTGCAAAGGTACCTTCGGAAGTAGCCGTGTCCGGTCAGGAGCTGGGTAACGTAAAAGTTTACGTCCCCAAACTTCCATCCGATCCACGGTCTCAGGTCCTTTACAAGTCGTCTCGTCCAGTTGCCTGTACGTTCTTCTGTCCATCGGTCTTGCCAAGTCCGTATCGTCCTCTTGCGCTCCGCAATTGCCGCATCCTCCCGTCTTATGTCCGCGCTTTTCTCGTGGATCCTTTTTCGCTCGAAAGCTAGAAGGTCCACGGGAATTACGCCGGCCACCACCAAAACTGCTTGTGCAGAGACAGTTCGGTAGGAGCAGGCGATCCTCAGCGCACCCTGTCTTTGTATCGTCGTCATCGCGTGGCAGTATTTCTTTGTCTTCAGGGCATCTGCCCAGATCTCTGCGCCGTAAAGGAGGATCGAGTGGGCCGTCGCCATTAAAAGTCGTCTTTTCCCCGGTCTCGGTCCAGTCGTGTTTGTCATCAGGCGGCTTAAGGATGCTATCCTCTCGGCCGCCTTCTGAGCTGTTTTTTGTATGTGAGGCCAGAAGGTCATCTTTGTATCTAGAGTTACCCCGAGATACTTGACTTCCCCCCTGGCCGTGATTTCGTCCGTCCCGACCCACATGGGAAGTCTCGTCTGTATACGTTTTCTACTGAGGATCGTCAGTTCTGTCTTTTCTGTCGCGAGTTGTAGTCCGTGATCCGTCATCCAACGTCTCACTCGTCGCATCGTCTGGTTCAGTTTTAGTTGTGCCAGATCCGGAGATCGCTCGGTGATCACCGCCGCCACGTCGTTAGCGTAAGCAACGAGGAGTACGCCGAGCGGCATTTCCAGCCTGAGCAAGCTGTCGTACAGTCCGTTCCAAAAATCTGGTTCCAGTATGGACCCTTGTGCGACCCCGGCGGTGATTTGCCTTGTCACCGGTCCTTCAGTTGTCTCGTACGTAATCTGTCTGTTTTTCAGGTAGTCCCCCACCACCCGAGCCAAGCAAGCCGGAACCCCAAAGTTGCTTTCAAGCGCCTCCAGGATATCGACCCACCTAGCCGAGTTGAAGGCGTTCCTGACGTCCAAGGTCACCAGCAGGACGATTGGTCGTGCTGCGTGGCAATGTCTGTCTAAGTCCAGGAAGGAGTCGACAACTTTTTGGATCGCTCCAATCGTCGATCGACCCTTCCTGAAGCCGAACTGCAGGTTTGAAAGGCCTCCGCTGGTCTGTATCACGTCCGTCAGTCTTGGTCTCAGTAATTGTTCGTAGAGTTTACCCGTCGTGTCAAGTAAACTCAACGGCCGGTAGGCTGACGGCGTGCTGGGGTCGCCCCTACCTTTGGGGATAAGAACCAGCCTCGCCGCCTTCCACCGGCCGCAGAACGTCCCCATCGTCAAGCACGTGTTGTACAGGTCGAGAAATATCTCCGGCTTCAGGTTGACCATCAGCCGGATATTCTCCGCCGGTACTCCGTCTGGTCCCGGCGCCTTGCCAGTCTTTATCGCGGCAGTCGCTTTGGAGAGCTCCTCTGCGGTAAATATGGGGGCCGCCGAGGCCTCCGTGTCGTCTGTCACGTTTGTCCGTATCGGGTGAGTCGGAAACAGTCCGTCAACAATCCGTTCTGCGGTTTCGGCATCTTTGAGTTCAAGTGGAACTCGGGCCCCTAGTTTGCCAGTCACAATTTTGTAACCGGTTCCCCAGGGGTCTTCGTTCACCTCCTCGCAGAGCTTCTTCCAGCATCGCGTTTTGCTGTCCCTTATAGCGTTCGTAAGTGTTTTTCGTGACGTCTTGTAAGTGGCTTGGAGGTTTTTCCTTTCGGGTCTTCCCCCATCCCTCGTAACTCGTTGGCGGTTTGCCAAGCAGAGCCTGCGCAGCTCGGCTATTTCGTCCGTCCACCAGTATTGTGGTTGCCTGTTTGGTCTATGTCGTCGTTTCGGCATTGTGCTGTTGCACAGCCGGTCCGTCCGTTTGGCCGTCTCATCCTCGAGTCTTTTCGCCCTTCGCCGGCCAGTCAGTTCAGGGGGGACTTTCGTCATTGGTGCTGGTGCTGCCGCTAGCTCCTCCGAAAATTTTCGTAAGTCGAGTTTGTTGAGGTTTCACCTCGGGGGGTACTGGGTCCTCGTCCGTCTCGTCGCCGTTTGTCCTGCCACTTCGAAGACAATGTACTGGTGATCGCTGGCCGTATAGCCGTCGAACACCTGCCACTGTCCTATCCGTGGCGATATTCTGTCCGGTGTCATTGTGACGTCAGGGATGGAGTTTCCAAACCCTGGTCGTCTGTACCTCGGTACGTTTCCCGTATTTGCTACTACCAGGTCTAGCCTTGCGGCCATCTCCAGCAGCAGCCGTCCACGTTTGTTCGTTGTTGTCATTCCCCACTTGATCGCCCGCGCGTTGAGGTCTTGAATCGCGCCGATCGTCGACCTTCCTTTTCTGAAACCGTGCTGTCTGTCCGAAAGTCCTCCAGCGGCCGCAATTGCGTCCGTCAGTCCCGGTCTTAGTAATTGTTTATAAAGCTTCCCTGTTGTGTCTAGTAAGCTCAGTGGGCGGTAGGCTGACGGCGAGTCAGGGTCCCCCTTCCCTGTAGGGATGAGGACTAGCCTCGCCCTCTTCCACCGCTCACCGAAAGTCCCTACCGTCAAACACGTATTGTACATGTCCAGGAGGAACTGCGGCCTCAGATTGCTCATCAGCCGCAGAATCTCTCCTGGCGTGCCATCGGGTCCCGGGGCCTTTCCAGCCTTCATCGCAGTGGTTGCCCTTGCGAGCTCCTCCTCGGTGAAGGGCGGTATATCCCGTGGCACCTCTCCGTGACTGTCTTCTGTCCTCGTCTCGTGCGTCGGGAAAAGTCCGTCTATGATTTTTTGTGTTGTTGGGAGGTCCATCACGTCGGGTGGCCCTCGAGTCCCGAGTCTCCCGGTTACAATCTTGTAGCCGGTGCCCCAGGGGTCTCGGTCCACTTCGTCGCATAGTTTCCTCTAACACTTGTATTTACTGTCCTTTATCGTTGTTGTCAATTTCGTCCGTGCCGCCCTGTATGCTGTTCTGAGCGTCTCTGCTTGGGGTCCTCCTCTCGCCCGAGTGAGCTTCCTCTTACAGGCTAAGCAGGCCCTTCGCATTTCCGCTATCTCGTCAGTTCACCAGTACTGTTGTTGTCGTTTTTGTCCGTAGCGTTTCTGTGGCATTGAGTCCTTGCAGAGCCGCTGGACGAGTCTCGTCGTCTCGTCTATAAGCCTTTCGGCTTTTTGTTGTCCCGTTAGTTCGTCAGGTACGTTTCTCAAGGGGTCCGCTGCTGCCAGCAGCTCCGCCGAGAATTTATCCTCGTCGAGTTTTTTCAGGTTCCACCGCGGAGGCCGCGGAATACGTTGGGCTCGTGTTGTTGTTTCGTCTCTCACTTCAAAAGCGATGTATTGGTGGTCGCTGGCGTTGTAGCCCTCCACCACCCGCCATCGCTCAATCCGTGAGAGAACTTCGTCGGACGTCAGCGTCACGTCGGGAATGGATTCCCCAAAGCCCGGTCTCCTGTATGTCGGTGTATTTCCCGTGTTTGCCACTGCTAGGTCTAGCCTTGCGGTCATCTCCAGCAGCAGCCGTCCCCGTTTGTTCGTCGTGGTCATACCCCACTCGATCGCTCTGGCGTTAAAGTCTCCCGCGACGACCACGTGTCCGTGCATGGTTCGTATCTCGTCCTCTAGGGTAGAAAGCCTCTCCCCGTACTCCCCTACGGCGCAGTTTGGCGTTAGGTAGACGCCGACGTACGTGACGGTGCCCACCCTAGCCCAGACGAAATCGTCTGCCGCGCCGCGAGCGGATACCCTGGAAGCGGCCTCCCCCCTCACCCAAATGGCGGAGGTACCCCTTCTGTTTGCAAACCACGTCGGCAATGTCTTGTCCCGGTATTGTTCTGACAGTATCAGTATAGTCGCGTCCAGTTCGTCGGCGATTTGGGGTAGCAGTGCCTGCGCCGTCTGACTCCAGTTCAGGTTTCCCTGGACTACCTTCGTCATATCTTCGTCTTTTTTCTGCTTTCCTCTAGCGCAGCTCTGAATACCGCGCAAGAGCCGGTGCCCGGTCGATGCGCCACATCCATCTTCCCAGCCTCCGTGCAGAGGAAGCAGGTCGGTTGACTGTCACACGTCTTACCGACGTGGCCCGCGCGTCCGCACTTCCAGCAAGAGCTTGTCCTGTCTGGTCCGTCGCAGTTTCGTCTCGTGTGTCCATAACCGAGGCACCGGTAGCACCTGGGTACCATTGTCCTAAGTCTGATGCGGCAAGAAACCAACCCTATTTTCAGTCTCTGTCTCGTAATCAAGTCCGTGGCCCTGTGCGCCTCCAGTTCGCACACTGCCATGCATTGTCCGGATTTGTTTGGGCCAAAGATGTGTACCTTCAGGTCCCCTTTCTGTCCCGTTTCATTTTCGAGGACAGCCGAGACCTCCTCCGCAGTCGTGACGCAGTCGAGGTCCATGATCTCCAGCGTTAAACTGGGGACCAGGGCCCTGACGCGCCCTTCCTGTCCGACAGCGCTCTGGAGGGAGCGCTGGAAGTTTTGGCTTCCTTCCGGTCCCGTCTGTATTTGGAGTAACAGTCCTCCGTCTTTTGGTTTGCGGCATCCCTTGATCGTCACGTTGTCCGTCTCAGGGTCTACCTTTGTCTTGACCTGTCGCAGTAAGTCGGCGTACGTCTTTCCCTGTTGGGGCTTGACGAAGACGGCCATTCCCCGGGGCATGGGGCGTGGTCTGTCCTGTCGCACCTGTCCATTGTCTTCGTTAGTTTGTCCGGTCAGTTCCGTTTGGCGTTTATTTTGTTTCTTCTTCTTTGTCTGAGTATGCCAGCTCCCCTCTGGCTGTTGTGCCTCTGTCCGTTGCGTACTGTTTGTGGCCGGAGGTCTTTTTGCCGGCTGTTGGGGAGGGCTAGCGCTTGTCGCGTCGCGTTTCCGTTTCGGCGTCGGGTCCGTTTTTGTATTTGCGGTCTGTCTGACTGTCCCTAGGTCCCTGAGCCTTTCACACTTACTCAGGGCGACCTTAGCAGCCTCCATGGTGATTTTAATACCGTCCTTCGTTTCTTTGTTCACGTTCTTCTGTATGCCCGTTTTTTGCTGCATCAGCTTGACTCGCTCAAAGATGATTGTCTTCGTCGGGTCTGTCAGTTGCCCGTCGTTGGTAGTGCTCTTGAAGCTGTCGAGGTTTACAGCGCTAGGTGCATTTCCGATGACAAGTGGAACCGTTTTACCCTCTTCCATGGGTGGCGGTGTCGTTTCTCTCTTTCTGTATCTTAATTTCTTTTTCTTCTGATGTAGAGATCGATCTTCCGTGCCTGTTGACGAACATGACTGAAGTATACTTCTCTTTCTTAGGTTGACACTTTCGGTCACGTTCGTCAAGCTATCATCGTTAGATTCTCCCCCGATATAGTCCGTCGCGAGTTCTCCGATTTTCTTGAGCTCCTCCTCGGTCGATGTTTTTTCCAACTACTTCTTCTGCTTAGGTTTTATTTTTTTTTTTAATTTCTCCATATTGCGACGTACTGGCTATCCTATAACGCGCGGTACACACAGCAAGGCATCGCTACCGCGCGTTACACACACAGGGTAAGACCGGCCTATACTCGACAGCTTATAACGCTCGGTACGCACACAACTAAGCACCGCTACCGAGCGCCACTCACACCAGTTAGGCCGGCATATCGGTGACCAAGTCCCGTTATTCTTTTCGAAAAATACAAGAAACGGAATATTAAAAACCAACGACGATTTTTAAATGACGTACCAGTGGGCTACAGGACAGGGGCTACAGGACCGCCACTAACTATAGTGATACCGAAAGCATGGGCCAGCTGGAAGGGATTCTGGTATAAAAAGACCAGAATTTCGGCACTCGGGGAATAATTTTGTTCGCAGGTCCCGCCAACGCAGAAGTCCAGCTACCAAGAAGGAAGAGCAACCAACCCTCGCTAGGTGCAGCCGTACTGATAGAGCCCAGCTGTGGTACCTGTCACATACATCTGACGGGAAGCAGCTGAGTCGGTGCTGCGTCCAAGGCCAACGCACCGCAGACCCAAACATCAACAGAGCGGCCTGTCTCTGTCTCTCTTCCTCTCACTCTCTATGGTAGCAAGGATCAAGCAAACTCAACAGTCTACTCTCTCTCTGACACGAAATGCGTTCCGAATATTTTAAATAACGAAGATTTAAGATCTTCATATTAAAGACCAGGGAATTATGGTAGTAATTCAATAGGGATCGAATATAGAATAAAGAGGCAATAAATGCACAGGGTACGGCCCTGATATACCGAGACACTGCGCATGCACTCAGAATGCATCGCACGGACGCCGGATAGTAGCAGCGGTCGGGTGGACGCGTAAGTCGACCTCTCAAAAAATATAGATATCCACTCCTACCAACAGACCTGTAGCGTTGGAAAGTGGACTATTCAGCGGTAGAATCAAGCGACGGCCGGTCAGTTATCGACGGTACGCATGCGAAAACTCTGACCCAGGGAACGCGACGGGTAGAGAAGAATTATAGAGCAACATTTATATTTTTTAATATAATTTCAATATTAGTTAACGAATATTTTCACATTAGGAATTATATTATTTATCAACATCTCTTTTCACGTCATAGTGCATATTGTTAATCGCATGACATATCTCTATTCTCATAAATTCTATAAATTCACCCGCGTACACGATTGTAACTGCACTCGAGTGCCCGGGAATAATTACATGTAAGGCCCGAGGTAGCCAAAATACCGAGAACAACAGGGTCAGATAATTGAATCTTCTATTTATTTTCCGGATGTATCGCATAATTTTTATCTGTTCATCTGAATAAACCCTACTTCTACCTATTACAAAAGCCTAAAATTACTTTCCTTCCTGCTCGAGTCCGAACAAGCCTATTAAGGGCAATGTTAACGTTTAATACCGTTACAATATTAATCTCACGAGTAGGTCGGAATGTAGGTCCGCCTAGGCAGAGCCGCCTTGTCTAGGTAAGGTGTAAATACTGCAGGGTTCCACCCGGTGCCCTGCAGGGATCGTTCGCGACCGCTTTAGTTTACATCATTGCGGCCATGCAGCCGTAGGCACGATGCCTTCCACCGTAGCTTTTGATGTTGTGTGTTCTTAGTCTGCCTGCTTCCCCTGGACCTGTCCGGCAAGGTTAGACCTGCCAGGGGCCAGAGCCCCTGCCGGCCGAGCTCCAAAGTTCATTGCAGAAACGCAAGCCCCCCCGCCGCGTCAAGGCGAAACACTTGGGAGGGATTATTATTATTATTATTATTATTATTATTATTATTATTATTATTATTATTATTATTATTATTATTATTATTATTATTATTATTATTATTATTATTATTATTATTATTATTATTATTATTATTATTATTATTATTATTATTATTATTATTATTATTATTATTATTATTATTATTATTATTATTATTATTATTATTATTATTATTATTATTATTATTATTATTATTATTATTATTATTATTATTATTATTATTATTTGGGAACGGATATCTGTAATGCGGTGCTTCAGGTGCTTAGGGTATGGGCATCAAGCCAAAAACTGTAGTGGCCCGGATAGAAGTAAACTGTGTTATAAGTGTGGTGAAACCGGTCATAAAGGCGCTAAGTGCGATAGGGAAGCGCAGTGTGTTTTGTGCGCGGACAAAGTGCAATCGTCCTACGTGCCGGGAACAGGGAAATGTGCCGCTTTTCGGAGAGCGTTGGAAAGTGCTAAAAACAGGACCCCGACATGACAAGGGTACTTCAAGGAAATCTGAACAGGAGCAGGAGGGCCGACGACCTCCTGACACAACTGGTGCGCGAAAAAACATGTGATGTGATTATTATCAGTGAACAATATCGTGATAAAGTGAATACGAGCTGGTACGCGGACAACCTGGGCACTGCAGCCATTTGGGTCCCGAATCCCGGAAAAGGCCGAGTAGAAGATCACGGAAGGGGAAACGGCTTTGTCTAGATTAAACAGAGGGACGTTTACTACGTGAGCTGCTACTTTACGCCCAATGAAGGCATCGGGCAATTTGAAGAGAAGCTCAAAAGCCTGGAAGACAAACTACGGGACATGGAAGGAAAAATCATCGTGGCTGGAGATTTTAATGCGCGAGCGATCGAATGGGGTACGCCGCATCCGGATGGCAGAGGCAGACGAGTAATGGAAATGGTTTCACGACTAAGCCTCACAGTGCTCAACACCGGTTCAACTGCGACTTTCCGACGACCAAGCTACAGGGGAACGATACCGGACATTTCGTTTGCATCTGAACGCGCAGTGCCATGTGTAAGAAAATGGACGGTGATTGAGGACTTCACCAGCAGCGACCACCAATACATCACGTTCGAATTATTTGAAGAAGGAAACGTACCAAGGATCGACAGGGACCTACCAACAAGATGGAACGTAGCCAAAATGGACGAGAGGAAATTGGGTATAGCGATACTCAACGGACGGAGAATCTCGACGAACGTTGAAAACCCAAGTGCAGAAGAATTGGAGGACGAAATGATGTAGCTAGTACTGCAAGCCTGTAGAGCATCGATGCCGAGAAAGCAGCGACCAGCAAACAAACAGGCAGCGTACTGGTGGACCGACGAGATCGCCGATCAGCGAAAACGTTGCCTCCGACTGCGAAGGAAAGCAACACGAGCTCGAAGGAGGAATCCTGATGAGGCAGCGGTCATTGCGGCTCAATACAAAGGTGCCAAGAAGATCCTACAGCGTCAAATTGGCCACAGCAAGACGGAGCGCTGGAATTCCATTATACAGGACGTAAATAATGACCCGTGGGGATTGGGCGACAGGATAGTGACGCGGAAACGAGAAGCGTTCTCGGAAGGAAAGAGCATGGACCTGAATAGGATAAAAAACATCGTAGATACCCTATTCCCGACTCACCCACCGAGGACCGAGGAGGACCTCGACATCAGGATTGAGGACATTACGTTATTTAATGAGGAAGAGCTGATGGACGCGGTCAACTCACTGCAGAACAGAAAGGCCCTACGTCCCGACGGTGTACCGGCAGAAGTGTTGGAGGCGGTGGCAGACGCCCGTCCGAAACTGCTTCTCGACATGTACAACTGCTGCTTGAAGAGCGGAGTTTTTCCCAAACGCTGGAAGACGCAGCGTCTGGTGTTAATCAGCAAAGGCAAAGGAGACCCTAACTCCCCGTCAGCCTACAGTCACTGTGCATGCTGGACACGGCCGGGAAATTGCTGGAGAGGATGATCAAGCCGCGACTACATACAGCAATACGGGAAGCAGGTGACCTGTCCGATAGACAATTCGGTTTCAGGAAAGGACGATCCACGGTAGACGCAGTTCAAGAGGTCATGAGGACAGTTGAGGTAACGCGGGAGAGCAACCATTACTCCCGAGAGATCGTGGTATTGGTTACACTCGACGTGAAGAATACCTTTAATTCAGCAAGATGGTGCGACATGATGCGGGCGCTACAGGTACATTTCCAGGTACCAGCGTACCTCCTCGCGATGGTGCACGACTACTTGAAGGACCGAGTACTGCTCTACGACACACGAGAAGGACAACAGAGGAAAGTAATCACCTCAGGTGCAGCCCAGGGATCGATCCTCGGGCCAGATCTCTGGAACATCTCGTACGATGGAATTCTACGGATGGAAATGCCAGACGACACGTACCTGATAGGATACGCCGACGACGTCGCCGCGGTCATCACAGCAAGAGACCCCGAAGCGGTACAAAGGCGTCTTAACCAAGTAATGAGGCGGACGCACCAATGGATGGGGACCACGGCCTCAGCCTAGCCACGCAGCAGACGGAGATAGTAGTTCTCACTCGGAAGAGGATCCCGAACATACTGCGCATGCGCGTCGGAAACGAAGAAGTGGAAACAAAGGGCGCAGTGAGGTATCTCGGCATCACCCTGGACACCAAACTAACCTTCTGGGAACACATCAGGAAAGCGACAGACAAAGCGGCGACTATGGTAGCAGCACTGAGCCGTCTCATGGCAAACGTGAGAAGACCAACAACCAGCAAACGTCGGCTTCTGATGTCAGTGACGCACTCGATTCTCCTGTATGGAGCAGAGATCTAGGCGGACGCACTGGAAGCGGAAAGCCGAAGGAAGCGTACAGCCGCAGTACAAAGAAGAGGAGCCCTGAGAGTGGCCTGTGCATACCGAACGGTATCAGGGCCGGCGGCCCTCGTCATTGCTGGAGTGGTACCCATTGAGCTCCTCGCGAGAGAGAAGAAACGAGTCTACCTACGACGAGCTGAACACGATTGACAACAAATAAAGAAACAGGAGAGGAATCAAACCATGGAGCTTTGGCAGGGCATGTGGGACAGTGACGCAAGAGGAAGATGGACAACCAGACTCATCAAACATCTGGCCCTATGGACAAATCGTAAACATGGGGAAGTGACTTTCTATCTGGCCCAACTATTGAGCGGGCATGGCTTCTTTAGCGCATACCTTCACAAGATTGGGAAAGTGGAAAATCCGCGATGTATCTACGGGGATTCTGAACGCGACGACGCTCATCACACCTTCTTCGAGTGTAATCGATAGAGGGATGAGAGGGAAAGGATGGAGGAGTCACTAGGTCTTATCACCCCAGAGAACATAGTGGCATCGATGCTGATCAGCGGGGAGAAGTGGGATGCGTGGACAAATTTTGCCGAAACAGTTCTACGCCAGAAGAAACAAGAAGAAAACAATAGAGTAATAGCCGGAGCAGACAACAACTAGTTGGACATCGTGAGCATAGTGAACAGTGCAGTGCGAGAAAAGAGTGCCGAGTCCAGTGAACCACAGTGAAGTGTCACAGTGGAAACAGTTAGGGCATAAGCGTGTTAGTTAATGGAATTGGGCAGAACATCACAGCTTGTGCCGGACCGCGGCCATAAGCAAGCAGGAAAGAGTGAAAAGGCCTGGAAGGCAAAGGAACAGAACGACCCTGACAAAATGCGGAAGCGGTTCCGGGGTCGTTACACAACATCTGGAAAAAGGGTTGGTGGTTTTTAGTGGGTATAAATTACTATTATTATTATTATTTATTCTTATTTTTCCTTCTAGATGGGAGGACCTGTACACAGAGGGAGAAGATGTGTTTAATTTAAAGGAGCTGTTTGGGATGGGCCCCTTTACTCGGGAGTTGCGAGTCGGTGCACTGACGAGGTGGATCCCGGCCTTCTATGACCTGGACGGTCAGCAATTAGAGGGGGCTTCCTCAGTAACTTGGACAGAAGACATGTTGTGTTTTCTACTGAGAGAAATCGAGAAAGGCCTCTCGGAGGAGGAGAGCGTGGAGCGGGCCATAGCGAGGGGGCGTCAGACACGGCGCAATGCCATTTACGAGTGAGTAACGATGAAACCATTACACGCTCATTTCGTCTACTTTCCCTTTATGTATACATTAGTTCTCAACTTTCTTTTTCTCTTTTCTTTTCATAGGTTTCTCTATGGAGAGGATTCATGGGGGTTGACGGGGAATGACAATTCCTTATTTCCGTGTCTGAATTTATTTTATGTTTGAAATTTATGTTATGTCTTCTTCTTTTTCTTTTTTTTTTTTTTTTTGAAATTTATATTGTACTATTTATGTGCATTGTAATGAAACAAAGGGAGGGGAAGAATGGAAAACTACGAATTTTTTTTAAATAAAAGAAAAAATATATATGTATCAAGCAAAAAGATCAACACACGCGTTTGGAGTTATAACTTCAAACAAAATCCCTTAAACCCAAAACAAAAAGATATTATTCATTATGTTCTGAAATAATCTCTGCATAATCAAAGATTTCTTACTATTTTATTGTAAGTGTATGGAAATTTTCGAGAACCGTCAATAGTTAATTTGGAACCGTCCTTTGAAATTTGCCAATTTATGCTTGAGTGAAAGAGAATTAATTAACCGATCCTTAGTTGATTTTAATTAACATATACGAGGGTGGTTTGAAAAGTCCGTGCAAAGTCAGAGAGAGGGCACTACTGCTGCCTATCGAAGTTATTTTCAGTTAGTAGCATCTCTTGGAAGAACACACACCAAGTTTCAGTCAGATCGGTTTATTTCTTTGTGTTTGGCGTTCGTTTGAATCGAAGAAGTCGAAAGGTTTTCAAAACATGGACGAAAAAGAATTTCGCGTGCTGATTAAACATTACTTTATGAAAGGCAAATCGCCTCAGGAGACTAAAGAGAAGCTTGATAAACATTATGGTGACTCTGCACCTTCAATTAGAACAGTTTATAAGTGGTTTCCAATTTTTCGGAGTGGCCATATGGACACAAGTGACGCTGAACGTTCTGTTTCGGCCACTACTCCAGAAATCATTGATAAAATCCATAATATGGTGATGGATGACAGAAGAGTGAAGGTGCGTGAGATCGCTAGAGCTGTGAGCATCTCGAATGAACGGGTACATAATATTTTGCACCAACATTTGGGCATGAAAAAGTTATCCGCAAGATGGGTGCCGCGATTGCTCACGATTGATCAAAAACGAAATCGTGTGAGGTGTTGCATGGACGGTTTGCAGCTGTTGCATCGGAATCCGCAGGACTTTAAGCGTCGTTTCGTGACTGTGGATGAAACATGGATACACCACTACACTCCTGAGACCAAACAACGTCCAAATAGTGGGTTGGCAAGGGGGAATCTGCACCAAAAAAGGCGAAGACTATTCCTTCGGCCGGGAAGGTTATGGCAACTGTCTTTTGGGATTCGCAAGGAATAATCTTCATTGATTATTTGGAAAAGGGTAAAACTAATACAGGCGCATATTACTCATCGTTGTTGGACCGTTTGCAAATGGAGCTGCAAGAAAAACGTCCACGATTGGCCCACAGAAAAGTCCTTTTCCATCACGATAACGCACCAGCTTACACATGAGCAGTTGTGGCCGCAAAACTGATGAAAGTAGGGTTCCAACTCATCCCACATCCCCCCTATTCTCCAGATTTCGCTCCCTCGGACTATTACTTGTTCCCCAACATGAAGAAATGGCTGGCGGGAAAAAGATTTTACTCAAACGAGGAGGTGATTGCAGAAACGAATGCCTATTTGACAGACTTGGACAAATCCTATTATTCGGAAGGGATCAACAAACTAGAGCATCGCTGGACGAAGTGTATTAGTCTAGAAGGAGATTATGTTGAAAAATAAAAATGATCTATCCTAAAAAATTAAGTAGTTTTCATTTTTGCACGGACTTTTCAAACCGTCCTCGTACAATTATGGTTCTAGCTACTTATTGTTGTTATCGATATAATTTTTAGTTTTTCTCTTTGTTGTCATTATCCTATTTGCAATCAAGCACGATGCACTGTATCTCCGAGTTGCATTCATCGCATGTTTCTCTATTTTTGCAGCATTTGTAACAATTATTTGCGTGGAGGCAAGGGAAAAACGTCACGTTTATAGGTTGGTGATGGCAGGTTTGACATGACGGAGAGGCGGCATCTTCCTCGTGGGAGGGTGTCAGCGATGGTGTGGATAGGTCCAATGACTCCGCCCAAGGGGTAGGAGGTCGGAAATTGCGACTATCTGAAGTAATTAGTTTTTCGTCTGACTCGTCTTTGTCCGTTGCATCGAAATGTTGGTTCGCATGATTATCTTGGTTAGCGGGCGATGGAGGGGGTGCGGGAGGTCTGTGAAGTAACGATGTAATTGAATCGGCAGGTCTGGTGGACAAAGAGGAACATGGGAACGTGTTCGTAGTCATGCTCAGGAATCGACAACCTGGATTTAGCAAGACGTGTAAGTGTAAGGGGTTTGACCCGTTCCCCAACGTTTTATTTTAATTCCACAATAAAAACAAGTTACTCTGTCCTTTTTCCCAGAATAAAAGAATCCAGCATCTACTAATGTTACTGGTTTTATCGGTAGCGTCTCAGGCTAGGAAAGGAAGCTTTCCATGCGGTCTGTATAGTTTTCGTAAGTGGGGTACGAGGGCTGTAGGCCGTCGTCACTGGAACATGCCCATTCTAGACAGTCGAGGGTGGCTCGGAGCCTTGCCAATAGTCTGGCGATAAATCTCTGATCGCAGGTAGGGGGGCTCTCGTACAGTTCTGTCTGAGAGGCGGGGGTTAGCGAGGAAAAAGGATGGCGACGAGGTGTTTGACCGGGTCGTCGGCTTCCTATACTCATTATTATGTAACGACAATTAGGGCTCCATACAGCATGCTTTTTCCAAGGGTTGTCAGAAATTTCGCAATTGTCTAATGATACTCCGCAGTGAAAACACCTGATTTTAGTCTGGCTGCCCGTGAAAAAGGATCCGGCTGCTGCTAATACTGCAATATTAATTTCACAATTTCCGGGCCAGTAAGTGAAGCTGTCTACTCGTTTAGCATAATCTTCGAATGCGGGATACATAGGAGTTAAATCGCTCTTCTTTAGAGGCATATCCTCGTGGCAATCAGGGGTCGCGATTACTCTTACTTCTAGTCTGCAATCGTGGCGTTCTTTTTCACAAGAAAGGGGTACATCTTGTGGATCGGCCCCGATGGGAACGTTCCCACAGGGTATGCCGCGGACAAAACGGCATTGTTCTTGCCACCTACGGTGGTCATGCATTGGTATATCACCAACTTCCCATTTTTTGATAGTGACTCTGCAATCAAAACAACTGACCACGTCGTCCTGCCAGTGTAATAAAATCCTGCAGCGGCAAGTTGCCGCGGGTCTAGAAAATTTACTGGCCAACTACGGTAACTGTCGAGACGCACTTGTTCGTATGAGTACATGCCGCGTGGGCCTTTTGATGACATGCTTATTGATGATATGCAGACTTTTATAATTAATCTTTTTCAAGATGCAGGTATAAATAGTAGCGTATTTATTTAGTTATGTTAATAAAAATATTTATGCGTATATTTACTGGTATATCTTAATGTTCTTAATATGGTTATTATGGTATTCTCTTTATATTTGGTTGTACTGTCTCTCTCTTTTGAAGTCTAAAACTGATCGGGGTGCATTAAGATATATATTTTTTTTTTTCAAGAGGTTTTATTTAATACCTTGTCTTTGAGTGCGTTTCCTGGTATCTCGTTTACGTTGGCGTATTGGTAACTATGTTTGCCTAGTTTTGCAACCTTCAAGAAAAATTTCTATTCACTAAAACTTGAACACACTGATCATTGTTATCATTATTGTTATTATTGTTTTTTTTTTTTTTTTTTACAAGGAGTTGCGGAATCCTTTTTACGGATATCCCCCAGTCTTTTGAACTGGGGGGGGGGTATGTAGGACTCCCAAAAAAGTAGGCCTACCCACTAAACCGCCCTCTCCTTGTTGCCCTCCCCCAGACCAGGAACTATTTTGGTATTAC
Source organism: Cylloceria caligata (assembly GCA_963942595.1). NCBI lineage: Eukaryota > Metazoa > Arthropoda > Insecta > Hymenoptera > Ichneumonidae > Cylloceria > Cylloceria caligata. The sequence continues at coordinate 23,050,817 of OZ012708.1, read as the reverse complement.
TTCTGGCTGGGGGTTCTGTCCGTGTTCGTCCGTTCCTCTTGCTGTCTGTAACCTGTCGCGTCACGTCAGTCCGTCTGCTTGGTTAGGCGAGGCAGCCGTCTACGTTTTTTCATCGCAGTATCGTCTCTGTATAGGTGGCAACTAATTGCCACCATTCTGTTAAGTGGAGCATCACCCGGACAATGTTGTCCGGACTGATGCTACCAACATTCGTCTCGAGTTCCAATCGGGGTCCTGTGCAGCGGTCACACACAAAATGTGTACTCGCGTCGTCTCGTTCGTGTCCGCAGTACTTACAGTCTGGCGTCCGTACTCTGTTCATGTTGTAAAAGTACCTTCGGAAGTAGCCGTGCCGGTCAGGAGCTGGGTAACGTAAAAGTTCACGTCCCCAAACTTCCTTCCGATCCACGGTCTCAGGTCCTTTACCAGTCGTCTCGTCCAGTTGCCTGTACGTTCTTCTGTCCATCGGTATTGCCAAGTCTGTATCGTCCTGTTACGCTCCGCAACTGCCGCATCCTCCCGTCTTATGTCCGCGCTTTTCCCGTAGATCCTCTTTCGCTCGAAAGCTAGGAGGTCCACGGGGATTACGCCGGCCACCACCAAAACTGCTTGTGCAGAGACAGTCCGATAGGAGCAGGCGATCCTCAGCGCAACCCGTTTTTGTACCGTCATCATCGCGTGGCAGTACTTCTTTGTCTTCAGGGCATCTGCCCAGATCTCTGCGCCGTAAAGGAGGATCGAGTGGGCCGTCGCCATTAGAAGTCGTCTTTTCCCCGGTCTCAGTCCAGTCGTGTTTGCCATCAGGCGGCTTAAGGATGCTATCCTCTCGGCCGCATTCTGGGCTGTTTTTTGTATATGAGGCCAGAAGGTCATCTTCGTATCTAGAGTTACCCCCAGATACTTGACTTCCCCCCCGCCCACGATTTCGTCCGTCCCGACCCACATGGGGAGTCTCGTCTGTATACGTCTTCTACTAAGGAACGTCAGTTCTGTCTTTTCTGTCGCGAGTTGTAGTCCGTGGTCCGTCATCCATCTTCCCACTCGTCGCATCGTCTGGTTCAGTTTTAGCTGTGTCAGATCCGGAGACCGCTCGGTGATCACCGCCGCCACGTCGTCAGCGTAAGCGACGAGGAGTACGCCGAGCGGCATTTCCAGCCTGAGCAAGCTGTCATACAGTCCGTTCCAAAAATCTGGTCCCAGTATGGACCCCTGTGCGACCCCGGCGGTGATTTGCCTCGTCACCAGTCCTTCAGTTGTCTCGTACGTAATCTGTCTGTTTTTCAGGTAGTCCTCCACCGCCCGAGCCAAGTAAGCCGGAACCCCGAAGTTGTTTTCAAGCGCCTCCAGGATATCGACCCACCTAGCCGAGTTGAAGGCGTTCCTGACGTCCAAGGTCGCCAGCAGGACGATTGGTCGTGCTGCGTGGCAATGTTTGTCTATATCCAGGAAGGAGTCGACCACTTTTGGATCGCTCCAATCGTCGATCGACCCCTCCTGAAGCCGAACTGCAGGTCTGAAAGACCTCCGTTGGTCTGTATCACGTCCGTCAGTCTCGGTCTCAGTAATTGTTTGTAGAGTTTACCCGTGGTGTCAAGTAAACTCAACGGCCGGTAGGCTGACGTCGTATTAGGGTCGCCCTTACCTTTGGGGATAAGAACTAGCCTCGCCGCCTTCCATCGGCCGCTGAACGTCCCCGTCGTCAAGGACGTGTTGTACAGGTCGAGAAATATCTCCGGCCTCAGGTTGACCATCAGCCGGATAATCTCCGCCGGTACTCCGTCCGGTCCCGGTGCCTTACCAGTCTTCATTGCGTTGGATGCCCTAGTGAGCTCTTCCGCCGTGGAGATGGGGGCTGCCGGTGTCCGTGTCGTCTTTAACGTCTGTCCGTATCAGGTGTGTAGGAAATAAGCCGTCGACGGTCCGTCGTGCGGATTCGGCGTCTTTGAGTTCTGGTGGTACCCGGGCCCCTAGTTTACCGGTCACGATTTTGTAACCAGTACCCCAGAGATCCTGATCCACCTCCTCGCAGAGCCTCTTCCAGCAACGCGACTTGCTGTCTTGTATCGCGTTCGTCAGTGCTTTCCGTGCTGTCTTAAATGTGGCTTGGAGGTTTTCCCTTTCGGGTCTTCCCCCAGCCCTCGTTACTAGTCGTCGGCTTGCCAAGCAGACCCTGCGCAGCTCCGCTATTTAGTCCGTCCACCAGTATTGTGGTTGCCTGTTCTGTCGATGTCGTCGTTTCGGCATTGTGCTGTTGCACAGCCTGTCCGTCAGTTTGGCCGTCTCGTCCACCAGTCTTTCCGTCCTTTGCCGGCCAGTCAGCTCAGGGAGGACTTTTGTTATCGGTGCTGGTGCTACCACCAGCTCCTCCAAAAAATTTTGTACGTCGAGTTTTTTGAGGTTCCACCGCGGGGAGTGCTGGGTCCTCGTCCGTCTCGTCGCCGTTTGTCCTGCCACTTCGAAGACAATGTACTGGTGGTCGCTGGCCGCATAGCCGTCGAACACCCGTCATTGTCCTATCCGTGGCGATATTCCGTCCGATGTCATTGTGACGTCGGGGATGGAGTCTCCAAACCCTGGTCGTCTGTACGTCGGTATGTTTCCTGTATTGGCTACTACCAGGTCCAGCCTTGCAGCCATCTCCAGCAGTAACCGTCCACGTTTGTTCGTTGTTGTCATTCCCCACTCGATCGCCCGCGCGTTGAAGTCGCCCCCAATAATAACGTCTCCAGACCTATCCCTGATTCCGTCCTCAAGGAGCGCCACTTTCCTCTCGAAATCCGCCGCGGCGCAGTTGGGCATCAGGTAGACGCTGACGTAAGTGACGGCACCGACTTTAGCCCAGACGTAATCGTCCCCGACACCGCAGTTAGTCATCCGAGATCGGGCAGCACCCCTCACCCAGATAGCTGTTGTCTTTGTCTCATTCGTGATGTACGTCTGAGTCTTCCTTCTTCGTACGGTTCACACAGGAGCAGGATGTCCGCGTCGTGTTCATCAGCTATCTGTGGTAGTAGCATGTCTGCTGTCCTACTTCGGTTCAGGTTTCCCTGTATTATTCTGTCCGTTGTCCGGCCTGTTTCCTGCACTCCTCCAGCGCGGCCCGAAATATCGCGCACCCTCCGGATCCAGCGAGGTGCGCTACGTCCTTATGACCGGCCTCGGTGCACAGAGGGCATACCGGTTCGTTTTTGCAGTCCGTCGCGTAATGTCCATGTGTGCCGCACTTTCGGCAGCAATTTGTCCTGTCCATGTTTGTACAGTTTGCCTTTACGTGACCATGGCCAAGGCATCTGTAGCATTTCGATAATGTCAGTCGTTGTCGGACGCGGCAATGCGTCCACCCAATCCCGATCCGTCCCCGCCGGAGCAGCGCGCCGCCTTCACGCGACTCAAGGTCACAGACGGCCATGTATTGCTCGGCGCGGTTCGGACCGAAGATGTGGACCCGGAAGTCCGCGTCTCTTCTTGTTTCCCGTTTGAGCGCGTCTGTCACGTCGGCTGCAGTCGCGACATAGTCCAGGTCCATGATCTCCAATTGAATTTTGGAGCTCATGGTCCAGACACTGCCCGCTTCGCCGACCGCGTCCTGTAATTGGCGTCGGAATTCGTCACGTCCGTCCGGTTCGTTTGCGTCTGTTTGTAGTTTTAATAGACACAGGCCGTTTTTGGTCTTCCTCAGAGTCGTCACCTGCACGTGGTTCCTCTTCGGATCAACCGTCGTCCGTATTTTTCATACTATGTCCGAGTACGTCATGACTGTTCCCGGCTTAACCAGGACGGCTGTCCCCCGTTGCCGGGGAGTCGGTTTGTTCCGGTCAGCCTTGGGTTTTTCGCTCGTCCGTTTTTTGTCTTGTCCGGTTTATTCCTTGTCACCGTCTGCCAGGCTGCAACCGGTTCCGTCGTCGAAGGCCTCTTTTGGGAGGACTCCGGCGTGGTTCCAGTTGGCTCCTGTTTGCGTTTCGTCTGTGGTGTTTCTTCGTTATTCGTTTTAGTTGTGGTTCTTGTGTTGTCTGTAAGACGTTCTCTCGGAGCCGTTTTTGTGTACTTATGTAGCGCCATGTCCGCAGTTTCGATAATCGTTTTGATACCCGTTTTCACTGTCATGTTCACGTTCTTTTGTATGGCCGCTGTCTTGGCCATTTTTGTCGTGGTCTCATGAATGAGTTGTAATAACTCTGTCAAATCGGGTTCGCTCTTATTGTCATCGTCGAATGAGGAGGCTTCAGGTTCTTCTCGATGCCTCCTTATATTTCTGATGACAGGTGGAACCGTTTTACCCTCTTCCACGGGTAGCGGTGTCGTTTCTCTCTTTCTGAATCTTAATTTCTTTGTCTTCTGTTGTAGGGATTGATCTTCGGTGCCTGTTGACGAACATGACTGAAGTCTACTTCTCTTCCTAAGGTAGACATTTTTGGTCACGTTCGTCAAGCTATCATCGTTCGACTCTCCCCCGATATAGTCCGTCGCGAGTTCTCCGATTGTCCTAAGCTCCTCCTCGGTCGATGTTTTTACCAACTCCTTCTTCTGTTTAGGTTTTATTTCTTTTAAAAGTTTCTCCATATTAATCCCACGAGTAGGCCAGAATATAGGTCCGCCTAGGCAGAGCTGCCTTGTCCAGGTAAGGTGTAAATACTGCAGGGTTCCACCTGGTGCCCTGCAGGGATCGTCCGCGACCACTTTAGTTTACATCATTGCGGCCATGCAGCCGTAGGCACGATGCCTTCCACCGTAGCTTTTGATGTTGTGTGTTCTTAGTCTGCCTGCTCTCCCTGGACCTCTCCGGCAAGGTTAGACCTGCCAGGGGCCAGAGTTCCCGCTGGCCGAGCTCCAAAGTTCATTGCAGAAACGCAAGCCCCCCCGCCGCGGCAAGGCGACACACTTGGGAGGGATTATTATTATTGCTATTACTATTATTACCATTATTATTGTTACCATCATTATTATTACTATGATTATATGTTTGTATTATTTCCTTTCATATTTAATATGTTTATTTATCGGACAGAGGGTTATTGGATAAATGCGTTATAGCACGGTATCTGGTGGGAGACTCGGCATCGTTTATGCCAAAATTGTCTCCTAGTATTGAAATATCGTTGATAAAAATAAATATGGAGTGTTATTAGAGCTTATTGTAGTTTTATGTTTACTCCCGTATGATATATATATGTTTTTATTTTTATTTTTATTTTCTGATTTTTCATTCGTATATATCAATTTTATTATGTAAATCCTATGTTTATTATTACATGATATCCAAAATGAAAGTGCCACATGAGTGCGTACCATCTAAACATCGTATATTTTTATGCAAAATATGTTTCTGGAAAAATTATTTCGAAAATCTTAATATGCAATTCTCGACTTTTTCAATCGATTTGAATGTACAATAATGCCTCTGTTTGGGAGTTTAATACGTACGTTACCGTTCGTTAATATAGTCTTTATTTCGTGCGGATCGGTGTAGTGGTCACCGAGTTTTCCTGGTTTTGGTCCTTTAAGCAAAAATACTGGTTCACCCACTTTAAATGCTACAGGATTAATTTTTTTGTTTTAATATATTTTGGAATTTTCTTTAGCCTTTATCAAATTTTGTCGTCCCAAACCTTGTATTTCATGGATTTGCGTGACCAGTTGCGTTAGATATTCGTCGTACGTGGCGAGTTTTCCCATCTCGGCAGGGGGCATACTAGAAGGGGTACGAGCTATTTTGCCAAAAACCATTTCGTATGGAGTATGCTTAGTACCTTCATGTACATTGGTGTTGTAATTATAAATAGCCATTTCAACCCATTCATCCCAATTATTTTGTTTAGTGGTGAATTGTTTAAGATATTCACCAAGAGCATGATGCGATCTTTCCAATGATCCATTGGATTGAGGGTGAAATGCTGTGGTTCAACTTTACGTATTTTGAACAATTTCGCAATTTGTTTTAAGAAGTTACTCAAAAAATTACTACCTTGGTCAGTGAGTACCGCTTTGGGTGAGCCGAAATAACAAATGAATCGTTTGACAAATGCTTCTGCTATCGTTACTGCTTTTGCATTAGGTAAAGGGATTGCTACTGAATTGTAAGTATGTATTCATTTTCTTGCTTAGTTTTTGGCATAAGGCCTACTATGTTCATTGCAATTTTATCGAAAGCTATTGCTGGAGTATCTGTTATGATCATAGGCTGTTTCGTTTTTACGCGGACTAATTTCTTTAATTGACATTGTAAACACCGTTGAATATACAATTGGACGTCAGTTTTTGAATTTTTCCAATAATACAAGTGACGAATTCGATTATATGTTTTACTGACACCTCTGTGTCCGCGTATGGTTGCCGAATGCATTTCTTCGATAATCTCATTTTGTCTTTCCACTGGGGGTTGTCTAACTAACCCGTGAAAAATAATGGTTTTAACGTCGCTTTGCGCGAATATTAATCGAATTTGAGTCATAATATTTTCCCATGGCACTTTTAACATAATACTTGATTTTGCAATGCTAACGGTTTGCACTGATAACTTGTCAATTAAATAACGAGCACATTTAAAAGCTTCTACTATATTTTCCAAAATTAATGTGGGACCTTCTCCAGAATTATCTGTGATAGGCGAAGCTATATTGAATCTGTGAGCTCGTTTCATAATAGATTGAGCTTTCTTTAATTCTAGATTCTAGATGTGTGGAAAATTGTCATTATCTCGTAACGCGATAGCTCCAGTGTCTATCGGTGCACAGCCGGTGGAAACAAAATAAACTAAATTATCTTTTCGAGTGTGAAATAAGACTTGTGATTATTTGACGTTGGAAGCAATAATCCTATCCTTCGTAGTTTTATGCAGGATGGTGGCGGGCAATATAAGTGAATCCTCAGGTTCTACGTCGGACATGTTGTCGCTTAGGGGTTCTGTTTCGCTACCTTTGAAGAGTTCACGTGCATGCTTTCCCTCCACTGTTCTGTCTGAGTTTTCTCGAGGGTTATGGTCCTTGAGTTCGCTTTCGTCGATAGATTCGTTGTTCTCAAGAGGCACATCGTTGTGGGATAGGACCGGTAACGGCACATGTGTTTGGTTACTTGGTCAATCTGAAGAAGTGTCGGATGGCAGAGGAAAGTTCTCAACACTGTAGGTCACTTGCTTAGTCTTAGTTCCGATATTTTCATTCTTGCGTGTCTCCCGAGGGATATTAGCTTTCATTTTTACGATGGGTTTCTTTAGTGGTGCCTTGTTCGCTGCAGGCGTCTGAAAAATTTCGTTTTCGTGACCAGTGGTCGTTGATTTGTATGGAGAGGCTATGTCTTCCAGCTGTTCGAAAGGATCAACCGACTCACGTACCCAGTCACATTCTTCTACATCGTTAAGATAACCAAAATTTCCAGGCACATCGTTGCTTAGATTTTCTTCCTCTTCGGAATCTTCTTCTAATAGCCGAGCTATATCGGTGTCTGATAAGATACGTTGATTATTTTTACGGTGACTTTTTGGAGGATTCGAGCGAACCATGTAAATATTGTCTGTGGTAGTTAACGACTCTATGGGGTTCCTTGAGAGCGCGTCGGCGTTAACGGTAGTTTTTCTGGCCTTGTACACTACATCGTATTCGTACTCGACGAGTTTCAGTCGCCAGCGTAGGATTTTAGGATTTCCATCTGTAGCCCGTCGGAACCACAACAGCGGTTTATGGTCGGTTACTACAGTGAAATGGTGCCTATACAGATATGGCTGAAAGTGAAGTATAAAGTATACTACAGCCAATGCTTCCTTTTCGTAAGTGTCGTACCGTTCTTCGACTAGACCCAAAGCTCGCGAGGCGTAAGCGCATGGATGATCGTTGTTAATTTCTCCTTGTGAAAGTATACTACCGATAGCATAACCCGATGTATCTGTTGTTAAAATAAAAGGTTTGGAAAAATCAGGATATGCCAAAACTGGAGCCGTACAAAGTTTATTTTTTAAAATTTCGAATGACTGTTGTTGATCGGGTCCTCAATCAAATATTTTTTCTTTGCGTAATAAAGTCGTGAGGGGTTTCGATATCTTGGCGTATCCTTCTATGAACCGCTTATAATAACCTGTTAATCCCAGAAATTGTCAAATATTTGTAACATTTTTAAGTACGGAATATTCACGTACAGCTTCTAATTTCTTAGGATCGGGCCGAACTCCATTATTCCCGATTATATATCCTAATTACGCGATTTCTCTTTTCAAAAATTCGCATTTATCTGGTTGTAATTTTAAATTTGCTGCTTCTAATCGTTTAATTAATTCGCGATATATATTCTCGTGTTCTTTGAGATTGTAGGCATAAATAACAATATCGTCCAAATAAACAAATAGTCCTTTCCCGAGGAGCCCACTTAGTGTGAGATCCATTGCTCTTTGAAACGTCGGAGGGGCGTTCCGAAGGCCGAACGGCATTCTAACGAATTCGAAATGGCCACGTAGCGTAGTAAATGCGGTCTTATGACGATCTTCTGGAGAGACTTGTATCTGATGGAATCCTGATGCTAAATCGAATACAGAAAAGTATTGTATACCGCCTAATTGATCTAATATATCGTTGATATGGGTATGGGGTACGCGTCGGCGATCGTTTTTTCGTTCAGCGATCGGTAATCGAACACGACTCTCCATTTTTTATTACCCTGAGAGTCGGCTTTCTTGGGAACGACCCAGACAGGACAATTGTATGGCGAGGTAGAGGGTATTATTACTCCTTTACCGAGCATATCCTCTATTTGCTTCCCTATTTCTTCTTTAGTACACTCTGGCCATCTGTAGCCTCGAGTATTTATAAGAAGATCATCAGTAGTAGGAATGCGGTGTTGCAATATTGTGGTGCATGTCAACGTATCTCCTGGGATTTGGTATAAATGTGCGCTTTCCTTTAAAAGCGTCTCGATACTTGCTTTTTCTTCTTCGTTCAATTGGGCGAGTCTTAATAATTCCTTAATTTGATTATAGCGGTCGATCATTACCGATTCTGATATTACGTAACATGAATTTTCGCGAATGAAAGGTTGAATTTCGCGAGTGATGTTAGCTATACTGAGTTTTTGTGTTAACGAAACGTTCATGATTTTATACGTTTTTGGACTATATTTCTCGCTTCTCAAACGTGTTTTTTTGTCTTTAATATTTTCTATAATATTTTCCTTTTTTGACGGTTCAAGTGAAGTTGTTCGTAAATTCTTCGGGTCTTCATAATTTTTAAAATTGACAGTTTGATCGCAATGGTTTACAGGCACGAAAGGTTCAACAGGTTTCTGGCAAAGTACTTCTTTATTTTCCATCGTTATTACTTCTTTTATTGACTCTGATGTTTTGGTAAAATCTGAATAATTGACTTTTACTGATTCAATTGTTTCAACTTTTATATTCTCTCGGAGTATTTGTTCTTTGGTTGACTTTCTAAATTCCTCATTGAAATTATTAACATCATCAAAGGGTTCTGTCCTTTCTATAGGCACAGACATCCCTATAAAATCTGGATCGAGTTTTCGCATATCTCCAACAAGTTCTGTCCGTTCAGTCGGCACAGTTGCGTCTGTGAAGCTCGAATAACCCGCATAATTAATACAATTAGACTCGCTATCTTTTGCCGATAATTTGTTTTTATTGGATTTGAATTAACAACGTTTTCTTCTTGAACATAATTTTTATAAACTTGAGAACATTCTGTCCTTTCCATAGGTACAGATTTTCCCGAAAAATTTGAGCTGAGCTCTCTTAATTCTCCAACGAGCGCTGCCCGTTTCAGCGGCACAGACACCCCTGTGGAGCCAAGGCAAGTCTCCTCATTAACACAGTTTACTTTTGTCTGTATCAAATTCGGATAGACAACATTTTCTCTAGGTACAATAATCTCTACTAATTCAATATAAGTGTTCTCCTTGCTCGAATCCGATATACAAAGTTCCATAAAATTTCGCGAACTAGACTGCGAATTTTAAACTTGATTTTCTATTTTTACTTTACCAATTCCTTTACTTGATTTTTCATTTTTCACACGATTTTCGTAAGCTTCTTCAATAATTTCTGAACAATTTCTTATTTCTTCCTTTATAATTTTTTTCAGAAAAACAACCATAGTATCTCCGCGGGGTAGTGTCTCTGATAAGAACGCATTCTTTCCCGTTGGAATGAATTTTTTTCCAATATTTTCACTTGAATTGATTTTATCTTTATTAGTTTAATGACTCAGTCCGTCCGAGGACTTATTAATTCTTCTTTTATTAATTCAACTTTACTTGTTACCTGTCGTTCCTTTTTCGTCTTTGAATCGTCAGTAGATTCTCTTATTCCTGTACTGTAAGTTAATTGATGATGACCGATGACATTAACTCTAGTACTGGTACCTGGACTTGAACCGAATACCTATTGCTATTTGTCACATAAATGTAAGGTTTACCATTATTGTTAATGACAAACCCGCTTTCTATGTTTATACCTTCCCCTGCATCCAGGGGAGGGAGATAACCTTCCCGTAAATCCAAATTCTTAACTCTCACGAAGCACAATTTGGTGGACTCTGCAGGGATAACAATAGTTTCCTGAGTTGCAAATGGTATTCTTACATTCTGCATTTTAAATTGTCTTTTCTCATAGTCAATTTTCACGCGATTGCCGTCAAGGTATTCCGAACCCAATATACCAGCTTCCTTTATGGGGAAGTTATTATCTACAATATGGAAAGTAGCGAAACGTCCGAAGGCTTGTATGGTAATATGACCCAAAGTAAAAATGGAATTTGTTGTTATTCTATTAAGTTCTAAAATTTCTCCGTGATTTTTAACGATATGTTCATTTACAAATTGTTTCTTTAAAATATTCGGCCCGGCTCCCGCATCAACCATAAGAGTGATAGGGGATATTACTTCCGATGCCGTTATCGTAACCGTCGGAACACTACTTTCTCGATGCAATTGTATATTAAAGATTCGGACTACTCGCGGTTGAGGTTTGAAGCTGCGATTGAAATAGTACGGATTGGATGCATGTTTAGCGGAGTCTCCCTGGGCGCACCCGTACTCGAAAGGCCACTTCGGTTTCCCGTACTATGTTGCTTCGTTCTCCCTTCGAGCGGGACACTCATGGATAAAATGACCTGATTGTTTGCAATAAAAACATGGTCCTGTTGAATTCATGGAATTATTATTGAAATTATTAATATTTTCGCGATTTTCCGATCGATTGATATTTGAAGGCTGGGAATGGTTGTTACGATATGGACAAATATGAGCCCCGTGGCCTTCTTTTTTACATATTTGGCACCGAATATCGCTAGGATTTTGGAATCGGAGATTGACTGGTACCTGTGTTTGCGGTAAAGACATTAATTTAGGGGGGGGGGGGGGGCTGAAGGTGATTGAGGGCATCTATTCGCTGTGTGTCTATGATTTTTACAAAAGTGACAAAACATCGATATATTTCCCGACTCCTTCCCTTCAGGAGGAAAAATTTTATACCAACGGTCGGCAGTGTGCCCGCGCTTATTACATACCTAGCATATAGTGAGCGGAGGACCGTTAAAGACGGGTTTATTATTATTTGAAGGGGGGAAGATTTCAAGACATTTGTCAGCCGAGTGTCCTGTTTTTTTACAGATCTGGCATATGATAAATGAAGGAGCTTCGAGGCTAGGTTTATTGTTATTTGTAGATGGAAAAATTTTTTAACATTTGTCTGCCGAGTGTCCAGTCTTCTGACAGATCTGACATATGCTCGGTCCTTTATCGACATTTCCCGTATTTTGTAACCCAACAGCCAACGCTTGGCTAGTCTTCTGAGTCGAACATTCTTTGGCATTGTGCCCGTTTTTATTGCACAACTGGCAATGCACTTCTTCGCTTGCTACCACGTGTACTCCTCGTTTCGCCTCGGGCTTAGGGACCCTTGGACTCGACGTTACTTGTTCACCGCTACGTAAGGCTGCTTGGGACACTAAACTCTTTTCGGTCTGAACTGCTAGCTTTATTAATTCTTCGAGATTATTGTTCGGAGTTAATCGTTGTTCGATTTCCGGTTTTAAACCGTGTAAAAAACAAGCTGGAAGGCTTTGTCTAGTATTATCAATAAAAGCGCCAGCCACGGGATTATCTTCGCTCGCATCATAATTTTCAAGTATCAAATTTCCCAAATCTCGTACACGATTCGAAAAAGCAATAACAGACTCACTTTCTCTCTGGTATATTGATCCTAATTCACCTTGCAGCTGATATACGTTTCGCGTGGGTGCATAAATATCTTTAAGAAATTTACCCAAATCTTCTATTGTTTCAAAAGTTTGCCCTTGTATAGTGCAACGGGGTTCGCCAATTATTTTTATGCGGACTGCTTTTACTAAATTTGATTCGGCGCCTGGCCCCATCATAGCCAAAGCTTCCTCGCATCCTTGGATAAACATTCCCAATGACAAAGTATGACCGTCATAATTCGGTATGACAGCCAGTGCATCTCGTAGAGACAACGTTTGGTTATTATTAACCATTATGGGAGGAGGGTCGGGTACAGGGTCATTAGTTTCAAGAGAAAAGTTCACTGGTGGTATTTTACTGGGCTTTTTATCTGGACTCGACTTTTTTCCCGTGGGGTGGGAGGAGTAACCGGGAGTAGCAGGTTCGTATTCAGATAACAGGTGTAAATTTTTCAACAAATTCTGTGGCACAATGTGGGAGGGTTTAATTATTGATTTTTATTTAGATTTTTCACAAGTATTGCATCTTGCTATAAGAGTGGGCAGTGTTTTATTATGACTCACGAGGGACTGTGTACCGATGGGTGAGTCGAATGGGGTAGACCCCCCTGCAGGAGTGTAAAATATGTCGCTGGAGTTCGAAAGGCCTAACGTGGGTGTGGTGCCTACGGGGTTCGGGGTAGCAATGACCTGTGTATCCGTACCTGTTGTCTCGTGTGCAGCGGGCTGCAACTCGACGCCTTTTACCGTATGTTCGGGGGATGCGGGAATCTGAACTGGAATTTCGTTACAGAGATCTCTATATATTACAAGTGGTGAATATTTGTGACCAGGTTTTTCCAAAAATCCAACCACAGACAATAAATTATTTCCCGATCTCGCCGTAAGTGTTTCTTGCACTCGGTTCGTGAATTGCTCAAAACTTTCTGAGGTCCTTGAAATTTCTTGAATCTGTAAGGGACTATTTGGTGTACTATAATTATCAAGATTGTCTGATAAAATGTCTTCAGTACTTGAAGAATAACTTGCTGCCTCACAGTTTATTTCTGTTTTTGTAATTATTAAATGACTTGACGTTAATTCCAAGGATTGTATATGGCTGTCTTCGTCTACTTTAATTATTTGCGGATTTTCTTGATTAATGTTGCTACTTTTCTCTGTGTCTGCAATAATTTCTCCCGTTGGATTCGTTGTGTAGGGAGTCTTGGGATGCGAACTGTGAGTACTTTCGTCGAAAAATTCTTCGACTGTCTTAAATTGGGATTTCGGAGGGCTATGTATTCGAGATTTCTTTTTTCGGTCTTCAGGATAATCATGTATCACTTTATCATCGAGTCTTACCTTTGATCGAGTTGAACTCATTTATGGTGTATTTTATACAAGTATAAATTTTTTTTTTGGTATACCGCATCAAAAAGGCATGCAACAGTACATAAGAATATTATTAGAGTAACATTGGGCAGGAGGAAGAAATAGGAATAACTTTCTTTTTGTTACTTGTAACGAAGAAAAATGATAGAGCTTTATTCCTTTAATTTCTTTTCAAAATTTCCCTGAGGTGAAATCAAATGTGGTTTTTCCTTCAGGAAGATGACTTGATGTTTTTTCAACGATTCGATCTTAGTGATTTGAGGCTTGCAAGGCGTCACAAACGGGTGATAGCGTATCGTGTTGTAATGTGTTTTGTGAACGAGCCTTGCTAGCCTTAACCCCACTTACGCGAGGAGCTAAAACATAGGATTTCTTTGACTAGTGTAATGTGTTTTGTGAACGAGCCTTGCTAGCCTTAACCCCACTTACGCGAGGAGCTAAAACATAGGATTTCTCTCACTAGTGTAATGTGATTCGCGAATGAGCCTTGCTAGCCTTGACCTCACTTGCGCGAGGAGCTAAAATATAGGATTTCTCCCACTAGTGTAATGTGTTTCGTGATGATTGTGTTCTTAGTGATACGTGCGCGGGCAAATCTGGTTACCCATGTGTTAGGTTGAAAAGTGGATAGTTGAGGTAGGGTTTTTAGAATGCTGACCGCAGGTGTACGCGAGCCGGCGAATTTCTTAAAGGTCTATGGCAGAAAGAGTAGCACGTGCAGGTGGGGGTGCAATGTTATGAGGGATGAATGGAGGTGAACGATGCTACTGATCGCTCGAGGGGATTGTTAAGATGAGCAACGTAGGAGTAACTAACAAAACTGTTTGTAATTCTACTGTGATTCCCACTATTTTAACGCCTGGTAGTTTGACAGAATTTATGTAAATGATAGTAAAAAGAAGTTAATTTTACGGAGCGAATCGTATAGAAACAACGCAAGAAATCTAATAGTTGTCTGGTTAAAACAAATATAATATTACTTGCTATAATTTATATTCGGGGAAGCTATTTTCCTTGTAGTTCTCCTCACGTATGTTTTAGCAATTATTCTTTCTTGCTGTTTTATTCGTTCTAAACCGAGTTGATTTAAGAAAATATCTGGCGTGACTTCTTCAATGAGTTCTTGCGCGAGAACCTCGAGTTCCCTTATACGCACTTGAAGTACCAATAATTTTTCCAATGGTCCCATATAATGCTGTACAACCTATGAATATATTGTAACGGAACGCCATTACGGCAATCCGCTACTAAATTCAAACCTTAATACCACCCACACATCCAGCCTACACCAACAGACGAACATCGGCTGGATTAGGACAACATCGTACAAAAGTAGGTACACGCGGTCAACCGCAAGTGCCCACCCGAAACAGCATGGCGTCGGACATAGGCCACACCTAAATAAAATAAACTACCATCAAAACAAACACACCTTGCACACGTAAGAAGAGGGGCAGGCCAAACAGCAATACTACACACTACAGACCGGACCCCAGCGTAGTAACCCAGCCCCACTAGGAAGCAGGCAGAACAACGCATAACAACAAACGCCTTACCATACCAAGAAGGCATAGTCTGCGTCACCCTTTAAACCAACCACACCACACCAATGCGAAGCGCTGAGAACACGACGATACGGTGAAACTACAAAAGAATTAGTGGAACTCTTGAAATTTCACAAATTCTCAAAAGTAAGCGACAAGGGGATTCCACATGAAACCTCACCACATACTCCCACTCAAGGATCAAATATTAATAACGAAATAAAAGCATAAGACAAACCGAAATATCACGAAAAACAATTAACAAATTGAGACTAGGGCAAGTCCTACTTGGATAAACCCTCAAAAGTGAGAACAACATAACAATCTAGGAAGAACATCTAAAAAACACATTATAAAACACCAAATTCGCAATAATTAAGCAATCCTAGCAAAATTCGAACCAGAAGTTAGACAGGGAAAAACATATAAAGGATAAGTAAAACCACACATGACGACAATCAGTAAAAAACATCAATCAAACTGTAAAAACTCTCAGCAAAAGTTTGAACCTCCTTGCGGGTGGAAATTTAACACAGATCAACAATATTCAACCTCGCTAGAACCGCGGTTCAAACTAAGAAAAAGACAAAGCCCGGCTAAATATAGAAATAACGGTACACCGACACACCACCCCGCACCTTCTTTACCTAGTGATTGAAGGGCGACAAACATCACGTGACATACCCCAAAACAACCCCTCGGGGTCTATCCACTAAACTATATAAACCACGACCGGACAAGCCTCGAGGCTCTTGTTGAAAATCTGCTCTTCAAGACAAAGTGCTGCCCGACAGCCATCCTAAATTTATTTTAATTTCAGAATGTAACGAAAAAGTGTTCTTTCGATCAATCGATTCCCCTGCATTGCGCTTGGCCGCCGTTTGACCGAACGAAACTATAACGATAAGAACTAACCGTTTGGGCAAAATCTTGGTAGCAAACAGTATTCTTTTGCTCAACTGATTCCCTTGCATTGCGTCCTGGCCGTCAGTTGAGTAAACGGATTAATTAGGATACTCTGCGAGGAAAGGACTCCCCTGCATTGCGCCTTGGCCGCCCCCAATCGCAGCGTTATGGCACTCTGTCATTAACGTGTCCTCACGCATAGCGCCGTGGCTACATGTCTTCTGCAGAGTGGAGAAGCACGTGTGTCTCCAGGTTAAGGGAGTGGCATCCCGACTTGTTGCACCACGCGCAATCGACTCGTAGGGTGTACCTGCCTGGGTGGGACTACGTCAGGGCCAACACCAACTACCACCTGCTACGGACGGATACCTCGGCCAATCTCACTAATTAAGACACCAAATTGTAAAGCCCTTAAAGGCGCAGTAAGGTAGCTTAATTAAGTGCGACTAAAGGCCTCAGTATCCGGGGTACAGGAAGAGCTAGTTGGTCATAGCTATGAACCCGGTGTCTTTTGCGAACAGCGAGCTATAGCTAGGGACCCAAACAATAACAAAGACGAGTAAAGATAGGTAGGTAAATTCACATACCCCACCTCACCACACGACACTCACGTTCCTACTATAAGCTCACCGCGCGACCATTAGAAGGGCGGAGCCTCAAAAGGCAGATCTCGCGAACGGGCATTCCAAAACAATAACATACCAAATAGCATGTTACCAGCTCGACGTCCGATGATTAAAAACAAGGCGGACCGGTACATCTAACGAAGATACCAAGGAACGCCCCGTATGAGGACTAAGCCCAGCGAATAAGCAACACCTTGTAACATCTAATAGAGACACGCGAAGGACCAATGGCCATCGGGATTCGGCCAACGATATCCTAAAAATTGGAGAAATACAGAAATTGATAAATTCCACAGACATAATATTCGATACTCACGTATTAGCAAACGCGATAACCCCGAAATAGATAAATTGAGTGTTGAGCTCCGTAAAGGCGATATCTCATCACTTTACGAATAATAGAGTCAAAACCCGAAAGAAACTCGAAATTATTCCATTTACATAGTATTAAGAAAAGCGCGCCTCAGCAAACGCGATAACCTCTAAACAGATAAATTGAGTGTTAAGCTCCGTAAAAGGCGATATCTCATCTCTTTACGAATTATAGAATCAAAACCCGAAATACCGGAAGCAATTCCGCATACGTAGATTTAAGAAAAACTCTCGTAATATTTTAACGAGGCAAAACGTTAAAAACCCGTACGAACGACCAGATCGTCCTACGAGCGTCCTTTCATCCTCTGTCTAAACTAACAAGCAATCAGACGATTACCAAACAATCAGTGCCTTCAGCACCATAAAGAAAAACGAATTACCCAATCAATACAAAGACCAATGATGAAAGGGTAACAAACCGCATGTCCAGCACGGACAAATTCGAAGGAACAAAACCTAAACTGAGGTCTCATAACCAAAAACAATAAGAAATATTAATAACAACCTAATAGATTGCTTGCAAATCCATAAAACCACAGACACTTCTCATCCTATCCAGCCCAGAGCACTAACCGGTTTCGAGCAAGCTACACTCTCCATACGATCTAGGACGATATCGCTCGAAATAAAATTATAAAAGTACGCGACTTCACGCCGCCACCAAACAGACGCGCATCGTAGCGAAAAACAATAGTGCATAAAAATCGCGAAACGTTTCAATATATATATATCCACGTATATGTCTTTCGATACAAATTATATCTTCTCTTTTTTTTATTCACCAGTCATTATCGAATATTAGTTTCCACATTTGATTTCCACAAGGTCAATTTACTTACGAAGAAGGCTTACCAAATAACTTGAATAATAGCGGGTACTCTTCTAAAAAGATGATAAATTTTTATGAAATGGCTTGACTCGTTGAAATTCAATAAAAAGTAAAAAATCAATTTCTCTGCAATAAATCAACGCTCAAAAATGCGGTAAAAAGGGGAAGGGTGGATTTTATGAATTAAATTGTTTTATAACAACTCAGTAGTAAAGAATGATAGTTTTTCATGAAGTGGATCTGTTTGAGAATCCGCTGGGTGACGCTGACAGATCTGTGAATGTATTGAATATCCATGAAAACTCACTCTCGACAAGGTGATAAATAAAACCAGACACATTGATGTTTAATTAGAGAAATCGGTTTATTACACCTTCCGCATGTCAGTATGCAAAATACAATTTCTGTGTTATTTAGAAAATTTCAAAGTAAACAATAAATACAAAAATAATTAAATTTAGGAAACGACAAAAAATGATATAAAATTAATGCACTGACAAAGCAAAGAATTGAAAGCTGTATATTGTAACGGTAAATTTGCTCCTCCATGCACCACGTTACCTATGACTGGTCCAAGTTATTTTTCCTTCCTTTTTATTTTCTCTTTCGAGATGGGCGCCAGGCGCTTTCGCGCCGGAAGGAAAAATACCGAGTTGGAGGACCAGTCTCGACCCAGGCCAGCTATAGCTGTTCAAGGCAGAGTGGGTGGTTCGGACTGTCAAGTCACCGATTAGTCCAAGATAACATGTGAATAAAATCAATTAATTAAAATACGGCCTTAATGATCCATAGATAAAATTCGGCCAATAAACTATTGTCCACAAATATCCCTCACACGAACAATGAACAAGGTCCAACTAATAAAATAATACCAATAAATAACTCCAACAACAATAGCAGGTACGGGACTTACAAATGCCGCTTGGGCAATTTATTCATTTTCCAGCAGACAATTATTAATATCCAATAAACCTAGTTCAAATAAAATATCCCGTAAAATTAGTCTTTCTTCTTAACAATTTTCTAACTCTAGTTCGATACCTTAGTTTCAATCTTTAATTTAGCGGCAGCAGTTATCCCACGCTCTCACTCACTCTCATGCACGGCATAAGTCGTATAGCCGCTCTCGCCTATTTCTAATTTCAAATAATATTCTTCGATACAATATCGATGCCTGGTAGTCCTTGTTCTCCGTCCGCGACACGGCCTATCCCGAGCTAATCCCACATACTTTCAACAAAACCAAAACAACGGGACGTCGAGAGGTCACGTACGCGAAGCGACTCACGGCTGGCTATTACCATTCCGAATAAAATATGCCGTGTAAAAGTCCGACCACCGGGATTTTCTGCGATACGTATGATCCCAAATACCGAATAAACGATCGTCGATAATTTGATAATAATAAAGAATAGTAGTAGTACTAAAATAATCAATGTGAGAGTAATACTCTCGATCGGTACCTCGTGGCTTGAATAACATATAATGAACAAAATATAACGAATAAAATATAACGAATACAATATAACGAATAAACTATAACAAATAAAATATAACCAATTATAAAGAAAGAGTAATAAATAAGAAACAAATAAATAATAAACAAATAAAGAAAGAATAATAAATCAGAAACAAAAAAAATAATAAATAAAAATATAAATAAATAAATAACTATGTAAATAAAGAACTAAATAAATAAATAGATAAATAAATCAATAGATCGGTAAATAAAACAACGAATAAACGATAAATAAAATAGAGAAACGCCGATGGGTCTATTCGATACGCGACGCGGTCTATAACGTGCTAGTCCCACACACCAAGCATACAACGGGACGACGTACTAACGAGCGCACGACCTTCTAGCCCGAACGAAAGAAAACTCAAACAAAATCATGCACATCTAAAACCCATAATTCGTTAAAATACGTGACGCGGTCTATTCCGTTCAGATCCCACACAACCAGCTAACAAATTCAAACCGCTCCGGGATAACGGCCTAACGCGCGCACGATTTAACTATAAAACAATTAATTAATTTAGTGACTTTTCCCCGGCTGCTATACGTTACACGATCTCGAGTTTGTTCTTTCTAAACGCCGCGCTACCCAATACAAATTAATACTCTGCACGCGGTGTGCCAGAGTCGCAGGGGTGACCCAGCTTGCAGTAATTAACAAACAACAAATTGAATGATAAAATAATAAAATAATAGCGAAAGACCGTAGAAGGGAAGAGAGCTCACCGGGACGATGACGCTGCTGTGCTTATTGCAAGCCCTTGATAACTCCAACAACTGCCTCGGTATGATTCGATCGTTCCAACAGGTCCTCCGGTCCCAACGACTCGCAAATTAATTCTTTGAAACGACAGCCGAAGGGAGAGCCGATCTTTTCCTTAGATAGTAGAGCGGGACAGACTGGAAGAGAGTGCTACGTCCTGCTCGCTCGACGGTAACCGGGAAAAAAGCCTCGAGGTCCGTTCGGCACGCGTGCCCGTGAACTATGCCCCCCCCCCCTTAACCCGCTAGACTCGGTTAATTGGGGGAACCTGCCTCGCACGATGACCGCGACTAGCGCCTTGGCCGGACAACGCATAAATTAGCCACCGATAGTGCAGAGAATAGCTGATAGCCGACGATGAATAACAGTGTATCATTGGTAGATGTACGCTGAGCGGGACAGTATCTTCCAACAGGGAGAGGTGTAAAATATCGGTGAATGTAAAATATTGAATCCCGCAGTCAGCCATCGATGGATACGGCGTGGTCATCCTCCTCCTCTCTCCATCCCTCGGTCGTCTCGGACGCGTTATATATATATAAAAAAAAATACAACAAAAAAAATAAAAATAAAGAATAAATAAAATACGGAAATCACCCCCTGCAGCCCTGAGCGATCGTGCTGGTAGCCGTTGAGCGAGGAGGACGCAGCTCGAGTACTCTGCCACGTTACAATATAAACAAATAAATTGATTTTAATCTATGAGCTGAGAACCAGCACACAATTATATTAATTGTGCGCTGTGAGCACTGAGAGCGGTGCGCGTGCAGCAGTCAGTGCTGCGTGGCACGCCACGATAGAGAAAAATGAGTGTGCAAGATGTTATAAATTATTCACTGCAAGCTCTCAGCAGTTTAGTGAAGAGAGGTTACAGTGAATAGATGCGAGCACTTGCAATTAAATTGCTTGAGTGCTCTACATGTATGAGACAAGCTACGCAGACAGCACTGTGTAGCACAATACAACATATACTGAGGATGCACAAGCGAGCAGTGTATAGTCACTGTACTTTCCCAGCAGATTTTCTGGAGGAAAGTACAGTGAATATAAAACACCTGCATAATTATATTAATTATGCCGGCAAAATACAGTGAGGAGAACGTGGTGCAGCATGTGCTGCAGCGCACGCCACAGAGTGAGACGAGAATGATAATGTACCGCTATTTTCTACACCTCACCGACATTGAATTCCACTGAATTGTGACGGTGTACTCTTACCGTGTATTTGAGTCCTGTTGAGCTTGAAAGTTGAGCGAATCCGGTGAATTGCGACAGAGAAAAAGGTCCGAGAGTCCAAGAGTCCTGTTGAGTGTGCTGTTCTGCCGGTCTGTAGCCAAAAAAGTGTCAAAATTCCAATATGGCTGCGGGTAAGAAAGCGTCATTGGGCGCTGAAGTCAGTTGAGCGAGATAGCCGGTGAGTGAAACCAAAGTCAAGCGAGAGAGACATCCTCTCGCTCGACGCGGCATGCCAACGAGACACATCCTCGGCTTCGCGAAGCCCTGCCTCGGCTATCTTCGACTTAACCGAACGAAGTGTGCCAGAGCACCGCAACAGGTAGGCGCACGACGAATATTGATCGCCGTGCGCCAGCTGATTCTCCAACAGGATCGAATCGTTAAAATTCAATAAAAAGTAAAAAAATCAATTTCTCTAAAACAAATCAATTCTCAAAAATGCGGTAAAAAGGGAAAAATTGGATTTTATGAATTAAATTGTTGTGCCGCGGAATATTCCACTCCGTATTTTACATATTCGGGACTATTCCATAGCAAAGAAACATTGGATTTCGTTCAAGACAGGAAACGAAGTCCAATGCCCGATCGTACGATCGACACCAGGAACGCCGACGCAGCATGAGGCGACTCGCTTGGCGTTCGATGATAGGCTAACGCTAAAATTGCAAACTAAAGGATTTTCGTGAAGACAGTTAGCAACTGCTTTACGAAAAGGCAGAATTAATTTCGACTTAAGAACGAACGGTTGGTTCCTCGTGAAATTCTCAGAACAACGCGTAATTGTACTTTCTTACTTTGATTTTTACATAGACAACGGAAAGTTACCATTGCCTATAATAAATACTTCCTTTTACATAAATTCGTGTTTTCATCGATAACTCGAGATCCATCTCCTTATCGGCAAACGATCCCAAAAATAATAACTTTTTAATATTATACCGAATGCCGAATAATCTAATTACCCGGTACCGGCATAACATTTGGTGGCAGCGGTGGGATCTGCCGAAGTTAAGTGATTCGCGATTTATTAGGACAAAAGTGTTTTAGACAAAGTTAAGAGCGACACTAACGTGACGACTACAACGCGTGCAAGGACACCAGTGTAGTTCGTGAAAACCCGACTAATCTAACGCGAAGCCGTGAAGTGAACGTCGGTGCGGGGTGATGTATCGGTCAACCGTTTAAAGTCCCGATTGACGGTTTCACGTCAAGTCGAGGAGAACCGCACAAAGTGTGCAACCGAGTACGCACAGCAGCTACTCGAAAAGAAGCCGTCGCGCAACCGTTGGCGACGCATCAAGGACGAACCCAGGAACCAACGAAGATACGGGTCAACGGTACCAGGGAGGATAACTGGACCAGCCTTCGAGGGAAGCTACGAGACAACAGGTCTACAGCACCGGAGGAACTGCACCCGAGAACAACAGTATGGAAAGGACTGTCTACCAGATCATCTTTCTGTAAGTGGCGGTTACTTTATACTTATACATATTGCCGATAAACTGAAGCCAGATAGGAAAAATATTTTGGAATTTTTTGGAAAAAAAAAAAATAATAATAATAATAATAATTTTGCCAAAGCCAGCGTAGAAAAGATATTTGGGAAAATATTCCACTAGATATATATCTCTTGAGATTTTGTGGGAATATTTTTTAGTAGAGTTCGCCGCGAAATTAGCAAATATGTCAGATCCTAGAGGAGCCAGACCAAGAAATAGGGGCAACTCGCTAGAGACCACGTTGCCCAGCGAAGAGGTAGACCCCACAGCTGGATTAGCCGCGGCCGTAGGGGACATAGTTTACGAAGCGCGCAGGGCGCTATTTGGGCTCTCGCCGTCAGGGCGAATCCCTTCAAGCAGACAAGGGGCCCTGGCGGACCGACTGACCGCCCAGTTTAGCGTGAACCCACGTAGGGGTGCGTCATTCGGGGATTTCGACAGCAACGCTAGCGACGACTTGCTTAATATGGCCACTGGCGAGCAAACTCCCGAGCAAGTCACCGAGGACATGGGTGAACGGGAAATCGAAAATATGCAAACAATAGATCGCGTAGGTTCTTCAGCGGCTACCGGTACGACAGCCCGGTCGGTACCAGCGAGAGTACGCGATCGGTTGGAATCGGTCGACCGAAGCGAACGCGAATTAAGAAGAGTCCGACGACAGTATGAAAGGCTGCAGCGCGAGCACGATCGAGGCCAACGCGTACTCGATCGCGAATTCAGGGAGGCCGAAACACCGTCGGCAGGGCGGAACTTGGCGGACACGCTCAACGAGGTAGGTGCGGACGAATTCGAACTCATCCTGTCCCTGCGCGAGCAAAACGCCGAACTATCGCGAAGACTGGAAAATACAGGGTTGGAGGAACGCCCTATACCGCGTCCGCGGTCGAGGCAAACCCGATTTCAGGAATCAGAATATCCCCCTGCGGATCCCGTGTTCCAAAGGGAACAACAGAGGGTGCCGGAAACACCGAGTAGGACGCTCAATCTTGGTCTTGCGCTAAAAAATATCGAGCATTTCGACGGAAGCTACGCTGACGAACTAAACGCCTTCTTACGATCCTGCGAGACCGTTTTCAAGCGAGTAGCGCCCCTCGATTAAGACATCCTGTTAGAGCTAGTGCTCAGCAGCAAGCTCGAGGGTAGAGCGTCCAGAGAGATGAAGCACAAACTAATCCACTCGGTAGCACAGCTTAAAACCGAGCTGGAGGCCCTGTACGGGAAGCGGAAGTCGTTGCCTGCGTTACAAGTAGTTTTCAACTCCCTCCGACAGGGCCAGGGAGAGGATATCGCGGTATACGCCGCCAGGACCGAGCGTATCACTGTCGATATAATAGAAAAACTTTACGAGGAGGCCACTACGATGACGGAAATGCGCATCATCGAGAAAATAACCTGGAAGAGCGCCCAAGCCAACTTTGAAAATGGACTGCATGGGCAGGTCCAAATTCTGGTGAGATCTCGTAACTACGCCACTCTCCACGAGTCGGTAACGGGAACCATCGAGATCACCAACATGGTGCAGCCAAAGGAAGGGACAGGTGGAGTATTTAGCCACCCCAGAAGGTCTCAAGGCGCATCACCCCGGCAGGGAGAAAATTGTTTCCCCTGCGGAAAACCTGGACACATGGCTCGAGACTGCACCCAGAATACGAGACGAGTAAGCCTACCAGTACCCAGTGAAAACAAGTTAATCCACAATGTGGAAATAACCTGCAATTACTGACAGAAGAAAGGCCACATGTGGAAGGACTGCCGGAAGAGACTGTCGCAGAATAAAAGCAAGCCAACGCAGCCGCCCCGACAGCCAAGAAACGCAGGCTACAAAGATGCAAAAAATACGGTAACTGCGGGGCCAGATCCAGCCACTGCAGGCGTGAACACGCTGGGCGCACTGAGACTGAATACGCTAACTGTCCAGCAGAGACCTGCGTGCAAGCAGAAGAAAACAACGCTGCAGCTTCTACAAGTAACGCTGCCGGCGTCGAGTGCCACCGCCAGCGACTTCGATATCGATGCACCGTTGGCCACGACTAGGGTACTCACCCTCAAAGCGGACACCGGAGCGCAATGCAGCATAATCAAAGAAGGCTGTCTCAAGCCCGAGACCATGGTGAGCAAATGCTCCGTGGAATTACAGGGTGTGGCGGGCGAAAAATTCACCCCTCTTGGTATAGCTAAAATTGTACTCGAGACACCGGCTTTAAATGTAGAGCATTAGTTCTACATCGTTCCGAACAATGTGCCGCTGAAGGTCAACGGACTACTTGGCATGGACTTTAACAAGCAGCAGAAAGCGGACATCCTGCATGGCAAGATGCTCAAGTGTATGGGCACTGCATGCCGCTACGGGACGGCGCGATATATTCGTCACCACGCGGTAGAACTGCCGCCACGTGCAAATACATAGGCCTGCTTACAAAGATAAATCTTCCTTCCGGAAACGGGTCTAACATGGATGACGCCAAGGAAAATACATTTGTCAGACTACCTACAAGGAGCGGGATCGGCCGAGGCATCATAGAGAGACCCCGTGTCACACCGTCAAGAATCAAAAGAGTGAGTTTAGAAGTTTCTAAATGCGTCGGGGAAGTGCAACAGCCGACGGTGACATGCGAGCCGTCGGAGATAACGAAGACCGTACGTAGCCGCCAGGTCAGGGCACTGCGCGTTAGCTCAGAGAGCACGGGGAAGAAGGCCAAACGGTTTGCGCAGCGCCAACGGAAGCCCGACTTGGTGCCCCCCAGCAGTGAAAAGCAAGCAACTCGCGCAGGAATAGTGTGCGAATACAACGGTGTATTCCAACTACGAGGGAACAAGCAACAGCGCACGCACGAGGTGCAGTATCGCGCACCCTTTAAGGTCGGATCGAAGGACCTTGGATCGCAACTCTTGCCTGGGAAGATCGTAAAATCGCGGCATGGGTCCGGTAGAATGCATAAAGCCGGAAGAAGAAATACTGATGCAGACGCTCTAAGTCGCATATATGCGACCACACGAGCCCAAGTGGGACAGGACAGAAAGTCCCACAAAAAAGAGAATGATAGCGGAATCGGGTATACGAACAGCCGCACAAAGCAGAGAGTCGAGTATACCCGAGGCAACCACTATAACTCGTCGGAGCGAGAGGCTAAACTCGCCCACGAGAAAGAGAAGTGGAGATGCCGACAGACAAAATGCTAGCGGAAGGAATAGCCCAGTCCAGCAGGAGTCAATGTAACGCGCCGCTGATGGTCGTGGTTAAGAAACCCGATGCCGCCGGAGTGAAAAAAATGCGCGTAGTGGTGGACTTTCTGAAGTTGAACGAAGCCACCATCGGAGACTCGTACCCACTGCCCAATATCACCGAAATATTGGACCAGTTTGGACGGGCCCGATATTATACGACTTTGGATCTCGCCTCTGGATTTCACCGAATCCCGATGGCGCAGGAAAACATAGAAAAACGGCATTTTCTACTCCGCGGGGTCATTTTGAATCCATTCAGATTGAAGAACGCACCACCGACTTTCCAGCGGCTAATGAACTCCGCGTTAGCAGGACTACAGGGCATCAAATGCTATGTATACCTCGACGACATAGTAACACACGGAGTAAGAGCTACTCGCGATAGTATGGGCCCTAGCTCAATTCCGGCCATATATTTAAGGTACCCGTTTCACAGTAGTGACGGACCACCAACCGCTCACCTGGCTGTTCAGAGTAAAGGACCCAGGTTCGAGATTGATGCGTTGGAAAATTAAATTGGCGGAACATGAGTTTAACGTAGAGTACAAGGCAGGAAAGCGCAACACGAATGGAGATGCGCTAAATCGAATATGCCTTACTACGAGGGCCCAAGCGAGAGCGAAGAACGAAGTCCGTGTGTCGAAAGAGGACAGCACGACGGGGCAAGTAGGCACAACGAAAGACCGCACAAAGCGGACAGCCGAAGATACCCCGTATAGCCACGGTAGCTCGCTGGAGCGAGAAGTCGAGCTCGCCCGCGAGAGAGACGAGGACAGCAAACGCCCGGGTACGGACAGCCGCACAAAGCGGAGAGCCGAGAATACGCCGGGCCAGCCTAGCAACGCGGCAGAGAGAGAGGCCGCGCTGGCCAATGCGCCAGAAGAAGATAGAGAGATTCGCAGTGTGCGTGCAGATCGCTCTACTGAACCCCACAGCCCCACCGAAACCCGTGCGGTCGGGGAAGGGGCAGACCACGCAAGCAAGCAACGCAAGCCACTGGTAAGACTGCGAGCACCGCTGGCAAGGATGGAGTGGGCCCAGCACAGCATGGCGGACCCGCGAAGCGCGGAAGGCCGCGAAAGGCAAACGTTGCAAGGCCGCTCGAGACAGAGAGCGACCCAACGGCGGAGCTTACGGTGGGCACGCCGAGCGAAAAAATTGCGGACAGAACACCGCAAAGGCCTGCGAGGCACGGCGGGACCCGTAGCCCACGAACTTCCAGCAGCGCGGACGGCGACAGCGTTATAAAAGAGTATAGTGACTGCCGCAGTGGCGTAGCCACTCCTTCTGCCGATGACCGCCAGAAAATAATTAGAGAATACCACGACACCCCCATAGGAGGGCATCAGGGTATACGGCGTACGTTACATCGGATTCGGACCAAATACGACTGGCCCGGCCTGAGAAGAGATCTAGAAAATTATATATCGTCATGCGAATCCTGTCAAAAGAATAAAATCAGGAAAAGGGAACGAGTGCCGATGGTGGTAACGGACACCCCATCGAGGTCATTTGAAAAAGTTGCGGTCGACATTGTAGGACCGCTGCCAGAATTAGCGCAGTAAGCATTCTCACGCTTTTCTCCTACCTCCCAACAGGTTGATAGCAGCAAAAGATGGACTAGCAAACCCCACGCAGCATCATCCCTACTACGTCGTCAGCGCGTTTACAAGCACTCCAGGCATCTACTACGAAGAAATAGGAAGCCTCAAGATAATCCAATCAACATGGCGGTTGATCGTCAGGCTGGACCTCGCCGCTCTAATGCACCAAGAAGCAGAGATCAGCACAAGTCTACAACGCCTCACGGAGCTGTGCAAAAACGAAACCCGCATCAATGACATATGCCTCATCCTCTGCGATTCCGTACTTAGAATGAAGAGAAGGATAGAGATGGGGGTATCTCGAGAATGCAGAGGGTTAGTAGATGGCCTTGGAAGCATAATCAAGGCCATCACGGGAAACATGGACGCCGCCGACGCACAGGAACTCCACGACGAGATAACGCACCTTAAGGCGTCCTATCAGACCCTGAAGGAAGGGCTGAAAAACCAAATACAGGTTATCAAAACCACTCTCAGCCTATTTAATGAGAGCGCCCATCACATACAGGCCAACGAACGGACTCTACAGGCCCAAATGCAGCGTATGAACAGCACACTCAACAGAGAGGTATACTACGTAAAGAGACGCCAACACTTAGAAGAGACGCTCGACGTAATGAGTATTGCGGTCGAAGCATTACTCAGCGACGTACAGGAGTAAGTGTGGCTGGTGGACGATATAGCTAGCGGTAAGCCCAGAGCAACGTCCCTGCCGCCACGCACACTCATAACACACCTTGTCGAAGCACTACCACACCCACCATCAGGCAGTAGTTTCCCAGTCGCAATAACGCACGACCAAGTGCCAACACTTATGCGACTGGCAGATACCAGGGCCTACAGCGAAGGCAACGCGGTAGTGCTCGTGTTGGATATACCGCTGATCGGGCAGCAACGGTATAGTATACAAAAAGTATACCCTATACCCATGCGTGCTGACAACGGCAAACACTACTACATAGACGCGACAGAGAGCCACGTAGTAATAGATCTCGAGAACCGTCAATACTTGAGGATGACGTCCGACGACATAAAAATTTGCAAAACGCTGGGCAAATCATACATCTGCCCACCCACGTTTCCCACGATTCCGATTACGAACGAGGCTCCTTGCGAAGTCCTCATTTACGCAAAAATGAACACTAATAACGGCAAGAAATGCGGAAAAAGGGTCATCGATCTAAGCCATCCCCTCATCATCCCAATGCAACAGCGAGGGCGATGGCCGTACGTCGCGCCAACACCTGAACCTGTAGGAATAAGTTGCGGAAAAACTACTCCCACTCAACACGAAATATTACACAATTCAGGCATACTGGCTTTGGTAGGCGTATGTATAGTAACCGCCCAAGATTTCAGCATAAAAACCATCGGGCGGACCTCACAGATCATCCGGGAAAACTATCTCCCATCGTTCAATTTAACGTTAACGGAAATTGAAGCCCAGGCGCCCCCTACGCAGACCGAGAGAACAATTCCATTACAGAGCATGCTGCGAGACCCAGAAGAGCTTCAAAAGCTCGGAGCTCGAGCCGACCAAATCATGGACGGCCTCAATACAGACGGAGACGGGATGCAACACATCCATAATCTGAGTTTATACTCACTTGGTGCAGTAGCGCCAATAGCCTTGGTTGGCTATGTTCTGTTTAAATGTTATAGATATCAGCGAAACCGAACGCCAACAAGGACAAGCGAGGCAACGACCCCGGCAGCAGCCGAGGTAAACATCAACCTCGAGCCGCTCGGACGACAACAGCCTGAGGAGCAACTGCGATCCGAGCTGGCCAGAGTATGCTCCCGTCCTCCCAGCCGAGAACGACTCGCTCGGCTCGAAAGACGATAAGAAGCAAGGAAAAACTTCATCATTAACAAATGAAAAATGAAAAATTCATTGTATTATATTGTTACATAAGTTCAAACAAGAAACGAATCGAAGAAAAATTTTTAAAGAAAAAATTTTTTTTTAAGGGTGGAGGGATGTTGTGCCGCGGAATATTCCACTCCGTATTTCACATATTCGGGAATATTCCATAGCAAAGAAACATTGGAATTCGTTCAAGACAGGAAACGAAGTCCAATGCCCGATCGTACGTCCGACACCAGGAACGCCGACGCAGCATGAGGCGACTCGCTTAGCGTTCGACGATAGGCTAACGCTAAAATTGCAAACTAAAGGATTTTCGTGAAGACAGTTAGCAACTGCTTTACGAAAAGGCAGAATTAATTTCGACTTAAGAACGAACGGTTGGTTCCTCGTAAAATTCTCAGAACAACGCGTAATTGTACTTTCTTACTTTGATTTTTACATAGACAACGGAAAGTTACCGTTGCCTATAATAAATACTTCCTTTTACATAAATTCGTGTTTTCATCGATAACTCGAGATCCATCTCCTTAACGGCAAACGATCCCAAAAATAATAACTTTTTAATATTATACCGAATACCGAATAATCTAATTACCCGGTACCGGCATAACAAAATCGTTATATAAAAACTCAGTAGCCAATGATGATAAATTTTCATGAAATGGATAGAATCGTTAAAATTCAAGAAAAAGTAAAAATCAATTTCTCTGAAATAAATCAACTCTTAAAAATGCGGTAAAAAGGGGAAAGGTGGATTTTATGAATTAAATCGTTTTACAAAAGCTCAATAGCAATGGATGATAATTTTTCATGAAATGGATTGAATCGTTAAAATTCAATAAAAAGTACAAAATCGATTTTTATGAAATAAATCAACTCTCGAAAATATGGTAAAAAGGGAAAGATTGGATTTTATGAATTAAATCGTTCTATAAAAACTAAGTAGTAAATGATGTTAATTTTTCATGGAATGGATTGAATCGTGAAAATTCAATAAAAAGTAAAAAATCAATTTCTCTGAAATAAATCGATTCTCAAAAAATGCGGTAAAAAGGGAAAGGAACTTCACGCGGAGCAAGATTTCACTTTAATTGGTAAAAGAAAATTGTACTTGCGGTTGTTTGTTGGTGTGGTTCTTGCTGTTGAACGTTGGTTGGACGTAGATTGGTGTAGTCGGACAAACTCAAAATCGAACGTATGCGTTGGTGCGTATTAATAATTATTTATTGAAATAAAACTACATGAATAGTCGAATGTTGCACGTTCAATATTCCCGATTTCGCACGCGTTAATGATTATAAGTACTGTACTCGTACTCTGTACTACTTGAAACTATACTTTGTGAAATTGAGCCGCAGTGAAAAACTATTGAAGTGTACTACTTGGTCCCCATGAGACTGTCTAACTTGACTCCCCGTGAAAAGTAAGTCTAACTCCTGCTAGCTATTGACTCACTGCCTGGCGACTTATTGACTGCCTGGCGAGTGATTAGCCCTTTACTTCCCGTGAAACTGTCTCCTGTACTCCCCGTGAAACTGTCCTTTAATCCCCGTGAAACTGTGTCTCCGGCTGATTTTCACGGCCTTTTATAGGGCTCCTGAGCGTCGAAAATTCTTGTCGTCAAGCTCGTAAAAAGAAAAGAAGGGATAAAGCCCTACCCTGATTATAAGAATTTCCCCGTGGTCTATCTCAACCATACACGTATTCATTCCCCTTACCCCGCAGAGTAGCTTCCCGACATGCAGAACCATAGATCTATGCAAGTGCATCAGTATGGCGCGCTCTGATTTGTCCGCGCGATGTGATACACAGAGGACTACGCGATTAGGTGAGGGAACGAGCTCGAGGCGTTTTTCCCCTGAAAATGAGGCGATTTTTACCACCCCGCTTCTTGGCCTACGCTCGATAGAGTTTCCTAGTCTAGGTAATATCCTTATGCTCGCTTCTATGTAGATATGGCTATGGTAATGGCTCAGAATTTCAGCGTTTGTACGGAACTTAATTAAATCCTTAACATCAAACCACTAGTAATAATTTTGTTACAGATTCTGTAGTTAACTCGTCGTATGCAAGTTAATCCCTTATTAGTATAAATGTTTTTGTTGAATTATGGCTTATTCTAATCATTGTTGGTTATTCGTTTAATTAGTAATTACTCTACTTATAGTTAATAAGTTTTCTTAAATAACTTGTTAGTTAGACAATTATTCTCGTGTTGTATAAATGAGAGCGAGAGAGAGAGAAGGTATTTTACTTGAGAGCGACTCACCTAACTTGGTTACTCGTACATTTTGTTCGTACGCAAGTCGGCTAGATCGCCGTTCAGCCCTCGCGATAAGGCGTTTATCGTGGCGTGGAGAGTCGGCGAGCCTCGCCTTCCTGCAGAGGAAGCTTTATTGAAACGTGTTACAGTTTTCTCTCTTTCTCGTTTCGTCTTACTTTTGGTATTTAGCTATAAAATAATCTTAACATTTCATTGTATACTTTCTATATATGTGTAACATATTCCATATATATAACTTGCTGGTAAAACAAGTATTTTTATGCATGGAAACGAGAGAGAGCGAGAGAGTACTTTTCTTGAGAGCTTAAATAACTTGTTCGTTAGACAATTATTCTCGTGTTTTAGAAACGAGAGCGAGAGAGAGAGAGAAGGTATTTTACTTCAGAGCGACTCGCCCGACTCGGTTACTCGTATATTTCGTCCGTACGCAAGTCAGCTATATCGCTGTTCAGACCTCGCGTAAGGCGTTGATCGTTGCGTGGATAGTCGGCCAGCCTCGCTTTCCTGCAGGAGAAGCTTCATTGCAGCTCAATTTTAGTCTCATCTTTTTCTCGTTTTGTCTATTTTTCGCTATTTTTCTGTAAATTAATCCTAATATTTCCTTTCTCCTTTCTATATATGCATAACATATTCT
The DNA here is from genome assembly GCA_963942595.1 of Cylloceria caligata. Taxonomy (NCBI): domain Eukaryota; kingdom Metazoa; phylum Arthropoda; class Insecta; order Hymenoptera; family Ichneumonidae; genus Cylloceria; species Cylloceria caligata. The sequence continues at coordinate 23,018,338 of OZ012708.1, read as the reverse complement.
ATATATTGTAACATAGTTACATGCGCTAGCGGATATTATATTTCCGAACGGCTAGAAGAGCCGAAATTATATTTGAAGCATCGAGTACAGCGGACGCTAGGCCGACGAACCCGGACCTAGCATAAAAACGGGTCACGCCTCTGGAATTCGCTCGTCGCCGGAAACAGCAGGTCAGCGACCAGCTGGCCTTGCTCGGCGACGAGGGCGAGACAGGGGGGGGGCATGACAACGGTAGCCCTCATAATCGTTCGAATTTGCGAATCCAAGCGAATAACGACGTAGAAGGAACCAGGGTGGGGTAGCGTCTATAAAAGAGCCTGCACCGCAAGGAAAAGGTCTCTTTTTTTTAGAATCAGTATCTCTTCGCGAATACAGAGTGCACGATTTTTACAAAACGATTAATCTCGGAATTAAAAAGGAGAAATATTTAGAGAAATCAAGGAGAATTCATTAGTCGATAGATTAGAAGTGAACGAGCCTTAGAATCGGTAGGAACAAGAAGGATAGGATTTAGTGGATAAATGTAAGCCTAGGAAATAAAGTGCATGAAAAGAAGCGAGTAGTGGATAAGAGAATAAATTAAAGAGTGTGGATTTTAACCCTTTGCGGACGAGTGTCGGCAAATAGCCGCCCAAGCCTCGTTCTAAACAACAAGATACGCATGGGTATACCAGTCTAAGAAGTCAAGTTGCCTCTCAATGAAATTAGAGACTTTGTAGTGATGAAGTCTTATCTTTCGTATAGTGTTGCCTCTGAATAAAATTAGAGATTTTGTAGTGATGAAGTCTTATCTTTCGTATATTGTTGCTTTTCAATGAAATTAGAGACTTTGTAGTGATGAAGTCCTTACGATGCGAGACCATGGTAGGATCAGAACGAATTTCAGTTTTCGAGTCAGTCTTTCACTGTCATTACCAGAGAAACCATCAAAGTTTTCCAGATATTTTATATCTTATAACATATATCCTATCGATGGTTAAAAGATCCAGAGATGATACGTTCAATAGTGACAGTACTGATGAGTTCCAGTTTGAATCTGACAACACAGAAGATTACGACATTGCTTCATCCAGTGGAAGTGAAATCCTTACAACGAGGAACGCACTCAGGCGTTTTAATGTGGGCAGTGATAGTAGCAGTAATAAAGAAACGAATATTCAGGAAAGTGATAGCAGTAGTGATAATGAATGGAGGAATGTTACAAACCACGATACCATTCCACGAAAAATACAATTTAGATCTGGATCACGAATGTCTGGTTCACAACTAAATTCAACTCATACAGAACCATTAGATTCCTTCAACTCCTTCTTTACCGATGAGTTGATCAGGAAAATAGTTAAAGAGACTAATCGGTACGCAAATCATACGATACAAGGGAAACATCTAAAAAAGCGGTCCGTATGGCATACATGGACTAATGTTACACCAAAGGAAATGCGAGCATTTCTCGGCATAATATTGCTTATGGGGACAATACCACTTCCAAGCCTGAAGGATTATTGGATCACAGACAAGAAAAGTAGGATCCCTTACTTTGCTGAAATATTCAGAAGAGATCGATTCCTACAAATATTTTGGATGCTCCATACAAACGAAAATATTGAAGGTACGCAAAACATGACAACAAGAACGAAAAAAATTACCAATTTTTTAGACTACATTGACTGTAAATGTCGTGAAAATTTTGTGCCCGCGGCGGAGTTATCCGTAGATGAATCAATCATCAAATTCAAAGGGCAAATAAGTTTTTTTACGTACAACCCACAGAAACCGACCAAGTGTGGTATCCGTGTTTATGTCCTTGCAGACGCTAATATTGGTTATATACAGACGTTTTTACCGTATTATGGCAGTTTTAGTACAGAGAAATTACTCAGACCAGAACTTCCAATAAGCACGAGAATAGTTCTACAACTATATCACAATTTATTGCAATCCAATCCTGGCGCTGTAGGATACCACATCTTCAACGACCGATGATTCACAAGCATTCCCTTGGCAGATGCGCTACTGAAAATCAAATGTTATCTAACTGGAACTATCCAGACAAATAGAAAATTTATTCCACCTCAAATAAAAAATCCAAAGATTGCCAAAAATGAAATCATTGCCTACAGACGGAAAGATTTAGTATTATTGGCTTGGAGAGACAAGCGTATTGTAACCATGCTCAGCACCTGTGCGACCTCGTCTTCAAAAACCGTCACTAAAAAGTCACGCAAAGAAGGAAGAACTGATATTGTAAAGCCAGATGTGATTATAAACTATAATAAATATATGGGCGGGGTAGATAAAGCAGACCAGTACACAGGCACGTACTGTTTCATGCGAAAGTCTCAAAAATGGTGGCGAAAATTATTTTTTTGGGGATTGGAAGTTTCAGTCATAAATTCCTATATATTATATCAGGAACATCAGAAGAAATACAATATAAAAAAGGTAAAACATAAAGAATTCGTGCGTCTTTTGGTAGATCAATTGATTGGAGATTTTCGAAACGCTAATCCCAATCCTCCTTCGACGTCTGGAACAGCAGAAAGACTCAACGGCCTTCTACATATAATTCGGCGGGACGAGACAGGAAGAAGTAAAGACTGCGTCGTATGTTCCAATCGAAAAGTAAAACATGGAAGGAGAGAATCTAGATACTATTGTGCTACTTGTTCTGCTAAGCCGGCCTTGCATATAGGTGATTGCTTCGAATTATACCATACAAAGGTCGAATATAAAACGTCTCATATGTAACCAGGACTAAATTTGTTTGTTTCTGATTTTGTTAGACTTTATGAAAAAGTTATTTAAATAAAGCTTTAGTTTTTATAACGCAAACGTGTGACGTGAACATTTTCCTTACTGCGCGCTCCAACACCTGTCGTCCACAGCGACGCTCGCCCGTCGGGTGGCTTCGTCCGCAAAGGGTTAAACTGGCAGTAGCAACAGGAATTGCCCGTGTTCGTGAGTGTAAGCAAGAAAGAGCGAAAGGTGAACAAGAGTGAAAGAGAGAGCATTATAAACAGAGTTCATACACTCTGTCAAGGAGTGAGTCTGACGCGAGGGGCTCTGCGTGTGCGTGTAGAAACTGCTAGGGCAATACCAACGCGTTTACACGTAACGGGTATCCGAGCCCGAAAATATCACGCACCTGTACACGCGTCATCTGAAGATAATATAAAAATTACTGTGGCAGTGCATGGGATAAATTGATGCGTCTAGCTTTGTAGGTTTCATAGGGAAATAGAATCAAATAGCGTATAAGGAAGTAGGTTTAAATAGGATATAAGAAGCATAGAAGAAGAACAGTGTAACTTAGAGCGGCAATATAAGCGGGAATCACCAAGTTGGATGAGTGGAAGAGAGAAAGATAGAGAGTGAAACGAGAATAAAAGAAAAAGAATTGTACACAGAGTTAATACACTCTATCCAAGGAGTGAGTGCGACGCGAGTGACTGGTGGTATGAGTATGTCTGTGTGCCGAACGTACAGCAATACTGCTGTACGAAAAGAATAATAAACCTTCGAGGATACCGAGAATAGGTGCATACAAAATAAAATTATAATCGTAGAAATAATCGCTGAAATTACGAAATTAAAGGGTCATTCTGCAAAATTCGAGTGACCGTAAATAAAAAAGTGACGTTTTATGAAATTGTTTTTGTTTTAAATAAAGCCTCACTGTCAACCACTACGAAGTCTTTATTAATTAGTCATGTGACCGAGCCCGAATCCCTACGGAAAATAAAATTAATTGATAACGGGGAAAATTACCGTTACAATATATATGATGGTATTTTTACTATAAATTCCAATATTTTACGAGAGACTTGTTAATATAATCTCAAGAGGAAAAGGAAATTAATCCTGATATACTGATCTTTCTTTTATTACCCGATTACAACTGGTAAGCTTATTAATTCAATGTGGGTTGTACTCGTTTTCGAGTGACAGCCCTGGGTAGTTTCCATATGGAAGCATAATTGTTCTTTTTGCTGCTGATATTTTATCTACAGTATTCGTGAGAACACTTTAATAGTCATAAATCTTTCGTTTAAATCAACAGTTCTTCCACTTTTGTTAATTGTTTCGCTCAGTTAGTAATTGCTCGTGATTTCATCATCTTTGTAAAGAGAGAGAGAGAGAAAGAGAAGATTTCAGGCAAGAGCGAAAAGAAAGGGTGTGGTCGCTTGGTCACGTGATAGCGTTCCCTCCAACCGCTCCCCTATGATCAAGAACGCCCCCGACGGCGACCCCTGGTCCAAGATTGAGGGTAAGGCTGCGATGAATCATAGATCCATAAATGGCAGTCGATAATCGGGTCTACGCCGTAGATCCCATGTTTTGAAAGGTTGCCTTTTGACCGGGAGCGCTGAAAAATTCCATCTTTACAAGATTAATTTTTCCGGGAGACGGTCGGTAGAGCCGCATCCTCATCCTATTCCGATCTCCGTCGCTAAAATAGCTCTCCTCTCCTCTCAAGAAGTTCGAAAATAGAAGAAAAATGTGGAAAGTTACTTTTACTGTAGCGAAACTAAAACAGAAGAACTTTAACGTAATCGAAATTATAAAAGATAAATGCGACGTTAAGTCAGGACGTAACAATTTGCTTAACACGTCGATAACAACAAGCAGATATGCGTACCCATCGTTGTACGTAAGTATCGAGCGAAGATCCGATAAATCAGCCTCCCATACATCGTCTATATTGCTCACGTTGTACGTACGATGGGGAAATCATCGTCGTACGAGACGATGCATGTAATATGAATCCTGTGTCTCGAGCCATGGTAAAAATTTTTTTCGCGCTACTCTTCGATCTACCTGGGCCAAATTTTTTGCTCGAGAATAGAAGGCAGGATGAGCGGTGTCATGATAGATGTTTTGAAGAATTTTTATAATTTTAACGATGACCAATTAAATGGATTCTTTTTCTTTTTCTTTTCAAACTGTGTGGGAATCGATATTCACTGGGGTGTCGTTGGCTCTCTACTTGTACGATGTTTTCCAATTGTTCGTCCTCTTCATCATCCCCTTCCTCCCCCTCGGTGATTTCGTTTTCCGCCGTGAGCATTAAAACTCTGTTTGAGTGTGCATTCTCGGCCTCGTCGTTGTTGTTGCTACTGTTGCTGCTATTGCTGCTGCTAATATCACTATCGCGTGGTAAAATAAGACGCCGCTGCCATGTCGAGGATGATGTAGATGTAGGCTCGTGTAGTAACTTCAGATTGCCGATAAATTCGCGTGGCATCGGTATCGCTCGCAGGAGTTTGGCAAAGTGAGAACGTCTGATTGGTTTCTTGCGTTTTGTAGCTCGATACAAGATCAACGGTATTGGAATTTGAAACTCTTCTGCCGTCTATGGAAACAACACCTTTACGATCCCATGTCATTTTTTTACCAACTGCGCTGCGATGCAAATTGCGAAGCAACGATATTGCTTTAGATTAAAATTTTTTTGGTACGCTATCGATAATAAGTGTGCCATTGAGGCGAAATTAAACTTTGTCCATTAAAACGCTGTCGATGTTATGGTCGTGACTGTCGAGTATTGTTATTTTTCGTTTTGACGAAATATTCGGTACTGTATTATTGTACTCGACCAAATGAAGATAACGCTGTAAAACTAGCTGGTACGCTATCCATTTCTCTCTCTCACTCTTGTACGAGTGAGAGTTTAGTATTTCAATGAGCCCAGAGTCGAGGCGCGATAATGGTGTACTGGTAGTCTGTACGGAGGGCGACGGGTCTGTAGTAGTAGTAGTAGTAGTAGTAGTAGTAGTAGTAGTAGTAGTAGTAGTAGTAGTAGTAGTAGTAGTAGTAGTAGTAGTAGTAGTAGTAGTAGTAGTAGTAGTAGTAGTAGTAGTAGTAGTAGTAGTAGTAGTAGTAGTAGTAGTAGTAGTTTTTTTTTTTTTTTTTTTTTTGGGCAGGTGGAAATGCCTATTTATGCACGAAGTGTGGGACTCCTCTATTCCTCTTGGAATGGTCCTACCCACTAAAACCACCTGCCCGTCTCCAACCCATGACCCCGGAACCGCTTACGCATTACTTCAAGGCCTTGGGCTATCCAGCGCTCTATTGCGCTCCTGTTATTCTGGGGGTTGTGCCCTCTCAATGGCTTGTCGACTCACGTCAGAGTCGCCTCTCTGCCTCCCGTTCCTGGTCCTCTCGCTTTTTGGTGCGCAAGATCTTCTCGACCTAGTGACCGCATCCCAGTTGTCTTGGGACCCGAGCATAAAGCCGACGATGTTGTCGGGTGTGGCAACAGATTCAATGATGTTGTTGAGCTCGTCCCGATTTGTAGCCCTGCTGCACATGAAAAATTTGTGCTCCACATCGTCAACTTCCCCGTCGTTGTAGTCACCCAGTGCGCTATTTCTTCGGTTGCATCGGTGAAGGTATGCATTGAATAGCCCGTGACCCGTCAGAAATTGCGTGAGGAAGTAATTCACTTCCCCATGTTTCCTTTCGAACCACGGCACTATGTGATCGATCAGTCTTGCCGTCCATCGCCCTGTACTGGTTTGTTGCCAGCAATCCTCCCATTCTTGCAGAACTGCTGTTCTCTCAGTACGATGGACCCTTTCGCGGACCACTTCGGCTCTTCTTTCGTATATCCGCTGTCTCTCCTTGGCAAGCAGATCAATCGGTATAACGCTCGCTACCATAAGAACTGCTGCCTCAGAAACCGTACGGTACGCAGATGATATCCTCAGCGCTCCCCTTCGTTGAACCGATGCGATCTTTTTCCGATATTTTTCGATGACTAGTGCGCCAGCCCAGACTTCAGCTCCGTAGAGCATGATAGAGTGTATTATATCCATCATGATACGCCGTTTACTGCTCCTTGGACCGGGCACGTTCGGCATAAGCCGACTGAGCATGGCCACTGTTGTTGCTGCTTTATCCGCCGCCCTCTGTATATACACCCAGTACATGAGTTTCACGTCAAGCTGCATGCCCAAGTACTTGACGTGTCTGGCTGCGACAATGTCCGACCCACAAACTTCGGCATGGAACGGGTTCTCAAAATTTCTCCGCCTTGTGAGTACCACCATTTCCGTCTTAATGGCTGCCAAAGCCAGACTGTGGTCTCGTAGCCAGTCACCCACTCTCCTCGTGACCTGGCTGACCCGTCTTCTTGCCTCCTCCTCATTCCTCGCACATACAGTGGCGGCGATGTCGTCAGCAAATCCGACCAGTTTGGTGCCTTCCGGCGGTTCAATGTTCAGTATACCGTCGTAGACCGCATTCCATAGATCCGGACCGAGAGCGGATCCCTGGGCAACTCCTGCAGTTAGGGTTTTGCTTCGGGAGCCCTCTGTAGTATCATAGAGGAGCTTCCTATTATCTAGGTAGTCCTCTATGACGTTTAGCAGATATCTCGGTACCCCGAATCTATCTCTCAGCGCCACCACGATATCGGCCCACCTGATCGAGTTGAAGGCGTTCCTGACATCGAGCGTGAGCAGTACACAAACGCTACGCGTTCTGTGGTTTCCCGCCCACGCTCTGTTCGCCACTTTAACTACTTCCTCGATAGCCTCCACGGTAGACCTTTTCTCTCGGAAGCCGTGCTGGGAGTCGGAGAGTCCTCCCGCCCGATCGATGGCCACTCGGAGTCTGCCACGTATCAGCTTCTCGAGTGTCTTACCCGCTGTGTCGAGCATACACAGCGGGCGGTACGACGAGCTGGTGGTAGGTGGTCCCTTTCCTTTGTCCAATAGCATGAGGCGCTGCCTTTTCCATCTGACGCTGAAGGTTCCCGCTTTGAGGCACGCATTGTACATATTTAATAGCAGGAACGGGTGTTTTCCGGCTACGGCCCTTATAACCTCGTTTGGTACGAGATCAGGGCCTGGCGCCTTTCTGTTCCCTAGCGTCTTCACCACCTTACTCAGTTCTTCGAGTGTGAAAAGTGGAATGCACTCTGGTGTAATGGTTTCCCCCCTTTCACGTGGCTGATGCTCTGGGAACAGAGCACTGACGATCTCGTCCATAGTTTGTGGGTCCTTCGGACCTTCTGGTCCTAGCCGTCCAAGCTTGCGCGTCACTATCTGGTAGCCTCGCCCCCAGACGTCGGCGTCGACCTCCTTACATAGCTCTTTCCAACACGCGGATTTCCTGCGTTTAACCGCGATCGTCAGCTCCTTTTTTGCGGCCTTATATGTAGCGTTGTCAGTTTCTCTTCCGGCGTCATTCCTCCTTCGTGCCCTTTGGGCCTTGCGTCTCGCTTTAAAGCACTTTCTCCGCAGTTCTGCAATTCCATCGGTCGACCAGTACGCTGGGTTCCCGCGCCGCCTACGTTGCTTCTTCGGCATTGCAGCCGCGCATTCCTTCTCGATGCGTTTCATCGTTCGTGCGACGAGGTCTTCGGCTTCTTGTCTGCTAGTCGGGGCATCTGTAGCTTCTGTGAGCAGAGAGGACTCCCGAGATAGGGTGCTGAGAAGCGCTCAACGTCGAGCCTTGCCACTTTCAAGCCTCTGTTGCCCAGCTGTCGTTGCTCGGCTGTGGTCGGCCTAGCCGCAGGGCTAATAATGAAGCTGATTTGCTGATGGTTACTAGCTGTGAAGTCTTCCAGAACCTGCCATCGGGCAACGCGCATTGCTACGTTTGGACTTGCGAGCGTGATATCGATGATTGTTCCTCGATAGCCACATCTCCTGAACGTGGTCGTGTTCCCTTGATTTAAAACCGTCAGGTCAAGTCTGGATATCATCTCAGCCATCTCATTCTCCCGCGTATCAGACCGGTCCATGCCCCATTCGTAGGACTTGACGTTGAAGTCGCCGGCGACTAAAAACTCCCCCCCGATAGTCCGGCAGGAATCTTCTATGGCCGCAAGCTTTCGTCGGAAGGTTGCGATACCCTCATTCGGAGAGAGGTAGCAGCTCACGTAGGTTACTTCGTTGCTGGTGATCCATATGTGGCCCTCCCCTCTTCTCAGGTTCGCCACAGGGAAAGCGTTTGGGTCTCTTACCCATATAGCCGCGGTGTTGAACTCGTCTGAGAACCATCCTCGTGCTTCTGGAACGCTGTATTGCTCTGAGATGATCGCCAGGCCAACGTTTCTCTCAAATGCCTGCTGAGTCAGGAGATTCTGGGCCAGCTTGCAGCGGCTCAGGTTTCCCTGCAATATCACCGCCATCGCGAACCGGTGTTCTTGCCCCGGGCGGCCTCCTGGTACACCTTGCATCGGTTTGTGCCCGGGACGTGGTCCACACTGCACTTGTCTGTCCTTTCTGCGCAGAGGTAACAGCGAGGACTGCTTTCGCAGTGCGCTGCCTTGTGGCCTTCCATCCCGCATTTCCAGCACATCTTCCCGCGGTCAACCGATTTGCATTCCACAGCCTGGTGTCCAAAGCCATGGCACCGGTAGCAGCGATTAATCCTTAGGTGCTGTCGGACGCGACAGTTCACCCATCCAATTTTAATGCGGCCAGCCTTCACCATTTTTGCCGGAGCCGTGGCAGCCATTTCGACGAAGGCGATTCGGCTCCCTCGTAGAGACGTTTTCGATAGATTTATCTTCAAGCCGCTTCCTGCATCCTCATCTAGGGCGCTTTCGACGGCCTCATTTATGTCCTCGATTTCCACAGCTGCGTCTAGGTCGCGGATCTCGATGCTCGCTCTGGGAGCAAGCTGGCACACGTCACCCTCTTCGCCGACAGCAGCCTGGAGCGCGTTCCCGAAAGCATTTTTATTTCCGCCAGTGGCGCCCAGTTCCACGAGGACATTGCCACTCCTCGTCTCCCTGACGGCCTTAATCGTGACGCCTAGCTCGTCCGGTTTGACCTTTTTACGGACAGCTTTAAGAACTTCCGCGTAGTTTTTGCCCTTGGCTGGTCGGATTAACATAGCCTCCGGGCGTACTCTTGGTAGCTTCGGCCTCGTGACAGCCTTAGTATCGATGCATCCACTGCCTTTTTCATCAGCGTCGTCATTGCGGGGAAGCTTCAGGGTTTCGGCGCGGCGATTTCCCACCTTAATCCAGCCTTCTTCGATCTCCTTCGGCTTCTTCGACTTCGGTTTAAGAGCAGCCTGCCCATCAGGGCTCGGTGTCGCCTCGGCCTGCCGCTTTCTTTTCGGAGTCAGGTTACCATCAGAGCTTGCTCCCGATGGCGGCACAGGTTTCTTCACTTTCTTCTGTTCATTCTGCTTTTGGGTAGTCACCAGAGCACGCGTAGACTCCCGTGCTCGCTTCTATCCTTTCCGGCTTCGACTTGCCAGGTCAATGAGATCTTCTGCCCTTTCCAGGCCTTCTGTAACAGTCTTCTGCATGTTTTTGAACTTCTTGCAGAAGAACCTCATCGACTGAATCGTTTCTAAGAGGGTGCTGAGGTGCTTCTCTTCTTCCTCCTCGTACTCATGGCCGTTGGCCCGAGAGGACGCTGTGCACGCCCGAGAGGACTCTGCGCGCGCCCGAGCGACCGCGGCGGCGCCGGGTTTGACAGATGTCTTACGCCTGGATGTTTCCTTCTCCGTACGCAGCTCCTTCGTTGCGACTATCGGGGCCTCGCTTCGCACTTCCGAACATGCAGATGTCCCCGTGCTCGAGCTTGCTACCTCCGCTAGACCATTCTCTTTTGCCTCTTGGAAGGACCCAATCCTCTTTCGTGACAGCTTCACCATGTTTTCCGGAGGCGTGCGAGGAGTTCGGCTTCCACCGGCAAACGGATTTACGTCGCTTCCACTCGGCGTCTTCGCTGTTCCGAAACGAGTTTGGTCCATTTTCTTGGCGCGTCCTGAGCTCGCGCTTGCCTCCAGGGCACTTTCCATCTCCATGTTCTTTTTGACGCGTGATTGGAGTAGTAGTAGTAGTAGTAGTAGTAGTAGTAGTAGTAGTAGTAGTAGTAGTAGTAGTAGTAGTAGTAGTAGTAGTAGTAGTAGTAGTAGTAGTAGTAGTAGTAGTAGTAGTAGTAGTAGTAGTAGTAGTAGTAGTAGTAGTAGTTTTTTTTTTTTTTTTTTTTTTTTTTTTTTTTTTTTTGGGCAGGTGGAAATGCTTATTTATGCACGAAGTGTGGGACTCCTCCATTCCTCTTGGAATGGTCCTACCCATTAAAACCACCTGCCCGTATCCAACCCATGACCCCGGAACCGCTTACGCATTACTTCAAGGCCTTGGGCTATCCAGCGCTCTATTGCGCTCCTGTTATTCTGGGGATTGTGCCCTCTCACGCTCCGATTCATCCCGCTACTTCGACCGGAGTACGCCCTCCACAAACTGCGCGACTGAGTCCCAAGTGTCCTGGGATTTCAGCATGACGGAGCAGATATTCTCTACCGACACGTCTGTTCCTACTGATGTTCGTAAGAGCTGCCTTTCTTCGTCCCAACGGCGGCACGTAAAGAACGTGTGATTTGCGTCGTCCTCTCCGTCCAGGCAATAGTCACACAACGGACTGCTCTTCCGGTTGCACTTGTGCAAGTAGACATTGAACATGCCGTGGCCCGTTAGCATTTGTGTGAGGTAAAAATTTACCTCCACATGCTGTCTGCCTACCCAAACCGTTACATTCGGGATCAGGGCTGCAGTCCATCTGCCAACCTCTGTCTGGCACCACCGCTGTTCCCATTTCTCGAGAGTGTGCTGTCGCTCTTCGCCTCTCTTCACTTCCGCCGTTGCCTCGTCCCTCCGATCGTAGACGCGTTTCCTCTCCTTTGCGAGTAGCTCGACGGGGATGGTTCCCGCCACTACTAACGTTGCCGCTGCTGACACGGTTCGGTAGGCACTCACGACTCGTAGAGCCCCTCTTCGTTGTACTGTTACCATTTTTTTCCTGTATTTTTCCACATTTAGGGCATCCGCCCATATTTCGGCACCGTACAGGAGGATTGAGTGTGCCACACTCATTAGGACACGTCTTTTGCTGCTCCTAGGTCCAGTCACGTTTGGCATTAGCCTCGAGAGCATTGCCACCAAGGTAGCCGCTCTATCCGAAGCAGCCTAGACATGGGCCCAATAGGTGAGCTTTGCATCCAGTAGCTGCCCAGATATCGGACCACCTTCGCCCCCGTGATTAATGTGCCGTCAATGTCCGCGCTGAAAGATTCTGGGAAATTCCTTCGTCTTGTCAGGACCACCATCTCCGTTTTCCCTGCAGCCAGCTCGAGTCCATGCTCTTTCAGCCAGTCGCTGATCAGTGAGGCCATCAATGAGACGCGTCTCTCCGCTTGTTCACTCGTGCGGGCTGTGACGACAGCAGCGATGTCGTCAGCAAACCCGAGCAGTCTGGTTTCCGGAGGCATTTCCAAACGCAGAATGCCGTCGTAGACCACGTTCCACAGGCCTGGCCCCAGTGCCGAACCCTGGGCTACTCCTGAGGTAATCCTCTTAGTGCGTTGTCTTTTGGTGGTCATGAACGAGAGCTCACGGTTTTCAAGGTTGTCGCTGATTATCTTAAGGATATACCGTAGCACCTTGAATCGCTCTTCCAGCGCCTGGAGGATGTCAACCCATCTGACCGAGTTGAATGCGTCGCGGACGTCGAGTGCAACGAGTACACAGGAACTTCTAGTCCTGGAGTTCCCCCGCCACGCCCGCTCGACTGGCTCCAACACCTCCCGAAAAGCTCCGATCGTCGACCTTTTCTCCCGAAAACCATGTTGGTTGTCGGAAAGGTCACCTGCTGCTTTTACGGCTTCGCGTAGCCGTGCTCGGATCATCTTCTCGAGCAACTTCCCCGCGGTGTCTAGCATACACAGCGGTCGGTACGACGACGCGGTAAGGGGGGGGGGCCCTTTCCCTTGTCGATAAGTACCAGCCGCTGCATTTTCCACCTCAGGCTGAACACACCAGCTCTAAGGCACAGGTTATACATGTTCAGTAAAAGATGAGGGAACTCCTTCGCAATGATCTTAATGACTTCCGCAGGGATCCCGTCGGGGCCAGGTGCTTTGCGGTTCACGCTGGTTGATGCAGTATCGCGCAGTTCCGTCACGCTAAAAGCTGGCACATCTATCTCTTGTGGGTACACTACTCTTGGTCTGTCCGGGTATTTAGGAAATACACCATCTACTATTTCATCCATCGTCGCGGGGTCCTTAGGCGGTTCTGGTGCCATTCTACCCAGCTTTTGCGTGACGATCTGGTAACCCCGCCCCCAGGTGTCCTTGTTGACCTCCTCGAGCAGCTCCTTCCAGCAACGAGCTTTACTCTTCTTGATAGCGATGTTCAGTGATTTTTTTGCAGCTTTGTACTGGTGGTCCTCCTCAATAACCTTTTCTCCTTGCCTAACTCGCTGTGCGCGGCGTCGCTTCCGAAGGCAATCCCTCCTCAGGGCAGCAATTTCTTCGTTCCACCAATACACCGGTTCCTGGTTTGGTCTTCTCTTACACCTCTTCGGCATTAACACGTCGCATGCTTTTCGGATGAAGTTCATCGTGGTTTCAACTAGCTGTTCCGCTACCTCCCTAGTCGCTAGCAGCATCCTCGTCTCCTCCAGTACCGCGCCTCCCTTTGACACTGTCCTCAGAAGCGCGTCCTGATTTAACTTGCCGACGTTCCACCCCGTCGTCGTGCGTCTGTACAGCCTACTTTCGCTTATTACATTCACGTCTTTGACCCGGAACTCAATGAATTGATGGTCACTAGCAGTAAACCCTTCGTGAACCCTCCATCCCCGAATCGTCGACGCTATCCCCAAAGTTGCCAGTGTTAGGTCGATAATCGTGCCACAGCATCCACTCCTGCGGAAGGTCGGCACGGTGCCCGAGTTCATGACGGTCAGATCCAGCCTGGCTGCCATCTCTGAGACCTCCGCTCCTCTTCTGTCCGTCCAGTGCATGCCCCATTCATGGGCCTTGGCGTTCAAATCACCGGCTACGATGACCTCGCCCTCAAAGCTTCGGACAGTATTCTCAAGCCGCTCCAGCTTTTGGCAGAAGATTTGCATGCCCTCATTTGGGGAGAGGTAGTAGCTCACGTAGGTAGTGCTCCCACTCGTGATCCATACAAACCCTTCGTCTTTCCCTGAGTTATTGATCGGGAATTTTTCTCCGTTCTTAATCCAAATAGCCGCCGTTCCGCTGGTGTCAGTTAGCCATTTTGGTCCCCGAAGGTCAGCATATTGCTCGCATAGCAGGCGTAGGTCTGCGTTCCGTTCGTACGCCCACTGGTTCAGCAGGTCTTGCGCAAGCCTGCTGTGCTAGAGGTTGCCTTGCAAAAACACCGCCATTACCGATTTTGTTCCGACAAGCCACCTTGTACGCTTCGCACCTTCCCGACCCGGGGATGTGGTCCACGTGCTTACCATCCTTTAGCTCCTTGCAGAGGTAACATTTGGGAACGTTCGTGCATTCCGCCGATGTGTGCCCTTTCTTGCTGCACTTCCGACAGCAGCTGCTGCGATCGGAGCCCCTGCACTCCGCCGCATAATGGCCGAACCCTTGGCATCGGAAGCACCTCATGACCTGGATCCTGCTCCTGACTCGGCAGTTCACCCATCCAATTTTGAGGTGCGCTGCTTCGACCAACTTCGCTGCAGAAGCCGCGTTTGTCTCCACAAATGCCATTTTATTTCCTCTAACCGGTGTTTTGGAAAGGAAGATTTTTACGTCACCGAAGTTTTTTCCTTTAAAGAAGTAGTGTATAGCCGAGGTCACGTCCTCCGCTTTGGTGACGACATCGATGTCCCGGATCTCTATTGTTGCTCGTTGCACAAATGCCTTAACGTTGCCCCCGGCTCCGATTGCCTCCTGGAGGGCGTCTTTAAATTTAGTTTTGTCCCCAGGGGACGCCCCAAGTTCGACGAGGACGTCTCCTGCCATCGTTTCCCGGATGGCTTTCACCTTTACCCCATGAGCCTCGGGTTTCACGCCTGCTCGAATAGTCCGAAGAACGTCGGCATACTTCTTTCCTTCGGCTGGTCGTATAATGACCGCTTCAGGTCGGGTCCTCTGTTTAGCCTTTTTTTTTTGTCTGGGTCGCTGTTCACCTTGGTGGCTGGCTTCGGCCGGCTTGGCAGCTGGCTTCGACTTGGCCTCTCTTTTTTTCGCCCGCCTCTGGACTTCTATAAATCCGTCGGCTTCTTCTTGAGGCTTCTTTTTGACCGTCTTCGTTGCCGATCCTTCCTGCGGGCTGGGTGTCGTTGTTTGTTGCCGCTTCCTTTTCCCAGGAGTCTTAAGGGTCACGGCGTCACTTTCTACGACAGCAGGGCTAGCACCAGCGGCTGGTTGAAGGCCATCTCTTGCTGCTGTTCGTAGAGAGCTGCCCCGTGTCGGCTTACTCACTTCTGCGAGCAGCGCTGTGTACACTGTCCTCCAGTTCCGGCGGGTCCTTTCAGACGAGCTGATTGCGTCTCGCGCCCCTTCAGCTAGTAGTAGTAGTAGTAGTAGTAGTAGTAGTAGTAGTAGTAGTAGTAGTAGTAGTAGTAGTAGTAGTAGTAGTAGTAGTAGTAGTAGTAGTAGTAGTGGTAGTAGTAGTAGTGGCGAGATCCGCAAGACGATGTATGTTATCATGAGGGATAAGCACCATCTTTCAGGCATATCCCATGGCTCGTGTAGACCAAGAGGGGCAGAAGAAGCAACTTGAGAAATCCGACACAGTGCTCGATGATGGTCTTCTTACCACTCAAATTTCCCTTTTTGGCGGCTAGTCGTCGAAGAATTGTCGCGTGCCTCCGAAGATGATTCTTTTGCACATTGTTCAGACTCACGATTACCTGTAAAACGTTTAGAGCACACTTGCATATACACCCTACGAGCGCTACATCTGCTTTGCGCAAAATTGCACGTCGTTGCTCTTGCTTTAGATAACACTGCGCTTACAATATAATTATTTGCTTCTTATCGAGAGGTACGCGCAACGCCATTATAAGCGCATTACTGGTACATCGCGCGTCGCATCGCGAACCTTTATTCCTTTTTTAGGCACGTAAACGTAATGGTATTGGTCATCGGGAAATACACTGACGCGAAATCGACAATTATAAGGCGTCGATTGTTTCAAGTCGAATAATAGATAGCCGTGCGGTGCAGCTGTTGCATCGAAATATTCCTCTTGTAAAAATCGCTGATCCTCGGGACATACCTGTCGGGCTATATGCTGAATTAGCGCGCGATCTCGCGGATTTATTAAGACAATAATATAATTAGCGTTTAAGGAGATATCGCGCTGCCCGTGACCCTAATAGAAGAGATTTTGCGTGATGAAAATGACATTAAGATTTTTATGATGGCTACCTTTGATGAAAAGAACGACCACGGTATTGTTCGATGCCTCGCGCATTAGATCGTCAATAACCACAAGTTTAGGTCTTGTATCGTTCGAGTAGTCTGCTGCTTGCGGTGAAACCTCGCGAAATTCGATTCCATCACCAAACTCTGAATACCCGGACAGCCACTCTGATTGTGAGTAATAAAAAAAGTATACACTCGAACGGGACATCCGTCATTTCGCGCATGTATTTAAAGAATTTTTTGACAAAATATGTTTTACCACGACCTGTAGGACCGCTTCACTTGGCTGTCCATGGATGTTTCCAACGTGTATCCATATCGATGAGTGTCTATCAAAATCAATCAGCTGACTCTTAAATAAGCTTATACCGCGACGGCGGCGGTGGCAGCGGCGGCGGCGACCTCGCGGCATCAGCTATTTTTGCGGCCTTGACGAGCTGATAAGGCGCCGCGCGCCTGTACTAGCTGATGAGGCGCGGGCCCGCGGTATAAGCTGATGCTTACACCGTATGTAAATAACGATAGTTTTTATATTTCTCACAAATAAAGCAATATTTTTATTTCACTAGGTATACATTTCTATGTGCAAATGTTACAAATCGTGTATTTCAAAACATCAATATTATATCCACGGAGGTAGCACAGGGAAGTCAGAACAAAAGGAAACACTCGATAAGAAAGACGGGACAAAAGGAATCAACGATGAGAAAGTCAGAACAAAAAGGAACGGTAGAGAGATAGCAGCCACTGCTACGAATAGCAGCACAAAAAGAACTAGCAGACAACGGTTTTATACATAATAAATTAATTTTTTTAATGTATTGTACACAGAAAATATTATACATGAAATCAGACAAAACGATTATTTTTAAATATCGCGAATTCAACCGTAAAACTATTTACTTTTTCGCGTTATACTAATTAGCGTCCTCCCGAAACAAACGAAGTTAATTCACATAGTTTACATATATGATCTTGTGATTAACCGGTAGCATTCCCGTCACCTCAATCTCCGGACTCGTTAGTAAATTCATTAGCTCCGCGCGCGTGAAAACTATAACGGTTTTAGTGAGATTCTCACGTTGACCAAATTTTCCCCAGAATGAATTAAGAGCCAATTTTGCGAGCGAACGTAAACCCGGATTTGACTGCAAAGTACTTCGCTCGAGATATACACCCTGAGACTCCTTGTACAACGCTATAAAACGCGCTATTACTTCCTCGTCATCGTTACACTCTGTTGTCGGTCCACTCGCCTCCTATTTCATTTTCAAGAATGTATCGATGTACTCGGCAAAATGACCGCCTCGTCGCGTTGTCGAGTCCTACTGCGTAACAACGTATTGCCAAATTTCATAGTTACGCGTTACCTTATATCCGAGCGTCACAGTTTTCCTCAGTTCGTCCACGACCCATGTACCGTCAAACGCTCGCTCAGTCGTGTCATCGTGTGTGCAGCCCGCGGATGTGTCACTATCTGTACAGCACGTTTTACACAGGGTGAACAGTAGTTCCCCATGCATGCTAACAGGCAGTAGGGGAATATGCAAATCGCGCGGTGCTACCACAGTACACTTCACGAGACCCTCGACGATACTTAGATCGCTTTCAAGTCCTACGAGTTCTCGACACTCGTCACCTACGTACAACTTCGGATGTCCAACGGGATATTTTCCATTCTTACACATCCATGGATACAGCGAGCACACATCCACATAGCGTATCTGCTCCCCATTCGCGACGTCGTACAAGCTTACAAAATTTTCCGTTCGACCGACAAAGGATGCATCGCGCGGTTCGAGAGGCGCCTGCTTGACCATGCTGTGGTTTTTCACATATAACGACATTTCCTCGTTATTCTCGAGAAATCTGTCAAAATCGCATTCCCATATTTCGGTTAGAGTGTACCCTTTCGATCCGATTTGCCCGGAAATAAGAACGGTTGGCTCGTATCGCTCATCCATTGTATCGCCAAATTTAGTTCGAGCATCTCTATTCACGCGATAACATCGCGGACAACCATGCCAGAAGCAGCCGTGAAATTGAAGAACGTGATGGACCTCCGCGTCCACGTAGTATCCATCGATAGCCAGTAGGCCGGTCGGAGGGCGATACTCTCTTGTGCGTCCAGCATGAGCGATAACGCAGTTGCGCTCACGCTCGAGCCATACAAGCCATACGACGGCCTTGCGCGACTGCTTATCGCCGCATCGGTGCCTCCGTGGTGGTAACACTGCAATGCGATCTTTCTGTGGAAAATTCTTTCGAAATACTGTCATACATGCTGATGCTATCGTGCATGCTTCTGTAAAAAGGCACACGCTTCCGCAACGTATAAGTAACTCTCGAAAAGCTAAACACGCTCGTCTCAAAACTGTAACATCTGTACGATAATATATTGCACAAATTGCGTCGCAAAATCAAATTTATAATCAACGCAACTCGATTCTTCCTCAGACCATTTTAAAAATCGCTCGCGATCCGCCGAGAACATGGTATCGGGTGAGTAAAAATGAGCCGGCAGAGGACCTGAGTAATTCTGATATTTCGGTGTGTTGAATAAATGGGGAAATATACCAATAAATATATATATGTGGTGTAAGTAGCCGTTATTAGTAATCCTTGGTATTTGCGTATGCGGCTATGTTTCGGCTATCTCCATAACAATTGGAGCAATGAAACTCATATTTTAACGTTTCGGTCCAAGCTGCAGACCCTCTTCAGAAAATTTTATTGAACTGTGAATATTTAGTACATAATATGTCAGAAATTGAAAAAACATAGAGAAATTGATATTAATTAGATATTAAAACATATATCTTTCGAATGTAACAACAACAAACCTATGTCAGTAGTTCCATTTTTCCCCTTAGTCCTCAGAGACACTTAACATTTGTTTCACAAGATTTATCAATTTATTTAAACCTCTTTATTATGACTGATGTTTAATTGTCATTAAGTAAATGAGTAATATTTATGAAGTCAATTTCGAAGTGAAATGTTCACATAGTTGGTAGGCATATGTCAATCTGTTGGTCAATGTCCAAAAACCATAATATTAGAATCAATCAAGTTAATAGCATTCATGATAGAATTTTGTTTTTCTTATAAAAGATAATTACCATTCCTCGTCATAAATAATAAAATTTAAATATTAATCAAAGCATTGCAGTCAAACTTAAGTGAAATCTTTTTTGGTCAGGGTTAAATGTAACAGTAAATTTCTAGTGACTACATGTTCGTAGCTCACCAGACGAGAACTGACTAAGGAGATACCTTCAACAGACGAACGAAGACCGTTATATATTTTGATATTATACTATGACATTCCGATCTCAAACACACCTGCTGTTACGAAAACATTATTATGTATTGTTTCAAATGGGTATTGTCAGTGTAATTATGTGCATGCTCGTTAAACCAATTTTTTTTTTTTTAAATAATATAACTTTAGATTACTGAATTATAAATAACACTTAAATTGTCTATATCAGTCCTAAAATTCACAGATTTCTCATGTTTTTTAATTTGAATCATTTCTAAAATTAATCTTTTGTATAAATTCTGTTCTAAATTAAAAATTTTAACCTCATTAAATCTAAAATTATGATTATAATCCATAACATGTGTTGCTAGAGCGGTGTGTTGTGTGTCTAGATGTTTCAAACTATTTTTATGTTCATATATTCTAGTTTTTAAATATCTTTTGGTTTGTCCAATATATACCGAGTCACAATTTTCACAACTTATAGAATAAACCAAACCTGATTTCATATCTATTGTTATATTATCCTTTGTGGAACCTATAATTGAGGCAATGTTATGTTTATTACTCGTTACCAGTGACACATTAAATTCTTTACATAGAGCAAAAAGTCGATAATATATGGATTGAATGTACGGCAAATTAAGAAGTCTGTTTGTGTCAAAGACAACCTTTTCTCTTGTTTTATTCACCGAGCTAGTGATCCATGATATTCGTTTGTATATAAGTTTTTCTATTACCTGAGGTGGATAACAATTCATTATCAATGTTTTTTTAATCAGGATTAAATTTTGTTTTTGAAACGAGTGATGAGAAAGCTTAATAGCCCTATCAACCAACATGTATACCAGTGCCTTTTTTTGGTGTAGCGGATGATGTGAGAAAAAATTTATGAATCTTCCAGACCACGTCGGTTTTCTGTACCAATTTGTAATTATCGAATTTTTATTGTGAATTAGTAAAATGTCTAAAAAGGGTATTCTACCTTCATTCTCTTCCTCAACAGTGAATTTCAATTTTGGGTGATAACTATTGAAAATATTTAAAGTAGATTGAATACAGGTGACTGTAAGTGTTATTTATAATTCAGTAATCTAAAGTTATATTATTTAAAAAAAAAAAATTGGTTTAACGAGCATGCACATAATTACACTGACAATACCCATTTGAAACAATACATAATAATGTTTTCGTAACAGCAGGTGTGTTTGAGATCGGAATGTCATAGTATAATATCAAAATATATAACGGTCTTCGTTCGTCTGTTGAAGGTATCTCCTTAGTCAGTTCTCGTCTGGTGAGCTACGAACATGTAGTCACTAGAAATTTACTGTTACATTTAACCCTGACCAAAAAAGATTTCACTTAAGTTTGACTGCAATGCTTTGATTAATATTTAAATTTTATTATTTATGACGAGGAATGGTAATTATCTTTTATAAGAAAAACAAAATTCTATCATGAATGCTATTAACTTGATTGATTCTAATATTATGGTTTTTGGACATTGACCAACAGATTGACATATGCCTACCAACTATGTGAACATTTCACTTCGAAATTGACTTCATAAATATTACTCATTTACTTAATGACAATTAAACATCAGTCATAATAAAGAGGTTTAAATAAATTGATAAATCTTGTGAAACAAATGTTAAGTGTCTCTGAGGACTAAGGGGAAAAATGGAACTACTGACATAGGTTTGTTGTTGTTACATTCGAAAGATATATGTTTTAATATCTAATTAATATCAATTTCTCTGTGTTTTTTCAATTTCTGACATATTATGTACTAAATATTCACAGTTCAATAAAATTTTCTGAAGAGGGTCTGCAGCTTGGACCGAAACGTTAAAATATGAGTTTCATTGCTCCAATTGTTATGGAGATAGCCGAAACATAGCCGCATACGCAAATACCAAGGGGAAATATACCTTTTGCCACCTCATCAGCGAAACCAAAGGCCTTAGGTAAAGCGTTAAGAGCCATGGGTAAATAGTTGAGACTATCGAGAAAAACGCCATCGCCAATCTTCATCGAGATACTTTTCGTACTATTCATAATTAGAGAGGGCAACTGTATTTTTTGCACTTCGATTAAGTACTGTAGAATAAATTGCGCGTCGAAACCTTTCGCAATATGAGCAATACAGATGGTTTCTTTAAATTGTTGCGGTAATGCCAATTTCACGAGCTCCCCAACAGGATCATCGATAAACACGAATTCATGTTTACCACAGTCAGCACAAACGGACACTATATCTGTGATATCCAGACATCTCATACATACAAATTGTGTAACACATAAATTTGGCTCGTGAATTCGTGTCGATTTAACATCATGCAATTTTTCGTGTTGCTGCGTCTCAAAATCATAAAATAAAAATCTCGTGGAAGGCTTGTCTTTTTTCTTCTCCTTTTGCGCCTCTGGTTTCTTAAGAGGTGCTATAAAACACGCATGCGTAGTCGGTCAGGTTTGCTCGCATGTAATACAAAACGATATACCACATACATGCATCTTTTTATCTGTGGTTTTAATCATACGCGAGCAGCCTCTACAGATTTTTAATGCTTTACAGACGCTGTACCGTCTATATTTACGAGACGTGATACCCGCGGAGCCCTCACCCTTGTGATGAGCGAGGCAAAAAGCACCAAAGAACAAACGATTACAGTCTGTGCACTACTCAGGCTGAGAGTCTCTATTGCCGTTGCAATAAGTGGATTTACATCGAGCACATTGATAGCTACAGCGATTCTTAAGTGCTCGAATATACTTCGAATTACACTGTGTGCAGAACCCCTGACTACCTAGCGCACCAGCGAGATTTAATATTGGCTGGTAGTGATGAGAACGCTCGTACTAGAGAATAAAGAGTGTATGATTAATTTTACCTACTGCAGAGAGTACGGATTTTCGCCCATCGTACAGAGCCGGAATCATCTTTTCGGAACGCGTTTTCCGAAGGTGAGAAATTCATAAACAACAATCGCTATACCCTCGTGAACCAAGTACTCCTGAAAGAGCTGAATTACGCGCACACCGCACCCTTTAGACGGTGTCGTTACCCCTGCATTACGCGTGAGCTCTATCGCTGCTGTATATTGCGTTCCTCGAAGCCCGGTCCTCCTCCTCCTCCTCCTCCTCCTCGTCATCGTGCTCATTCTGCTTCTCCTCTTCATCTTCTTCTTCTTCTTCTTCTTCTTCTTCTCCTTCCTCGTTGTCTGTATTGCTATTGGTATCATCGTTTAAATGGTATTGTCGCGATGGACCTGCGACGGTTCCACCTGGTTCTCTCGCAGGGCCGACCATGAAAAGAACGTTTGTTGGTTTATAACCGCAGAACGGCTGGGTAAAATTTGTCCAACGATTTCCTGCGGAGCTGTCACCATCGTTGTGCCTGCTATGATCATCTGAATTGGTTCTACTCTCCTCATCGAAATCATTAAAATCTTATGAAATGAAGGAAATAAAATATAAGTAATTAACGCAGTAAATTACTAACGTCTTTCACTGAGTATGGGCTGCAAAGCAGACTCATTCAGCCAACCGCGTCGACGAATAACATGCATCATTGAATAAAAAATTATTTGATTATCAAACAATCCAATGTTATGCGCGTCAACTAAATCGTGCTGATGACACGCGTACAGCATACTGCGAATTCTACGAACAATCGCTTGTGTCGGAAGTTCCCATAGGGTGATCTGTAAATTTCTTCTTCCCCACCGCGAATGGAACGATGGTCTACGCTTCAATATAAACTCTATCAATTGTCTTATCAATGAGCGCTTTATCACTCTGACCATGAATGTGCTGTTAGAGTAGTAGTGGTAACCACAGTAAATCAGATAATTAACTAGAGATTTTTCAAAGCGGCTCACTTTTATACATATTCTTTTAATACGCTCTTTCTCTGTTTCTTTCTCTCTCTCTGCATATACTTCAGCGATGTAATGAATACGACTCACTAAGAAGATGGCCGCATACAATCACTTTACAAAAACAAGACCTAGGGAAATACTTAGCGATGATGATGTACTAAGTTATCGAGTTTCGCTGATGAATGTCATATTATTTTCATGTAATTTCAAGGCAGTCGGCCATGAGGAAAATCATCAAATTTCGTCGCCGAATATTATTTACTTTTCATGACACATCTTATCTGTATGTCGAGGTGTGCGTGTGCACATAGGTGTGCGAGAGTATGCAAGAGCTTTGGGATATATTTGTTGCTGCTGTTACTAGGCTGTTGAGGAGAATGCGACAAATATCAAGGAATATTGGTGAGCAATTTTCAGTCGTATGAATTGCAGTATCAAAAGAAGAGGCGATGCAATAGATGGTGGGGGAAATCTGTATAAAACGGAGTATGAACAACACCGACGATTCATTCGAAAAGTTACAGTCTATACGAAAGCAATAAAAATGGCAAATAACGGTTCTATGTCTCACGCGATATCGCCATATATAGCGAACCCCGTTATGTACGGTTTACATTAATCATTAGGTAAAATAATCGTCGCCGGGCTCGAGTTAAACTCTACGTGTACTTTTACGCCAGTGGTGAAAATATTTTTCTCGAATACTTTTACCGGAATTATACTCAGTGCGGACGAGTGGCGAGTGTTTAAAAGTGATTTTTCTCGCGTACAACGATATTTCGATGCTCATGGGGCTGTTGTGTCGCGTATTATTCCTTAGCTGTAAGGACAAGAAACAAGGAAGACGCCGACACAGCTCAATACAGAATTCTAAAATATAGAATTCATTCAAGACAAGATGCGAGGTAGATGCCGACTCAGCATGAGGCGACTCGCTAGGCAATTCTCGATTGGCTAAAGTTAAAGCTGCCAACTAAGGGATTTTAGCAAACGCAGTTGCTAACTGCTCTACTCAAATCAGTATTAATTTAGACTCAACAGAGAACGGTTGGTTCCTCGTTAAACACTCGAAACAACGTATTATTGTACTTCTTACTTTGACAGTTAAATAGACAACGGAAAGTTACCATTGTCTATAATAAATACTTCCTTTTATATAAATTCGCGTTTTCATCTTTTACTCCAGATTTATCTCCTTATCGGCAAACGGTCCAAAAAAATTATAACTTTTAAGATTATACCGAATACCGAATAATCTAATTACGCGGTACCGGCATAACACTTGGTGGCAGCGGTGGGATGTGCCGAAGTTAAGTGATACGTAATTTATTCGGACAAAAAGTGTCTCGGACAAAGTTAAGAATACTCTGAAGTGACGACTACGACTCGTGCAAACGACGCCAGTGTAGTTCGTAAAACCCGACGAATCTAACGCGAAGACGCGAAGTGTACGTCGGTGCGGGGTGACGTATCGGTCAACCGTTTAAAGTCCCGATTGACGGTGTCACGTCAAGTCGCGGAGAACCGCACAAAGTGTGCTAACGAGTACGCTAAGCAGCTACTCGAGAAGAAGCCGTCGTGCAACCATTGGCGACGTGCTAAGGAACCAAAGAAAAAAAAGGACAACAGCGTCAGGAAGGACGACAAGGACCATCGACCGAACGGAGCTGCAGGACACCCAGTCATCAGCACCCGAGAAGATCGCAATGGAAAGGACCATCTTCCAGATCATCATACTGTAAGTGGCGGTTACGTAATAATTATACATATTGCCAATACTAACTAAAGCCAGTAGGGAAAATATTCCGTAATTTCCAAAATATATATTTGTTGCGAGATTTTTTTTGGGTAAACATATTCTCTGCTCGCCGTGAAATCGTACAACTACCAACATGCTGCTATTTAGGAGAGCGATACCGAAACGTAGGGGAAATTCGCTGGAAACCACGATACCCGGAGAGGAAATGGACCCTGCACCGGCTCTAGCTGCTGCGGTCGGAGACATAGTATACGAAGCGCGCAGGGCGCTATCAGAGCTCCCGCGGCCCGGTCGAATCCCCACTGACAGGCAAGCGGCCCTCGAAGGCCGCCAGACAACTGAATTCGGCGTAAACCCACACAGGGGTGCGTCGTTTCGGGATAATAGTAGTATCGGTAGCAACGATGTGTTTAACAGAGCGACTGGAGAAATAACTCCAGAAAATTTTTCCGGCGATAGGTTCGAGCAGGAAAAGGAAAATTTGCGTACGTTAGATCGTGTAGGGTTCCGGGCAGCTACTGGTATGACGACTCGGGCACCACTGTCGGACTGAGTCAGGCTATGATGCAAAGCGGTCGAAAGAAGTCACCGCGAGTACGAGCGGGCTCAGCGAGAGCTAAAGCTGGAACTCAGGCTCCAAGGTTGCGACTCGCCGTTGGCACGGCGAAATCTCGCGGACACGCTCAACGAGGTAGGTGCGGACGAGTTCGAACTCATCCGGTCCCTACAAGAGCAAAACGCCGAACTATCGCGGAGACTGGAAAATACAGGGTTGGAGGAACGCCCGATACCGCGTCCGCGGTCAAGGCAAACCCGATTTGAGGAATCAGAATATCCCCCTGCGGATCCCGTGTTCCAAAGGGAACAACAGAGGGTGCCAGAAACACCGAATAGGACGCTCGATCTCGGACTAGCGCTAAAAAATATCAAGCATTTCGACGGAAGCAACGCTGATGAACTAGACGCCTTCTTACGATCATGCGTGACTGTTTTCAAGAAAATAGCGCCCCAGGATCAAGACATCCTGTTAGAACTGGTGCTCAGCAGCAAGCTCGAGGGTAGGGCGTCCAGAAAAATGAAGCAAAAAGTCATCCACTCGGTAGCCCAGCTTGAAACCGAGCTAGAGGCCCTGTACGAGAAGCGGAAGTCGTTGCCTGCGTTACAAGTAGAGTTCAACTCCCTCCGGCAGGGCCAGGGAGAGGACATCGAGGTATACGCCGCCAGGATCGAGCGTATCACTGTTGATATAATAGAAAAGCTCTGCGAGGAAGCCACCACGATGTTGGAGATGCGCATCGTCGAAGAGATAACACGGAAGAGCGCACAGGCCAACTTCGAGAATGGACTGCATGGGCAGGTCCAGATCCTGGTGAGATCGCGCAATTACGCCACCCTCCATGAGTCCGTTACGGGAGCCATCGAGATCACAAATATGGTGCAGCCAAAGGTAGGGGCAGGTGGAGCATTAAGCCACCCCAGAAGATCCCAAGGCGCACAACCCCGACAGTGAGAACACTGTTACACCTGCGGAAAAGCCGGACATATGGCTCGAGACTGCACCCGGAAATCGGGAAGAGTAAGCTTGTCTGCGCCCAGCGAGAACAAGTCCATACAAAACATGGACATCGTGTGCAACTACTGCCAGAAAAAGGGCCACGTGTGGAAGGACTGCAGGAAAAGGCTGTCGAGCGAACAAGCGCAGACGTCGCAGCAACCCCAACAACGGAGAGATGCAAGGGGCAAGACGGAAAAAACAACAGAAACAGCAAGTACTGGTCGAGCGAGTACGGATTCCCGCCCGATGGGAACAATGAGGCTAAACACTCTAACGGCCCAGCAAAGACCCGCACGCAAGCAGAGGAGAAGAACTCTACAACTGCTACACGTAACGTTGCCGGCGTCGAGTGCCACTGCCAGCGACTTCGATATTGTTGCATCGTTGGCCGTGACCCGGGTATTCACTCTCAAGGCAGACACCGGAGCCCAATGCAGCATTATTAAAGAAGGCTGTCTCAAACCTGAGACTATGGTGAAAGACTGCAAAGTAGAAATGCAAAAGGTGGCGGGCGAAAAATTTACTCCTCTAGGAATCGCGAAAATCACACTCGAGACGGCAGCTCTTAACGTAGATCATTGGTTTTACATCGTTCCGAGCACCGTGCCACTGAGGGTCAACGGACTACTCGAAATGGACTTCATTAAACGTCATAAAGCAGATATCTTGCACGGCAAAATGATTACGCTATACGGACATTGCATGCCACTTTTAGATGGATCGGTCAAGATGACCCTGCCACCACGCAGCGAGACCGTCGCGTATGCCGCAACCAAGAGCAAATTTATCGGACTGTTCTCTAAAATGGAACTCAGAAACGGAGTAATTACGGGAGCCTGCATCACGCCGCAGCACGGTAGTAGCTGTGCAGTAAGCCTGATAAACACCACAGAGAAGGCTGTTGAGGTACAACGCCCAGTGGTGGAACTCGAGCCCCTAGAGATAACGGCAGTGGGTCACGGTCCCGAGGCCGCGATGCCCGAAGTATGCAGCGTCAGCGCGGAGCGAGGGGCGAAACGCCTCACGCGACTTGCTCGAGAGCTCGACACAGAAAATCTCAATAAAAAAGAGCGCGAAGCGCTCGACGAGATTACAAGGGAGTACGAAGACGTATACCACCTGCCAGGGGACAAGCTGCCGTGCACGCCAATGTTGGAGCACGTAATTCCTCTTAAGGGAGCGGTGCAGCTCATTAAGGTGCAGCCATATAGGCTGCCGGAAACCCACAAAAAGAAAGTGGAAAGGCAGACCTGCGAAATGCTAACAGAAGGCATTGTCCAACCCAGCAGAAGTCAGTGGAACGCGCCACTGTTGGTTGTGGCAAAGAAACCAGACGCCGCCGGAGTAAGGAAAATGAGAGTAGTTGTGGATTTTCGAAAATTAAACGAAGCCACCATCGGGGTCTCATACCCACTGCCCAACATCACGGAGATATTACACCAGCTGGGACGAGCCCGATATTATACGACCTTGGACCTCGCCTCGGGATTTCACCAAATTTCGATGGCGCAGCAAGATAAGGAGAAAACTGCATTTTCCACTCTGCAGGGCCATTTCGAATATAACCGCATGCCATTGGACTTAAGGACGCGCCACCGACCGTCCAGAGGCTGATGAACTCAGCGTTAGCGGGACTGCAAGGAGTTAAATGCTATGTGTACCTGGATGACATGGCAGTACACGGAAAGACCTTAAAGGAACACAACGACAGGCTCCGAGAGGTACTGCAGCGGCTAAGAGAGGCCAAATTGGCGGTGCAACCAAGCAAGTGCCAGTTTTTACGCAAAGAAACACAGTACCTTGGCCACGTCATATCCGAAAAGAGTGTGCGTGCCGATCCGAAGAAACTGGAAGCGGTAAGGGAATTCCCGGTGCCAAGGAACGAAAAGGAGTTCAATCCTTCCTCAGTCTAGCTGGTTGTTACAGGAAATTTATCAAAGATTTCTCGAAAACCACTAAGCCTCTCACCGTATTAACCCAGAAAGGGGTTAAATTCGAGTGGACCGCAGTAAGGGACTCCGCGTTCGAAGAATTAAAGACGGCACTTACCACGGCGCCGATACTGCAGTACCCCGACTTCACGAAGCCTTTCGTCGTAACAACAGACGCCTCAGACAGAGCACTCGGCGCTATCCTCTCGCAAGGCAAGATCGGAGACAATTTACCAATATGCTACGTTAACCGCACCATGTCGAAGGCCGAACTGAATTACACGACTACAGAAAAGGAATTACTCGCAATAGTTTGGGGTCTCGCTCAATTTCGGCCACACATTTATGGTACTCGCTTCAGAGTAGTGACCGACCACCAACCGCTCACCTGGTTGTTAGGAGCAAAGGACCTAGGATCGAGACTACCAGGTGTATGCATAAGTTTTTTTCCGGTTTTTTGGTGAAAAAAACACGTAATTTTCAAGGGAAATTAATTTTTGTTTTATTCAAAATATTGGCCATCGGCTTCTACACATTTCGCCCATCTTTCAGGTAACTTATGAATACCATGCCAGAAAAACTGCTTGTCTTTTGCGGCAAACCATTCGTCGAGCCATTTTCCAACTTCCTCGAAATTGCTGAAGTGCTGCTCTGGGAGCGCGTGCCCCATTGATGCGTAGAGGTGACAGTCAGATGGCGCCAGGTCTGGCGAATACGGCGGGTGCGGAAGGATGTCCCATCCAAGCGATCTCAAGGTGTCTTTCACTGCTTTTGCTGTGTGAGACGGCGCATTGTCGTGTAACAAAATCACTTTGCCATGTCTTCTGGCCCATTCCGGTCGTCTTTCGATTAATGTGTGGTTTAAATTAATAATTTGTTGGCGATAGCGTTGTGTATTAACGGTTTCGCCGGGCTTCAAGAGTTCATAATACACAATACCGCTCTGGTCCCACCAGACACAGAGCATGGTCTTCTTGCCGAAGTGATTTGGCCTTGGTGTTAAAGGACCGGCTTCGCCAGGTGAAAGCCACGATTTTTTCCGCTTCGGGTTCTCAAAATAAATCCATTTTTCGTCACCTGTCACAATTCGATGCAAAAATGATTTTCTTTCGTGGCGTTGAAGCAGCACTTCACAAGTGACTTTGCGATTTTCTATTTGACGTTCATTCAAATCGTGTGGGACCCATTTACCGAGTTTATTGATCTTCCCCATTACTCGTTAACGTCTGCTGATTGTTTCTTGTGACACATGTAATGCTTCTGCTAATTGCCGTTGAGTTTAAGTTGGGTCATCATCCAATAACTTCTGCAATTGCTCGTCTTCGCATTTTTGTGGTCTACCAGAGCGCTCACTGTCTTTCACATTGAAATCACCACTTTTAAATTGTCGAAACCATGTCTCACATGTTCTAATCGATGGAGCGTGTTCACCATATGTTTCTACCAGTAAACGTTGACTTTCAGCAGCCTTTTTCTTTTGATTAAATAAGAAAAGCAATGCGTGCCACAAATGTTCTTTTTCAGGCACAAAACTCGACATGATCACTGAACGATAAAACAAAGACGCTAGTTTTTGGCGGACTGAACTTGTGTGTGTTTGTAGGTTAATGTCAGACGAACAAAATGACGTATGTGTCAAATTAATACGCTGCGTACTTTTCGCTGGCGCCATCTCTTAGTTAAACCGGAAAAAACTTATGCATTGTAACGGTATTAAACATTAACATTGCCCTTAATGGGCTTGTTCGGACTCGAGCAGGAAGGAAAGTAATTTTAGGCTTTTGTAATAGGTAGAAGTAGGGTTTATTCAGATGAACAGATAAAAATTATGCGATATATCAGGAAAATAAATAGAAAATTTAATTATCTAACCCTGTTTCTCTCGGTATTTTGGCTACCTCGCGCCTTACATTCAATTATTCCCGGGCACTCGAGTGCATTTATAATCGTGTACGTGGGTGAATTTACAGAATTTATGAGAATAGAGATATGACATTCGATTAACAATATGCACTATGACGTGAAAAATAATATAATTCCTAATGTGAAGATATTCGTTAACTAATATTGAATTTATAAAAGAAAAATAAACGTTGCTTGATAATTCTTATCTACCCGTCGCGTTCCCTAGGTAAGAGTTTTAGCATGCGTACCGTCGGTAACTAGCCGGCCGCCGCTCCTAGTATCGAGACTATCCTTGTGTCTACCACTGAGTCGTTCAATACTCACTATAGGCCCGTCGGTGGGAGTGGACTTTACTGCTGATATGATGATTTTGTTTCAAGGTTGACTTGCGCGTCCACCCGACCGCTGCTACAATCCGGCGTCAGTGCGATGCATTCTAAGTGCATGCGCAGCGACTCGGTATATCAGGGCCGTAACTTGTATATTTCTCGCCTTTTTATATTTTGCCTCCAATCTATCTTTTAATTTGTATCCCTACTGAATTTCCTATGCTATCATAATTTTCTGGTCTTTAATAATGCAGATATTATATCCTCGTTATTTAATATACTATGAGGAGCATTTCGTGTCCGAGAGAGTAGACAGTCGATTTGGCTCGATCTTCGGCTACCAGAGAGAGTGAGACCGCTTTGTTGATGTTTGGGTCTGCGGTGCGTTGGCCTCGAACGCAGCACCGACTCAGCTGCTTCCCGTCAGATGTATGTAACAGGTACTCCAGCTGGGCTCTCGGAATATCCGTGTGGCTGCAGCTAGTGAGGGCTCGTCTGCTCTTCCTTCCTGGTAGCTGGACTTCTGCGTCGGCGGGACCTGTGAACAAAACTGTTCCCCGAATGCCGAAATTCTGGCCTTTTTATACCAGAGTCCCCTCCAGTTGGCCCATGCTTTTGGTATAACTGTAGTTGGTGGCGGTCCTGTAGCCCATCTTCCTGTAGCCCACTGGTAGCCTTGGTACTTTTTGAAATTATTCGTTGGCTTTTAATTTTCTACCGGTGCTTTCGAACGAATAACGGGACCTTGTCTTTGACGTACCGGCCTAATGGTGTGAGTGACGCTCGGTGGCCGTGCTCTGTTGTGTGTGTACTGAGCGTCGCGAGTTGCCGAGTACCAGCTAGTCTACTTGGTGTATGTCGCACGCGGTAATGCAGCCTCGACGTATATATTGTGCTTTATAGTCAATACGTCGCAGCATACACCTGGTAATAAGGTGGAAAATAAAATTGGCAGAGCATGAGTTTGATGTCGAATATAAGGCAGGAAAACGAAATATAAATGCAGATGCACTAAGCCGAATATTCCTTACAACGAGGGCCCAAGCGAAAGTGAAGAACGAAGCCCGTGAGACGAAAGAGGACAGCACCACGAGGCAAGTAGGAACAACGAATGACCACACAAAGCGGACAGCCGAAGATACCCCGTATAGCCATGGTAGCTCGCTGGAGAGAGAGGTCGAGCCCGCCCGCGAGAGAGACGATGACAGCAAGCGCCCGAGTACGGACAGCCGCACGAAGCAGAGAGCCAAGAATACAGCGGGCCAGCAGAGCAACGCGGCAGACAGAGAGGCCGCGCGGGCTCATACGCCAGAAGAAGACGAAGAGATCCGCCGCGTGGATGCCGGTTGCTATACCCCACTGATCCCCACAGCCCGGCCGAGAAACCGTGCGGTAGGGGAAGAAGCAGACCACGCAAACTACATTTGCAAGTTACTGGTAAGACTGCGAGCGTCGCTGACGAAGACGGAGCGAGCCCAGCACAGCATGGCGGACCCGCGGAGCACGGAAGGCCGCGAAAAGTAAACGCTGCAAGACCGTTCGAGACAGAGAGCGATGCAACGGCGGAGCCACCGGTGGGCACGCCGAGTGAAGAAACTGCGGGCCGAGCACCGCACAAGCCTGCTGAGGAAGCGAGGCAAGGCGGGGGGCGCAGCCCGCAAACCTCCGGCAGCACAGACGAAGACAGTGTTAGGAAGAAGCGCACCGACTGCCGCAGTGGCGTAGCCATTCCCTTCTTCGAAGATCACCTGAAAATCATAAAATAATACCACGACACCCCCATAGGAGGGCATCAGGGTGTCAGGCGTGCGTTGCGTCGGATCCGGACCAAATACGACTGGCCCGGCATAAGAAGGGATTTGGAAAAATACATAACATCCTGCGGATCCTGCCAAAAAAATAAAATCGGAAAAAGGGAACGAGTGCCGATGGTGGTAACGAAGACCCCATCGAGGTCATTTGAAAAGGTTGCGGTCGACATCGTAGGACCGCTTCCGGAAAGCGTCTCCGGGAAAAAATACATACTTACGATTCAAGACGCACTTACCAAATACAGCGCGGCGATCCCATTGCCGAACCAAGAGGCTTCGACAGTAGCAAAGGCGCTCGTTGAAGAATTGATCTGCCGGCACGGAACACCGGAAGTAATATTATCAGATCAAAGCACGAACTTCCTCAGCTCGACCTTCAAAGAGATGTGTCGACTGCTCCGAATGGCGCACTAGGAAGATCGCATCGCACCCTCGCTGATTACCTGAAAAATTTCATAGACGAGGATCAAGGTAATTGGGACGAGTGGCTGCCGTGCGCGATGTTCACGTACAACACCACTCCACATACGGGGACCGGACTGTCACCCCATGTATTGGTGTATGGACGCGAAGCGGAGTAACCGACCGCCGTGAAACAGGAGTCCCGCAGCACCTATGCTTTCGACGACTACGTCCAAGAGTTACGCGAGCGATTACGCGCCGCATGAACAGTAGCTCGCGATAATCTCGTAGGCGCGAAAAGACGGTCGAAGACCACGTACGACCACGGCGCTCAGGTACAGGAGTACCGCGTCGGCGAACGCGTACTCCTCCGAGATGAGACGGTGCCCAGGGGGCGGTCAGCCAAGCTGACCCCGAAGTGGACGGGGCCTCACGAAATAGTAGAGAAGAGGCCCTCCGTCAATTACGTCGTCCGAAAGGGACGAAAAACTCAGGCGTTGCATGCAAACCGCCTGAAGCTCTTTATGGAGCAATAATACCTCAGGAAATTCGAATACTTATAGCTAGTTAAAACTAAATATTAGCTAGAAAATAAATGTGAGAAGGAGCCCCTCAGGACGCAGGGTGGGGAGCTCCAATAAAGTAGAAGAGGTCTTAGGAGACCTAATTTTATCAACAGGCATTCAGAGATAAATATACATATAGAAAAAATATATTGAACGAAACAATTGAAAAGAAATTGCACTTTCATTACGCAATCCAGAGGGGACGGAATACTGTGACAGTGCCAGAAAAGCACCTCGAAAAATGTATAGCATATTAATACTGACACAGGATAGTGTTCAGCGTAGAGTGTAAAAAGAATATATACAGTAAATTGAAGAAATAAAGCCTCTAGGAGAATATTTAATTTTGGAAAAAATAAGTCAATGTGCACACTCTATTCAGTTGATATACACATGTTAATAGGTAATTCGATTTCTGCAAATGACAGTGAAATATGCCAAAATATTTCAATATTTGAAGATAATATTAATATTTATGAAAAAACTGCCAACAGTTATGCGATTGGCAGATACCAAGGCCTACAGTGAAGGCAACGCGGTAATGCTCATACTGGATATACCACTAAACGGGCAGCAACGGTTTAGTATACAAAAGGTATATCCCATACCCATGTGTGCTGACAACGGCAGGCACTATTACATACATGCGACCGAGAACCATTTAGTAATAGATATCGAGAACCGCAAATACTTAAGGATGACATCTGATGACTTAAAAATTTGCAGAGTTCTGAGCAAGTCATACATATGCCCACCCGCGCTTCCTACAATTCCAATTACAAACGACGCGCTCTGCGAAGTCCTTATCTACGCTAAAATGGACAAAGATAACGGAAAAAAATGCGCGAAAAGGGTTATCCGACTAACCCATCCCCTTATCGTCCCCATGCAACAGCAAGGGCACCGGCTATACGTCGCGCCAACCCCCGAACCCATAGGAATAAATTGCGGAAAAAATCCCACTCAACATGAAATACTGAACAACTCGGGAATACTGGCTTTCGTAGACGTATGTGCAGTAATCGCCCGAGATTTCAGTATCCGAACCATCGGGCAAACATCGCAGATCATAAGGGAAAACTACCTGCCATCATTTAATCTGATATTAACGGAGATCGAAGCCCAGGCGTCCCCGACGCAGACCGAGAGAACCGTCCCGTGCTGCGAGACCCCGAAGAGCTTCGTAAGCTCAGAGCTCGAGCCGACCACATCAGGGAAACCCTCGACACCGCCGGAGACGGGATGCAACACATCCACAAACTGAGCTTCTACTCATTAGGCGCTATAGCACCGATAGCCTTGGTTAGCTACGTTCTGATTAAATGTTACAGGTACAAAAGAAACAGAACACCATCGAGAACTAGTGAGGCAACAACCCCGGCAGCAGCCGAGGTAACCATCAACCTCGAGCCACTCTGACGACAACAGCCAGAGGAACGACTTCGAACCGAGCTGGCCAGGTTATGCAATCGTGCCCCCAATCGAGAACGACTTGGTCGATTTGAACGACATTGACAATATGTAATATGTAATTAGGATGTAAACGGGAAACCAACTGAAGGAAAAATTTTAGAAAAATTTTTCCTTTTAAGGGGTGGAGGGATGTCGTGTCGCGTTTTATTCCTTAGCTGTAAGGACAGGAAACAAGGTAGACGCTGACACAGCTAAATACAGAATTCTAAAATATAGAATTCGTTCAAGACAGGACGCGAGGTAGATGCCGACTCAGCATGAGGCGACTCGCTAGGCAATTCACGATTGGCTAAAGCTAAAGATGCCAACTAAGGCATTTTAGCAAACGCAGTTGCTAACTGCTCTACTAAAATCAGTATTAATTTAGACAACGGAGAACAGTTGGTTTCTCGTAAAATACTCGAAACAACGTATTATTGTACTTCTTACTTTGACAATTAAATAGACAACGGAAAGTTACCGTTGTCTATAATAAATACTTCCTTCTAAAGGGTGGTTAAATTTTAAGGGCCGATGTTGATTTTGAATAAAACACAAATTATTTAGGAAATTATTGTCAATTCTTTTTATTATGATAATATGGTATGGTTCAATTATGTATGGAACAAAATATCGGCCAAATGGCCGCCGCGACCTCGGCGGCACACCTCCATCCGATGGTCCAAGATTTCGATGACGCTTAGGCATAATTGAGGTTCTATGCCATTAATGTGCCGAATTATCTCATCCTTTAGCTCTTGAATTGTTGCTGGCTTATCGACGTACACTTTTTCTTTCAAATAACCCCAAAGAAAGAAGTCCAACGGTGTCAAATCACATGATCTTGGCGGCCAATTGACATTGCCACCACGTGAGATAACACGGCCATTGAATTTGTCGCGCAAAAGAGCCATTGTTTCGTTAGCTGTGTGGCAAGTGGCACCGTCCTGTTGAAACCACATATCGCCCACATCCATATCTTCCTATTCGGGCCATAAAAAGTTCGTTATCATCTCACGATAGCGAACACCATTTACAGTAACTGCCTGACCGCCCTCATTTTGGAAAAAATACGGCCCGATGATGCCGCCAGTCCATAAACCGCACCAAACAGTCACTCTTTGTGGGTGCATTGGTTTTTCGACAATCACTCTTGGATTATGATTCGCCCAAATGCGGCAATTCTGCTTATTGACGAATCCACTGAGGTGAAAATGTGCTTCATCACTGGAGATGATTTTCTTCGAAAATTGATCATCCACTGTTGCCATTTCTTGCCACCATTCTGACCATTGACGACGTTTGGAATGGTCAAGAGGCTTTAGTTCTTGAGTCAATTGCACCTTATAAGCGTGTAAATGCAAGTCTTTATGCATAATGTTCATCAACGACGAGCGTAAGAGGTGCAATTGTTGGGCACGACGACGAGTTGAGGTGGACGGCTCTTCAGCCACACTATCGCGAACAGCAGCAATATTTTCTGCAGTACGAGCTGTACGAGCATGCACTGGTGTTTTAATATCTCCTACAGACCCGGTTTGCTCAAATTTTTGCACGATTTTTCCGATTGTACGCACATTTGGACGATTAAATTGACCGAAAAAATCACGAAGTGCACGATATGCATTTTGATTTGAACGCCCATTTTCATAATAAGCTGAATAACTTTAACGCGTTGCTCGATTGTGTATCTTTCCATGGTTCAAATTGAGTTAGTCTGAAATTGAGAAATGTCAAATGAAATGCAGAAAAAAACTTGACGTTTAGGTGTGGTTCACACTCAACATCGGCCCTTAAAATTTAACGACCCTTTATATAAATTCGCGTTTTCATCTTTTACTCGAAATTCATCTCCTTATCGGCAAACGATCCCAAAAAATAATAACTTTTAATATTATACCGAATACCGAATAATCCAATTACGCGGTACCGGCATAACAGGGCTGATGCCGAGAAAATGTGTAATACCCGCATAGAGCACACAACGCACTACACACTTTTAACCTCGCGTTACCAGCACAGAGCTGTCCTAATGAGGAATACGAGAATCAAGAGGAATCTGGAGAATCAAAACGGAAACGCTTCCGAAAATACTCTGCTAAGATTGTTCTTTAGCAGCTTAAATTTTATATGCTCGTCGAAATAAGTAGAAGAATTGATATTCATATGCAGGCTTTAGAGAGCAAAAGTGAAACGAATGAGCGGTGTATGAATGAGGTGGTATCGTATACCCGTAAAAAGATAGTTGTCAGTAAAACGCCTCGTGCAGCAGCGTATGAGATCATCGGTTCCAAGGAATTCTTTGAAAAAGCGCTCGAGCACGTCACGACTTTGCTGGCGCTGGAGAATACGGAGCTTATGAAAATTATTTTGTCCGAAATAATTAGCTGTTTCGTGGTCATATCGCTGATCATGCATCGGGTGTTGCGTTGCGAACGCAATAATTCTCCGTATGTGTAGCTATTTGTAATAAAGACACAGTTGCAAATAATTATATATAGTGTACATTTCGCTCGAAATATTATAAAGTATACACTGAGGTCAGTCATGGAGAGAGAGAGAGAGGGGGGAGAGACAGAGAGAGAGAGAGAGAGACAGAGAAAGAGAGAGAGAGGGAGGGAGGGAGGGAGAGGGAGGGAGGGAGGGAGAGAGAGAGAGAGATTGATTGATTGATGTTTATTAGCTTTCTCAACTATTTGATGTACATAATTTACATGTTTATCTTACGTTTCTATTGAACTTATTTAATTTCGCTTATAATAAATGCTTTTAACATACTCTTGTATCGAACTAGTTTTACACAGCCTTTATCCTCTACTGGCAACGCATTATACATTTTCACTCCTTCGTAAAACATACTTTTTTGCGCACTTCTCGTTCTTCTAAATTGAATTACAATATTTTCCGCTTGACGCGTTTCCCGACTCGTTCTAGATTTAACAACTTGGAATTTACTCGTCAGTTCTTTCGGCAATAATTTCTTAACAGCCTTGAAAATAAATATACACACATTATAATACAGTCTCTGTCTCACACTTATAAACTGAACCGCTTGTAACATATCGTCTACCTTCGTATACCGGCTGCATTGCAATATGACTCGCATCGCTCTGTTCTGCGCTATCTGCAGTTTATTGAACTCTGTCTCACCCATATCCACTAGCAGTGTTGCGCAATATTCAAAGTGCGGTGCTATGATTGCCTTATATACGACACATCTGGTGTATGCCGGTATATATTGTCCTATTTTGTTCAGAAAACTCGTTTTTTTACCTATTTTTTTCAACATATACTCACAGTGCTCTTTAAATCGTAGCTTATCATGTATCATTACACCTAAATATTTAATTACCTCCACTCGCTCTAACTCGGTTCCATCCCTGCATTTCAATACAATATTCCCTCTTAATTCTTTTCTAACACTCCTCACAATCATATATTTGGTTTTTTCCGCATTCATTTTCAGTTTGTTCCTATTCATCCATCTTTCCACTATGTTTAATGCCCCATTCATCTTTTTATCCACCTCCGCACTACTGTCTCCAGTAACATATACTAGTGTATCATCAGCAAACATTTTTATTTCACAGTCTTCTGGACATATTTCAATTATATCATTTATATATATAATGAACAGCAGAGGCCCCAATACGGATCCTTGTGGTACCCCGTATTTCGTTGTAATAATTTCAGAAAATTCCTCATTGAACCTTACTCTTTGCATTCTATTGTTTAAGTATGACCTGAACCAATCTAACACTTTACCTCTAATTCCATATTGAGACATTTTTTCTATTAACAATTCTCTATCCACTGTCTCAAATGCTCATTTTAAGTCCATGAACATTACTCCTACTATTTTTCCTTCGCTAATGTTTAATTTCCATTCGTCTATCACGGTTTGAATCGCCGTTTGACACGAAAATTGTTTTCTAAAACCCGACTGATGCTCTGTTATAACCTCATTTGATTCCAAATACTTTTCGATTTGACCCTTTACTACCAACTCTAGGACCTTCTCGTACAGTGGCAACATATTAATTGGCCGGAAATCCTTCGCGCTATTGGCTTTCTCTATCTTTGGTATTGGTATGATCGTGGACGTTTTCCAACTATTAGGACGACAGCCCTCCCTTAGGGATTCATTGATTACATCAACAAACTCCTGTTCAATTGCACTGAACGCCAACTGCAATATTTCGCTTGATATTCCTTCTTCTGTACCTTTCTTCTTCGGGAGTCCCTTAACTATTTTATCGAGTTCCTCTATACCGATATTCTCGAAATTTTCTATGCTTCTTTCGTTTCCCACGCCACCACCCATCAAGATTCTTCTGCTACCTGGCCTTCCAGATGCATCTCTCTCTATTGAGCTTACTATGTTATTAATACTTTCAACGTAAAACACATTAAATTTGTCAACCGTCCTTCTCTCCGCCATATCGCTCAATATTTCAAAATTTATATTTCCAATTTCTCTCTCTTTGGC